>CATPAH010000015.1:0-1200000 GCA_954870535.1 Fusarium sp. VM40
TTATTGGTTCAGTTACGTATTGCTGAAATCTGATCGCCAGGTTCAAGCTTTACCGTGCTTATTAGTTACTGCCCGATATAACCTATTATTCTAGATAAGCTTTAACTCTCTCTCTATCATAGTTAGCTTCTTTACTGATGATTAATGCTTTCGCCTTGGCTGGACATATAGCGACGGCAGTAGCAATACTGCAAGGGCATGGCAATCGACCTTGTCGTTGTTATTTAGAGGGTTCCATTTAGGCAGAATAAGGATATCTAGGTTTATATACTAGTAATAAACCGAAGGTTACATCTCCTGTGAGCCGTCGCTGCTTATGTAAGCGTCTGAAAAAAGCGCAACATTTGCCACAAGTAACACTAGTTAGCCGCGAATAGTGACAACGACATGCATGATAGAAGTTTTAAACTCCCGCATGATGACGTTTAAGACAAGTTCCAGAGCTACACCCAGCTCTTAGAGCTTAACTGTGGTATCATCATCCATACGACCCACAAGCTACGGGCCACAGTACTTACGAATGGAACCCTTATCTCTAGTTAGAAACGTCGATATTCAATTTTTATATTAATAACTACTAGGCCTCGATTACGTATTGCTCCTAACCCTAACCCTAACCCTAACCCTAACCCTAACCCTAACCCTAACCCTAACCCTAACCCTAACCCTAACCCTAACCCTAACCCTAACCCTAACCCTAACCCTAACCCTAACCCTGACCCTAACCCTAACCCTAACCCTAAGTCCTATATATAAATAAATAGCTTTATAATAACTATTATTCTAATACTATATTATAAATTAGGTTTATTAGGTTAATAATTACCTACTTTACTTATCTAGGGTTTATACTATAATAAATTATTGCTATATATAACCCTCCCTTAGATGGCAGTTTCTTTTTATATAAGTCTTTACTTTTATCTTATTATATATTAATTAAGCCCCTATTAGGTTAACTTTAGCTTAATAGTAAGTAAATAAAAAACCTAGTCTTTATACCTTTATATTTAACTATTATTTATTAAAACCTAAATAAAATTAAATATAAATACTTACGTATTATTTTTATATTTATTATTTCTTATTTTAGTTAATAAAGTTTAATAGACTCTATTAGTAAAATTTTAATAATTTTTTATTCCTGTTTTTATTAATATATTTTTAGTTTTAGTAAGAATAGTTAATAGATATTACTAAAGATTGTCGCTAGATTGTTATAAAAATAGTTAATAGATATTACTAGAGATCGTTACTAGATTATTATAAGAATGGTTAATAGATATTACTAGAGATCGTTACTAGATTATTATAAGAATGGTTAATAGATATTACTAGAGATCGTTATTAGATTGTTATGAGAAGGTAATTTAGGGATAGATAGCTATTATATAAGTTATATAAAGAAGCTACTTTTTCCTCCTTTATTAAATATACTCTTAGAAGGTATTTAGCTCTTTTAGGTATTTACCTAAATGCTAAATAATTATTAAGATAATAATATAAATAGTAATAACCCTTTCCTATTATTTATTAATCTAATTTCTATATAGGTCTCTTAGACCGATAGAGAACCTATTATAATAGAGCTAGGTATTACTATATAAGTACTAAAGTAAGGACTTAACGGGGATAATAAGCTAGCTACCTTAGTAAAGGCCTTATAAGCTAAGAGTAGATATAAAAACTATATTAAGGAGGGAGATAAGGCTTTTAATACTCTAGTTATTACCTAAAGGGTATAAAAAAAGGACTTTAATAGTAGATTATCCTTATAAGAGATCTATATTATAGGTATTACTATTCTATATAAGGTATTTAATACCTAAGGCTAGAAATGACTTATTAATATACTAATATACCTTTATAGCTATTATCTATAATACTATCTCGCCGATCTTAACTAGAATGCAAGTAAGGTAGTAAATAAGATCTATAAGGGCGGTCTAGTAATACTATCTAGCTTTATAATATATTAGGCTTAGGCCGCTTAATTTAATAGCCTTAATATATTAATAATTAATAATATTTAACTAGTTAATATAAAGGTATTACTTATTTATAAATAGGATTATTAATTAAACCCGGCCGTAATAGGGTTAAATAGAGATATTAAAGACTTCTTTATTAAGAATAGAATAGATATTAATATAGGGTTAATACTTTTAATAAGGATAGTTAAGTATCTTAGTAAGAAGCTTAGTTTTCTTAAAGGCACCCTAGCTAAGAAGATCTATACCTAGCGATTACTAAAAGTAATAGTAGATATCTTTAGCATTAATATTTATATTTTTATCTTTAGGAGCCTCTTTATATACTATAATAAAATCTATTTAATTAATAATATTAAAAAAGAAGAAAAGTTCTATACCATAGCGCTTACTATTATAGATAAGCTCCCCGACCTTTTAGAGATCTATAAGGTATTATATATATATATTATTTAGCCTGCCTTAAAGCCCTTTCTTCTTAGTAATAATATATAAAATCTTTCTAGGGACTTAAGAGTCCCTAGTATTTAAATAGCTATAAATAGTAATCTATATAGTTTATAAAAAAAGTCTATTCTAGAACTTCTCGATATTTATATATCTTAAGGAGGTTTTATAAAGGAGTTAAATAGTATAATAAGAGGTAATATTAATAATACTAAGACAATACTAATCTGCTAATAGTTTAGTCTCTATAAATATTATAAAGATAGTAAAGATAGTAATAATAATAATAATGATAATAAAAGTAAGGAGGAAAAGAATAAGTATAATAGTTAATATAAATTAAGAATTTAAGAGGGAATTCTAATTATTTAATAAGAGTGGGACTTAATTATATATATAATCAGGACTGGGGTCTATATTACTAATAAGTTTAGATAGAGTATATAATAATTATAGAAAAGTAGGACCTGGATTATATATATAATAATAGGGACTTAACTATAGATAGGGACTTAACTATAGATATAAGAGACAAACCCAACCCTAATAGCCTAGTATAAATCTTGACCTTAGCCCTTACCCTGGCTTTCTAATAGAATAGGGAAGCCTAGGCCAGAGCGAAAAGTATTAAATATCTAATTAATTACCTTATTTTACTAGGCCTTAAAGTTATCTTTATTTTCGGCCAAGCCTATTATTTTCTATAGGAATAGGGATAAGGTCTATTCCTAGTCTAAGTTATAAGGTAGATTAGATAGGATACCTTTATAGAATAGTATAATAAGCCAGAGGTAATAGATTAAGAGTATCCCTATCTCTTAAGGAAAAGAATAATAAATAACCTTAAGCCTCTATAACTAATAGAGGTTCTTATAGATATTAATAATAATTATAACCAGCCCCTGGTTAATAAAGATATTATAGAGACTGCCTATAGCTATATTATAGTATTATATTGTAAGTATCTCGGTAGATTAAGCTAGGAGTCTAATAGAGAGGTAGATAAGAAAGAGTAAGTACTTAAGTAATTAATTAACTAGTTCTAAATAGCTAGAGAGTACTGGGATACTAGGGGGAGAGCTTATTATAGTAGAATTTAAATACTATCTTACCTTAAGCTCTAGGGTTTTCTAGATTATAGAAATTAGCTAGGTCCTTAACTTCTCGCCGGCTACCTTATAGAGACTATTGGCTATGGAATAGCTAAGTATATTATTATTTATATTATCCTATAGCTTACCCTATGGTATAAAAGAAATAGTGACTGGCTAAGTATTAAGAATAGAGTAGTCTTACTAAAAGAGAAGGTCCTGAAATAAGATTTATCTAGTGGCTATAAAAGAAGTCTATAATAGCTATATTAGGTATGGAAATGGAAGCCTATTCCCTTTATATAAGAGGTTAAGATTATCCTAGCTAATATAGCCTGGGGATATTATATTACTCTTGGCGGCTATGCTATAACTTTAAAGCCGTAAAACATACTATATTAATATTGCCTTAGCTCCCGGCACGTTACTAAGTATATACTAAGATATATAGTATTTAACTAAACTTAAGATACCTAGAGTATTTAGCTTAGCTTCCTCGGCATTACTATTACTAATAATCACTACCTCGATAGTATTCTATCTAATTAAATAGGCCTCTCTTAGTATAAATAGATAAGAAATAGCTATAAGTCTAAATAGCCATAGGGTAAAAGCATTATATTAATACTATAACCTATCTAGGGCGATACTAAAGATAGAAAAAAAAGAGACTATAATGCTTTTATATTTAGAGTCTTTTATCTATTAATAAAGAATAATTATAAATAGCCTAAGAGTTTTATACTTAAGGTTTTCTATTAGCTAAATAAGTATCTAATTAGATAGTTACCTTTATACTACCTTTTACTGCCTTTCTAGTTTATCGCTAACCTCTATTAGGTCTTTATATACCTTCTATTATTAATAACTAACTTTAAATAATAATCTCTCGGCCGGATTATTAAGAGCGAGGTAATATAGAATATAGATAATAAGTTACTTAAGTATATTTATATATCTTTATTTAGTCTCTTACTTATAGCGGAAATTAAATAACTTCTTACTAGCTATATTAAGATTATATTTTATTACCTTAAATCTAGTATTAAAAGGAACCTCTTATTAATAGATTAGACCTTAAGCTTCCTAGACTAATTAATTAAATACTATAAAGACTATAAAATAGATAAAGCTATTAGATTCTTTAAAGCTTTCGGGATTTAGATCTAAGTTAAGAGAGATAAGCCTATATAAAAAGTCCTTCTTATCTATAAAGGCCTATAGATATATTACGCAGCCAAGTCACTTAAGCTAAGGTAAAGGTTATATAAACTAATCTAGCTACTCTATTATATTAATATCCCTCTAGACGATTAGTAAGCGATTTTTAAAGAAATCCTTAATAGTAATTTCCTAATTAGATAGTTCTAGCGGTCTTACCTCTTAATTAACCTCGAAATACTTATAGCGAGAACCACTTATAAATAAATACTAATAATATACCCTAGACCGGAAGTATAGACTTAATATCGGTTTAGCTAGACCTTTAGCCGGTCTTCCTTTTTTAATCTAGGTTATAGAGATCTAATATAATTTTTAAAGGTAATGGTTTATTTCCTTTAGTTTAGGGTAAATCTTATAATATAATAGCTTAACTATATATTTAAAGCCATTAGAGCTTAATTTAGAAAGGCTAGGAATAGCTAGCCCTAAAGGAATTAGATATAGGAGCCTTTATAGATCTTTTTAATTATAGATATAATTAAACTATTATACCTAATAGTATAATTACTTAATAATCTTATCTTCTATTAGAATATAATAAGGAAACTAATAAAGATAATAATAGATATTATTACTAAACTCTACTTTATAGCAGGCCTTATAGATAATAATTTAAATAGATAGTATATAAGTAAAATAATCTATTTTAAATAGAATAAGTAAAAGCTAATCTAAAAGACTATATAATTAGATAGTCTAAAGGCAATATAAGATAAAAAAGAAATAAAAATAAAAATAAATAATATTATAATATATTTCTTACCTTATTTATATAAAACTCTAACTCACTTCCTTAATAATAAATAAAAGCAATTTTACTATAAGATAATCACTAAGTAAAAAGAGATATTATATTATCTAAGGTATATTATATAATTAGCTAACCTCTCTACTATACTAGCTATTATTAGGTAAGGCTCTTAATATAGATAAACCATATTAAAAATCATATTAATTAAATAAAAGATTTAATTTCAAAGGCTATAAAGCGAATTTAGATATTCTATAAGCTATTATTATCTAATTATATACTTATCTATACTTTCTAAATTTATTCGGGTTTTCTAATCGCGGGAACCCTATCTTCTTAAAAAGGTAAATAGACCGGCTTTAAAAAGGTAAATATATAGATAAGCTAATAGCGCCACGCTAAAGTGCTATATAAATAAAAGGTAAATAGGTCTATTCACTATTATAATAAATAATAGGCTTATTATTATATACTAAAGTAGCTAGCGGTAGTAAATCCTTTTTTATCTTAAACCTTTATAAATAGTCTACCTAGCCCGTTCTTTCTAATTATATATTTAGCTCCTTCTTCTTATTGGTAACCTTAATTTTATCCTCTTTTACGGTATTAAACCTATTAACTTATTCCTAGTATAGCCTTATAAGCTTTATTATAATATCCTTATTACTATTTAAATCACTATCTAGATAATTTAATAAGTTAATAATTTTATATATTTTAAATTATTAATTAGCTAGTTAATACTTAAAAAATCGCTGGTATTATACCCCTTCTATCTATAGAACCCGCCTTAGTTACTTTAACTTCTTTTTAATATTCCCCCCTTTAATTTAATTACTTCTTTATTAATACTCTTTCTAGTAATAATAGTATATATCGCTTTTACGCAGGTTAGTATAGTTATATAAATAATACTTCTTATAGTTCGGTATTAATAGCTTTAAATATAGAATTAGCTTATCTAATAGATCTAGAAACTTAAAGTCTTTTAAATCTATTTACTTTTAAGCTAGCCCTATAATTAATACTATAGCTTTAGTAATATCTTTTATTTATATAGGTTAGATTATTAAATATTTTACTTTTAAGTGGTTATTTACCTTATTAATTATATAGCTAAATTAATAAACCTTATATATAATAAATAGTAAGTCCTATATATAAATATATAACTCTATAATAATTATTATTTTAATATTATATTATAAATTAGGTTTATTAGGTTAATAATTACTTACTTTACTTATCTAGGGTTTATACTATAATAAATTATTACTATATATAGCCCTCCCTTAAATAATAGTTACTTTTTATATAAGTCTTTATTTTTATCTTATTATATACTAATTAAGCCCCTATCGGGTTAATTTTAACTTAATAATAAGTAAATAAAAAATCTAGTCTTTATACCTTAATATTTAATTATTACTTATTAAAACCTAAATAAAATTAAATATAAATACTTATATATTATTTTTATATTTATTATTTCTTATTTTAGTTAATAAAGTTTAATAGACTCTACCGGTAAAATTTTAATAATTTCTTATCCCTATCTTTATTAATATATTTTCGGTTTTAGTGAGAATAGTTAATAGATATTACTAGAGACTGTCGCTAGATTATTATAAGAATAGTTAATAGACACTACTAGAGACTATTGCCAGATTATTATGAGAATGGTTAATAGACACTACTAGAGACTATTGTTAGATTATTATAAGAATGGTTAATGGATACTACTAGAGACCGTCGCCAGATTGTTATGAGAATGGTTAATGGACATTACTAGAGACCGTCGCCAGATTGTTGTGAGAACGGTCTAGTTTATCCCTTAGGAAACCCAACCGTTATATACCCACCCTCACCCTATTAGTACCACCGATTAGTAAACGGTATTAGTATATCTATTACGTGGAATTGTGTTTTTCAATGGGTTATATCTTTATTTATTACTACCAGTATTCAGACCTAACTCACGGCTCGCAATATGGAACATTTACATCTGCCCCATACTCCACTAGTAATTCAAGTGGGCCAATGAACCCATTCTCATACGCCAGCAATAGCGGGGTCATACTCTCAGCATCAAAGATGTCGACTGCTGCGCCGGCCTCGAGTAGGAGCCGAACAACACCCGTCTGGTCGTCGGCGGCAGCCCAGTGTAGGGGTGTCATGCCCTTGTTGTCTTGTATGTCTAAAATCGCAGTGTTTGTCTCTGTTGTCTGATATTGTTGATCTGGGTCGGATTTGTGGTTATTATAATGCAGATCGTTCTTGTGGGGAGTTCTATAAATGCTACACCCACGGTAGTCATTATGGAGCTGTTGTAGCAAAACCGCTATGGCGTCGTTATTGATGCGGCTTCCGTGGCCGTTCCAGACGGCCCAGTGAAGCGCTGTCCACCCTTCTGAGTCAGCGGTCCGCAGGTGACTTGCCCTTGAGCGTGTTGTTGTCGATGTAGACATAAGGAGAGTTTTGTTCTTCCAATTCCCGTCGGGCAAAAGAAGAGTACGCATGACATCCGGAAGACCCATGTGTGAAGCTATCATTAGGGAAGTTAGTCCGTCAGGGAACTGCGGGATCGTGCTGATCGTGTTCCAGTATAGCTGGAACCAGTTACGGAAGGTACTTGTAGACGTGTCGCAGAGAGCAATAGTTTTGGTGAAAATTGTAGAGTTCTCGCAGCTGACGGAAGATGTGGAGGACGTGACGCTGCCCAGACGGCAGTGTGTGCCCCAATATTTGGCAGCGTAGTCAAACAGGCCGGCGCCCTTCCCACTCTTTCGACAAGTCAGGCTCTTGGTATCTTGAACGATGGGACCGTTTTCGTTGTTAGACCCCCCGTCATAACGATACAGAGTATTCGAAGCTGCGCCATGGTCTGACAACCGCCCGTCGCCCATAACATCATCGAGCGTAAGATATACAACACAGATCTCAGCCAGGTGCTGGTTCACCCCAACCATGTCCAAGCACGCCTTATACGGGTGGATACTATCATCAACAGTTGACTCAGGCTTTTCTGCCGATCGGAGTAAGAATTCAGTGGCCGTCTGGTGAATAAATGACACCGTCCCGTTCCAGATTCTGATGAACGGTCCACAAAGAGCATATAAATACCCGGCAATATCGGGCGTACAACGATGCTGGACCTGCCTGATATCACTGTCACCGGGTCGGACTGCGAGTGCAACATCAATCTCGTCCAGAGTAAGGGCACGCTGCGAGGCCGCAATGATAGATAGTGTACGCAGCAGCTCATGACGCGACCTAGTGCGTTGCAGAATGCTGTTGTATAGCCCATCTAGTCTATCCGGGATAGACCGCAGTATTGCCTCGAAGGATTCCAGTGAGGCGTCTGTATTAGTCTCAAGTAGGTCTAGCACCATATAGACCCAAAGGAATGTATTGCCGGACCTCTCTATCAGCTGCTTCTCGATGGCATGGCGTATAGCGTCGGAGCAGCGCGTCACCGTCTGCACTTGGGCACAACGAGCGCGGACAAAAGTCGCAATGTCTTGTGTTGTGGATTCTGCGTGGTCTGCGAGTCGAATTTGTTGATGTAAAGGCAAGAAGCGGAAGATATGCTGGTTGTAGCGGCTGGTAATAACAATTTTTAGCCACCCGCCTCTACTAGCACTGTTACTGTCATCGAAAACGATCGAGGTCAGGAATCGAATAATTTTAGTCATTGACTCTTCATCACATTCATCCAAGGCATCCACAACGCAAACAATCCTACCATGCTTCCTCTCAGGGGTGGAGACGATAGCGCGGAAGATTTCACATAGTTTGCCTAGATTCAACCCAGACTGAGCGTGATCAAGAGCCAAGTACTTTTTGACTAGTGGAGCCAGCGCGGGGTCGGCTTGTATGAGCTGATGGATAAGGGCAAAGAGTAGCGCCGTCCCGTCGACTTGATCTGCGAAATTATTTCCATTGAAGAAGAAATAAATCACTATAAAGTCGTTATCACCTAAAATCAGATACTGGTTGATACTGTTGACTAGAAACGAAGCAAGTGTCGTCTTTCCGCAGCCAGGGTCCCCAGACACCCAGAGAAGAGATGATACTGGACTCTCGAGCCATGTGATGTATTGGGGCTCTTGAAGAAACCATAAAAAAGTGTCCTTGATGGGCGGCTTTACTGAGGCCTTGTACTCCATGTAGTTGGATTTGTAGAACTGTTGAATCTGCTTGTTGTTAACGGCTGCTTTGATCTCAACAGGTCTAGATGTCGGCGTACTCACGATTTTCACAGTGGCTTGATCACTTAGGATCGGGTGTGTATCTCGTAAGGTCACCTTAGAATGTAGATCTTGAAGTGCTGTACGCATCAAGGCATAGTTCTCGCACTTTAGCTTTGGAAATTTGCTGATCGTTTGATGATTTGCGTTGAGCATTGCTAACCTAGTTTCGTTGGGGTGGAATAACACGGCCGAACTCCTTTCGACAACCTGGATAGAAGAGTGGCGGTAAGCACTAATCCCGCTTATAATTTGCGACGTGAGGATGGACGCACCAGCGTGGTCAAAAATGGCAAACATTCGGTCTCATAAAAGCTCTTGATATATATCTCTGCCGACCTTTCGACGAACTGGCATGATATATCCCACAGAATGTCAGCATCCTGGCGGAGACATGTCACCAGTTTTTTGTTAGCCCTCATCCCGCATGCGCGGAGAAGCTTACATGCAAGCTGGCCAAGAGCCGCCAAACCAGATCCTTGATGTGGTGTAGCCAAGAAGACAATACCAACCTTTGATTCGGCGATAGCATTATAAGTTTGTTGTCGATCGTGGGCAAGAATAAGCGCCTTGTTTAGTATCAGCAAACAGTATCTATCAGTGCTTTGAACAATGAATGCAGATATGCTGACCTTTTTCACAATCAGCCCGCCCATACTGTGACAGATAAAGATGATGGGCCTCTTCGATTTGTCTTTACGGGCTATCTCTAGCCTCGCAAGCAAATCTATTGCAAAATCTTCCACACCGGCGGTGGATTGGCTAAAAGCCACGTCTGATTTGTATCCATACGTCATAACTCTGGCATTCTCAATATCCTGGGGAATAAATTGCTCAAGCCAGAAAGCCCCTGTCTCTGCATGCCGCCATGTCTTTTCCGGGTGGCCCCCGAGCCCGTGGACAGCGACCAGGCTTACCTGTCAGCTATGTGTCCGGTTTCCTAAGGATGCCTGACTCACTCGACTGCATTAGTACTTCGTGCATCGATATCGATCAATGTAGTAAGGCCGACTGGCGGTATTGATGCATCTCGAAGTCGCTTTTCCTAGAATAGAGATATCACACATGTGAGTGAACTTCAATCAAACAATAGTAGATAATCCTAAGGTTTCGTAGATTCTTACCTGAATCTCGTTTTCTTTAGCTTCAGATGGCCGTTTCTTCCCCCTAGGTACCAAATTGGTAATCATATTAATAATATAAATGTAGAAACTCCGATAGTTATTCAAAGGAAATACTAGAGTACTCTCAGGGCTGTAGCAGTGGTAAAGCGTAAAGCCTAACTCTAATGACAATGTGGATTTTGATCTTCTTGTTTCAATAGGAATAATGATAGCGGTAACTGGAGAGTGTCGGTGAAATACTGCCTGAAGTATGTTTTTAGATTTGTTATTTAGAGGTGATTCTGGCCGAGAGCTGCACTTATCGCTCGCCTTACCTCAAATGTCGGTGAGTGACCGCTGCAGGCCAAATGCTGCCTTGCACCACGCCTCGCGCTGCGCCTCCACCATCATCATCATTCCCCACCCGGGCCAGCGTACTATCCAAGCGCTTGATAAAATCTTGGGCTATATAAAAAGTTGGAATGTGGAAGAGAACTCACAGTAGGACTTGTAGGACTTGTTACTAAGTCGCTTCCTGAATAAATTTCACGGCCTGTCGTTGTCAGCACCCCGCTCCTGTATATACCATAATAGAATGGCACGAACCAAGCAGACATGCCGCCTGGCCCCTCAAAAACGTGTCTCCAGATCAGAGCCCGGCGAATCGTTGAGGCTGCTCCTCCACGCTGCCACTCAGAATGATCTTGTATTATTCAAGACCCTGATCAGTAAGGGAAAGTCTGAGATAGAGAAGGTAGATTCCCGCCGGCGCACAATCCTTCACTATGCAGTCATCAATGGTCGACTCAGCGTCGTCGAGCTTCTCCTAGCTCAAAATGCATCAGTCAAGGCACGAGACAACACCTCCTTCACGCCCCTGACCTTGGCGGTCATAAACGGCCAACTGGAAATATTCAACCTTTTAATAAAGAAAGGAGCCTCGGTGTTAACCGTCTGTTCGGAAGGCCGCACACTGCTGCATTACGCCGCAAAGGGTGGCCATGTCGAAATTGCAAAAGTGCTGCTGAGAAGCAGGGTCTCCAACAAGGTCCAAGACAAAGAACGTCGGACCGCCCTTGACTTCGCCATCTACAACCATAACTGGGACCTCGTCAAGCTGCTCTTAGGGGTGGGAACCTATCAGTGGGTTTTGTCTCAGCCACAAATACAGGACGACGATAACCTTCAGGCGATTGCGATTGATAACGAGGCCGTGATTTCAGCACTGAAAAAGGAGACCGAGACTTGTGATCGGAACGCCATGGAAGTGGCAGCCCGTTTGGGCAGGGAAGATTTGATTCGTCGATTTTTTAATGAACACAGATGCCATCCTCAGGGTATCAAAGAACAAAGGACGCCACCTTTGTATGTGGCCGTAGAGAACGGGCACCATGGATGTGTTCAGATGCTTGTCTCCCACCGCGCTGATGTTAACGATCCAGGCTGGCCACACGAGACGACACTGGAATGCGCCCTTCGCCTCGGCCACTCCCATATCGCCGGCACCTTGCTGAGCGCGGGGGCGTCCATTTTCTACAACAGCGAGGATCACAATTCCGAAAACACAACAGTGGCGCTGCTGGCGAAGCAAGAGCCCAGCGTGGCAGCCTGGCTACTGTCTCACATCCCGTCTCTCAAAGCTCTATCCATATGGCTCATTGGAATCGCAAATTCCAAGCACGTGAGTATACTACAAGAGTATTTCCGCATCGTCGCTCCTAGTGTCCAAAAGAAATACGTGACCGAAGACGTTCCGACACCGATTACAAACCTCGTCAAGCGTCTGATACAGAGTCGAGGAACCGTAACCGATAGCGCCAGAGCCCTAACTGGGGCGAGCACTAGTGACAGTGCGGACATTCGAAGGGCCATCAGAGCAGCACTCGACTATCATCATTTCGTCGGTGTTTTCTTCCTCGTCTGTACTGTCGAACCCGAGACCCTCAGTGAGGTCCAATCCTGGTTTCCTTACATACACAAGAGAGCCAGACGAGAGCTTCCGCCGTTGATCAACACACAGACCGATAAAGACCTTATCACTTGCCTGTCAAAAGCAGGGTACACACATCTAGAGCCTCTACACGACCTCTGCGAGGCCGGATCTACGAGCGAAGTGCGAGAGCGGCTACAGGCAGGAGACGAATTTGTGGACGTGCTCGGGCCCCGGAACCGCACCCCGCTACACGCTGCCGCGCAGCGGGGCCACCTAGAGATTGTAAAGCTTCTGGTGGATTATGGAGCCGATCTGACAGCTAGAACCTTTCGTGGTAGAACGCCCGAGCAGCTTGCAGACAAGTATCAACACCCTTTAGTTGCTGCATTCTTAAAGACAGCCCTGAGCCAGCGAAATTCCAGGACGACAGAGAGCAGCGTCTCTAAATAGAAACTACTATGTATACAATGAGTAAGATTAGCGCATGGTCTTAAAAAGTTGAATGGGATTATCTATTTTATTCAGTCATGTTAGAATTTACTTTATCCCTATACGATTTTCTTAATTAGTTTCTAAACTTTCGAAGGAGGTTTGCAGGAAATATGATTTAACAAAAACAAAAAGTAGGGTGCTGAATAACATGAGGTACCGCTTTAGGAGGGAAATTTTAGTCAGCGGGCTGATCGCCAGACCAAGAGCCCAAACCAATCTGTACCTCGTGCCTATCTGCCCCCAATAGACAGACAGTCCGGATGCTGCTGCTTGTCACACTTGACAAAGGGACTAGGGCCCAGAAAGACACCGGTGGGTCAAAAAGTACACGTTTCGATGGAGGCTTGAAAACCGAAATAGGTAAGGAGCGCGAACCAATAAGGATTGTAGAAACCTTGCTAAAATGAAGTCTTCACCGCCTACACAATGAAGCAACCCATTCTCTCCCCCCTTTTCTTGTTTCTTTGTGCGGACGAAAAACTATAGTCAACGAAGATCTCCGCTACAGCTTCAACAGCGGCGTGGAGTTATCCCATCTCAGTAATGGCCGACCTGCGAAAATATTCACTTCATTAGAATTCCCGCTGAAGCGAACGAACAAACGAACGAACGAGCAAGTCGTTAACTGCCTCAAGTTGATATCGATTCTCCTCATTATGTCCTCAAGAACTTCATTGAATCAAGCCTACGAACCTGCCACAGATAATGTCAGGTTCAACGAGATTGAAGAACACTATAAGCAAAACGGACGCCAATGTGGTATCTGTGGCCATTGGAAAATAAACCTGAGCAGGCATGTTTTGACGCAGCATAGTGGATTCAGGCACGCCCTGGTACGGATGACTTCAATCTCCCGCGCGTAGACTGTTTGCTGCTAACGAAAAAGAAAGGTCTTAAATGGCGAAGCTACTTGTGATAAGCGCAAATATGAACTATGTCAAAGATACGAGAGGTTGGAAGCAAGTTTGCCACCAAAGATCCTAGCTCTTGTCCGTCAGATGAAAGCGTCGCGGCCTGCAAAGACTCGTTATTTCGGCGGCTACTTCAGGGAAGGGCCACTACACGGTCGAGAGGTGACAGGTCTGCCGAATTTTTTTGAGAAGTCTGGTAGATTGAAAGTCTGTTACATGAAAATTGTAAACAAGCCCGAAATCAGTCCTAGAAGCCGAGATATAGTGGAAAGAACCTCCAACATGTCACCTGCGCAACCATTCCCCAACAAGTCATGGTACAGAGGTTCTGACCTCAAG
Organism: Fusarium sp. VM40; assembly: GCA_954870535.1. NCBI lineage: Eukaryota > Fungi > Ascomycota > Sordariomycetes > Hypocreales > Nectriaceae > Fusarium > Fusarium sp. VM40. Next base: position 14,533 of record CATPAH010000015.1, read on the forward strand.
GTCATAACCTTAATATTGACTAATGTTTGGACGCCAGACAAATATCCAGACTGGAAGGGGCCTCCCGGATTCCTTGCTGGCCTGGATCCCACTTGGATTCCCAGCCATCTCCGCCAGTGTGCTTTTTGCGAAGCCGTGGTTTGCAGTTGCATATATACAATTGTTCGTCAGGATGGACCATCCATTAAGGCAACACCGAACATGGGTGAAGGAGCTTGGGCAGGAACCGACTACGAGGCTGGTGAGTTTCTGGGCGAGTTGGTGGGCGAAATAGCGCCCATTGGATACTATACCGATGGTTGGGCAGCCGACCTCTCCCGCGACGACCTTTCTCCAGACGGCAAGAATGTTGTATGGTGTCAAATATATCCCCGCTATATGGGAAACTGGGTACGTAAAGTCAACCATTCCTGCGAGTCTAATTGCAAATTTGTATCGATTGAGATCTCGGGAAGGTGGCGTGTGATGCTGCAAGCAACTCGTGAAATCAAGGGCCAGAGTTGGATTCTTGTTGACTATGGAAAGGAATATTGGGTGAAGAATCATTCATGTCTTTGTGGCAGCCAGTCATGCATTAGCAATCAGGATGCGGAGGCAAAAGAGACTATCACTTGCGCCATATAACTGGATCCTTCTTCCTTTAGATAAATCAGGTTAGATATTTTAAGAATAGCTGGGATGTGGCTGGCTGTCAAACCTTCCAGTGCTCATAAAGGAGTTTGTCGTGTCTTGGGCGACAGGTGTAAGGAATGGCGGTAAGGTGAACACGATAGAGCACGCTTGACATATGGCCCTGATCGGCGAGGTCTTGTCACCAAGATAAATGTGCTTATGAGGATTAGCACACTGCAGCTTGAATATTTTAGGACCGATTTGGCGCCTAATTTTGCACTTTTGGAGTTTCCTCTTCAGGATCGCAATTCTAATATATTGTTTTAAGGCTAACCCAATCCGGCCAGCGTCAGCCAATCAGAAGCGAGCATTTTGCCCACTTATGCCATTTCCTGAATCCGCTGAAATCGGGGTTTTTAGCTCTTAAATAAATGAGCTTAATGACTCATTGAATCACTGTAGCCACTATCCCCCTGTGAGCTGACCACTCACTATAAGTTGACTCAGGGTGCAACCGACCCCCTCTACCAACCGACCCCCCTTGTAATTTTGGATAGACGATTTGCCCATACCTAATCACCACGTGAAATCCACATAAAAACCCTAATATAGGCCAATTATCTATTATAATCTCTTCATGGGGTCGGTTGGTAGAGGGGGTCGGTTGCACCCTGAGTTAACTTAGCCCCTGTAAGATGATCACTGTAGTGATGACAGCGGCGTCTAAAGGGGAAGGCGGTGAGAGGTACCTTATGTCAGCCGATGGCGGTACTTAGCACAGCCACAACAAGCCACAATTCAAGTCACGTGTATCTTTATAATGGTCTTCTTAACTCGCCGATCAGGGCCTTAGACTATCTGAAACTTGGACAAAGACTTCTCTCTATAGGTATATATTATATAATGGAGAGGAAACAAAACATTTCTTAATAATAATAACTCAGTTAGTTAGAGCACAAATATTATACTATTGACATGGAACTAAGTATTACAATGCATCTTAGTCTCTATGTTATTATCTACTGATTTCAATCGAGGTGAAGTAGATAACACTGTGGTAAAGTCTCCTTAACCTCGAACTTGTTCCATTTTCTAACATTTCATTAAGACTGTATGTTTACAATGGGAGGTTTTATACGACAAGAAGTAACTTTTTTACGCTAACTTTAACTCATTTCCTTCGATGCATAGTATTCTACTACCAATATGCAGACCACCAGTTTCGATCACCTAGAGCCCCAGTCAATTTTATGGAAAACTTGGTATTTCCTTAAAAACCCAGCCCTCAACGTTCCAAGATCTGCAGAGTCCCATATCTCCCGACTTCCTGCTTCCTGGCTGGGGATCGCAACCAGAGATATCATTGGAAGAAGGAACACTCCAGCTGGTGCGGACGCGCTCCTTAACCTTCCAAGCGACATTGCTGTCATCTGTCAGGTCTCTGCCTCCCCATACAGTCTGGAAGATAGTGACATCTCCGTTGTCCAACTCAGATGTGCGTTTTTGAAGCTCAGACCAGTTACAATCACGCTCAGGTGTCCGATTGTTAACTTCGGACCAGTTATGATCAAGTTCAGTTTTGCGTAAATTCAACTGCGAATGTAGTTGTTCCTTTAATGATAATAATTATGATACCCTGTTGCTCAAACTCGATCAGCTGCTCTTGACATTCTCTATCTCAGTTTTAGAACAGCTAGATCATTCGATCTGGTCGTGGATCTCGCCTCAGTGCTCTAGGTCTTACTTGTATTGGTAATGTTTTGCGCTTCTTAGAGCTGAGCTTTAAGGGCGATAAGTTCTTGCATGCAGCCAGTTCCTCGGCATCTTTAGTAGCTGCCCTGTCTACGACATCTCTCTTAGCCTTTTCAATTACAATACTTACTGCTCTGGCTGTAGTAAGCTTCCTATTATAATTATTTAGTCTAAGATTAGAAGTAAATATATTATTCAAGTAGTTTAGCTTGTAATACTCGTTAAATGCTATCCTATTAAAGATGAAAATATCGAGTTAGAATATTAAATATAGCGATAGCTGGTTTTTAAATATATATTAACTTTAACTATCTTAAGAATTAATAAGAAAATAATAGCTATTATTTAATAGAATATATACCTTTAAAAAGGGTATAATTAGGTTCCTCTATAGATAATATAATGAATTTTAATATAATAAGAGGTATTATATATAATGCTAGATAATATAATAACCAATCAATTAAAGTTTATAATAGTATTATTTAAATAGCTAATTACCTAAATAATAGTAATTAATATCCTTAATAAACCTTATTTAAGATAAATAGCTAGTTTTAATCTATAATATATAAATTTATAATTTCCCTCCGCTCTTAGCAGACTAAATTCTTTATATACCACTAACTTCCCGAATATATTATAATTATATTATTAACTAACCACTATAAAAATATATCGCTATATAATCTAAGTCATTAACCGCTTCGGAATTGGAGTTATTAGTAAGTATTTAACCCAGTATCTAATTATTAATACCTTTTTAAATTTAATTAGCGATAATAATATTATAATATTAAATAGGGAATTCCTTAAGGAAATACTACTTCTTAAGATATATAGTAATTAGCTTTTACTAATTAATAAGCTATAATTACTATAATAAATATATCTTGCTTATAACGGTTGGGTTTCCTAAGGGATAAACTAGACCGTTCTAGGTTTATATTGGTAGGATTATAGAATATAATCTAAGTAGTAACGAAGTATTATATCTCTTAATAGTTAATAGTATAGGTAAGGCTTATTAAGGTAAAGAAGTTATATTAATAGCTAATAAGTTAAGTTCTATTTAATATTAAATAAATATATATGTATATTTAGGTAGCTTATAGTATTATAAATTAGGCTTATAGTAAGTTATAAGTTAAAAGTATAAGCTATATAAATGGGCTTATAATTACCCTATACCGAAAGTATAAATCGATATATAATTAGTTAAATAAAAATAGGGTATATATAATATAAGTATTTTATCCTATTAGGTTATAATATAATCTCTTTTTCTCTTTTAGTCTTATCTTTAAGATCTATATATTTACTTTTCTTTTTATATAATTCTAATATATAATAACCTAGATTTATAAATAGTTCCTTTCTTATTAATACTATATTAGAATCTAAGGCTATTTATAACTATCGGGCTTAAACTATTTTAATTAAAAATACCGGTTTCCTTATTATACTATATAGTTATTATAAACCGTATTATTTAAAGTATTAGGCTAAAGAGGGTTATTCTAATTATGCCTAATATACCTATTATAGTTAAAAATATAATAAAAAGGGTATTTCTATTCTTGAGGGTTAGTTACTTTTTATACTTTTCGGGGTATAACTAATTTTTCTAGGTAATTGTTTTATTATTAAAAAATAGTATCTTAAATATAAAGAGGAGATTATTAAGACTAAATTATTAATATTATAATAATAAGTAAATAAGTATTTAATATATTTAATATATCTTTATTATCAATATAGGTAATTAAATAAGTAGGGTAGTGAAATATTATATTATAATATTAAAGTTTTAGATAACTTAAAGGTAATTAAAAATACTAAGTTATTTATTATTATAAAGGCCTAATTTATTAGGGCGGCCGATTTTATTAACTAGGGGGAGGTCTTCTTAATTAATATTAATAATAGAAGTTCTTTAGGAGTTATTAGGTATTAATAAAATACTTAGGTGGTTTTTATATATTTTTATTTTCTAGGTAGTTTTTCTATTTAATTAGGTATTCTATTTTATCTTTATATTTATATATTTCCCTAATTATTTCTATTTTATAGAGTTCTAATTCTTTAATTTCTTTAGGTTTATTACTGACCTTAACTTAAATTATATTAATTACTATTTTAAATAAAGATATATAAATAATTAGATAAAGCTTAACTTTTAATAAAAAGTCTAATTTATAATTATATTTTCCGATTTTTTATATAATTTTATAAGGTTTAATATATTTATAGTTTAATTTCTTAAATAGTTATTTTATTATTATATTCTTTATAGTAAAGTATATTATATCTCCCTCTATAAAAGATAGTCTTTCTATTTTTTTAAGGTTATAATAGTGATTTATTCTATTCTAAATAAATTCTAGTTTTATCTTTATATCTTTATAGAGTATTTTAAGGTCCTCGCTTTTAATAATAGCTATTAGGTTAATATAATTTAGGTTTTATACCTTATAATATAGTTTTAGTATATAACTATAATTTATAAATATAGATATAAGTTTTATACTTTTATTATAGATAGTATTATAGATAAGCTAGGTAGTTAATAGTTTTTTAATCTAGTTATCTTATTAATAATTAATATAATACCATAGGTATTATTTTATTATTTAGTTTATATATTCTATTTATCTATCTATTTATAGTCTAAATATTATTAATAGTTTATAATTTAGTCTAAGGTATACTATAAGTAATTATTAAAATTTTACTATAAATATTAATTCTCTATTTAAGATAATTGTATTAGGTAGGCTATAATTAGCTATAATATATTAATAGAAAATATAAAAAGCTTTTCTATATCTATTACTTCTCTATAGGGTAGGTAAAAAGAATATTTAATTAATTAGTTAATAATAACTATAATACTATTATAGAAGATTCTAGTTAAGGGTTTTTTTAATAGCGGTAATTTAATTATAAAGTCTATTATTATTAATCCCTAAGGTTATTCTATTATAGATAGAGTTTATAATATACTATATAGCTTATATTATTATGACTTTATTTTTATATATAGGTTATATATTTTAATAGTTTTCTTAATTTCTTATTATAATTATAGGATCTAATATTTCTATTTTAAAAGTCTTTTTATTATTTTTATAAATCCCTAATATCTATATAGGGGGTATAAATAAAATTCATAAAGGAAGTTATATATTTAGTTTTTTAATATTATTATAGTGGTTATTTTTTATATCTATCTTAATATTCTCATTTATTAGGTAAATTAGTATTTCTCTTTTTTATTTATTTTTAATAGTTATTTATTAAGCTTAATAGTTTCGATATTATAGTTTATTTATTTATTAATAATATTTACTTTATTATTTTTTAATTTTTTATAATATATAATAATAAAATTAAATTCGCTTAAGTACTTTATATAGTATAGCTATTATCTATTAAATTCTTATATTATAGTAAAATATATAATATTTTAGTAATTAATATAGACTTTAATTTTATATATATTTCCTATAAAATAATATTTAAATTCCTTAAAATAATTATAAATTATTAAGAATTCTTTATTATAAATAGGATAGTTAAGTTCTATATTATATAGTTTATAGAAATAAAAGGTAATTAAATATAGGTTTCCTTAGTTATTATATTAATCTATCTACCCTCCTAAGATAAAATCTAATATATCTATTTCTAATTTAATTTCCTTATTAAGGTTAAATATAATTAAGATTAATTTACTTAGGATTACTTATTATATAGCTTTAAAGGCTTTCTATCTTTCTAGTATTATTTCGGTAAACTTTCTATCCTTTTTTTAGAGTTTAATTAGTAATATAGCGATTTTATTAAAGTCCTATATAAATTATTAATAATAATTAATAAAACCTAGAAAGCTTTAAATTTCCTTAATTATTATAGGTTCTAGCTAATCTATTATTATTAAGATTTTCTTTTTAATCTATTTTAATTTCTTTTAATAAAATAATATATCCTAAGTAATTTACTTCCTTAATATAGAAAAAACTTTTCTTTAATTTAATTAATAGATTAGTATTTTATAATATTTTTAAAACCTTATAGATATATTCCTTATACTCTTTTTTATTATCTAAAAATATTAGGATATTATCTAGGTAATATATTATAAGGATATTAAGGTATTATTATAGGATATTATTAATTATTCTTTAAAAGGTTATAGATATATTAATAAAACTAAATAGTATTATTAGGTATTTAAAGAGTCTAAACTTAATTTAAAATACTATTTTCTATTTATTTCTTTCCTTAATATAGATAAGATTATATATTCCCTTAAGGTTAAGAGCGGTAAAGATCTATTTTCCTTATAGCTGGTCTTTAAGTTCTATAATAAGTAAGAGTAAGATCTAATCTTTAATAATAAGGTTATTTAATCTATAATAATCTATAACTAATTATAATAATTTATCTTTTTTAAGAATAAATATTACTAAGAATCTTACTAAGAAAGTAAATATCTTAATATTCTTTTTTATTAATTTAGATTTTAAGTATTCCCTTAGGGTCTTAAGTTCCTTAATATTAAGATTATAGATTTTCTAGAGTAATAGGTTATCTATTTTAAGTTAAATCTTATAGTCCTAGTGGCTATATTATAATACCTTTATATTTAATTCTTTTTTGAATAATTTATTATAGATCTTATATTCTTTAGGAATATTTTTAAGTTAATCTTTCTATATTATTATCTTAAATTCTTTTTATTATTATAATTATTTATCTAATTAATAGAGTTATTTTTTAAAAAAACTTAGGATTTATTTATTTTATTTTTTCTTATCTTTTATATATTTATATTTAGTTCCTATTAAGGGTAGTAAATTATATTTATATTATACTCTATTGCTATTATTAATTAGAGTTTAAGATATCTTATTATCTTTATAATCTATTTTATTATTACTATTAATATTATTTTAGATAGTAATTTAGCCTATTAGCTAGTCGATATAGAGATTAGAGTATTTTAACTATAGCATTCTAAGTAAAATATTAACTTTTTCTAGAGGTATAATATCGAAATTTATCCTTTAATTCTTTCTATTAATAAAGACTTTAAGGTAATTAATCTCTTAATCTATTATACTATTATTATACTTAAATAATTATCTTTCTATATTTATAAGGAGATATAATTCTACCTTCTTTTTTTATAATAGTTTTAGATATTCTATTAATTCTAGTAATATATAGTTATTTAGTATTTTATAATCGATTTATATAGTTAGTTATTATCCCTTAATCTTAACTTTTAGTACTAAATATTATAGACTTTTTATATCTAGAAGTCCTAGAGCTCTTTACCTTCCTAATTTAATTAGTTTTAATTTTTTATTTATTTATAGCTTTAATATAGAAAGTAGGTTTTATTTCTTAATATATCTCGGTAGGTAAGCTTATATTTACTTTTATTATATCTTTCTCTATTAGAGTAGTTATTAATATATTATTTATTATATAGTTATTATTATTACTTAGTATATAGGTTTATATTATATTAATTTATATTTTCTAGTTTTTATAGTTTCTATTCTAGCTAGCTATTTATTTTATTACTATTAAAGTATTAGGTTCTAATTAGTTTTTTATATTATTTCTTAAAGTCTTTATAATATTTATTATTTATTAGATCTTTATATATAATTCCTTAGTATAGTTAATTTATTAATAATATATAAGGCTAAATTAAAGTTTAGCTATTTCTAGGTTTTTATACTATTAATATATCTTATAGCCCTTTATTTCTATATTAAGGTAGGGATTATTATTTAGTATTCCAGGGATAATTATTAGAAAGTAATTATTATTTAATTTTATTTATTTATATTTCTTATATTAATAATACTTATAGGATAACTAGGATATCTATTTATATAAGGTATATATTAGGTATATATATATATTATCCTTAAGGTTAAATACTAGTTCTTTATATAAAGGGTTAAGTATATCTATAGTATAGTAGGCCTATACTATAAGGGTTATATCTTTATTAATTTTCCCTTTTTCCCTAGCTATTTAGATATAGCGATCTTTAGGTAATATAAAGTAATATAGGCCTAGTTTATTATAGTTAGGCTAGTAGGGTTATTTCTATTTAAGTTCTATTTATTTATCTATATAGTAGAGTTATTATATTTTATTTCGGGCGGTTTTTCTATAGTATTTTAAACTTTTTATATATTATGGTTCCTTTTGTAAGTTATTCTTTACTTTCTTATGCTAATTGGCTAAGTATTCTTTATATTCTAGGAGTATTCTATATATTAGAATATTATTAATATTCTAGATTCCTTATTTATATATTATGGTATTAATTTATTTATAGTTAATGGTTAGTTATCCTGGCGTATTATAGTATTATATAATGGTTTTTTTATTTACTAGTTATTTAATATATTATTATATATCGGCCCTAAAGGAGTTTTCATTTAGGTAGCTTTTTTAGGTAGTACTTAGCTATCTTTCTATATTAGGGATAGTTACTTTTCCTTTATTAAATATTCCTAGGGTTTATATTTTATTTTCTTTTCTTTTTTCCTAATGAAGTTTTTTATATTATTTTATATCTTTCTTTTTTTATTTTTAGACTTTAGGTTATACCTTTCTCTTAGTATTATATTTTCATTTTTTATATAGTTATTTCTCTATTTAGGCTCGCTTAGGTAGTCTAGCTATAAAGGGTTTTTTATTAAGAGTTAATTAGTTTTTCTCTGGTATATACCTATAGTACTTATTAATAATTTCTTCCTTTAATAGGAATAGATTATTAGGTACTTTTAGGCTATTACCTAGGGCTAATAATAGGTCGGGAGTATTATTATATCTAGATCGGTATATTCTAAGTATCTTACTCTAGATTGCTATTTAAGGTTTATTTTATAGATTAGTAAGTCTAAATATCTTCTTTTTATGGTTAGGGTTTCTAGGTTATTTTAGCTTATAGTAATTATTAGCTATATATCTAAAGTTATTATAGTTATAATACTTAGTTTTAAATATATTTTATAGCTATTATTAATTATTATCCTATTATATAGCTTTTAATACTATAGGTCTAGAGTTAGTTTTATATAAGGTATTATTTAATTAATTATTCCCTTAGTATTATTAATTTCTTTAATTATTAAAGTTACCTTTATTATTATTTTATTTTTTATTAAGATAGTAAAGATTAAAATTACTTTCCCTAACTTTTATAGCTTTCTCTTTTTTATATTTATATTACTATTTATTAATTTTAATAGCTATAATAATATATTCTATAAGGATATCTAGTTAATCTATTTTATATAGTTTATCTTTAACTTTATTTTTAAGGCCTTAATAGTAGATTTCTATAAGTATATTATTATCTTATTTAGTTTTAATACCTAGCTATTTAAATTTAGCTAAGTAGGCGGTATAAAAGCCTATCTAGAGGAGAGCTATAATATTAGCTATTACTTATATAATTTATTTATAGCTTTAAAATTATTTTTAAAGGTAATTTTAAAATTTTCCTAATCTATAAAGATATTTTATATTTCCTAGTCTTATAGATTTTTATTATTTTTATATTTAAGATAATTCCTAAGGATTAATTTAAATTAATTATTTATAGTTTCTTAGATTAGGGATATAATAAATAATATCTTAGATTCTATAGTATTTAATCTATTTAGGAATATTTAGAAATATCTTTTTATTTAGGTTAGGAATGGAATGGTATTATTAAATTAACCTAAGAATGGTATTAACTAGGATAGCTTAATAGCTTTTTTAGGGTCTTATTCTATATATAGTGCCGGGGCTGGCACGGCCGGCTATATATTAACTTATCCTTAGAGGGTATTAACCTTATTTTAGAGATATTAAAATTTAGTTATTATTTCTACTATACTAGGGGGTACTTTAATATAAAAAGATATTAATCCAGTAAGGTTTAATATTTCAATAGTATAGTATTATTATTTAGATTATATAGTATAATACTAAATAAGAGCTATTAATATATAATAATTAGGTTTCCTAAGGAATAAACTAGACCATTTTAGGTTTATATTAATAGAATTATAAAATATAATCTAAGTAATAGTAAAGTATTATATCTCTTAATCGTTAATAATATAGATAAGGCTTATTAAGGTAAAGAAGTTATATTAATAGTTAGTAAGTTAAGTTCTATTTAATATTAAATAAATATATATATATACTTAGGTAGCTTATAATATTATAAGTTAGGCTTATAGTAAGTTATAAATTAAAAGTATAAACTATATAAGTAGGCTTATAATTACCTTATACCGAAAGCATAAGTCGATATATAGTTAGTTAAATAAAAATGGGGTATATATAATATAAGCGCTTTATCCTGTTGGGTCGTAATATTACCGGTACTATATAGTATCTACCTGCTGGCTATACCTACCTACCGGTTAGTAAAAAGAAGATTCCCCTATATATACTATGCTTTTATACTATTATAGGGAAATTTAAAAAGAAAATAGTAAGAGTAATCTTAATATTAAAACTTAGATTAAAATTTAATCCATCTTAATATCCTTTAGGACTTTTAACCTTATACCCTTACTATATTAGCTAAAACTTAATAGTCTATAACTAATCACTTATAATAGGCTTTAATTATAACTTTAATATATTTATGTTAAGCCTGGTAGTACCTTTAAAAAAGAGATCTAGCTATCCTAATTAGATCTATAAAAATATTAATAATAGAGGTCTCTATATAGACCGAAAAGCAATAATATCTCAAATCTAATAAGGTTACTTACTATATTAGCTATAACTCTATTTCTTAATAGTATTAAAACCCCTATAATAACTACTATTAGGGCTATATAAGGATATCAGAGACCTGCCTGAGGCGTTACCTCGGCTAAGGACCGGAGACTAGTTAACCCGATCCGATCTACTAAAAGGGATCATTGCACGCAGAGCCTTCGGCGAAGACTCTGCAAGTTGAAGTCTATCAATATAATCAGACCTATCTGCTATCTAGAGCCACCCTGACTTATCAACCTCTTACAGGCCACTTCTCCCTCTCTATACTCTACTTTAATTAACCTATACCTATATATAAAGATTATAATAAGTATTACGACCCTAGCGTCTACATTATGTATACCTTATATTTTCTTACCTATTATATATGGTTACTACTATACTATATAATATATATAGTGACTATTATAATATGGTTACCCCTTAATACTAGAATTACTTGGTGATTAATATAATTACTAGTGACTATGATAGTTACTATGGTAATTACCTTTAGTATATAGAATATATTTATTAGTACTTTTATAGATATTAACTTACTAGCTATTAATATAACTTCTTTACCTAAATATGCCTAACCTGCTCTATTTACTATTAAGAGACGTGATATTTCGTAACCGCTTAGTATAACCCCCTATAGTATCTATTAATATAAACCTAATACAGACTAGTTTATCCCTTAAGAAACCTAACCGTTATATATTAATAGCTCTTGTTTAGTATTATACCGTATTACCCTAAGTAATATAAACGTAATGGCTTTAGTAACTCCTAACCGACCTGCTATGACCGTACCTAGTTAATAGGTAACCCTAGCCGAGAATGTTACTTTTATTAAGGAACTCCTGGAAATGCCTATAGATACTAATAAAGAAGAAGAGATCTATCCTGTTACTTATGAAGATAAGGTTAAGAAACTTAAATGAATTATTAGAGGTATATAAAAAAATCACGATAATCTACTAGATGCCGCTAAATATAACTCTAGAGAATCCTTATTTAAGATTAAGGATCTAAAGGAAAAACTTAATAAAGTTATAAACCTTGCCGAACTGCTCGGCCAAGATGCAGATAACACTCGAAAACTGTATAAAGAATATATTAAATATACCGTAGCTCTTACTGTAACCGGAAAGGACCTAGGCGAAATCCTTTAACCTTGCCAGCCAGATAGTTATAATAGTAACTTGGATAAACTTTAAGGATTCCTTACCAGCCTAAGAAGCTACTAGATATACTACTTAGTATAATTTATTACTAATAAACTTCGAGTACGATACGTAATAGGATTCCTAAAAGATAAAGCATTATAAATAATAGAACCTATTATTTATGACTATGTTAATTACCTATACTATAAATAAAAGGAGGTAATTAAGTATATCTACGAAAAGTATAAAAACTTTAAGAAAGAACTCACCTATGCCTTTGGAATTATAGATAAAAAATGAGAAGTAGAAGTTAAGATCCGATAGTTAACTTAGAAGGGATCTGTAGTTACCTATCTAGCTGAATATCGATACCAGTTAGCTAAACTAGACTGGAATAAGGCTGTTAATATAGTATAAGTATATCAGGGCTTAAAGTCTGAGGTTAAAGACGCTATAGTAAATATTTAAGTTAAACCCTAGACGCTTAACGACCTTATAGCTATTATCGTAGATATTAATAATTACTAGTATGAATGATAAAAGGAAAAATAAGCCAATTGATAGGGAAATACCTATAACCCTAGCTAGACTAGAAACCCTTAAAATGGAAACCGTAATTATGCTAATTAAGGATGGTTATAAAATACTAATATATCCTACGGGATAGAACTAGGACCTATAGTTATTATAGCTATTAAACGTAATAAATCTAAAATTACCTACTAGAACTATAGGAAGAAAGGACATTTCGATATAGAATATAAAAACCTTATTAAGACTAATTAAAAATACAAGCCAGTCCTGGAAGGAAAGAAAAATAATAGGACTGCCAGCTAGGAAAAAGATTATAAACCCTAGATGGCAGTACGGTCTATGTATTAGATTGCTATAACTAGATTGGGATATAATAACCCTGAGGTTATTTACTAAGTATAAAACACTACGGTATGAGATTACTATATCTTAGAATAAAAGGCAATCTAAAAAGCATATAGAAAACACCCTAAAAAATATACCACAGAGGAACAAAAGTAACGTAATATCGATTCTAGCCGCCGAAGTAAGGTAAATAAATAAGTAAGAAAAAACGAAAATAAACCAATATAGACTTAAATACTAGAAAGACCTAAAGAAAAACCTAAAGGATTAACTATCGCCATGACATAAAAGGGAAAGGAGGTTGACCCTAACCCGGAATTAACGCTTATACCTAAGGAAGTTAGCTAAGGACTGGATAAACTACTTGATATTACCTTTATATAACTACCTATACTACAGGTAGATAGAACTATCTAAATATTAAAATAAATACTCCAGAACTAGAGAATTAATAACATCCTTACTAAATAACTAAATCGATATTATGGTAACCTTAACTACCTTAGTGCCAGATAAATATAAAAGGAATAATAAAGTAAGTAGCTAGTTAAGGGACAAAAGCTATCTTAGAAAGATAAAGATCTATAGGAAATATTATATACCCTATAATATAATAAATTCGGAAATTAATACTAAGAAGGAAAGAAAGAAAAGTATATAGAACTCGTAAAAGAACGTACAGAAACGGTATAGGATAATAATATCTATATCTAGGTAATTACTAGTAAATAATAATAAGACCCGATAATATTAATATAGTAAATAATAATATTTATAAATTAAAGATAATATCTAAGCCACCCCCTATATAAATAACTATTATAAATCTTATATATAGCTTACTATTATACTCTATATTAATAATATAAAATTAATAATAATTATTTTCCAGAATAAATACCTAAATATACTACTTAAAAACCCTATATTATTATTAATATATTAGGATACCAGGTATATTATAAATACCCCAGAGTTTAAGTAATCTAGTTTAAAATACATACGGAAATAAGAAAAAAAGCCTTAAATTATATATAATAATAACAAGATATTGCCTTATAGAGATAATATATTATTACATCCCTATCGGGAATTAATAAATAGGACCTATAAATACTAGACAATAAATAACTTATTATATAATAAAAGCATAACTTAAGTGGAGACCCTGATAGAGAAACTACTCCAGACCTAGAGATACTATAATAATAAGAATAGGTAGATCTGTTAGTTAAATGATAAGCAGTAGATTACTAGGAATAACTTTAGCAATAATATAAATATCTAGAAAATAAAAACTATTACGATAGTAAATATAGCCTAGATCACCTAAGCACTACGGGAAAAGGCCGACGCTATCTATAATAAAGCTATAGATAAGTAAAGAGTAAGGAGTATAAGAACTTCAAGGAAGTGCTCTTAGAATGACCCAGACCGGTTAAATAACTTGCCTAGAATTAAAAGTCAGAATTAAAGGGGAATAGCTAACCGCTCTTATTAACTACAGAGCTGACTATAATTATATCAACCCTAGCACGGTTAATAAGTTAAAGCTATTATAAAGATATAAAATACACTCTTATCTAGTATTTAATTTAAAAGGAAAACGCTTTAAGTACGATAGTAGATAAATCAACCGAGAGATTAATTACTTAAAGGTATTTATTAACGGACGTAATTAAGGTATTAACTTTAATATACTCCCGAGCCTAGGATACGGCCTGGTCTTAGGATTACTATAGTTATAACGTTATAACCTATATATCGACTAGAGGACTGGCTAGGCTAACTATAAAGTTAACCCCTTCGACAATAGACTTAGTAATTTAGATAATAAATAGAGATCTTAAACTTCGACTGAAGACTATAGTAAAGATAGGCACGATAAAGCTTACCTACCCCCGAAGGGGATATAATATAAATATAATAAGGGTAAGAAGAAATTCATATAATGAATAATCGT
Organism: Fusarium sp. VM40; assembly: GCA_954870535.1. Taxonomy (NCBI): domain Eukaryota; kingdom Fungi; phylum Ascomycota; class Sordariomycetes; order Hypocreales; family Nectriaceae; genus Fusarium; species Fusarium sp. VM40. Next base: position 29,716 of record CATPAH010000015.1, read on the forward strand.
AAAGGTCAGGTATTAATACTATAAAATAGAAAAATAACTATAAACTATGAAAACTTAATAGAAAAAAGAAAAAGAAGACAGACTTAAGAACGTATTACCGGAGTATTATATCTATAAGAAACTATTTAAAAAAGAACTTAAAATAAAGGTACCGTAGTATAGCCGCTGGGACTATAAAATATGGCTTAAATTAGACAATTTACCACTCTAAAAGATTTATAACCTTAATTAAAAAGAATTATATACCCTAAGGGAATATCTTAACGTAAAGTTAGCTAAGGGAAATATTAGGATCTCTACCTTATTAATAGGATTTTTAGTAATATTCGTCCTTAAGAAAGACAGATTACTATAACTGGTTATGGATTTTCAATAACTAAATAAGCTTACTATTAAGGATAGGACCTTACTTCTACTTATTACGGAACTTAAGGACTGCCTATAAGGAAAATAGATCTTTATAGCTCTAGACCTTAAAAGAGCCTATAATCTAATCCGTATTAAGGAAGGAGACGAATAGAAGACGGCATTTAGAACTAAATTTAGACTTTTTAAATATTTAGTTATGCCCTTTAGACTTATTAATATACCTATAACCTTCTAATAGATAATTAATAATATTTTACGATAGTACCTTAACGTCTTTATAGTTTACTACCTAGATGACATCCTTATCTTCTCCGATACGGAAGAAGAATATTTAGAACACGTCTATAAGGTACTTAAAGTATTATAAGACGCCAATTTACTGGTCGAACTTAAGAAAAGTCACTTTTATATAAGAGAAGTAGACTATCTTAGATATACTATCTTACTAGGTGAAATCCGAATAGATCGAAAGAAAATATTGACAGTATAAGATTGGCCATAACTATTAATAGTTAAAGAAGTACAGAGCTTCTTAGGTTTTACTAATTATTACTAACAATTTATCAAAGACTTTAATAAAATCACAAACCTACTTACCGAACTAACTAAAAAAAATAAAAAGTTTATATTTAGAAGTTAAGTAAAGAAAGCTTTTATAAAACTCTAAGACGCGATTCTTAGCGAACCAGTACTTATTATATTTAATCTAACTAAGGAAATCAAGCTCGAGATAGACTTATTAAATTTCACTTTAGGAGGATAGATTAGTTAACATAATGAATAAGGAAAGCTATACCTGATAGCCTTTTATTTGTATAAACTATATAAAGCAGAACTTAATTACCCTATTTATAATAAAGAATTCTTAGCTATTATTAACTATTTTAAGGAGTTTAGATATTACCTTATGGAAAGCCTTTATTAAGTTAAAGTTTATACCGATTATTAAAATATTTTATATTTCATTATTACTTAAGAACTGAACCGACGATAATTATATTATATAGAATACCTATATAAGTTTAATTTTATAATTATCTACCGTAAAGGATCTAATAATGGATGAGTAGACGCTATTAATTAAAGACCGGATTATAATACCGGTATAACTAAATATAATAAGTAAGTTTTAAAATATAACGATAAGGGAGAATATAAGTTCACCTAATAAACCAGAACGATTACATGCACTTAAATAAGGGAATTTGAATTACAGTTTACTATAAAAGCTAATAAATAACTTTAAAAAGAATACTAAGTATGGTTACGAAACGCTCCTTATAATATCCAAGAAATAACTTTTAAACTAAACGGTATTACTACTAAACGATTTATACTGTAAAAATATTAAGAAATATTAATATAGGAAATATATAAATATCCCCTATATGGCCACTAAGGTATTATAAAAATATTAAAAAGAATATAAAAAAACTATTAGGGAGAGAACCTTAAGAAGACAGTAGAAAAAGTTATTAGGTAATGTAACCTATATAAGAAAATAAAGTCTTAACGACATAAACCCTATGGGAACCTATAAGTACTATTAGTTATATAATAACTATGGGACTTAATTATAATGGACTATATAACCAAGCTACCTTTGTTAGAAGAACCCTTAATTGGTATTTTTTACGATAGTATTATGGTTATTATAGACCGATTTATAAAATTCTCATATTACTTACCGTATAGAGAATCCATAGATATAGAAGAACTTTCCTATATTTTTTATAGAAATATTATTAATGTATATAGGTTACCCTTAGAAATCCTAATGGATAGAGGAATTATATTTATATTAAAATTTTAGCAATTATTTATGGCATATTTAGGACTGAATTACCAACTTATAATGGCATTTAGACCCTAAGTAGATAGGTAAACCGAATATATGAATTAGGTACTTAAATAATACTTACGGTATTATATTAACTATAAATAAAACGATTAGGTCAAAAAACTTCTAGCCGCCTAGCTTGCCTATAATACTGCCTATAACGAGATAATGAAGCTTATACCTGCTTATGCTAACTTTGGATTTAATCCCGATGTCTTTTATAGCGCTAGGGAAGCCAAGAACGTTAACCTAGCCGTAATCCTTAAAAGTAAAGACTTGAAAAACCTATATAAAGAAATAAAAATAGAATTAGAATTCGTTAGAAATAGAATGAAAAATTACTACGACCTAAAACGGATAAAGGGACTATCCTTCTCGGAGGGAGAAATGATTTACCTCGCTATAAAAAACATTTTAATAAAACGACCTATAAAAAAACTTAACTATAAATATATTAAACCCTATAAGGTTTTATAGAAAATCTTAGAAAATAACTATAAATTAGACTTACCATCGAAAATTAGACTTTACCTGATCTTTTATATCGTACTGTTAGAATTAGTAGTTAATATAATCTAAGTCAGAATCGGCAATAAACCAGAAGAAATTAAAGGACTAGAAGTTTATAAAGTAAAAGTAATTAGGGAAATATATAAATACGAAGGCAAAATAGAATACTTAATCAAGTAGAAGAACTACCTAGAAAGCGAAAATATATAGGAACTACTAAAACACCTTACTAATACCTAACGACTCCTAAAGAACTTCTACTAAAAGAAATAGGATCTATGAAAATAGTCGACCAATTAATTAGATTAGCGGCACCGACAGTAATTAAATTAACTACTAAAGAAAACTCTTTAGTAGTATACAATTTAGCCGCCTCTATAGACTCCAGTTCCTCTATAGACTTAAGATCCCGCTCTAACATTTTTATACCCTTAGACTAAAGAAGGCATTTTTACCTACGAAGACATATTAACTTAGAAAGACACTTATTTAGTTAACGCTATAAATCCATTAATTCTTCCTTAGTAGCCTCTTTATTAGCCTCTAAACGAGCCTTAGCCTAAACTAAACAATCCGCTAAAAGAAATCAGTATATATATATAGCGAAAAGAAGGTATATAAACCTTTAGATATAGACACTCCTTTACCATTGTAAAAACGACCCCGACGGGTATATTTAGAATAATTCTTATGACCTTCTTTTATTACATACTGTAAACTCTTTGTAAAATAAAAAGAGCATGGTATAATAACGTAACCTTCTAAAAAAATTAAAGCAGCTCTGGCTTTACAATAAGTAGTTTCTATAGATGATATTATTAGCGTAAAAAGGATTATAAGTCTAGGTTCCTTACCTAGAACTAATAGCATAAGAAAATAGAGTTATATAGGTCTCGAGGATAAGACCTTAGAGGGGGGAGAGATTGTATTACGACCTTAGCGTCTACATTATATATACCCTATATTTTCTTACCTATTATATATGGTTATTACTATATTATATAATATACGTAGTAACCATTACGATATGGTTACCCCTTAACACTAGAATTACTTAATAACTAATATAATTACTAATGACTACAATAGTTATTACGGTAACTACCTTTAGTATATAGAATATATTTATTAGCACTTTTATAGATATTAACTTACTAGCTATTAATATAACTTCTTTACCTAAATATACCTAACCCGCTCTATTTACTATTAAGAGATATAATACTTCATAATCACTTAGTGTAACCCCCTATAGTATCTGCCAATATAAACCTAGTATAGACTAGTTTATCCCTTGGGAAACCTAACCGTTATAATAAGTAACCTGCTAAGACCTCCTACTTACCTGGAAGTAGACTTACTAGCTTCTCTTATAAGTAGATTAACCAAGCTAACCTCAATCACAGTTAAGATATCGATCGCAACCACCACAACTGCCCGCCGAAGCCTATAGACGGGGCTAGATACCTATAATAAGCTATAGCCTAGTAATACGGCTATACTCGACATGCTAGACGAGTATACTACCTCCGAGGGCATCAAGGACCTACAGAAAGAAGCCAGCATAACTTTAATATATATCTACAGCTAAAAATAATATCTATAAACTAAATTATCTATTAGAGATTCTAAAATAAAATTATAAAAGAATATAAAAAGCTTAATAATAAGGAAAGAAGATAATTAAATAGTAAAGTACTAGCTATATCGATAGAGTCTAATCTCTCTAATAAATTATATATTTAGTTCATAATCAGCGAGTATCTATATTTACTTGGCAATCCCAATAGATATAATTACTTCCTCCGCTTCAGCTCAAAGATCAGTAGACATTTAACATCACCTGCCGAACCGTACATCAGAGGCATATACAAAATTACAAAGAAGTACTCTAATGATAGGGTCTATTTCTAACACGAGATAAATGAAATTGGTGATGAGAACCAATATGGCTATTATAATTGGCAAACAATAAACAATGCGATTAAGAAGCTTAAAGAGCAGCGGGATCTATTAGATCCCATGCATGAGGGAAGAGAGACGACCCTGCATCACTCACCGTCATCACAATACACCTTGAGCATGCCTCGAATTCCATCCCTAGGCTCAAAGCAGGATAGTAGTTCCTCGCAACCTGCAGGGAGCAATTACTTTTCACCGTCCTCTCCTCTCGGAACAGATACAACAAAGAATGCATATGTCATCAGACCAGTTCAGGGTAAGGGACAAGGCTTGTTCGCCACTTCCAAAATCCACAAAGGCACGCGTATACTTTCAGAGGCACCCATTTTTAAAGTCCCCCGCGACGAGCCTGACATTGAGGTTATAGATCACGCTATTATCAGGGCGTTGAAGATTCTAGATCGGGATTATCAACGAGCATTAGTCTCCATAACGCCTATAGAAAGTCCCATAGTCCGTTCCTTAGAATTACTAGGACCAACGCTCTACCCCTCGGCTCGAAAGCCCGTGAAGTTAGCATTTTCCTTGACGCATCTCGTTGTAATCACTCGTGTCAACCTAATGCCCAAAATACCTGGAATGCAGGCATTGGATGCCTCACTATCCACGCACTCCGTGATATCGAAGAAGGACAGGAAATTACCATCTCTTACTTAGGTCGCAGGATGGAATTTGCAGAGCGTCAGATTTGCTTAAAGGCAAAGTACTTTTTCAATTGTAGCTGCGATCTCTTCACGCTGTCGCTGGTCCAACGTGAAAAAAGCGACCTCAGACTAAGGATGATCCAATATATCGAGGATTCGCTTGGCTAGTTCACCTCCGATTACGACCCAGGACTTCATCTCGTGCGTGCCTTACTTCATTTAATGGAAGAGAAAGGTATCTGCGATGCAGGTGTTCCAAGAGTTTACTACGATGCATTTCAAATCGCGATCGCGAACGGGGATGAGGTAAGAGCAAAGATCTTTGCTGAGAGAGCATATGCTGCCAGGGTGGTTATTGAGGGTGACGATAGCCCAGAGACAGCGAAACCAAAATCTTTGGCCGAGCGACCTTCTCAGCGTCCGCTCTACCAAACCAACAAGCATTTCCCACCAGACATCACTCCTCCTCAAGAGATTGATGAGCCGATGTTCGTTGAATGGCTTTGGAGACAGAACGAGTGGTCTGAGCAACCGGCTGCCTCGAGTGCCAATGATCCTTGAGATATTTTCAGTAACGATCTTCCGCATATCTACAGCCAGTTTCTGGACGATGGGGAGTCTAAGAGCTTTAACTCGTTAAGTACCAGTTCAATTCAGGCAGCTCTATTTCGGAGTCTGAGCAAGTCATGATTTACTTAACATAGTTATTCCTGTTAGTCAATTTAACAGAATATACTTTACCAGACTGGTAGAACTTCAGGGGACGGTCCCCGTTATCTCTACTACCCCTACAGGTCCGGCTCCCTCCCATTCTACCGTAATGAGCCAGCAACCGCAATAAACTACCACATGGAAGGCCAGTACAATAGATGGACCAGTGCACTGAATGGGCTGGCTCTTCAATGAACCAGCCTAGAATCTAGGTTGGTATACACATCGAATTTCTTCGACGCCCCCCACCGTGTTTTGCCATATTACCCATAACATCACGCAATACAGCATGTTAGACAACCTCGAGCTCCTCCAGTAGGTGAAGCGATTCTAGGTTCTTGAATTTCCTAAACACGAGTATAATGCTGTTCTCGCGTTGCGGCAGTATTGCTGAGTATATCCGTTCTGGTATTAGTGTTGAGTCTTATCAATTGATGCAAAGGCAATGCAAATATCCCTGCTCTCAGCTTGACCCTCTCGTTCTTTTTTATGCAGAGCCGAAACACACTCGTTACCAATACTTAGCCAAATGTCGCTAAGCGGTCGTCGACAAGGACGATTCCCCGTCCAACCACGATAAATGTTTCGCGCCAGAATCACACCAAGGCATCACATTCAGAATCTAATTATCAAAAACCGATGCCTAACACCAAGTATCAGGCCAGAGATCACTGGCCAACAGCCTCAGACTAGACATAGAATCACAATGACTGGTCGATGTAACTGCTGGGAATGCGTGCGCCTGGACAGTCCACTGAGGTTATTGGGATATTAGTAGGACCAGTTTATCATAAAGTCTTGGCTAATAAAGAGTAGATATGGGATGCGCTTAGCCTAATGTAGCTGCGCTAGTAGAAGCCAGTTAATGTCCGGCTGATAACTGAATTCGGTCATCTTGCACCGCTGTCTAAAGCTCATCTGTTTGAATACTGGTATTTTATTGAAGCAGAAAGACCGTAAGAAGTCTGTATAATCTTATTGAATTTCCCAGGGTCGAAGACTATTCTTTTTTTTTTTTTTTTGCAGTTTATGCTCCTATTAAACTGTTTCGGTAAAATCGGGTGTTGCTAGGGATGAATGCGCGGTACGTACCGTTTTGGCAAAACCCGGTGGATCATGGTCAATGCAAAAATCCCCGGCTCAGTCGGGCCTGGGACTGTCACTCCAGGGTAACCAGGCGACAAAACGGATCTTCGGATCAAGCGTCACTTATCTCCAATGTCACGTAAGATCTGATTGCCCGATTGCATATCTTGACAATTCGCCCATAAACGACGACATTCACCTCTTGTGGAGTAATGCGGTGATTTAACCTTTGTTCCATTTTGTATGTGGTTGTAAGCCAGTGGGTTGTAGGTTTTGTCTTTTTTTGACCTTGGCTGCAAGCTGCATTCAAAGACCACACTCGTCGTTAATACGGAATAACGCAAAAGAGGCTTACATTGCGCCTCGCTTATTGCTCCAACTTCTTCTGCTTTACCAGTCTCTTTGGTTGGACAAGGGGCCGGTACCAGGTCAGTAAACTGACCGAAAGAGATCAGTGGAAGCGACACCTCAAGCTAAGAATAGGATAATTGCTTTGTCGTGAGTTGTGAGTTGTGATGTTAACTGACTTTAGTACAGGGCATATGGACTGTCTGGACAGATAACTTGTTTGATAGGCCGGATTGAAAAAGAGACAAAGGGATATCAACATTTAAATCGAATATAAAACTTTAAAAAAGCACTGAAAGACTCGAATAAGCAGAAATATTAACCATCTTTCTAAATCTAGTAACTCTGAGTTAACATGTTAATTTACGCTATGACTGCATTGCTTCGGCTAGTTAAATAAAGAGAAATATAGTTTAATTGTATTAAAACTTCTAGTATAGATAAGTCATCGTTATTAAGATAAAGAGAAGTCTACAGCGGCTATATTCACTCCCTCCGCGTCGTCACCAACTTCTACAACACCTTAGAACAAAGAACATCATAAGCAAAGGCCATACACGATATAGTACTATATATTACATAATTTCGGCCTTTCTTATCTTAATAGCATATAAACCCACGTCTTAGGATAATCTCTTTTCTTTCCCACTACAACGTTCAACAGTAACATCGCACAACAGAGAGAACAACGGCCGTTGCATATGTTGTAAGTTCCCGAACTCGAAAGTCAAACACTTGTAATCTAAGTATGACAGCTAACAAACCTCGGGTCGGCCGGTACCCAGATGACGTCAACCATATACTGAATCATCTGTATAGAGGCGAGCTCAATCTCCAGCCTGCCTTCGATGAGCACGACGCGGACCCTAAAGATTTCGATCTAAACAACCCAGATGTTCCAGCTTATTTGTCTCTTGCTGAAGATTGATGGACTAAATCTTGCAACCCCTCTTTAATGCACCGAGAGCCTTACGAAGACTTCCCTACGTCTTGATTATGCCTATTCATTTCCTGCTTCTCAATACCTACTGCACTATCTTTAAAGGACCTTCAGCAGTCGTTTCTTATCCCTCACAGTCAGACCTACTATAGACCCTTGTATTCGATTAATATCTTTCCGTAAACGATTAAATACTCGTTTTTAAATGGGATCTTAATTAGGTCTAGCTTGCGACGTTGAATCTAAGTCAGTACTATTAGCTAAGAGTAGTTAAGCGCAACAGTAATTTTATACGTGTTCTTACTCCCCGAGACTGGATCAGCAGCCCAAGCTGTTAGCGTATAACATTAGGCAATATTGAGCTAACTGCCGAGGTAATGTTAACGCATGTGAACACACCATACGGGTGTATTTAAAAACTGGGACCAAGGTACTCCGTACAAACTTTCCTATCGTTTTATTGAGGTATCTAAGCTCACGAAGTCGACCCTAATATACTAGTGGTAGGAAAAATAGATACCCATGTATTAGTAGCTCGGCCTGGCTTATATCACTGGCGTAAGAACAGTAATAAGACTTCAGTTATTTACTGGTAAGTAGATTTTCAACTTTCCCTTAGTAGCTCCTGCTAAAACGAACTGATAAGCTATAGCCACCATTACAAGTGGCGCTTGGTCTAGTAGGGTTTATATTATACTTGTAAAGAAATAATAGCCTTTAAGTATATACTTGACAACTACAATGTACTATCCCAAGACATTAAAGCGGTCATTAAAGCCTAAAACTATTTCAACTCCTTGGTTATATTTGAAAGCTAGACCTGCTGGCCTAAAACTACATGGAAGGAGTCTCGGCTACCCCGGAACAGACAGCGCCGTCTCAGCATATCCTGATTCGGCCTTTGTGGATCAACTGATCTAAGAGCAGACGCCCTTCACATCCTTAGGATCCCACCTGTAGTGGATACCTTCATACTGATATCCCGCCTGTGCGTAGTTCTTGCAATGGGCCTCCCAGGTGTCTCCATCAATGTCGCTGTGTCCTGAAGTGGTATAACACTGATACTATTAGTAAATAAGCCTTGCAAGATACTACTGATATCTCACCTTATGATCGGACTGGTCGAATCCAACCGACTATTAAGACGTTAGCAATTCAGTCAGACTAGGCAAGATAAAATTGAACATACAGTGATGAAGTTGCTACAGACAGTGCTGGTCAGGCCGATGTCGAGGTTCTGAACACCAGAATTCTTTCGATAGCAGAAGCACCGTCCGTGACTGTCACGAGGCTCGCTAGACCATATTAGCTGCTGATCTTAACATCCCTATGCGGGATACATACATGGCGGCGAGTACAGCAGGGCTGAAGGCAAGGACTTTGAAGAAAGTGTTGATGAGCATCGTGTTGGTTAGAGTTAGAGCTGAAGATAGAGGGTAAAGGTGATACTGGATGTCAGAAGTGGACTGTAGAGATGATGTTTTGAGCCAAGTGACGGAATTCTTTGGCTTTTTATATCTGTAGTCAGACCTCTTGTATTTTTATCTTCAAGGGGTTCTAGCCATGTTCCAGCCTTTCACAACTATTTTTCTCTCTTCACCGCCTCCCTGCCTCACCTTCACTTTCTCCTTGAACTTGTTTTAACTTCATCCTCTGTTCAAGGTTTACAATCCTCTACATTATCTCCTTGCTTTCTTATCGTTTAATTTAGACTTTGTCTTTCTCCACTATGATTAATCGAAAAGTTAAACTTCTATTGATTTTACTCTTTACAGTATAGTTTTATATAATCGGCCTCGTTTTCCAGTTATTGAACTTCTGAATAACTTTTGCCAATAAAATGTAAAGGTTATTAGAGTACTGCCCAAAATTTATATCTCGAATTTTGTTGTCTAGAGATGATTGTTGCCAGGATTAGACGTGGACTAGACGCCTCACTTGAGTTTTTTGTGTAGGCGGTCTAGACGCATTGCTGTCAGAATATATGACTCTACTACATGGTTTGAAAAGGTATAATTGTGTTCGGAGCAGTCACTGGGATTGGCTGCTATTGGTGGTACGGCAGTGACAGCTCCGGATCTCGGCATTGTATCCTTGTCAAGTGGGACCTTTTAGTGTATTGGCTTGAGATGTCTCGTTAAGATACCATCAGCTTTGACTGTCAATTAAGATTCCTCTTGCAGCAGGTCAGTCTTTCATTACCGGATGCTGACCGTGCGATCGATCTGATAGCCTATGAGAAAGGAGTCTTGTCAATCTCTTGAGCGTCTGTATCTACTTGATATGCCTATCTACATCTCATACGATAACTAACAGAGGTAACGAGAGTGTTGATAAACTCCAAAGCACAGACTCAGGAGCAAGCGGCTAGGACAACTGGGGCTCTTTACTTGCGGCCGCTCCTTAATGGAATTAGTGAGTCTGAAAGTTCTAGAAGAGGTAGAAGTGTTTCCCTAACTGCATTGAGTAGGTAGATATGTCTGAGAGTTATGGTATAGATAACATAGTTTGAACAGAAAGTGTAATATGTCTAAAGCTTAAATCAAGTGCCGGATTGTTCTGGAAAATTAATTTGTCGGGAAAGACCGAATTCCACCCACATGCCGAAGCCCAGATAGACTGCAACCGAGGAAGGCTCCTATAAGTATAGTATATACTTATAGGAGCATGCCACCTTTCGAGATGGAGATGCATTAACAAACCAAACTTTTATTCCATTATAACAACATCAATTATGGTAAGTGCTCTCTTTCACACGTTAGGGTAATGGCTAACCTGCGGAAGCTCCTCCGTCCTTCAACTGCCATATTCTTGTGCCTGGCATGGTTCCATTCCATGGTCATGGCGGCGCATAACGGAGCCATACCACTGACTCTTCCTTGGAGGACAACCTTCGGTCGTCCGTCAAACTTCGACTACCATTGGTCCTTTGATACCAGCGCTGTTCCTGAGGGCCCATTTTCCACCACCAGGCGTCTCCAGAACGGAGTTGATATCCAGGTTTTTGCCGCCAACCTAGACGCTAACCAGAATCAACGTGTGATTCACATTCACATGGAAGCTACCGCTGGATCTCACCAGGAGGTAGTCTGGCAACTTTATCAAGGTGGACGCGTCGTCACTCGCTATAATTCAGCTGGCCAACAATCCACCAACGATATCTCTACCTCGACATCTACTGGAGACTTTGCCATGATCCCATATCAAGCTGGTTTGACAATCACGATTTATTGGCGCTTGGACCAAGAGCTCAAGTGATCTTCCGGCGCGCTCCCAAGAGCCTGTTAAGGTTCTAAAAGGCTGGCGTCGTGGAAGGAAAAACGACTTCGCATAAACGACAGTTAGATGGAACGGTATTGCGAGCTGCTGCACCTAGCTGGTTGTTTAGTTCGCTAGGAAAGGGGAAGGATAGTAAAGCTTGGATCCTATCTGGGTAGTTGTGTAGCTCGGTAGATGAGCAACTTTCACTTCTTTAAACTCTATAGAGTAGTTAGTATTTATTTAAAAGCACCCATACCGTCTTGTCTAACAAGTAATGGGTACTTGTTATTAAAACCGTTACTGGTTATAATTGTCGCGGATTGGGTTTCGGACAAGATGCGAAGTGTTATCGGATAACCTGTAAACTTAACCGCTATGACATGACATTAAGGAAAAATCGGATTTTCATTTGAAACACTGGGAAAAGTCGGGCTAACCCTAATTTAGGGAAAGCTTTTGTTCAATATGTAGATTTCATTTGCCGTGTCCACAGTCAGGGTACATACTGCTCGTGATCAGAGCGGCGAATAAAATAAATTAGATGCAATCTAGCCACTTGTTAAGTGGCGGTGAAAAGCTGCTGAATGGAAAATTACTGAGTTTGACACGTGCATAAGGTAGACAAGAAACAAGCTCGAATTGCACTTTATTTACCTTTGATGCAAAGTCAGTTTGTAAGGAAAATACCGCCATAGCTTATAAAGTTCATTAGTGCCTGGAGAAGTGTGGATACCACAAGTAACTGCGGTATATTAACTGCTCATTTCAAGCCAGCCGGATTTCGCCTCCTTAAGTAAACTTTAAACCAAGTGTAGCTAGTATCCAGACTGAGAGGCACCTTGCATGTCTACAGTTTTCTCCACATTGTGGACCTGGGTATAGAAAATTACGGCGTGTCATTGAAGTTATAGGACCGAGGCTAGATATAAATACTGAGAGGCTGTCCGCTTTAACCAAGCCCAACAACACCTCGGTCACCTTAGTACAGTAGAGCTTAGACATTGTCTGATTGCTCCCCTATTCCATCAGCTGGTTGATTCTTTCCCCCTATCAACTCAAAACCTTTCGCTTTTGTGTCACAGCAATGAAATGTAGGTCGAGGAAATCATTTTCATAAGGCTTAACTCACCAGTGGCATAGTCTTCTCAGCTCTCACCTTTGCGGCAAGCAGCCTGGTGCTCGGCACTGTTGCGGTGCCAGCCCCCGAACCAGCTTCAGTTGGAGGAACTGTGTCCCCGTACAGCATCACCTGTGCAGGGTTTAACACAGGCAGTCCATTATCGATTGGCGATATCAATTGGGCTCTTTCGAATAGAAGAGATGAGCTAGATCTCAAGGCCGGATGGTGGAATAAACAAGAACTCACTTGCGTCAGTAACGATGGACGTAAGATTCAGCAATATGCAGTCAAGTTCACCTACAACCATGCGCGCAGCAATCCTCAGGCTATGACACAACTGGCGAAGGATCGTGTACTTTGCACTGTTTCAAGCGCGTGGAGGATGACATGTTCTCCAGTGTAGCAAAATATGTATGACAGACTACCAGTGCGGAGAGCGCCCTGCACTCATAGCTATTAAAATACTTTTATCTTTCTTCGCTTTGACGTTTAAGAGGTTATTCTCCGATGTATTTACTTGTGTTAAAGCTTACGGGTCTAAAGCAAAACGATAGATGGAATATATTATCTAACCTGCAGGGCGGGAAATCTACCTAAAGTCTACCAACACCTAAGGGCAAACAGATATAGATTATTAGTCATGAAACAGAATCTAGATGGTCTACATGTAGTTATAGATAGATGCTTCAAATGAGCTCGATGAGGAGATAATATACTATTAGCAGAGAGAAACGCTCTTCCTAATATGCAATAGCCTTTGGAGGGATTAATAGAATATTAATGATTATTTTCGCTGCATAAGGATCCTGAAATCGCTCGTTAGATTAGTTATTAAACAGATCAGATTGCTTTAAACCCATGTATCTTACTAATTTTCGAACCCGTCGGCACCCGATTATTTTTTGGAGTTCGTATACGACACAAGCTACCGCTCATAACTGGCCCCCAGCTGAGATCCAATGCTGCTGCTTCAACTGTTTCTGGCCCCGACGACGTCACATCGTATACTGCAGCCACAAATGAAATCGGTTTGACAGATCCAGCTGAGCTTCCTTATCTCCTCCATGAATCCATGGAGAGAAAACCTTGTTCCCTCTCCCGCTTTAGAAGAACTCATCCTAAACATTTATTCATCAGAAATGAAGTTTCTATTCCTCGCCCTGACAACATCGATTGCGAACCCTTCAGAGAGGCCATTAACATAAAGAGCGATGAGTGCTAACAAACCGCGATTAAATAGAAGCAGGACAGCGCTGGTTCAGGATAATGCTTCACTGAGGGTATTGCTTAAACGATCAAGATTGGAAACCCGGTCAATCTTATCCTTACAGAAAAAGGCCCAAACCCACATGGTCATCAATGTGGGACCGTGCATGGCTGAGCCTGTCAATTTCCCATCGACAGGCGATAGCATGTGCAGTGCCGACTTTGACAACTGCAACCTGGATGGTTTTGACCGCTCACACCTGTCCTAGAGAGCGCTGGGGCCACCGGTTCCGAGCAAGCGCAAGCATGTTGAGAAGCAGGTCCAGACAGACAAGAGAAGTCGCGTCGAAAGACCAACGACGATACCAGCCGCCCGACCATCAGGAACAGTCAACACCTGTGAATCAAAGGGTCATGTAACTCTTGAGCAAGCTGCTGGCGCCCAGTCATTACAAACATATGAGATTGATGAAATGCATACTCGTAAGACGCTCTATCAAGGTTCAGACCACCTTCGAAGCGCTGGCCACGTCTTCATCACACCCATTGTCTTCAGTACCCTGCCCTCGGACCGAATTTATCGTCTCATGTGCTCTTTGACGAGCCGTGCTACAGTCACAGAATCCTACGACGTGACAAAGTCATTGAACTCGAATACCAGCCCTATCTGTCGCGCAGCCCACGCAAAGCGAAAACTTGGTCTGAGCGGTTGGCTGTGGTTGAAAAGCTGGCTAGTAATAAGAGACTTTCCGAACACCTTACGCGGTATTATCGACTGTACCTTGATCTGGAAAGAGATGCTAAGAAGATAGGCTAGGACCATCTTGATCCCCCTTTTACAAGCTGGATAATGGCAAGAACTCGGGAACGCGGATCTTCTGCAACCACAGATGAAGAAATAGATATAAAGAACAAAGACCTATATAAGCAAAAAGCTGACCTCTCTTATCCGAGGCATTATATATCGTAATAAAGCTGTAACATATCAAATTTATAATGGGGGTTTGAAACCATTTTGCCTACTTGATCAAAACATAAGAGTCCAATTTATCATGGTAAAATGTATTAATAAATACAGGAATTAAATACAGAAGTACTACTAACGCCCTATAGACGAAACCTTACAGGGCTGGGTGGACAGTATATAATATGTCGTTCCTTTAATACTTGCTCTGGTTACTCACTGATGTCTCTGTCGTTACCATAATCCGCTTGAGATTGCCGTGCTCCAGACGCAAGCTCCTGCTCTCTGCATAAGTACTGGGCATACCACTCTGCATAGCCGAGTTCATATCGTTCAAAGCCAATTCTTCAGTGCTGATGCTTCGTGGGCTCCTTCTAGAGGCCTTGACCGAGGCGTGGGCGCCGAGTCGCAGGTTAGAGCCGGGAGCATACTGGGACCCGTAGCGCTCGTAGCTAGCATAATTACTGTTGCTGGATGACATGCCAGGGACGACCTTCGCTATCAAAGGCCGCAGAGTGGGCAGCGAGGCACAGATGATAGCGCAATTGAGTTCGATGACGGACCAGATAGCAGCACCGGCGCCATTCCACGGAGGATCATTGCTATAAACAGCCTCACGGAGAGTGCACATGCGATAGACGGAGATGATACAAACACTATAATCGAAAAGATTATCTCGTCAGCTATGAAATGGAAAGGGGGGTAAGGCGCAAGTGTATATACTGACAAGAAACCCAAGCAGAAGATGAGTATAACCATAATCTTCTGCTTAATAGGCAATTGGAGCTTCCAGACCGACGGCAGCGGGATGCAAAAGATAATAACGTCTGTAGCGATGCTTATGGCCGATGAGATGTACCATACCGGTAGCGTGTCTAGACACCAACCTGCGGTGCTGGGTACGAGAATAGAGACTGGCAAACATGAGGTGCCTAAAAGAGTGGTCTGGACACAAGCCCAAAGTATAACACCAATGATTACCCAGAAGCAGATATTCTGAACTCGCGACGATTGGAAGATACGGCGGTATTGAAATAGAAACGAAACTTTAACAATGTTCATGCCCACATTGTAGAGAAGAATAGCGACGTACAAGTACTACACGCATGTTAGTCCTGATCAGGTAGTGAGTGGTTTTCGCGACTAAGAGACAGGCAGAGTATACCTTCAGCTGCTCAATACTGTCCTCCACTGAAACATTTTCCTTATGTCTGCCCATGCCATGTTTTGCCTCTGGAGATGAGAAATATCATTAGCTTTGAGAAGGTGTCGTATCTCTAGACACTGGGGTAACCTACCCATTACAGTCGATACCGAGTCGACGATGGCAATGCCCTTCAAGTCTTGTCAGCGTCTATAATTACCGGATTCGTCGGAGACTTCAAACAAAAGGACTCGTCGTACCGTTGCTGCCAGAATGGTCCAGTCATCTGGGCCCGCCAATCCGAGAAGCACGAGTCTTGCGTAGACCCGTAGCAATACAATGATACCCGAGGCAACAACAAAACCGACCGCGATGCCAATGATATGAGAGGCTTGTGACTCAGTCCGGATGATAGAATCCGCCATAGCTGATCAACTCAGTCCGCAGCTGGCCAGTAGGTGAGATGGCCGTCTTTCGGTGAGGCTCGTGCGATTACTGATAGAATGTGTAGGGGAATGTCGTGGTATTGAAGAGTCAGGGACAGCATCAATCGATAGAGACGTAACGACCGGTCTTAGGTGGATCCGTTATCTTATCCCACTGTTCAGGCATATTGGAGAAGATTAAAATATCAGGCATGCAAGAACGCGGTACAAAAGAGCAACCCCTTACGAGGAGCCACTGTGCCAGGAAGGTAGGCTAGGATAAACAACCAGCATTACTAAGGAGGTGGCAGAGCAAATCTTACAAATTGTTAGTTGTGATTTTCTATCCCACCCCAGTACAGGACAACCAACACCTGCAGCCAAAGCTACAACCCTGAGGCAAGCAGGTCTGATTGCCCTCTCAGAGTGTGGAATGAGAACGCCATGTCAATAATAATCTTTGCTACCATTCCATTCCTGAATAAGATAGAGTTTACAGTAGTGTCGTAAAGTTCTAACGTACCCCACACTAGTGAACCTCAATAGTAACCCTAACGATTTCCTTTGTTGTCTTTAATTACTTACATTTCAGCAAAAGTACCTGTACATTCTTCAGACAAATAATGCAGGACTTGTTCTAGATGTAAATTCGTTGGTGGTAAGTGAGTATGGATCTGTGATGTGCCAGAACTAATAAATACTCATTGTGGTAACTTGTCCGCGTAGCGTCGCAGTCTCGCTTGGTTATATGCAAAGCAGCTGGTCTGTATGGTAATGACAAAATGGGATCATCCAGGATCGCGGAGTGCTACCCTGGTTCCGATGCAGGGGTTAACTCAATGATTGACTACTAACCACCAACAGTGGGTGGGTTCTGTTCCCCCGCCTTTCCCCTGCATTATTGCTAAGCATCCGAAAGGCAAATAACTATGGGACTTAAAAAATACTTCAATATTTGCTCTTTACAATAGAAACCATAACTTAAAAAGCTGTACAAGGCATCCATATCTTAATTAAGTTTGACAATAGTAGATAGCTTACTCAATGGAGACGATGGTCAGCTTGAAGAGCAATTAAAGCTTATGTTTTTGCAAGAGACGTGAGTGAGTGTCGCGAAGTGCCTAAAGAAGGAGACCAGGATCAAGACATGTGCCGCAGGCTTGCTTATGCATCGGCTTCTGGGTTTCTCTCGTATAGTTCGAGCTCAGCATTCGGTATGTGTACCTAGTGGTTGGGACCGCCTAGAAATAACTGTTGGAGACTAATGTAGACTGTCTGAACCAGCTTTCTAAATGAGTACACTCTCATGGCAATGAACTCCGCCATATGTGTATGTGAAATGCTTAATAACTAGGCCGTTCCGAAGTATTCGCTCTGGTTAAAGGCACCTCGCTAGGGCCTGATGTCAGTCAGCCGCGACTAAACAGCGGTATTTTGTACTACACAAGACAACCCACAATTGGGTTGCCAGACACAAACACCTATACGTAGATCTGGACCTAGACCATAAAAAACAGGCTGTTCTAGACCTCCATCCTGTTAAGACGCTCGGCGTTTTATTTCGTACTCATTTTCTTTTCTTATTGCAAACACAGGTAACAAATCACATCCAAGGGTTTTCATATGCCAAGACAAGGATTTATCCTTGTCAGTGAGTGTTGGTTGTCATATTCTGAAACCTCCTTCCGCTTTGGTATGATAAATATTAGGCATGGAGGTTAGTAGAACCAACCAACAGTTTATAGTAGTAATAATATCACCCATCAACTATGCCGTCGTCGGTGATGAGCTCCTGCTTTGGCCAGAACTATGGGATGTATGGCAGGTAAGGATGGCATTCCAAAGTTGGTCTCTAAACGGGTAATCAATATCCTTTTTATAACATCCGTGCGATTCTCGCAAATCTCGTAAGCACTGGCCAAGTGTCATACGACGGATAACTAACAATGCCACCCGTCGCTCCCGGACAGATCCACTGAAGCTGTCTACATGCAAGGATACTGAGCATGGATAAGACAGTGACAAGGTTTGTGACCGACAATTTCCTTCGGGTCTTGTTGGCCCGAGTCCTGCCCCATTGGCTGCAGGAGAGGCCCCCAGGGCACATTTGCGCCGACATTCCATTTGACACGGCAGTGATCCGTACACAATCTCCAGTGGGTTAGGCGATTCGGGGTTCTGCATGGAGTCATGGAGTGCTATCATGCAGCAATGGTCTGCAGGTACAAAACGGCTTCCGACCCTCCTGTTTATCGGCTTGTCATAGTAGTGAGCCTGGCTGTATGTTTACTTCCACATCCATCTTCAGATACGGTCTGCTGTCGAACTCCCGTGCACCCACGTTATGCAGCTCTACTCCTTGATCATAACAGGCTTGGTGGCCAGTACATCGGCCGCTACGACCGAGACCTATGACTATGTAAGTATTTTCTCCCTCGGCACAGGGTTTAAGACACTTCAATACATTCCTCTGAACGCTGCTAAGTCTTATCGGCAAACAGGTCATCGTCGGAGGTGGCACCGCCGGAGGAGCCCTCGCCACTCGACTGAGCCTCGGCCTTCCTAAGCACAAGATCCTTCTTTTGGAAGCAGGCCCAGCAGCTCTTGACGACTTGCGTATAAATGTACCAGGCATGCGCGGTGCGCTCATGGGAACTTCGAACGATTGGAACTTCTCTTCCATTGCACAACCTGGCCTCGATGGACGTTCCATCAGCGTCAACCGTGGTAAGGTCCTTGGCGGATCATCAGCGATGAATTTCCTATGCTATGACCGCGCCGCATCTGCTGAGTACGACGCATGGGCCGAGCTCGGCAGTCCCGGGTGGAATTGGAGAACCATGATCAATGGTATGACCAAGTCAGAGAATTTCACAGGCAAAGATGGCGACGTCCACGGTCGCACCGGCCCCATCAGGTCCACTTACAATCGCATCGTCCCTGATGTTTTGAAGCCATGGCAGTCTGTTGTTAACAAGCATGGCGTTCCCGTCAATGATGGAGGGTCACTAGGAGGAGACCCTGTCGGAGTCATGTTTCAGCCAACCAACATTGACGTGACCAACTACACCCGATCATACAGCGCCAACAGCTATCTACCAAAGGCTGGGCCAAACCTCTCAGTCAAGACAAACGCCCATGTCGCCAGAGTTTTATTTTCTAAGGCCAAGGGCTTGGTTGCTACCGGTGTTGCACTCCAAGATGGCTCTACAATTCGGGCCCGCAAGGAGGTTATTCTCTCAGCTGGTTCCATTCAGAGTCCAGGGCTACTTGAGCTGTCTGGTATCGGACAAGCCCCTATTCTCGCCAAGGCGGGTGTCAAACAATTGCTCAATCTTCCCGGTGTGGGCGAGAACTACCAGGACCATATTCGTACCTCCAACACGTATAGGCTGAAGAAAGGGTACGAATCCTTCGATCCCATGCTTTTCGACAGTGAGAGCGCTTTGGCCAAGGAGCAATTTAACCTATGGCTTCAAAATAAGGTGTCGTGGTATGACTATACTAGCAGCGCGTATGCTTTCCTCAACTGGGCCCAGGTCAGCAAGAAGACAGGAAAGCATCTCACTCAGGTTGCCAATGACGGCTTTGCCAGCAATGGTACGGTCGTGGATAAGAAAAAGCTCGAATACCTGACCGATCCTTCTATTCCCCAGCTAGAGCTCCTTCTAGAAGCCAACTACGTCGGCGCCGCAGGCTATCCTGGCGGCAACTTTATCACTATCTTTTCTAGTATCATGCATCCCATGAGCCGTGGTAGTGTTCACATCGATCCGAAAACTCCTAGAGGCAAGCCAGTCATTGACCTACACTACCTCACCAACGAGTACGACGTTCAAGCGCTCATTGAGGGTGCCAAGTTTGCCCGTAAAGTTGCCGAGACAGAGCCTCTGAGATCCTTATGGGAAGAGGAGACAGAGCCCAGCCCGGAGGTGAAAACCGACAAACAGTTCCGTGATTTTGCCGTCAAGACAGTTAACAGCTTCTACCATCCCATCGGCACCTGCGCGATGCTTCCTAAGAAGGATGGTGGTGTTGTCGACAAGGACCTCAAGGTATATGGCACTAAGAACCTTCGTGTGGTTGATGCTAGTATTATTCCTGTCCAGTTATCAGGTCATATTCAGACGGCGGTATATGGCATTGCGGAGACAGCAGCGCAGAAGATTATTACTGCGGCGTACCAGTAGCTAGGATACCTGAATCTAAGCACACCCTGTTTAGCGCCAACTCAGCTTAGGGTAGTGGGAAGCTAGGTTATAAGACACAGCGACCGTGTAACATTCCTAATATACGCTATGAATTCTCCCAAACCAAGACCCAGCACCACCAGTCCCAATAAGCAGAGATGCTTTGTCCAATAAACATTCTAACTTAATAGTCATAAATAAATTCTATTTCAAGGTCACGCTTCAGTATTACGACCTAATAGAAAGCCCTCTAGCTCATTATATATACTTTACAAGTCTTACCAAATTACTATTGGCCTACCCTACATTAGTTAAATAGCACTTATCCAGCTTGTATAATAAACAACATTAAACGAACTCTGTTTATCTTATCCGTACCTGAATATGTACGCACTTACCCTGCAGTAGATTAAACACAGGTAACTACTTATTAGGAGAAGTTCTGTACTATGGCATGTCTAACTAAATCTATTAGAGGCTAAAGAGTATAATAGTCTTTGTTTTTTCATACCAACACCCCATAGTATCCACTGATCTAGTCCGAACATAGACTTATCCAACCCTTAGGAAACCCAATTGCTAACAGGTCTCTATATAGCTTTAATCCAATAAGGTTACCCAGCCATATTAGACACCATAACTCTATAAATATTCCCTACTACGGATAAGTTACCAATAAATGAGTACAAACTAACGGTATCTCACTCGATGCAGTTCTCATTATGGTGTATAGTTTGTTCCATGTATATTGTCCTGGCCCAACCATACTGTATTTTGTATTACCAGTGGCTTATGTCTGTGATCTGTGTTGGCATTGGCTTGGAATGACCGAAGTACCGAAACGCCGAGACTATCGAATTAAGGTTTCATGCCTCTTCGCACTAAATTACGCCAAGACCATATAATCTGGGGTATACGCGGGGAACGCGGGGTTGAAATGTAGGAAATATCGTTCTTTTGAGTCCTTGTGGTATCCTCCACGCACCGATTGGAGTCTCGGCGTCCACACTAACATCCTCAGAGCATGTACACATGTGTTCAGCCATCTTTGTTCATGTATAAAACTGTCTGTCCTCGCGACCCGAATAACAAATATGCAGTCTTCTTGCTCAGCCTTTCTCGACAAGCAGATAAAATCCGAAGGCTATCGATAAGCACAGCTAGCAGCAATGGCAGTACAACGCACAATGTCTCATCACAGCTCTACTGAGAAGCAACATGCAATCCACCTCGAAGGAGAGGCGGTAGTGGATGAGTATCTGTCTCTCTTTCCCCTTTTGGCCAATAAAAGTCTCGAGGAACGTCAGCAAATTGAAAGAAAGCTGAAGCGCAAACTGGATTGGGTTTTCTTGCCAGTTGTTACGCTAATGTTACTGATGGGCTACCTCGACCGCATTAACGTCGCAAATGCTCGGCTGGCAGGTATGCAGGATGACCTGCACATGTCTGATACAACATGGTCTGCCGGAATCTCGTTGTTCTACGTTGGTTATATCGTCACTCAACTCCCTGCCACTGTCTACCTCGCCAAAGGCCTCCCACGATGGCAGATGCCAGCCTATGTTATTGCTTGGTCTGTCATCACAGCCTGTATGGCAGCTATGACTAGCGGCTGGTCTTTCTTAGTATGCCGCTTCATGGTCGGAGTGGCTGAGGGCCCTTTCCTTCCTATGGTTAGCTTGATGACTTCCTCATGGAATACTAAAGAGGAGGCACCCTTAAGGATGGCTATCTGGCATGCTGGTAATATATGTTCTAACATCTTCTCCGGGTTACTCGCGGCCGGCATTTTGGAGAACATGAACGGTCTTGCTGGTATGCGTGCATGGCAGTGGTTCGTTATTATTGAGGGTAAGCAAACTCGCTTATTCACCATGAAGACATGAAACTCCTCTAACCTTTTCAGGTATTGTTGGTCTGTTTGTCGCTGTCATGGGGTTTTGGTGCATCCCCAACTTTCCCCATAATACCGGTACATACTTCATGACCCCCGAGATGTCGGAGATGGCCCAATATCGAATGATCGTCTCAGCAGGCGGGCGATCCGAGGATGACGAAGGAGGTGCCTGGGAAGGTGTCAAGCTTGCATGCCAAGACCCATTCACCTGGATATACACGGTGCTTCACTTTGGTCTCATTGTCGCCCTTTCATTCAAAGATTTCTTCCCATCGGTGAGTCATGCAAACAAGGGATTACGATTCTTTTCAAAGTATCTAACAAGTCCAGATTGTGAAAACTCTAGGATACTCGAACCTCATGACCTATCTCATCCAAGCTCCACCATATGTCTTCGCTTACATCGCCACCTGTGTCATCTCCTGGTCGTCAGGCAGATACCAGGAGCATTGTTGGCATATAGTTGGCAGCACAGTCGCATGCATCATTGGCGTCGTCATCATGATATTCACCCTGAACGCAGGTGCCCGATACTTCGGCATGTTCCTGTTGTGTGCCGGACCTTTTGTCGGCCTGAATGTATGTATATAGTATTTCAACTTTGGTGAAGTTTCATGCTGATGAGAGCAGGTCCACATTCCCTGGGAGACAACCAACGTCGCTCGCCCCCGCACAAAGCGTGGTGCTCTTGTTGCTATCACTAACTGCATCGCATCAGTTTCCCACTGGTTCACACCATACTTTTTCGTAAGTCACTCACTCGCGGCGCTCCAATCTCCTATTGACAAGTCAAGCTTCGCTCCCAAGAACCTCGTTATCAAAATGGCGGCATTTTGATTATTGCAGGCTGTGTCATGGGCATTGTCGGTTGCCTGGTTTGCAAATGGTATGTTAAGAAACTGAACAAGAAAATGGACGTGCACGAAGCAACAAACAACCTGCCAAAGAGGTGGCGGTATGTTGAGTAAGCTGTTGGCTTCGATGTGAGAATGATTGGGCTGTTGTTATCTTTGGTATTCCTTTTGAGAAATGACATTGGTGGAGCTGGCTGTCATTAACGAGGCAGTGTGATGTATGACTGGATGATTTCAATGAATGATGCTGCTGATAGGGTTTCAAGACTGTTGCGTACTTGATGAAAGAAGAATATTGATCAATCAGTTCCATCGTCTTGCCTGTGCAGTCAATCAAACTATTGCCTCTCGCAGGCTTCCTTTCGTAGCTGGATCTGCATGACTTGCAGACCCATACGCGGGGCATTCGCGAGCACGCCAATGACAAGTAGAATATCATGAAGGATAAGAGTGTGAGCAGATCCGGTGATGAGGTTAGTACACTAGCGTATCAACGGGTTGAACACACTATGGGGCCACATAAGGTAACCATTTACCTTGCGTCTGATTTAACACCCCTTCTTTCTCTCACACAAGAGCCTGGGTCAGCATGGACGCGTCTATCAATTACGATTAACTGGGACACGTCGCAGGGTATGTTCTGTCAAATACTGAATGTTTTGGTCACGTCGGTAATACAATTAGCAAAACCTCAATATAACCATTCACACTAGCATTTGCAATGTTATTTGCCCGTCACTTAAAGAGACATTTTGGGCAGATACGTGGCAACCAAAAAAATGGTAAAACCCAGAGATCCCCATATGAAAACTGGTAGGACGGTATGTTCGATCGCAGCTAGCAACTACAACAGCCTAGATGTGAGTAGGCCTGCGCGCCGCGCTTTCGCTGACTCGTGTCATACCTTTTCCTTCTAGGATAAGCTGACCGGCGTTTCGGCGTTTCGGGACCACATCGCCAAGACCATACATTCAAATTTCGATCTTCCCCGCCGTGACTCTTTCCGACCGGCACAATCCTCACTTCGACAGCGGTGGCCCATCGACAATGCAAGCATTGGCGTGTACGCTCTGTCACAACCGTAAGGTCAGTGCACGTATCCAAAGAGCTGGATCCTGTCCAGTCTTGAGGTCAGCCGGGCTAACTCCCTCCAGGTCCGCTGTGAAGTTAACAGCGAATCAAACACTTGCGTGACATGCAAGGCTGCTGAAGTCGAGTGCATGTGCGCATCCCATGTCAATCTTCACGTAGCATAGACTGACATGATACTCCAGCCCGCGCACCAGAAAGCGCCGTCGTGTAGGATCTGCTCCCACAGCCCAAGTACTGGATCACAATGACAATCAAAGTCACAGCTTTCAGAACACTCAGGTTATTTCGCAGCCATCTAGGCCAGGCATGGAAATACCGATAGAACATGCCACATATCAGCTTCAGACCCCATCTACGGTAAGTCACGCATGTTTGTGTCTTAATTTCCCAAATATTCCTGGTATGAATAGTATTGACATGCAAGTGGAAGAGTCAAGCAACCACCTACATAGGCAGAGGCCACTACGTCGCAGACGATGATGAGATAGACGAGACGAGTGCTCGTGCATTCGAACCGGCAAAAATAAAAGTAGGCCCTCATGCAAGCACCCAAAAGGAAACATTGGTCTTGTGGAAAGTCTTCGACATACCTCCTCTTGCAGCGCGTCAAAGCCTACTCAGTGCTTTCCTAGACTATTGCAACCTATGGACGCCTGTTCTGGAACCAAAGGATATACAAGAGCTTTCGTGTTTCGACCAAAAGAAGACTTCAATGCTGCTGGCACAATCGTTATGGCTGGCTGGCAGCCGAGTCACGAATGCACCTTCTGTGGTTGCCTTTGCATCGTCGGACGATTTCTATCACAGGGCCAAAGCAGTCTTCTGGTCTGGACTAGAGGCGGATGGGCTGTCTGCCATTAAAGCATCATTAATGCTCCAATGGTACAACCCACAGGCCCCTGAGCATATTTCATTTGACAACAGTGGTTTCTGGCTCAAGATTGGGGTTGGAATTGCCCATCAGATTGGCCTGCACAAGGAATCACTTCCAGGACCGACCAGGGCTATTCGGCGGAGGCTGTGGTGGAGTTTGGTGGTAAGCAGAATACATGAATCTATTTCTAATCAATGGCGTCTAACACCTACACAGGTTCGAGACTCCTTGATCTCTGTCGCGCATGGTAGGCCACGAGTCATTAACCTCGACGACAGCGATGTCCAACCACCCATAGCGAGCGACTTCCCAGACTCACCGTCCGCGTTTCAACTATTCTCAGCGTGGGTGGACATTTGCCTGATACTTGGAGATATATCATCCTGCTGCATGCGAAGACACATGTCACGAACCAAAAGACTCTACATCGTCAACGCTTTGTGCCGCTGGACAACGAGTCTGCCACAGGAGCTCCGGGTTGCGGCCAGCAACCAGCCGCCGCACAGCTACTTCGCAAACAGTCACAACCTGGCGGCACGCCAGCTATATCTACCATACTTTACTAGCTTGATAGTCCTTTCCCGAATGCAGCACTCTGCAGGATCGCTATCGGTGACGGCGACATTGGCGGCATCCTTTGTCGCCCGTATTTTTGAGGATTTTCTGGCCAGAGACGAGGTCAAAGTCTTAGCACCGATCAGTACGCGATATTGCCTTATTTCAAGCATGGCGCTGGTCTCGGTTATGCCTAATAAGCGATTGTGGGATGCTGTGCAGCCGGATCTGGACATACTTCAGCACGCACTCACGGAGCTTTCCAAGCGCTGGCGGTCAGCAATTGGAGCTTCTAGAGCTCTCCAAAATGCTATCAATAAGAGGAGGCAACGTACCTGCAGCTCGACGGCCGAACTACGGATGGACAATAAGAATTCTCTAGAATACTTCAAGATGATAGACCTTGGCTACTGCCGTATATGGAGCACTTTAAGCCAGCAACTGTCCTCAAGCCCGCTGGCTATTCAAGAGCAAATTTCGGAGCCAATACAACCCCTCAACGATGCGTTAGATACCAATCCTTTCATGGATCCAGGCGAAGCGTGGGATATGGGAACAATTCAATTCGAGCACGTGGAGAATTGGATTCTTAACGATGGGTTTCTATTCGACCCCTAAATTGCTCTGCATTAAGCTATCGTCCCGTCAAAGCTTGTGTTTTTTCTTCCCTGTCCTTAATTTCTCGAACTCCTTCTGCGGAATTCCCTGGACATTTCTCTCGAGAGCACCAAACACTTCATCAACATTCTGAGCGTCCAGTTCTCGCCTTGATCTATGTCTAATCATTTTCTTGATCTGCAACATGCTGGAGGCATTCAGACCCTCATGGAACCTTTCCTTGACCTCCTTGAGCACCTCACTCCGGAATGACTGCGCGGGGCAATCGAATATTTGGTTCACGAAACCCACATCAAGTAATTCCTTGCTCGATATGCGCTTCGCCAGGATCAAGGCTTCATTTGCTTTAGAGATTCCCATGCGCTCTGCGAAAGCTATGGACGAGACCCCTTCGCTGATTAGGCCCAAGCTAGCGAACGGTGTCAAGAGAAATGTCTCCTGTGTAGAATAAATAAAATCGGCGAAAGCAATCAGTGCAGCAGACATGCCCACCACAGGGCCGTTGAGGGCTACTACCAGGATCTTGGGATGTGTGTAAAAGGCTCGCGCCAGATTCATGTTGCTGGCCACAGTGACGGTCAAGTTATGCCGATATAAGTCTGTGCCCTCGGGAACCTGCCTAGGGACCGACACATCCGCGCCGCTGCACACATATGTCAGTCTCAGCCAGGCTGGTGTAAAGGTGGAAAGCTGCTCACGCTGAAAAGAATCTCCCGTTGCCTGTCAACACAGTCGCTACCACTTCATCATGGTCGGCAACCTCCCGAAGTGTGCGTGCGAGCTGGTAGAACTCGTCTTTGGTCAACGCGTTCAGCTTGTCGGGTTTGTTAAGCACTATGACCGCAATAGGACCATCGTACCCAACCTCGATCACTGTCATTCTTGCGGGTAAATCGGATGCGGGGAATTCGTGGCAAGCTATTGAATGGAAAGCCAAGAAGAATAGCTCGGGCTAGTCTATTTATTTGCCCAAGTTCTGGATTGATTCGCCAACCGTCCACAAAGGATAAGTCCGATGATCAACCCGTTTCGCCGACATCTCATAACACCGAGCCATATATGAAGACCCCACTCGGGGTTTCGGTTTCGGCCACAGCCACGCATTATCGGCAAGTACCAACACCGAGTCCGGGGGAATGTGGGTGATGTAGATCAATGCTATTATACGGAAAACAAAACATGTCCTGATAATCTTCAATGTAAAGAACCAAATGTCCTTGTCTTCTCCTGCCCAAGAGAACCAACGTGGCCACGCATCATAAATCAATCATACAAACACGGCTATGAGTTCCAACACCATCGCCAGCACGTCTGCCAATATGAATATCGACCGCACGCAAATAGTGCCATTGCACGACGGTCCACATGTATTGCCCAATAACCCATTGTTCGCACGGCTACTTCGGCACGCCCATCGAAACCACGTTGCGATTAAAGACCAGGTGCTGGGCGCCTCCAAGACATATGGGGAGCTGCTCGATACGGTACTGTTTTTCAGGGAGGTAGTACGAGGAGCTTTGCCTTCAAATGTGCAGCGCCGGCTGAGCAACGGCGATGAAGTTTATGTGGGAGTTCTGGCTGCAGGGGGCTATGAGTTCACGGTCGCCGTGCTGACGGTGCTGGCGCTAGGGGCAGCGGTAGTGCCCATGTGTATGTACATTCCGTCATGTCATTATTGACTGGTATATCACCTCGAGGCCTGGCTGACTGATGCTATCTATATAGTTCCCACGGCGCCTTCAGACGAGATTGTCTACTATGCCACCAAGTCACAGCAGGTGGCTATCTTATCCAGTTCAGCGACGACGCAACTTGCGCAGGACTCGGCACATCGCTGTGGAATTATACAGCTCAGCATTTTACCTAACCTACCTCGCACGACCCGCTTAGAGCCACTCGACATCTCATTGTCGTCCAACTCGCCACAGGACTCTAGCGCACCCGGCGTGGTCATCTTCACTTCTGGCACAACCGGAAAGCCTAAGGGCGTAGTCCTACGACGGACCTACACACATGAGGGCGCTATCGTTGTCGGCGACAGCTATGGGATCACACACACAGACGTACTCCTACATACTCTGCCCGTTCACCATACTACCGGTCTGGGTACTTCATTCTTTCCCTTTCTTAACGCGGGCGCCTGCATTGAGTTTCACGGCAAGTTCGACGCGGCCACCGTGCTCCAGCGCTGGCTACAGGGTGGTTTGACTATCTTCTCGGCCGTGCCCACTATCTACATGCGCCTAAAGTGGTTTATCGAGCAGCTTCCGACGCAGGAGCAAATCCCTTATAGGAAGGCAGCTTGCCAGTTCCGTGCATTTCTGTGCGGATCTAGCGCTCTGCAAGAGCACGTGCAGGACTTCTGGACTTCTAGTATGGGCCAGCCCATCCTCGCCCGCTACGGCGCCACCGAAATTCCTGGCTGTATTCGTGTGTCTCCTGAGCTTCGGGACATTCCCAAGGGAAGCGTGGGCCAGCCTCTACCAGGTGTAGAGCTTAAGATCTCGCCTGAAGGTGAGCTGTTGGTAAAGACGCCGAACATGTTTGCCAAGTAAGTATTCTATATTTTCAACGTACTCATGGCTGGCTAATAACAAAGGTATCTCATGGAACCGGAGACAACAAAGAATGCTCACGATTCAGATGGCTGGTACAAGACCGGTGATATCGCACGGCGGGAAGCGAACTTTTACTTCATTGTGGGTCGTGCATCAGTCGATATTATCAAGTCTGGTGGTTATAAGATATCGGCGCTGGACGTCGAGCGGGCATGCCTGACACTGCCCTATGTGAACGAGGCCATGGTAGTGGGTGTAGAGGATGAGGAGTTTGGACAGCGTGTTGGTGCAGTGTTGGCTGTTAAGAATACGTCAGGTGTTACCCTCGCAAAGGTCCGGAGTAACCTTAGGCACCAGCTGGCCGGTTACAAGCTGCCGACTGTGTTGAGGGTGGTGGAGGGGGAGATCCCAAAGGGTGCCACGGGAAAGATACAGAAGAAGATCCTGGGACCGCACCTGATTCCAAGTCCCGGATATGAGGAGATGCCCCAGGTGCAAGTGTGGAAGAATTCGAAGCAGGCTGCGTTGGTGCAGGCAAGGCTGTAAAATAATTGAATCTGACGAGGTCTTGCAGTCAGCTCCCATTAGTATTTTCTCACCTTATCAGACTATCCGGTGTATGTATATGAGGTATGCAAGCACCGCAATTGGACAAGTCAGTATTAGCTAGGAAGATGAGGCAGGGTATAGTTATTACATAAGAAGAGCTAGAAGTAACTCCACAATAATATTTTCAGTGGTGCTGACGGCTGTCTGTTAGTTATATTAGCCAGCTGTATTGTTGCTGGTAACGCTTGAAATAGGAGACTCATACTCGTGGCCAGAATTACTATATTCCACCTTCTTGACAATGACAACCGTGTCTTTTTCCGTAAACGCCGAACGCCGAATAAATGCATGTTCAGCGAAACTAAATTTTAAAAGGGCCTCTTAGCATCTGCAAAATTTTCAAAACACTTCTTTATTATAAATCCATATATAATCGCAATCATCACCAGAAATATTACAGGTCTTCCAACGCAGCTACCAGTATGACCTTTGCAACTTCGTTCACGGTCACTAAGGGTTCCATTACTATTGAAACACTCGACCAAGGCACTGGTCCTGTCATCGTCATCCTTCCCTCGCTGGCCCGTGGTGCAAACGACTACGATATTGTCGCCCCAATCCTTGTTGAGGCCGGCTACCGTGTCGTCCGTCCCCAGCCTCGCGGTATCGGCAGGAGTCATGGGCCCATGGACAAGCTGACACTGCACGACTTCGCCGCCGACGTGGCTATGGTTCTCGACCACATCAATTGCGGTCCGTCCGTCATTGTCGGCCACGCCTGGGGAAGCCAGCCAGCGCGCATGCTGGCCGCTGACCGTCCAGACCTTGTCCGCGGCGTCGTTATGGCAGCTGCCTCGGCGGGCAAGCTCCCACCCGGCTCGACCGAGAAGCCGTTCGGCCGGCTGCGCACGGAGATTGACGGCTCCGGCGATATGTCACTCCCCGAGTCCAAGCGCCTTAAGTACCTGCAAGTGGCCTTCTTCGGACCCGAGGGCAATCCACGTCTGTGGCTGGACGGGTGGAGCAAAGCCGCGCACAATGCTCAGGCGCATGCACGCATGTACACGCCCATCGATGAGTACTTCTCTGCAGGAGAGACTGTTCCGATCCTGGATCTTCAG
This sequence comes from Fusarium sp. VM40, assembly GCA_954870535.1. Taxonomy (NCBI): domain Eukaryota; kingdom Fungi; phylum Ascomycota; class Sordariomycetes; order Hypocreales; family Nectriaceae; genus Fusarium; species Fusarium sp. VM40. The sequence goes on from CATPAH010000015.1 coordinate 60,554, forward strand.
GCTGAGCACGACGCTGTTGTTGTGAAGGGTGTAATGAAGTCGTATCTGAGCGATCGTGTTGAGGTGCAGGTTATCAAGGGTGCTGGGCATGCTATGGCGCCGGAGCAGCCCGAGGCTATGGCTAATGCCATTATTAATTTCGTTAAAAGAATTTGAGATGTATTTTCAGGACTCTGTTTGTATTGCTGTCTTTACAATTCTCTGAGGGTTTTTGAGAGTGAAGGTTATACGGGCTCTGAAATGGAGTAGACTATAAATATATGGCTTCCATAGCTATGAAAAGAACCCAATGATTAAATGGTTGTCTAGAGGGGTGCTACGGTCTGTGGGGCTATTCATTGCCTGATGTAGAGAGGACTGCACGGTGTTGTCCTTTACCATAGGCGCCTTCCTACCGGCTCCAGCTGAACCTCAGTGAGCCCAGAAGACAATATTTAGGGTTATAAATTAGATATACTACCCAAATAATTAAGATGTGGTACTTAGTTTCTACCTTGTTGAAAAAGGGCCGGTTTCTTTAATGGGTCATCTAGAGCCCATCTAATTCAAAACGGTATGGGTTAGCTAATTCAAGTCGAAATACTAGAAGGAGAATTAAGAATACTAGGGACTGCATAGATACCCTCTTGTATAATTCAACGTAAAAGCAAAATTTAAAAGCATAACCGTATAATTACTAACAAAGGTAATAATTAGACTTGAGTGTGCTGTGACTGTGAGTCGGCCTGCTGTAATTATTAATTTGTAATAATGGGTAAAACTGAAGAGTAATAAGTATAGTTCAAATTAAAAAAAGAATAGTATGGAATAATACTACAGTTCAGCCGAACTTAGCATTTCCAAATGTGAAGATACTGCCTAAACTTAGCACTTAACTTTTTCATTATTATGAGGGTTTACACTCTCTGAAATAGCCTGCCTTATTCCAGGCTGTCCAGGGTAGGCTAATATCATTATGTACAGCAGGTTTGTATTAGTGGCACAAGTGGGGTCAAGGCGTGACAGTGTTTAGATTGTTACGGAGCTTCGGTAAATTTATACGGCGTTTTACAGAACGCCGAGACTCGCCAAAACCTGTGATCCTGTGGAGGAGTTCCACAATGCGTCGTCAAATAATTGTCAAATGGTCGAGTGATCAATTAAAGGTCATTTAGAACCACGACCACATGTAAAACTATCATCGTCGGTAATACTAGGCTCCGAATCATCAGCATCATCACGCTTTAGTATCATTCGTTTCTACGTGTGTCAGGAAGCATGAACCAAAACCTTAAGCTTGAGTGTCGCGGAGATGTTTTCATCCTCACTCTGCAGAAACCACCAGAGAACCGCCTCACATCGCAATTCTGTCAAGAGATCATTGTGGCTTTGAACAATGTTCGGAAAGAACTAGGCCCCGACGCCCCTGGCGCTGTCATCATTCAGGGCAACGATGCCAAGTTCTTCTGCACGGTACGTTCTTCTGCGCTCTCCCTCAAATAACATATCCATGGCGACTTGAACAGCTGCTGACTACAATGTGCACAGGGGTTGGATCTTCACGAACGGGACACAAACCCATTCGCTAGCTCCGAGGGATTCTATCCGGTAAGAACATAATCTGATTATCCACGTTGAACTTGTTGAACTTGTTGAGTCGTTTACTGATATGCATACTCTTGTTGTAACAGCTTGTTGCAACTCTTCTGGATTTTCCGTTTCCCACAATCTGTCTCATCACTGGACATACTTTTGGAGGCGCCTCAGTGATGACACTGGCCCACGACTATCGCATCATGAATGCTACCCGTGGGAACTGGTGTATGCCGGTAGCAGAACTTGGCCTGCACTTCGATGGAATGGGTGCCCTTTTGAGAGCCAAGCTGCCGCCACAGACAGCCAGGAAGGTCATCCTGCAGGGTCACAAGTTTACTTCAAGTGAGGCATTGGCGGATGGTATTGTGGATGAGATTGCTCCGCCGGAAGACATGCTGGACTGTGCCTTGCAGCTCGCCAACAAGGTGAAGTCCAAGGCAAAGATGGGTGTCTATGGATTGTTGAGGGGGGAGCTGTATGGAGAGGCGCTAAGGGCGTTCCAGCAGATTAGTTACGTTCATTCTCGCCTCAATTCCCGTCAGGCAAAGGTCAAGCTATAAATAGAAAAGTAAATTGGATCAACTATTCGATTTTCCTCGAACACTAAATCCAAGAACGCAAGGGCATACCGGGTGGGCAGGCTATAGATGAGGGTCTCGGCATTTCTATGTCAGCATAAGAGCATAGATACGTACTAAGATCTCCGAATATCCTTCGTTCCCATCAAATTTTACGTAGCATCATTGTATGCATCAATCCTTTATGTATGCCTTGCTCACGGAACATTTGCATTGCATCAGCCATGGATTCATCGAGCGGCGCAGCAATGCTTTATTGGGTCAACAAAGCAATAGGCTGAATCTGATAGATCTACCTAATGTAATCGTATTTAATCATTTACGCAGAGACATCAGCACCAATTTCCTCATCTTCAGCACTTTTGGCCGGCGCTCTACGATAATATATCCTTCTCCAACAATGCATCTATCCAGTCATCACTTATCTTATCTTCCAAAACTATGTCTTCAGCATCGGTGAAGTCTATGAGCTGGATGTTTTCGTGAGAAGCAACCTTGCCCAGGACAGGTTTGACGCCATCCGCGATTTCTTCTGCCCACCCCCGCAAGGGATCCAATGATGTTGGATGGTGTGTCTCTCTAGGTACCTCAAGCTGGCAGGACTGGAGAAAATCGAGTTTCTGCATCACAATGTCGCTGGAGCTTTGACGCAGAACTTCTGGGGGCAGGAGGCCCGAATCAGTATCGACAGCTTCCGGCTGTGCTGCTAGCTCATCGCTACATGACGTAGACTGTGGTCTCTTTTGAATGCTTCTTCGAGATGAAGCTGCAGACATCGTCGAGTTCAATGCCACCGAGGCCTTCCTCCCTCGACATTGTCGAATCAGACCAGAGACAGGCGGTGCTTGGTATTCGTTGAATGAGGCACCCATGTCTGCTTCATTCAATGGTCCCCCCCATGTGATGACAGTGTCCAGTGTTTTGATGAGACCAGCATAAATTCTCGGTCTGGTATCCAATAGTTCGCGCCAGTTACACATGTGGAGTTGTTCTTCGTTGGGCTGGGAGACTTCTTCCTCTTGAGTAGAGAGAAGTTGTACTTCGTAGCTTTCCTGGAAAACTTGAGCCAGGTATTTGTTTACAGCTTTGGCTGCTTGTAATATGTACTCCAGTTCCTCCCTAAAGTGGAGCCTCAGGCATTGTGTAACCTTCCGCACCCAATCTGGATAACGAGAACATTGTACCGTAACGGCTTGTTGGCGAGACGGTGGTGAAAAGTCGTGAGATAAGGATGAATCATTCTTCTTATGGGCTTCGGTGTTCAGGAGATGTAATATCAGAGGAAGTGCCGTGCAAAATATCCTATTATGTTTATGTTAGCTTCCCGCAATAATTAATGTTTGGAACTCGTCGAAGTCCACTCACATGCATTCTGGAACCTTGGATAGGTGCTGGTGCCGTAAGGAATCTGAAAGTTGATCAGTCATACCTAGGATGCAATTTAGAAGATCTTGTTTCTGTTTCTGAATAGAAAACCTCTCGTGTAGCCTGTAGGCTGGGTATGTCACGGGAGGATTTGCCATGAGACGCATGAGTTCGCTGTGACAAAGCGCCAACATGGCAGTCCTATTGCCACACTTTAGTTACCGTAAGCCCTACAAAGGCCTGATTGACCTCATCCGAATGGTTACTTACTCATAATGGAGGTACATCATACTCACTAAAAGCCCAACAGGGTCATACTGTAAGCCTTCATGTTCTCGTCCATCGTCCATGCTGGTGGGTGAGCCCAACGCGGAATCTCGATCACAAACCGAGAGCATTAAACTCTCATTATACCATGTTTTCAGGCGGTTCTTACAGTCATGTAATTCGTGTTCAACCCCACTCAGCGACGGCGTATTTCTGCAAATAGTTGTACCCTCTTGTGGGTAAACCATAGCCATGACCCTGCTCAAAATGGTGACGAGAGCCGAAATCTGTTCCTGGACTTCGATAAATTGCTGCTTTTCTTCGACGCCGTAGACTCGAGAACGGCCAATCTCATAAGATAAATGGCCACGAGAGAGCATAGGGGAGAGTTTCTCAGCTTCGACCATACCGGGAGGCATCATTAGCGGTCGACGGTTGTACAAACTGTGTATACAGTCGCTGAGAATACAACATCTAAGCAATCTTATAAGGTTGCCCTCGTTCGAGCGAGCTTTGAGCGCTGTCCAAAGCTTCGCCTGGGAAATAGCATCCTGACAGTGATGAATCGCCCGACCAAGCCATTCAGTACTCTGCTTACTAGTCCTTAAACTTATTTGTGGGCTCCAGTGTGTAAGCAGAAGAGAGACTTGGGCAAGAACAGCTGGTGATGACTCGGTCTCTTGATCGTAGAGAATCTACAAGAGGAATTTAGCATAAAGAATGAAACCTAGGCGGGGCCGAAGGTTGAACTCACCTGAGTCTTCCGGAGCAACCTGTCCCGCGCCTCATGTGCGGTATTAAGCTGCATGTTTTGAATGACACAATCATCCACGTACTGTAAGGCGTAATTAGTCAAGGCCCTTGCCAGTATAGATTGTAGGACTTACCTTGCACGCGACGAACAGCATGGCTGAAAGCAGTATAACAGGAATTCGACTGGCCCTGCTCCCAGAGGTTAATGGGTCGTAAATAGACCAGAACTCGGCTTCGTTAACAACAGGCAAGATAGGGTGAGCATAACGAAAGAACGCCCGGACCAAATCGTCCAAGCAGCTACTTTCTGGTACTCTAAGGCACCCTTGAGACTCCAGATAATTAATGTCATCCGTACGCAAAGAGCTGAGATTGTTGATACAGAGGAAAGGATAATATGCGAATGTGATCTCAGGCCGAGCTTGGGTGTGGTCATAACTTGGATTTTGACGAGATCTTACTTCTGCCAGTTTTGGCGTCCCCAAGCACTCTTCTGTCAAGACGGTAGCTGTGTCTTCGTCTTGTTTAGGAGATGGCAGAGGTTCCCTTACAGCCTTTGTCTCTGCCTCTGGCGCGTCGGGCTTGTCAATACGATTTCTAATTGGCAGATGTTAGTTTGGGAGCGGCACACATGATACAAAACTCCCATATCGAAACTCCATCAGTTGCTCATACCTGTAGTCATGCCGGCGGCGCCAATGGACAACGCATTTCTTACTATCAAGCACACAGTTTGTGCAAGCGTCACGTGAAAATGCCACATCACAGCGGACCTTTCGTGCTCTGCAGGATAGGCATGCCCTGTGGTTCATCGGAAACACAGCCAGCTTGTCAGCTGAGCCTTGATAAAACGTCCCAGGGAATACGACAGGTCGATATTCTTTTTCTGCGTACTAGAATACTTACTTGGGTGATCTCTTTCGAGTCTCTTGCCGCTTCGGCTTCGGCCTGGCGAAAGCGCATTGGTGTTCCTCAATTATTGTCGCCATCTTCAAGGCTTGGAACTCAGGTTGAATCAAGAAGGGGAGGAGAAAGAGAGCTTTACTTCAATAATAGCTAACCAATCTTACTTGAATTCCATTATTAGTATACTGAAAGCCAAACTGTTGTCGTTTCGACCTCCATATAGAATGAGCAACGGCTGTAATGAGTGGCTATGCGTGCTATGCAGGCTTCCTTCTGCTGCATATGCGGTAACGCCGAATGTGGGTCTAAAACGCCGAACAGAGCTTTATAACGCCGACTAATGCTTGGCAATTAGTCAGTGAGACGGAAGTCAATTGAATCACGGTACTAAAACACATGAGGGAGGTTTTAAAGAGTCGATCATATAGCGAGCACTAGTTTTTCTTTTGGCTTATAGCAATAGAAGGACCATTATTTCAGCTTTATACGCCCAAATTGAGTAATTATGGCTGAACGTGTCGCTCAAATCGCATCCCACATTACGTACCCGAGCGGTCTTCTTGCTGGACAAACTGCGATAATCACAGGAAGTGGACAGGGCATTGGTGCTGAATCAGCGCGCCTATTTGCCAAAGAGGGTGCCAAAGTGGTTGTTTGTGACGTTGATTCAGGTAAGTATCGGTTACCATGTCGTCTATGTGAGAGGGCACAACTTTAGCTTGAGCAAAATCATGCTAACACTTCCTTTTACCACATCAAAGCCAAAGCACAAAGCGTGGTGAATGGGATCATCAGCTCTGGGGGCCAGGCACTAGCAGTTCCTGGTGATATCACAGATAAAGACTATATTGACCAGCTCGTGAAGCAAGCAGCCGAATTCGGAGGAGGAGAGATCCATATCATTGTTAACAATGCCGGCTATACATGGGATGGTGTGTTGCACAAGATGACTGACAAACAATGGGCTGCAATGGCGAACATCCATGGCACTGCTCCTTTCCAGTTAATCCGCGCCGTCGCCCCTTTCTTCCGCGTCAAGGATGGAAAGCAGCGAAACATCATTGGCATCTCTTCAACTTCAGGTGTCCACGGAAACGCCGGCCAGTCTAACTACGCCTTCTTTAAAGCCGGTGTTTCTGGACTGATGAAGACGATTGCAAAGGAATGGGGACCGGCGTTTAACGTCCGAGCCAACACAGTGGCGTTTGGGTACATTGAAACGCGTCTAACGCAGGCGAAAGAGGTAGGGGCTTTTATCGCGGGGCCGGACGGGGAAAAGATCCAGCTCGGCGTTCCTGGCCGCGACGCCAAATCGTCATTCGAGGACATTCCACTTCGCAGGCCAGGCTCGGCACAAGACGCCGCTAAAGTGATCCTAGCTGTGTGCAGTCCTCTTTTCTCCTATGTTACAGGCCAGGTGATCTCTGTTACTGGAGGCAGAAATATGTGACAGAGGATAAGACTATAGTTCAGTAGTCTGAAGCGAAGGATAAGAATCCACATAGCAGTTAGATAATCTTCTGTCGCAGAGCAAGATTATGGATAACTCTCAACAGCTCGCTATAATGTGCTTTCTACTTACTCCCTGTCCTGCACTCCTATCCATATTAACCATCGTTTATTGCTTCCTCATAGGAGCCTCAAGGGATGGCCAGTTTGTACCTACACAGCAATCTTGAACGAGATTGTCGATCCATGAGTCATTCACAAGCGAACTCACGCATCCGGTGACTTTGAACAATATAGTATATAAAGATGAAGTCATGTTGTCAAGGTACAGTGTCTGGTGATGAAGCTTTTCAGAAAGCGCGACGCACACCGTTAGTTAATCAAAGTATTGGCATGTGTTTATCGTCCAGTCGGGTAGGACGACCCTACCTTTAGAGTAATTTAAGAGAGGTAGCAATGTTCTATAGGCTGGCTCATGTCTACATCGGAATATGATTTGCGTGTGAGCCCACCGAAGGGCGCTTCTTGCTTGCGTCTTCTCAGGACAAATTCCCATGATAGCTTCTATTATAGATATCAGCGGTTAACGGGTAGATAACGAGGGTGATTTTAAAACTCATCTATTATTGGTTCTTTTTAAAATGGCCACGTATTTATGCTGTGTCACTTCTCATGTCGCTCCTCCGCGTTTCAACGGAGTTCTACGACACGTTCTTTATAAAGAGGGTTAGTGCGGCACCACTTGATAAAACAGTTTTTCAGTATGCCATCTTTGGCTTACTGGGCCGAAAAATAAGTAAATCTTGATGTTCATATTGACAGTTGATTTGAAAACGCCTATTAACATTTATGCTTTGGATAAGTGTGCTTTCTAGAGGCGATATGACACTCCGTACAAAGTCGCGCACTGTCAATGTATACGACACACAGAAAGTCGAGGCAATTCAAGGTCCGAGTCATGACGGAGGGCTTGACAAAACCACCTAGGTAGTGGCTGCTATTGAACTAGTGGATGCCCTGCTGCGAGAAAATGTGACCATCTGTATCATGGCCTTCGCGGCTCTTGAAGATAACTGGCCAGAACCATTACGCTAGATATTTACATTGTTACAGCTAAACGAAATTGGTGCAACCCGATTATGCGCAATGACATAGCATACCTTACTCACTCAATGTATAAGGATAAGCTTCTGGATTTCCAGTCACCAGGCCGAGCTGTCAGCCTCTTCCTCGCATGATTCAGGCAGCACCATCATATCAAATTATACCTAAATTACAAAAGCTTATCTGCTCCTCGCATCTTTGTCCTTAACCCACCATCTCTAGATGCATTTTACACAATCTTGAATGCAAATAGACACTACTACAACGAGGGAATAATCCACCGATCGTTGAGCACTCCCAGGTCGCCGGATTCTTGAAATGGCCGTCAAGTTATGGTTGTTATCTATCGCGGTCTTGGCTACCAGGCTTCATCTTTCAGTTCAGCAACATGATCCTGTCAAGGACTTTTGTCGACGGTTTGGACACCAGACGGCAGTCATAGATCGAAAGCTGTACGTCGACGGAGGACTCGTTAACTGGAAACCACTAGAGAGCAACCCAAAGAATTATACAAGTATGCTATCCACCTCTCTCATGTGTGAAGTGCACTAATTATTTCCTTAGACTCATGGTTACTGTGGCACGACCTTGATCATAACAGTAAGGATGAAATGCCATACATTCATGCAAACCTCAGCAAAAATGCCTCAATTCCTTCGGTACATGGTGGTACCCTCTGGGCAGATGATGTTAACTATCGTTTATTCCTGTTTGGTGGTGAATTCTTCGGCGGAAGCCCCACCGGTTCGAATCTCATGTCCTATGATATATGGTATGACCAATGGGATGATTTTGGCCCACCCTCCGCAGATATCAAGCGCGTCAGTTACGGGTCTGCTATAACCGTAAAGGAGCGAGGAGAAGGGTAAGTTGAGGTTTCCCATAGCTTGCACAGTCTATTTGGAACTTCAAGTACTAACAGAGTTTGATGTTCTCAGCTATTACTATGGAGGCTACCTTTCGAGAGCTTCAGTGACGGACTGGAGCGGCGAGCGACGTGTAACATCAGATTTAATTCGATACAATATGGACAGCAATACGTGGGCAAGGCTTTCAGGACCAGACGATGTAAATCGTGCTGAGGGTGTCATGACATTTATCCCCGCGAGTGACCGTGGTATGCTGGTCTACTTTGGGGGTTTACAGGATCCTGACGATAATGGTACCATGGTGTCACAGTCATTGGATGAGATATTCCTTTACGACATAATATCCAACAACTGGCACGTTCAAAAGGCAAATGGTACAATTCCTGAGAACCGAGGAAGGTTCTGTGCTGGGGCCGTATGGGCTGAGGATCGCAGCAGTTACAATATGTATGACACACCCCTGCTATTGGCTGTTTTATACTGTTTCAGTCAGAACTCTAACTCATGTATAGATATTTGAATGGAGGCCACGGCCTGAATGGACCTGGATTTGACGACGTCTATATCCTTTCTTTACCATCTTTCACATGGATCAAGAGCTATCCTCTCGACCGAAATGGAACAGGCGACTACCCGTCACACAGCCTATCGTGTGACATTGTCAACCAAGGATCGCAAATGCTAACTATCGGAGGCGCCTTTCCACAAGGTGGAAGCACATGCGACGTTGACGAGGTCTGGGGGGTTCACAATATCGATTTGGGTGACCAGATCAAGTCAAACTTCAAGAAAGTTTGGGCAGGATATGACCCGACTCTCTTCGGTTACAAGGTCCCTAGCTTTGTTACGAGCGCTATTGGGGGAACAGAAGATGGAGGTGCAACAAAACTCAAGCCTGACTACGGATTCATTAACCATGACCTTGGCACATTGCTCAGTATGAAAGCGGTCTTTTCAACTCGCACGAGGTTGGATGATGGACGTACTGAGCCTGGGATCGTTGAATCAGACACAGCATCAAGCCCAAAATCAGGACTTTCTACAGGAGCCATTGTTGGAATTGCTGTTGGTGCCGGATTTCTGCTCGCAGTTTTGGTTGGTCTCTGGGTAATGCGCAGAAAGCGAAAAGCACAGCTCAATATCCAGTCAGCCCCTACGACAGAATCATTTTATTCAGATCAGCATGTGCCACAAACCTCAAGCTCAGCTAATTACGCTCAGTCCCCTGATAGATGGGGGCGCAGAAGTCCCAGAGTTCAGGATTATCAGTGGGAGGACTCAAATGGAGTTCGGTACTGGAGACCGGTTCAGGTCAACTCGGAACCATCTGAGATGGACGGTCAAGGCACCAGAGCACCCGAATCCGATATAGAGACTTCATACCACAGGTGATTTTATAGGCTGTAGAGTCTTTTACTAGCCATTAACATAATTAATAGCAATAAGCAAATAAACTATCGACATATAGTTATGTTAGAAACTTTAGCATTTTTCGTCCTGGGTATATCTTTCCAGTATGAAATATTGAACGGGAATTGTAATTATATAAACTGGATTTATTTGTATTAGAAATAAAAGTCCTTTTCCTTTTTAATAAATGGTATAAAGAAAAGGGTTTTACTTGAGTAGATGTAAAGTTTTTATAGATTATCCAAATCCAAAGGATCTTTAAATTCATTGTAGTAATTCTAATCGTCTATGTAATTCTGACTGTTGTCATGGTATATATGCCTAACGAAAATACAAGTAATACGTCACTCCTCGTCCTCCCGCAAGAATCCCTTATTCAAACTCAATAATAATCTCAGGAACGCCCTCAAATCCAGCAGGCATAGTATGTACCATAGTCCAATGATTAAAATCGTAAATTGGACTGCCCGAACCCCCATAACGGCCAGCGAATGTGACCGCCGGCTCAGGATTTGCAGTTCCAGAGACAGAAATTGAAATACCCTGAATGTCAGCCCATGACTGGACATCCCTCTTTTCAAGTGATGGAGATGCTGCAAAAGTGAATACGGAACTGCTGCTCCCCTCTGGGTAAGTCACCTTAAGCCTCTTCGGTGAGACCTCCATCAGGACATGGGCTTCAGAAGGACGGAGCTGGGTTTTATGTCAGTAAAGGTGCAGAAGTAAAGCCTGAAGTCGGATCAACTTACGCTAAGCCATCCGATGGTATCATCTCCATAAGACCAGTGTGCAACAGCGGGATGGAACTGAGCCTTGTTATTCGACGGTCCGTTTGCGCTCTTTGTCCGATACGATTGAGCTCCAATCATCAGGGACTCGCTAAGCCACGTCGTGATATTGCGAGTATCAAGGTCGTAAGGCGGATAGTAGGCCTTCCCTGTGTATGTTCTCTCCCCGTCAAATGTCTTCAGTGACTCTTTAAGGTCATCAGAAAGCAATGAGTTGTGGAATTCCGAGTGTACAGCAATGAGTGGTGCCCAAGCCCAGTCACGGGCATGACTCATTGCTTCCGGGTACTGCCATATACCCGCCTCTTTTCTACCGATAATGGGTGCAAGAAAGTGAGACAAGATGCCAAGAGATCTGGTCATGTCGAACGAGTAGGAACGGTCCCATGGTCCAGCGAGGTTTCGCATGGATGGATTCCAGAGTTGTGATGTGTAATTCCAAACACCTCGAAGAAGGTCCGGACCTCTTTGGGAGAGAATACTATCTTCGTGGCCATACTTACACCATAGCGTAAGGCCAAAGAGCGAAATGCCGGTGTATGTCGCCGAGTTGAACTCAGAAAGCGTGTCATGCATGTCAAAGAGGTCGATGATCTTCTTCGCATAATCCTCCCCAGCCTGTGTCATGTTGTCGTCGCCTGTTTGGTGACCTGTCCAGCTTGTCCCAATTGCACGCATGATTGCAGGGTTGCTGTACGATGGATAGAGGTTATCTCCGTTGACACCACCCTCGCGGTATGAGTCGCCAATGCTGCAGTTATATAGACTGTCAAGCATGGACCCCTTCAAATCCTCAGACAACAGGTCTCCGAACTCTTCGTACATCGTGATGAAGCTGAGACCGACGAATCCTCGCCAGTTCGGGTCCCACGATCCATACGCGCGGGCTGGGTACCATGGACTTCCCACAGTTGGCTCCTCCGGCTCTCGTGTATAGTCACCATACCACAAGTCTTTGGGATTGTCATGCTGGTCCTTGATAATGTATTTTATAACTTCCTCCGCCCTCGAGACATCACCATCGCCGTTCCGTGCAAGAAGTCCGACCGCATACCATGTAGAGGCTAACGTCTCGTGGTTCATTGCCGCATTAGAATTGAGATCATACAACTGTGCAATCTTTGGGTCGTAGAATTTGTCCATCCACTCCATTGAGTCTTCCACCATGGCTTTCGCCTCTCCGGATAGCGCCCATGACAGCGTAGCAAACTGGGTAAGAACGCCAAAGAGACAAATATGTACTCCACTAGAGAGCTTCATGTTGGCTCTAAAGATTGTGAAGGATAGACTGACTGTTTTGTCTGGTCTGATAAATAAGATGAGGAATCTCAATAAGGTTGATCTGCTACTGCGGTAAAGCACAAGTGATCTGAACTATGTTTGAGGATTGATACGGACATTGAATATTTATATTCAGATGTCCTGTTGGTTGGACTGAGAATGCAATTCGCGCTTCATGTCCTTCTCTCCTAATACCAGTCCTATAGTAAAAGCAAAACCACCTGCTGTTCATCCCACATGAGCCAATAAGGGTCTGTCACCCGACGTTGCGACAGAAGTTCCTGCAAGAAGAACTCTAGTCAGGGGATTATTACCTGCCTTCAATTTACTCCGTGACAAGTGCATTTAATTTCGATTGATGAGGTGCTGCCACTTAATGCGAAACCTCTTGGCTAAGCATGGTATAAAAGTAGCAGGGGTTATGACCATGAGGATACATCATTTGTACTCCGACTCACTTGTCTACCACCTCATATCATGAGTCCTAATGGAAAACGGAAATAACGGGTAAATGCCCCTGGGTCTTGTGATGCTGGGACAGATCCTGACTGATGTGCCCCATCACGTGGCTATTGGCCGCAGGTAATTTCCCATCAGTAGGGAAGATGAGTTGCGGAAATGATCGACAGCGCTTTGCCGTTTAGCATTTGTTTCATGTCGCCTGGTTTAGATACCCAAACACCACTCATTCCATCCTTTATTTATGCGGCATGAAATTTGGAAATGACTCGCTGTGATCCGCGCATAATTGGATAACAAAGATCCTACCCCTGATCGGATATGGGTACTTTTCCACAGAGCGTAACGTTGCATCCTAGTAGATAAGAGGGGCTATAAGCCTTGGGTATTATAAGTGGGTTATATAAATGGCAAGACAGTATGTTCCTTTGAATAAATGTAGGAATTTTAACCTGAGAGCTTATATACTAAATATCAAATCGTATATTTGTACAACTCTTTCATTAAATACGGTACTTAGTCCACCCAACTATCTTGTAGGCATTGTTGTATTGGTATTTTAAATCACATGAGAAGTCTCGGAGTAGTCATGCAACACTAATACCCTGACTAGCCGTCTAGGGACTTTGTGTCTTACTATCACACTCTAAACTTCTAACAGTTTTATTCACTATGTTGGCTGATTGGCGCCATAATGATCACTTACTCCTGGCGCTTGTAGAGCTGCGGTATCGTCAGCACGCAGCCTTGCTCTGCAGACTATTATATACCTCCTGCGTTATTTATTCCCATGAAAATCGTCGCAAAAGCTCTAATAAGAGCTAAACTGCAATATTACTAACTATGAACTTTGATCATTCCCAGACACTCTCTTATTTCTCTATCTTTTCTGTCATTCTTGTTCTTATCTCTTATCGGTTCAGAGGTTGGCTTTGTAAAATAAATAAAATAAAATAAAAAAGCAACATTGGGTTGAAGGACTCGGCACCTCTCTGGATGAGATTGCAAGGGAATGACAGGTTTACATACTGGACGGCATTTTCATTGAGATGTAAGGTTAGTTTGTTTCTCAGGACTCGAACCTCACTAGCTAATAATTCGACAACGAGAGATCTACCACCTGAAGACAATTTAATTAATACTCTTCAGTAGCTACTGCTATTACCCCCTTATCGCCTATTCCACCTTAGTCGAACCTCCCTGGGTCTATTCATCTGCAGCGTTATCACAGGCTGACTGTCCTGTAAAAGATCAAGGAGTCTTTCTCTTCCCTGCTCTATAGTTTCTTCACCCTCAAGAGCAGGTTCTACACTGCAAGTTCTAAAGATCGTCATAATGACAGACACGAACTCTACTTGTGACATCTTTTGACCTGGGCAGGCGCGTGGACCACTGGACCAGGGGATATAGGTACCTCGACTTGGAATATGAACATTTCCTCCGTCGAGACCAGATTGAAGCCAGCGTGCGGGATTAAACTCCAGGTTGTCTGAACCCCACACCGAACGGCATGTATGTAAGGCCATTGTGTTGACGTGGACCGCGCACGGGGCTTGAAGTATGAAGGATGAAGAAGAGTTTGACGGGAGGATGGTCTGGTTTGTTTCGATAGTGCGAATCAGCATACTGACCGCGGGATAGAGTCGGAGAGTCTCAAACTTAAGCACAGCATTAGCCATTCCAGTCGTTTCAATTGCTAAGGCAATTTAAAAAGTATCGAGATAAGCTTACCATGATAGCTAGGCACCGCACTAGTTTCGGGAAAATGGCTGCATAATCTTCCTCTGGTAAGTGCCCGTCGTGGTCCCCCAGAACAGCATCAATTTCGGCTTGAATCCAAGCCTGCCATTGCGGAAAGGCGGCCAAGAGGACGATCGCATATGACATTGTGTTTGATGTTGTGTCAAAGCCAGCTGTGGTAAAGATGAAAAGATTGCCGGAGATCTCGTCCTCCGTGAGGTACTTCTCATTACTGCCGTTCGCAAAGGTGTGCTCGGACGAAGCAGAGATCTTACCGTGATTTTGATCCTTCACCTTGGCCTGGTCTGACAGCCGGACGAGCGTCGTCATGATTGTATTCTTCACATCGTTCGGTGAAGCAACAGAGCTCCTCGTACGTTCTTGATCGAGCATATCAGCCGTTAGTTTCGGTAACTGTACTAGCGCCTGACCAAGCTTTCTAGAAAGCCGAGGCATAAACGGCAGCTCTAGGATGCTGGAGGGAATAAAGGCCGCCGCCAGTAGGAGGTCGGTGACTAAAGTGACGGCATCCACGTAGGAAAGGCTCTTGGCGGAGTCACGATATGAGGAAGATATGGAGAAAGGTGTATGTCGGCCATAAGCAACTCGGGTGAGAACGTTGATCGCAACTGCGCGGAGACCGGGAATCGAATCCGAAAGTGGACTGGTGGTAGAAGATTGGGGATGAGGAGCGGAAAGAGAGTACATCATGTGTTCTATAAGAGAAGACGCTTGTTGAACACCTTCTTTCCAGACGGTAAGACTGATACGTTCGTTGAAACAAGGAGCGATAATGCGGCGCTGGCGAGACCATGACTCATTCTTGCTCTATAGAATAGCAGTCTCTTGTTAGTAATCGATGATGACGAGCTCTACTAGTGTTGAAATAATGTGTGGTCTTACTGTTACCAAATTTGGACCGAGCAGGCCCATAGTCTTCAGCGAGATGTCCGGGTGGAGGAAGTCTTTGCGCCGAACTAAGATAGAATGCGCCATGGTGGCATCAGCACAAATGAGGCGGTTATGACCTGTGGTAACGATAATGAAGGCCTGTCCGAGGCGCTCATGTGCGGCACCTTTATTATGGAACTCCCAGCCCCAGCACGTCACATCCAACGATGCTGGCATAGAGGTAGGGAAGAAAGTTCTCAGTAAGCGTCGAAGGGGCTCGGACACGACGGCAAAAACGACCTGAATTGAGCGAGTTAGGCAACAGCAATTCAAAAGGCAAGGAGGAGTACTGCTATGTCGGCGGGTCAATAGAAACTTACACTATCGGGGTCATATGGACATATAATGATGGGAAGACCAGTGGCGCATGCTGCGCGGTAGTTTCTAATGAGTATTCGAACCTGAAGAGAGACCCATATACAAAGAGCCACAATAGTTCCAATAAAGAAATGATACATGACTTGGAGATTCGAGGCAGACTTATTAAAAAGTGTGTTATGGGTGTGTCTTTCGCTTCGGGCGATATTTGATCTGAAATAGAAACAGTTGAAAGAGGGCATTATATTGATAAATGGCCTAGCAAGAAAGTTACAGTTTAAATAAAAGTAAGTAATGAATTCCGTTAGTCAAACATTTGCATTAGAGTCTGTCGGATGGCGCGCTTCCGGGTGACATGATGTGTAACTCATAGTCTTTTACGATTCTGCGGCTTCCGAGAACCCCGTATGCCCGAAATAGCCAATCGGATTGAGATAAAGCCCGTATTGGGCTAATCTTCAGACATAATGATTCACTACCTATATCGTGGCCTTATTTCTATGATTTTCTTATGATCCTGTTAGCTGAATATCATTATACTGCTGGTTTATTGTTGGGTCTCATCTCGTTAAAGTAATTTTAAAGGAGGACCCGGACCGTAGTTACTTCTCGTGTTTGCCCGACACGGTGGGTTATAATAAAGTCTTGATTCCTTATATTCGCTATCCTCTTCCTATATATCACATGCTCTTGATGCAATCAAATAGAGTGTTTGACCAAGACCTATATAGTCAGTACTGATATCTCTGTAGAACTGAGGTTGTTATTCGAGCTGTCTTCCGTTCGAGATTGTGTGTTATACGCTTGAGGAGGTTGGAAAGACGTTAGTACCTAACGATCTGAGAATATACTTACTGAGATTCGTGCGAACTGAACTCCCAGCTCTTCAAATCCCGGCTTTCTTCTTTACAGGAGTCTGCTTGCACTTCGTATTATAGTCGCAGTAGAACTTCAATAGTCCTCTGGCGGAGATCAGAAGAAACAAGTTAAGAGTTTACCTCTGCCCAGCGCTAGTCATTATAAGATAGTGTAATAAGAACACATGGGGTATTGGTAGCTTCGCCGTATGCGTGGCTACATGCACGCCAGTCCACGATGTCTACTCCTTCCAGCGAAAGTGGCTCACTCAGCCTTGTCCGCTTTTTCTAAGGCTAAAAGCTCGTACAGGAAAAGGCTAAAGGGCTACCTATTTGACGAACAGAAGCTGTCCCGTAATGAAGCGTGTATAATAAGCCGCCATAATTGAATCTTCGAAAACACTCCTGTGCAGGTTGCAAGGTACCTGTAATGGCCTTTATACCTAGTAAAGGACAGCGCTTTTAAGAAATTAAATTCCAAGTCAATTTTTAAATAATTGATTTATTAAAACCCTTTTTTAATTTGAATTGGTTATGTATTTCATTGAATTGATAAGATAGGATAAGATAAGATTGTTAAATATGTATGTAAGGATTAATCGAGCTAAGCTATGTCGGTCCGACAGTAGCTCGAGGTACGTGTCCCAGGAAGGATGGGATAAGATAGGAAAAGATAAGATAAGACCACACAAGATAAGATAAGCATGTCCAGGATAAAAAAGCAGGGGAAAGCTACCCTATATGGAAGGAACAACATTCTATAATATGCTTTATAATTGAGTTAAATAAAATAGATTAAGGGGTCAAAATAACTTCATCTAAACAGTGAAATTTTCAATTTGAATTTATTTAACTTGAACTGACTTGACTTGATTTGAATATCTTATCAGGAATTGGAGCGCCGGATACGTTTCCGCATGGTTCTGTACTGCTTGCTGAAAGGTTGGATTGCATAGTTGCTCTTTAATTGGGCAGATTAGTCCGTGCACCTGTACTCTTACAGTGTGGAAAGCGCTAAATGAACGGTATTTCGATAAAATCTCTCTTCTAATTGGCTATAAAAAAGCAAAAGCAACTAAGATAAGGGAATCATAAGGAGGGAGGTACTAAAAGCCCTCAATCTATAAAGCACTCACACAGTACATGTACATGAGTTTGGGTCCAACCTCGTGATTAAATAACCCCTACTTATACAACCTACCAAAGCAGCTCATAATAACAAGTCTTAGTCTGGCTCTGGACTGCTGATTACAAAAGATACATTCCAGTTTCCTAAAAACACTGTAAGATGTTCCTAATCCTCTTTGTAGGCTGCGACTAATTAATGTCCACGGTTTGCAAATGCAGAGGCAACATCAATTACTACATCTTGTGTGGGGACCTTGACACGGTACATCCTTGTCTCATAAGCGAGATTGAAAGTTTCCCATTCAGTTATAGCTGCGAACTCTACCGGCAGTTGACTCGGCGCTCGGCATAAACATGCGAGTAATTTCGCACTCCAGAGGCCCTCACGCTAGTTGCCTATTCACAGACCCTTTGAAACTTCTCATCAAAGCCCGAATCACATGTCTCACGAATCTGCTCCTTTTCAAATTCCAAGCTTGCAAAGATTTGGCACCCCTCGCCACCCATCACCCTCCCAGCCTCACCATCACCGCCACCATACTTCCGAACCCGCGCCGCCATTCCCTCAGCGATGGCCTGGTTCCTGGTAGGATCATTGAGCGATACTCCCTGCTTATACTTTGCCATCCCAGCCACAGCAGCGTATCCAAGCCGTCGAGCATACAAAAAGGCGATTTGTTCATCAATCATGTCGATATAGCTTCGGGCGCAGAGTAGGTCGCTGGTTGCGTTGCCAGATCTGCAAGTGGTGGCGACTGGAACCTCAGAGAGTTTGTTTAGGTCGTAGAGATGCTGCTTTGAAGGGTCTGCTCTGGGGAAATTAGAGCTGGTGGCATTGGACGAGGGCTTATAGCAGCATTGCGAACAACTTCCAAGACTTGCGATGGAAAAGAGGAGGAAGGTAACGGGTGATAAATGCATCATTCTCTTTTGAGAGGTTAAGTACTGTATGAATATTGGTCGCGATGCCTTACTGTTTCTTGAAAGATGATGAAAGGTCAAGCTTCTTTAAAGTCAGTCGTGATCTTTTAAATTAATTCTGGCATGGCGGATAATACTTTCTCCCGTCATACGAGGTCGCACGTCGCAAGTACCAGTCATTTCCTTATTGAAATGGCGGTAGCTGGAAGTTTATTTCAACAGGGTATACTTCTACTAAATGAGATCTTTACTTAATGGTCCGTGAGAGCGCCCAAGTTAAGGTTTGATCGGTCTTTCTTTATGCCGCAATAAGATGGGTATAGCAGTATGGTTAAGTAGTGGAAGTAGGCAGAATAGTGGCTAGATTTAGCTTGAGTTTGTACATGAGATTTTAACTAAGTTCTTCAGCCAGGGAAATTATGTTTTAGGTGAACCAAGTAAAAGCCTTCCAAAAAGAAATGAAATGCCAAGTTGATTTTCCTACTAAGGATAGATCTAGCTAAGTAGGCACTAAGCCAGGGAGGTAGAGACCTCAAGTTCGTTCATTCCCTCTGACTCATAGGAAGCAAAATGCCTTGCAGGAACCTTCTTCTCAAACATAAGATCTAACTCCCCATATGTCCGGCCTTTCGTTTCCGGAACGTCAAAATAAAGGACCACAAAATAGATGGCTGCCATGCCGAAAAATATCCAGCCAATATTTCCACCCATATTAGCCTGGTCTCGATTGAATAGGTATGGCAAAATGATTTGCCAGATGGTTGACATGAGTGATGAAAAGGCTTGACCTAGTGCCAAAGACTTGGCACGAAGCTTAATAGAGGACACTTCTCCAGCGACACTCATAGATGCCCCGACGGCAGGCCCATAAGATATACTGGGAAATGCAACTGCAACACCGATCACTGTGAGTGGTACTGATGTACGTGCCATGGTACCAGCAATACCCATAGCCAAATACATAGCGAGGCAGACACTGACTCCGAAGAACATCAGTGTCCGGTAGTTGATCCTGAACATGGCAAACACATTCAGGACCGCGGAGACAACACCACAGCTGACAGCTATTTGCAAAAGCATAACAGTGGTATGATTGTCCATGCCAGTCTGGTTGAGGAAGTAAGGCGCATTGGAGGAGAGAACGGTTCCAACAATCTGGGGCATATACATGCATACCAGCAGTATGCGTGTGCGGCGCAGATTGGTACCTCGGAATAGCTCAGCATATGACGTCTTCTGAGCCGCAAGCCGACGTTCGGTCTCAATGGAGTGTTGTATCTGGACCAGTCGGGCATCAATACCGTCGCAATTTGCTGAAAGACGAATAAGCGCGCGTCGTGCTTCGTCATGTTTGTCCTTCAAAGTCAACCAGTAGGGTGACTCGGGCATAAAAGGCAGTCCAAGTGCTAGTAAGGCGGGGAAAGTCCAAGCCGCAGCAAATACAACACGGAAAGCCGAGTCATTCATAATGGAGATTCGACTAAAGGTTGCTGAAATAGCAAGCAAGAGTCCAAGGTTCTATAGGATGTGGTCAGCTGGGCAGAAAATGGGTACGATTGGAGTAATAGCACTCACCAACATGATTGCATATGTTGAAAGAGCAATACCTCGCATAGGTAATGGCGCAATCTCCGAGACCCAAGTCTGAGTCCCGGCTAGAATCAAACCCATCGCGAAACCGGATGTCATTTTGCCACCAAGGAACTCCGCCGGAGTCTTTGAGACAAACGTCAGCGCAATACCAGCTGCCGCAATGATAGAGGAAGCGAGAAAGACAGATCGCCGGCCAAATCGGTCTTGAAGAAAACCTGCGGAAACAGACCCAAGCATAGTTGTGACGTTATACAAGGAACTCCAAAGAGACTGCCAGTAGGCGGGGATGATGAGCTCGCCGTTGACATTGACAGAAAACCTCATTCTACCAAGAAACTTGTAAGTACTATAACAGACGGCAGATAATCGTATCAGTGTGTATAACTCACTGGAAGGCAGGCATAGCCAAACAGACCGACATGGCCAGGTTCTCATATCCCACCATTAATGGGCCAACTGTAAAGACAATTAGCATTCCAACTCTTAAAGCAAGGATAATATTTACGAACTGTTAGCCCATAATGTCCATAGAACAATTTTTGGGTTAGCCTTCAGACATTCCCATGTCGTCTCTGAGTCTTGTTCGATTACGATATGCTCGTCATGAGTTGCGGCAGATTTCCCATTAACAATGTGATCACTGTCGCGGGCCATATCGAAGGTTCCAGCGTAAGTAAGATAGGTACTGGATTTTGCTTTGAGGCAAGCGAGGAGCTAGAGTTCCAATTCGTATTGGTTTGAACTATTAAAGCTGGAATTTTCGGATACTCATTTCTACTTTATAGAAGCTTAAATGTTATTTTATGGTTTGGTGAAGACTCCTCGAACCACTCGAGCTGTGCGCTCGGCAATTCCGACCCCAGATTCCCCGCATCTCTAACCTCCCCATGGGGCTTTGCAGTAGTGCCCAGATTCAATAACCTAAAATAATAGAACCTTAGTTGTACTAATGGGAACGAAATGGTACATTCTGGCCCGATCCACTGGTAGGATAAGCTAATATTCTTGTCTTGATGATCGATTGCTTCGGCTACATATGCATGTAAGATCCTAGGCCCCATCTTGTGGTCCTCTTAAGGTCCGATCGGATATGAATGAAGCATCCCAAATACAGCATGGATCGAGATGAGAAATGCATCAAAACAGTAAATAGCCCAAGTTCTCTTGAATTTTCATGTATCTAGCGTTGAGTGATCCGGGGTTGGGATCTCGGGCCGAGATGCGTCGAGTTATGCTCGGGAAGTCTATACCGGCACAGTCTCGGATGTTCCGATTGTATCCCGGTACCTGGGCTTGCGTGAAACATCTCATCTTGCATGGGTGGTCAAGAATACACGCTTGACTATAAGCTTCAATAAGAACAAGCAGTTTTAACTGGTTTCATTCCGTTTGAGTGACACAATTTCCTACAATTTTCTTCAACATCAAAAGTCATCAATTTTTAATTCAACATGGATTCTCTACCATCAACCGATGTGGACTTTTGCTCCTTACTCCCTCAACTAACGCTTCGAGAAAAGATTACGCTCTTATCTGGTAGAGACTTCTCTACTATTGCTGGTGTCCCAAGGCTGGATATCCCTCCAATCAGAGTGCGTAGTCTCTCCTAAATAACTACTGATCACTATTAACAAACTCAGGTCGCTGACTCAACTTCTGGAATTCGACCTTCAGGTATTGAAGCGAATCTCACAACTGCTTCATTCCCAAATACGACCTGTTATGGATCTACATGGGATTCTGAACTATTATACCGCGTTGGCACTCATCTTGCGAAACAAGCACGGATGAAAGGTGCCCAAGTTGTCTTGGGGCCAACCATCAACATCCACAGGGATCCCCGAGCTGGCAGAAACTTCGAGTGTTTCAGCGAGGATCCGCTGCTTTCTGGGCAACTGGCTGCGGCGCTTGTTAACGGCGTCCAATCTATGGGTGTTGGAAGTTGTCCAAAGCATTTCGTGTGTAACGACTCAGAGACCTTGCGACGATACTACAATGTGCAAGAATCCGTGGATAGCCGTACGCTTCGAGAGATCTATCTTTCGGCATGGCAGCATCTACTACGTTCATCTAATCCCGAGGGTGTCATGACTGCGTGAGTAAATCAATATCCATCGAAATTGACCTGGGGTTGACATGGAGCAGATATAACAAGGTTGACGGCGAGTTTTGTAGCGAAAACTCATCCTTGACGCAACGAGTTCTGCGAGATGAATGGAACTTCCAAGGCCTTACCATGTCGGATTGGTTCGGCACCCATGCGACAACTGAGCCAGTCAAGGCCGGACTTGACATCGAGATGCCCTTTCCTGTTTTCAGAGGAGACAAGCTTCTCGAAGCAGTGAATTCGGGGCTGGTCACAGAAAGTGAGATTGACGTTTTGACCTTGAGAGCTCTGGAACTTCGTAATCGAACCCGAGCTGCTCTTAAGTTCACAGATGAACGATCTGAGGTGAGCGAGGAAACAAATAAGCTCGCTCGGGAAGTTGCAACGAGTGGAATGGTTCTTCTCAAGAATGAGAACAATGCCTTGCCGATAAAACCAGAGCAAACTTCCCGCATAGCCGTCATAGGCGAGTATGCTGTCGACCCAGTGATTACCGGAGGTGGCAGTGCATCATCTATTCCTCAGTACAAACACTCCGCCTTGGATATCCTGGAGAAGAAACTACCCGGTGTAGTGCAATACTCTTCGGGTGTGCGAACTCGAAGGATAATTCCAGCTGTACCATCCGAGAAGCTTACATCACCTGAAGCAAAGCCGGGTGTTGTCATCAAATATTACAATGCAGATGACTCCAAGCCAGTGCTCGAAGAGTTCCAGAAAGAACCCATTGTTTGGATGCTCGGAGACTTTAACAAGAAAGGACTGAAGCCTATTGATTCGCGTCTAGAGATGGTGACCAAGTTGACGCCAGAAACATCTGGTAGTCATACTCTAGCTGTCAGATGTACAGGCGCATTCTCATTATCAGTCAATGACCGTCAAGTGCTCTCAGGCGAAGAAGCAAAGATCACAACCGAGCAATTCATCTTCAACCACATCTTGCTGGAGTCTCGGGTCCAAGTTTCCATGGATGCTGGGGTCGCGTACGATATCAAGTTGAGCATGGCTGGACCTCAGAAACTTCAAATTGGCGAGCCTACTCCATACGCCGCCACCTTGTGCTTCGAAGAATATTGTTCGGAAGATTCCGCGATCGCGGAGGCTGTTGAGATAGCGCGACATGCGGAAGCGACTATCATATACGCCGGTAGGAATGATCAGTATGAGTCCGAGGGCTTTGATCTGGAAGATATTCGCATGCCAGAAAACCAGACGAAGCTGATCAAGGCAGTTGCTGCAGTTGCAAAGAAGACGATCCTGGTCATGCACTGCGGAAACCCGATCGATGTCAGTGCTTTCGTCGACAGTGTAGACGCTATTCTTCTTGCTCACTTCCCTGGTCAAGAGGGTGCAGCTGCAACTGTAGAGCTTCTACTGGGTGATGTTTGCCCCAGCGGACGCCTTGCGACAACGTGGTTCAAGACTTTGCAAGACTGGCCGAGCTATGAAAACTTTCCTGCCAAGGAGTCAGAGGATGGCGACCCGTGTCTTCGATATGCTGAGGGCGTTGGAATTGGCTACCGCGCTCCAGGCTCCGAAGACCGAGCCAGATGGTCATTCGGCTATGGCCTGTCCTATACGTCATTTAGTCACAGCAACTTGCATGTTGTTGTGGATGAGACCTCTGAGCCAAAGACACTCAAATGCTTTGTGGATGTCCAGAACACAGGAACCATTTCTGGAAAAGAAGTTATCCATGTTTTTGTCAGACCATCTGAAGAAACGAAAGCATGGAGACCGGAACAAGAACTCAAGGGTTTCAGCAAGGTGTTTCTTGAACCAGGTGAGAGCCGACATATTGGTGTGGATATTGACCTGAAAGTAGCCTGTAGCTACTGGGATGATCAAGTGAAGACTTGGAGACTTGACGCTGGTACCTACAGTGTCGTTGTGGCGGGTCAGATGTCAGAGTTCACGGTTGCCAAGAGCTCGACATGGAATACACTCTAGGGATGTGTGAATGCATTACTTAGACTTTCAGGATATGTTATTTAGGCTTACATTAAATGGAATACCTTTCTGTATATGTTTAATCTCGACAATGCTTTCTCACCCTATTGAACACGGCTTTTAATATTTTCCCATGACCTACCTAGATAGAATAAAGCATCCCTCTTGGGCGTTGCCAGTCTTGTTTACAGAAACACTCTAGCAAAAATCAACGACGGCCTTCAAACAAAGAAATCAAATCAGCAGGGATATTAAAACGTGTTATGCATAGTATTTGATTTTTCCTATTTCCTTACTAAAGTGGAGGGAACGCGATATGGCGTTGTAGATCTTTGTGAAAAGTGGTAATCTCTTAGCTATAGAAATAGCGATTTACCTAGTCCAAGCAAGTACTGATCTTGAGATCTACTGGTAGCGGGATTAAACAACTGCGAAAGGAACCAGTCCGCAATTTAGAGCTTCTCAAATAAATTCAGCCTGTTGCTACGTAGAAAATATTTATAAACAACGCGATTTAATTCCAATTCCAGTTCAAACCATAGTATTCACTCATTTTAGCAAGCTCCCCTCAACATCACCTCCCCTTCAATATTGTCCACACCCAACGATGGATGTTCGAAAAGAGACGCGAAATCCAGCTTGTAGAGGACGCGATGATTTCACGACTTGCTTTAGGGGAAGGAGTACTGAAAGGCTCTCTGGCGAGCGCCTCGTATACTTCCTGATATGCATCATAGCCGTACAGCCAGGGCTGCACCTCAGGACACGTCCATCGACTTGGGAAGGGCGCCTTGAGTTCTTTTTTTCCGAGTTGTGATAAGAAGACTTCGTCTCGCTTCTCTTGCTCTGGTCCATCGAGCATATGGAATGATGCCCTCTTTGGAAACCAACCTGTTAGCATGCTACTGTCTGTGGATGAATGCTAAGATAAGGGAGATCCTTTGGCTTACCTGTTTGAATGTTTCTCGGACAATTGCTTCTCCACGACTCTTGCGCAACTGCTCATAGAGTTTTAACGCTTTTGGTAGATGGCTGGGCGACTCAACGGCGCCAAGCAAAAGTCCTAACACGGCGCCGTCCTCGATTGCTGAGTTTGCGCCTTGGGCTAGATATGGAAGCATAGGATGGCACGCATCTCCACTAAAGCTTGTCAGGGGTCGAGTTCATACACGCTTGAGCTTATAACTTACACGAAGACAAGGTTCGACTGTGGGTTAACCCAATGTTCCATCTCGTCATCTTCCAAAGTCAGTTAGATATGAACAATAATATGGCATGGCAGGATTTGAAACTTACGATGCATCAACTTCCATTTGTCGACTTCAGTGACAAGATCGAGAAATCGAACTAAGATAGGATCCCAGCCATGGAATAGCGCCCTCATCTGGTCAACGGATCCAGGAAGCCTACTGGCACCTTGTGGTAGGTCATCAGGGACAAGCAGAACAATATTATACATGTTTCCGCCGCGGAGGGAATATCCAACAGCGTGTGCACCAGGCCCGATCCAGAAATGGCACGTGCTGTTACGGACCCAGTCAATCAACTCGGGATCCTTGATATCCTCTAACTTGAGGACGACTCGGTATGCAAGATCACCCGTGGGCTTAGGTGTATCTTTAGTACCAAGGAATGCATCGCGACAACGTGACCACAAACCGTCGGCAGCAATGATTAGATCAGCTTTTGCTTTGTATCCACTTTGTGTAGTAATTTCTGGAGTGTCAAAGTCGATTTTTATGACTTTCTGGGATAACTCGACCTTGGCACCGAGTTGCTGTGCTCTCTCCAATAATGACAGTTGAAGATCCACTCGGTGGACATCAACAAAAGGAGCTCCATATTTTTCCCGGATGTTTTTGTTGAAGTCGTTCTCTAAAGCGAGTACTTGGCCCGAATAACGATGAACAGCCAGCTGAGTAGGCTCGGCAACTGAATCCCAGAATTTTTGGGGTAGCTTCCATCGGCGCAGCAGACGAGATGAATTGGGAGTAACCTGCAATCCAGCTCCAACCTGAAGAAATATTAGAAAAGGTCTGCTATATGTTGGCTCGGTTTTCACGGCTTACCTCTTGAAGTGCAGACGCAGACTCGAGGATGGTGACCTTGTGCCCTGACAGTAAGCATGAAACAGCCGCAGCGAGACCGCTCAACCCGGCCCCTACCACAATGATGTCGAGAGATATGGGGCTCTTCAGGTGGTGGAGACCAGCTGTTCCTTGGTCGTTCATGATGGGAAATCGTGTAAAAGAAAGCGATGTGTAATAACTGTGTTAGCGTTTATCGGACAAGATGCGCAGAGCCACAGCTGGCGACTTGGTAAATGTATATTGCGAAGAGGTTGCCATGTTTCTTCTGGACAAAGCAGGTGGTTTGATCGGCATTCCTGGCTATTGCTCGGATGGGCACAGTCGAACTTGGTCCTGCTATCCGGATAGTCCAACGGATCGTCGCGCTCATAGCGGGGAATCTGATCCGGGTTCCGATCTCCTAAACTCGGCTCAAATCGCTGGCCTGGCTCGGGAATTCCGAGCCCAAGATAGACGGCCCCACCAATGTGGCCCGGAAACGAGTGGAAAATCCCACATCTCGGCTACCCTACTCGGCTTTTTGGTTCGGACTCAATAAGGTTAAGTAATATTTGTCACGATATGCACAAACAACTTTTGAGGAAAGCTAAGAAGGAAAAATAACAAGAGCTTCACATCGCAATTTACTCAGTCTTTATTCGTACTACACTTTCTATCACAGCATACTAGCCACCAGTTCAACAATGAATCCCAAAGGCCCTTTTCGACTTATGACAGTCAACACAGCCCCAGAGCGTGCAAAGCGCGTCATTGGCGCTATGGTAGAGAACCTCAAAGAGAGTTACACTATTGACTATGTAGTCAACTCCGAAAGTAAGTTTTCTGTATTATTTTTCTTTGGAAGTGATTCAATAATTCTTTGCACTTGTGTCATGGGGAAAGACTAATCGTTGTTGGGTCAGGAATCGAAGATATTCGCTCCTTGGTCGAAGAGTATCATCCTGACGTGTTGGTAAGTTATAAAGTCCTCATGAGAACACAACTCAGCATATTTACATTCTTAAGTTCACAGCATCTATGTGGACGGCAGAGCAGAGCAAAGAAATCGAGGCAATCGCAAGAACGATCGTTCCAGACATCAAGTTCCACGCAATTCCTTATGGTCTTCAGGTGGCAAGGGGACCCGATGCTATTGTTGAATATCTCACTGATCAGGTTCCAACTCTGCTAGAAGGCTGAGGTTCAACATATGCGGAGAATAGTTGGATGGATGGAGTTAGCAACTAAAAGATTTGAGGTTCGCCGTAATATATTAAGCATCAATACAAGTTACGTCTAAAGTCGATGGGAGCCTTCCAGTGAAAGTGTGATCAGCCTAACCCTAAAGCCATGCCTAATGGTCCATGGAACCACCCCGACCAAAGACATCTTTGCGGAGCATATCGGGATAATAGTGTTGTCCCCTACGAAGGAATCCTAGTTTCTAACATGGAAGATGCACAGGAATCCATTGTGGAACACACATTCGAGCAATACCTCCTCTATCTTCCGGAAAAGGCCCTCGAGATCCGTCTTGACAATATTCGTCATTGGTTCCACGAAACAAATTTCTGCTGAATTGGAGGCTTCGCTGACCAAGACCCATTTTACTATCGAATGCAAAGCCCGGTAGTCATAGTTCAGTTGGATTACCATTCTGGTATGTTCCTGACCAACAGTGAACCAGTCAAGTTTCTTGTTCATACTCTCCTGCGCACGCTAAATGTGGGTGATTACGACATGGCGCTGCGGGCATTGATTCCAGGATTTATGTGGGAAGAGAACTCTTGAGAATTGATTGATACATAGAATAGAGCTGGTATACAAAGGAGTCTCATGGAACTCCTTCCTCGGGTTGAATATTGTGGTCAAGGTTCTTATACAGTTCGTCAAAAACAGCTGTCATCTCACCAAGTGGAAAGTCCAAGAACTCGAAGCCACTCAACCCAAGCTAAATAAGTATTAGTAATATGTCTCAAGTGATCTTTGCAGTGACTCACATCTAAGGAACTCCATGGGCCGGGTGTAGGAGCATTCTGTACATTTGACATTGATGTAGCGTCTTGCGCGGAGTAATCAGAGGTTACAATAGGCACGGCGTTGAGCTCTCGCACAAAGTGTCGGATAACCTCTGCAGCATTCCGTGCCACTACAGATTCGTCCATAACATCTAGGATCTCGATAGCGGTTTCTATCAGGGCGAGAGTGTTTGTGGGCGAGCGCTCCTTTGTCCGCGACTCGTACAGGAGGAGCACTGAAGCTGCAATAGTGATGTATGTCGTGTTATACCACCTAGCACTCTTGTTTAAGCATTTGTCATATGTGATGAAAAGGAATCTTACCATGTGCGAAAGTAAGTGTGAACCTTATAAGCTTCATATACGATTTCGATGGTTTTTTGGGCCGAAGAGATACACTTCTCGACCGCTCTCATCAATTCATCTGATGGTTGGCAGGGCTCTCGCGCACACTGGGTTACGAACGGCCGGAAGAGCAGCATCCTCACGTTGTGATATCCTATGATCGTTTAGTCACGATGAAAATAAAGTACAAGGCTGATACTCACTTAGCTCTAGAACGAGTCTTTGTTTTCGTCGCCAATCAGGGTCTCTCAAAGAAGTACCTCGTCGTTGAGGTAGAGCGTCAACCCAATTATCCATTTGGCGCTCTATCTCACATGCCAGGCCAATAGTCTCCGGAGTCGGTAGTTGAGAGTGGTAGATCCCGATGGATACTCTGCGCATAATACGACCGAATTGCACCATGGCTGAGATAATAGCGTACTCAGAATCGTCAACTTGGGGCATTGCGCGGTTGTGATACTCATCTTGCCCCAATGTATCAGGTCGACCGAGGAGAAAGCTCATCTCACTAATACTCGATTAGCCCAGCCCATAGATCAACAAACCTCCCGGGAAAAGGAGATGACCGACATTTCCAACGAGTATATACCCCTATATCAAGTATTGTGTTAGAGTAAGTAGAGCTTTTCAGTAACAATAATATCTTGACTAACCACCATATTCTTGACATGTTTATGCAGCTCTTCGCATTCGGACTGGGTGTTTCGCGATTCATCCCCGCAGCTAGACAAGAACGTATTGCGGAGCCCAGATACATGTAAGCAACTGCGTTTCTCGTCAGCGGTTGACCAGTTTATTATTTATGCTGTATCATAACGAGCTATATTCACTCACGATTTGGGTTAAGCTCGTTCTGGCATACTTTCGCCTAGGAATAGAACATAAGCTTTTAGTTTTCCTATCAGTAATGTACACACATCAACTTACCATGACGTAAAAGCATTGTATTGTCTCTAGCTTACTGCTGAATTGGATTTCATCCAGAACTGTCTGGGCTTCGGCAAAGAGCTTTCGGCTCCATTGGAAGCGATTAAGGCCATCCAAGGAAGTCTCGTTCCATGTACGAGTCAAAGCACCCAACGACAGAACACTCAAGTAAAGCGCGATGAAGTGTACGTCGCTGCAGTTGGTGCCACGCCATAGCTCATCTGCACGGGACAAAAACTCTTCCTTGTCGATTATTGGGTGTACATAATGAATACCCCCAAAGTACCCTTCGATGAAGGTATTTGCCCGCTTGGAATAGAATCCGTTTGCAGCAAGGGCAGCGGTGAGGTCGGAAGTAAAATTCCGTCTCGAAACAAAACTCGAGTTATGTAGCACTGACACAAGTGAGAATGCCTTGCGCTCCGCTGCATCAGTTGGAGTCGCTCGTTGCTCCCGAAGTCTTTGCAGGCTGCCCAAGAAGGACATTGAAGACGTATTGCCGTGGTACTCGATGCCGTTGGTATGCTGGTTGACTTCGGCAATCTCACTCTCCTCGCTAGGCGATACTGCCAGAGCTTGTGCTTCGTTAGTGGACGAGACGGGCTGCAGCCTAGTCCTGGCAGAGATTGGAGATGGATGCATAGCTAGACCTGGTAGAGGACTTTGGGAGACGGGGGTAAGAGATTGTTCGGTTGGTTGAACTCGAGGACTCGGTTGTTGAACCTGGGGGTTGAGACTTCCAGACTCATTACTGACAGTACTTTAACCTATCCTTAGCATATGGTTCACAGTCAACTATGGGGTCAATCGCATACCTGATAAGTGACGCTGCATCATTCGCTACTCGATAGCCTCTGGCATACTTGCATTCAGCCCCGCTGCCTGCGATATATTCCCGTATTAGATAAGTGGTATTCTGAAATGAAGGATAACGTACGCTTGCAATGGATGCATGGTTGTGCCTCTGAGCACTTGTACTTCTTCAAGCGACATCTCTCACACGCGAGGACTGCGCGTGGATTGCGCCGCCTTTTGACCGCTGGTGCAGACGCGTTATTTTCAGGCCGCGTCTCCATGTCTGCAGTGGTAGAAGTTGAAGGTGGTCGCCACCGATTGAATAGAATACGGTCCGTGCGACGTGAAGCAGCACTCAGGGCCAAATGGCGGAAGAGTTGTTGATGAGGTTACTGGCCGGAGACTTGGGAAGTGAATCAAGAAGAATTACCCCAGCTGATCAGGGCGGCAATGAAAGCACACGCTAGTAGACTAGCATCCGGACAGTGGCGACCCAGACCCTGGAGTGCGGGGAAATTTAGAGGTGCTTGGACGCAAGACACCCCAAAAGCAGAATCCTTCATCTGCTGTACTTATTGAAACATCAAGAACGACAATAGTGTACCACGTTGGATTACATAACGAGCCTTTTTGGCGCTATATTTGTTATGTCTACAGTGAAGATGTAACTTCTAGAAAACGTGCGTCTCCGGCACCCTGCCAGGCTTAAGTACAATCAACCGCATGTACTCATCCCCGTGTAACACCCAGCTTCTTGATCACAGTTTCAAGTTTTGACTCATCCAGAGTAGGAGCCTCATCAGGAAGCACGAAACTTTGGCAAGATGTGCCCGCCTGGTGGACTAACTCCTCGATACCTTGCCCATCAGTAAAAGACACCACACGGACATATCTCGACGCAAACTCAAGCTTGAAGGATTCTCCTGCTGCAATCATGACGGTCTCGCCCTCGTGCAGAGTTACCCATTCGGGATCGCTCTTAAGACTCACGCGAAGGGCACCTTCTTGTACACAGAGGCAATGGTCCACTGTTGGGAAAGCCACGTAGTCTGAAAACAGGGAGGAGCTATATGAACTGGATGACTCGATGCTGGAGATGGCGAATTTGCCTGCGCTTTCTTTGGTCGTAATAAAAGGACGCGACATAACACCTCCAGCCATCCAACGAGGTCCGGTGTTGGCACGAAGGAAATACGGCTGTAGCTCTCCAGATGGAAGAACGTTTTCAGTCTCTTCCCATTCGCTCAAGGCGGGAGGATTATAGTCTCTGACGAAATGCACGTCAAAATCCTTAGGAGCCGCCATCACTTTCGGTATCACGTGGGACTTCAGATCGCGGTCATCATGTTCTGGGACCAGGATGCCTTCAAATGGTTGGCCGATATAGCGGAAAAAGTCAATCCAGTCTCCAGGTACGACTAGACCTAGTGTTTCCGTATGAGGGCCAAGTAATTCGGGGTTGTGAACAATATTCTAGCCCATTGTCAGCTCATCTATGGACGGCGAAGAATTGCCGAGCCATGGAGTAAATCAACTTACGGGAGGTACATAGGCGAAGTCTCCTGGGCCCATTACACGACATTTGTCGCCATTCCAGAGTTTTAAGAAGCCCTTCGTCACCATGAAAACATCGTGGGCTTCTTTGTGGTAGTGGAATCCCGGCGCATCGGAGAGTACAGCACCACTTTGGAAAACTGACATTCGACCATCGGTTTGCTTGGCCGAGGCAAGAATGCGGAATGTGCCTTTGCTTCCAGGTATAGAAAGGCGTTCTCCTTCGAGCTGCTGAATGATATAGCTGACGCGCGACGGTGGCGGCGTTGTGTGGATAGGGATAGGCATATTGGAGGTTGTGTATATGTCAATTGTTGATTCAAGAATGATGATACGATGCAGCCCAGTCTAGAATGTTGATGTGATTGCAGTTATATCCTGTAGACTTTCTATGAGGTCACAGACTTTAACAGAAGATGGTCTCGGCACTTGCCGTGCCAAGGTCCGGATGATGGAGATGGACATCCGGGAATTCCGAGAGTGCGGGGTAGCTCGGAAGACACTGAGCGTCACTCCGACGGTGTTGAAAAATATGAATAGCTTGTTTTTGGGTACCGTAACTATTGGCAAAAAGCAGTACCTCCAGAGGTGATAAATCACACAGCATGGCTAATCCAATTCCATTCAAGGTCGTTTACAAAGTTGCACGAGGTAGCGAAATTGATGCGACCATATTCCTACCTCCACACTCACAAGCACCATGCCCAGTCCGTGAGTATTCCTTCTTATTACCTATGGCTTTTTTGAGGGTTTTCTTTAGTGATCTAATACAACATGTAGTAATCAACATCCAT
Source organism: Fusarium sp. VM40 (assembly GCA_954870535.1). NCBI lineage: Eukaryota > Fungi > Ascomycota > Sordariomycetes > Hypocreales > Nectriaceae > Fusarium > Fusarium sp. VM40. The sequence continues at coordinate 93,425 of CATPAH010000015.1, forward strand.
GGCGGAGCTTTCATGCTGGGTGCATCAGAAATGGTTAACCGAGACCAAATCAAGGACTGCCTAAACCGAGGCTGGATTGTAGTCGTTCCCAACCATCGCCTCTGTCCACAGGTTAACCTACTCGAGGGCCCAATGCAAGATTGTAGAGACCTTCTTGAATGGATATATGACCATGGGCTAGAAAGGACCATCCACGGACACTCCCATCCACATACGTGTGACCTCGAGCATGTATTTGCTTTCGGAACATCATCTGGAGGCCATCTGGCTTTATCTCTCGTAAGTTCGCCAAGTCAATGAAGAGAAAACTTAGATACTGACATTAGGGTCTCTTTCATTAGGGTTTCGGAGTGCCCCGTCCAGTTGCTGGAATCTTAGACTTTTACGGGCCTTGCTCCTTTGATGACCCGTTTTGGACCTCACGACTCCCGCATGTGGCTGCAAAATTGCCTCCGAACCTGAGCCCAGAATTCCTCAACCGTGTTTTTGCAGAAGATCCGGTTCCAATTCGTGGTGGAGTCTCACTTGAAGGTCAGGCTAGTCCGGCTGGTCCTAATTTGAACGACCCAAGGCAGGCCTTTGCCTTAACACAAATCGCTAATGGTAAAGTTTTGGAGACTGTCTTTCCGTCCCAAGACTGGCAGAAGGTTGATCCAATTCTCAACATCAACTCGCAGTTTCCACCAACATTTATCGTTCATGGTCTAGCTGATACGATGGTGCCTATTATGCTGAGCCGGGCTTTACTTCAAGAAATGAAGAAACATAACGTACCATGTCAACTGTTGGAGATCCCCGACGAAGAACATACTTTTGCAGCTCAGATGAAAGTGGGGTCATTAACATGGGATCTACAGAGACAGGGTATTGACTTCCTCGGGAGCTTACTCAAGAGTTAAGAGCAGTCAATATAGAACATGAGGGAAGTCCGATGAAGGATAGTTGAGACCTGGCTTAACGAGGGAGAATTAAATTAGCCACAAGGGACCAATTAAAAAGTCAAGTCTATCACAATGCGGAATTTCTATAAACAGTCTAGCAAAAGGGTAAAGGTTATTCCGGGATTGATTGAGTTAGACATTATAATTTACCTCTCGTACTAGCTCTTTCATTTACACATATGTGGTATGAAACACTCACCATGGAAAAAGGCAGTCGTCGTAAAGTCGCCAGTGCATGTGACCGATGTCGCAGACAGAAACTCAAGGTACGTCTTCCAGTCCACTCCTTATGTATTATTGCACTCCAAACGCTCCTGAACCTGCCTGATCCGACTAGTGCGATGTCGAGCATCCGTGTACTTTATGTGCACGAGCAAACGTTGAGTGTGTTACACGACCGGATGACCGATGGAGGCATCATGAGACTTCAATGAAGCGAGCCGGACCCAAGAAGGATGGGCCAGTGACCAAACGTCGGAGGCTGGACCACCGACCGGAGAATCCAACTGTCCCTACCATAGCCGACCTAATTTCAGCTGACGATATTGTTGACTCAGCCGCAGAAGGGTCCTGGAACTCAAGCTCTACAATCAGGCTTGTTGAAGAGGTAATACCAAGTGTGACTTTGAAGCGCTGTTTAATGTGTTGCTAACGTTCGACGCAAAGGCATTCCAACACCATGAAGCCGTCTCGCCTGAGCGTCCAGAAACCTCCGCGTTTTCATCAGTAACATGGGCTCAAACTTACCCTAAGACATCCGGCGATTCTCATGAAGACGCAGCTTACGGCTCTCTAGGAAGGCTCCTGTCTAAGCATACTCGAAGCACACACAAGCCACAGAGTCACTGTAGGGTCGGATCATCTACTATTGAGCAAGAACTCTTGTCCTTGTTACCCGACGTAGAGCCTACGACTATCTTGGTTGACAACTACTTTGACCGGATCCATTGGTTCATGTTACTGTTTTACCAGGACAGTTTCAGAAAGAAACTTCAAGAGCTCTATATTCCCAGTCTTCATCCTAGTGGTCAGAGTACGGAGACAAATGGCCGTGTTGGGTTCGTCTTTGTGCTCCTGGCTGTCCTGGCAACTAGCTTGCATCATATTAGTGAGGCACAGAAACAACAGTTACAGTCTCACAATATTGAACCGCAGACCCTGAAAGAAAGATTACTAGCAAACCTTAAGCTAATGTTCTTAGACGTCGTGTCACTAGGCTCTCTAGAGGCGGTACAGTTCTGCGTCTTATTGGGAAGTTACTATCTCTACCATGGGGAACCAGAAATTGCCTGGCCCATGTGTGGCTCTGGGCTACGTATCGCCCAAGCACTCAACCTTCACCGAAAAGCACCGCCCAATGGCTCTCGAGATCGCGCTCTCGCCCAACCCATTGAAGACAGAAAACGGGCATGGTGGGCAGTGTATGAGATAGAAACGTTCTGCTCCATGCTCTACGGCTTTCCCTTGGGGTTTTCTGACAGCGATTGCGATGTTGACGCGCTAGATCCGTTCGACGAGTATTCGAGATCTACGTCAGAGGCCCGACTGATGAGACAGCCGACGCTGCTGTTCTACAAGTGCTCTATGTCGGAGTTGTCAGCGATCGTGAAATCCATATTAATCGACCTGTACGGAGCTCGGCGTAGCGGTGGCCAGCAAAACTCATGTGGGCCGAAGAGCCTTATCAATAGAGTGGCGACTCTAAATCAACGACTCTTGGACTGGAGCCGAACTCTCACTCCGGAACTCAGATTCGACAGCTCTAGAGCTGTTCCAGATTCTCATACAGGCAGCTCTAAAGTTTCTGATCGAGCATTTGAAGACCATCTTTTCCGCCTACAAGCACTTGCCCTCAAACTTGCATACGAAAACGCAAGGATCTTGATTCATAGGCCTCTTCTTTCCTTCAAGATGGTCTGTTCATCTTCCACATCACAAAGGGACACTTCAGGAAGGACTGACCCTTTTCGTCTGGCGATGCATGAGTGCCGAGATGCTGCACTGCAGATCTCACAAGTCGCTTCAACTCCTTACCTTCGAGAAGCATCAGAGACATATGCCATAGCATTTGTGTCTTTGCACCTCTTAACCGCAGGTGTAACTCTTTGTATCTCGATAAGCCTTGATGCTCTGAGCCTCCAGTCGTTTGAGTCCAAGCTTGGCATGAGGCAACTAATGCAGGTACAGGCCATGCTCAAGGACAAGTCTATTGTTGCCTCTCAGGGTCTTGACATCATGAGAAAGCTAATGTCTCTGGTGATGGCTAAAGAAACCGATGCCATGTTTGAGACCGAGCCGCCAACCATGAGAATTGAGCCAACAAGAACAAGTATACCCGGCAGTGTGATTCGGGACGAGGAGCGGATAATTGATTCTAGAGAAGAAGATCCTGAACAAAGTCCAGCCGGCACTCACACAGGCATGCTTACAAACATTAATTTGGATCCCCAAACACTGGGTATTGCGAACAGTATTACAGCAGAGGCAAACAATATGACCTATGAAGGTCAAAGTGTCGACTTTTGTGAGAACAGCCTCTTGAATGACGCTCTCTTGGAATATGAGCAAGGTATGTCGATTCCACCAGTGGCAATAGGAAGATTAGGTAGCACAACAAGGTACTAATTTCCTCAAACAGTAACAAATTTTCCATTTACCGAAGACACTATGAGTGATCAAGATACTGCTGGCATAGGCTTTGGACAGAATCAAGGTTGGATATGGGGTTGGAGTTTTGGTGAAGGGATTTAGTTAATTATGAATTATAACATTGGAAACAAGCTACTAGATATATCAATACCATATTAGCCTTGCTATTTGAAACGAATTTCGAATTTTAGTTGTGTTTAACAGATATAATACACAGCATAAATAATGCCAAGTACCCATATCGCCTACTTCTAATATCCTCCGGCAGAGCTATCGCCCATAGGTGTAAACTGAACAACAGTAGGCTGCTCTGTGATTCCTCTCTTCACTGCCTCCTCCATGATTGCAATGGTGGCCGTAGCACCAATACGGCTTATGCCAAGCGACATGACGTGCAACAAGTCATCGAGGGTACGAACGCCTCCAGCGGCCTTGACCTGCACTTTCATGTTGGACTCTGATCGCATAAGCTTCAGATGAGGAATGGTAGTTCCCTGGTAAGAGTACATTCCATTGGCCTGCTTTACAAAGCCATAGCCGGTTGAAGTCTTGACGAATGCCACTCCGATTTCAGAGCAAATCTTGCAAAGGCGGATGATATGCTTCTCCTCTAGGTAGTCGTTTTCGAAGATGATCTTTAAAATTGCCCCTTGTTTGACAACGGTATCGTTGATTTGGCGTATTTCATGGGCAACATAGTCCCAGTCACCGCCAAGGGCTTTGCCGATGTTGATGACCATGTCAATCTCCTGCCCACCAGCGGCGGCAGCAGCATCAGCTTCGAACACCTTGACGGCAGTGCTGCTATTTCCATGGGGGAAACCAATGACAGGGCAAATGAGGACATCAGATCCTTCTAGCTCTTTCTTTGCCAGAGGAATAAGATATGGCTTGATGCATGCCGTGGCGACGTTATACTTCTTGGAGATTTTAAGACCTTCGACGACATCGTCATCAGTCATGGTGGGGTGCAGTAGAGAGTGATCGATCATCTTGGCGACTTCTCGCAGAGTGACGGTGATTTGGTTGATATTGGAAGACATAGTTGTAGACGTTGGGGTTTAATAGTGTGTAAATATTGCAACAGTAGATTATTTGAGAAACAAAATCAGATGAAAGGTAGAAGGCAATTATTATATAGTCTCCTTCACAACCCTTTGCAGACTTCACGTAAAGATACTTCTTCGGTCTTGGTCGTATAAGAGCGGCACTAGGAGTCCGGAAGCTCCCAAGATGGTAATTTGTTCTAACTCTTTTTAGATATTTGTTCCACCGGAAGACGAAGTGGAATATGTCATCCGGTGGCGTGTTTTACCACTTTGGTGAAGTCAACTCCGTTTGGCTTAAATTCGAGAATAGATCCACTCTTGGCTCCGCAAATGATACGGTTATAAACCTCTTGATCTGGCCCAAATGGCTGAGCCTACTATTCTGGATAAAAGAATAAATAAACTTATCACGGCTACCGGTCGAAGTTCAATGTGGCTTTGGATGCGGGTCGAGCACGGGCTGAGACAAGTCCTAGGGGTTATTAAGAGGCAGCGCACTAACCTCACTTCGGAATGCCTATACAGAGCAGCCAGTTATCCTGTGGCCTCGAACCAGCCATCCTTTCTGGAAACCAATGGATCCATTGAGGATTGTACTTTAAATCCAATCAGACCTAACATTCTGCCACTAACACTCATCCTGCTCCGGAAGAGACAGACCGTTTATATGGTCAGTGATGAAGAACCTACCAGGTGGGTCACAATAAAACCGGCACACCTTGTCAAGTTGACAGAAAAGTCTCGTCTAATTCTTCTGGGAGTATGACGACTTTATTTTGTTCACACGCTTAACTTTATATGGCAAAAGAGCTTTGCTGTGCCGGTTATTTTGCTACCCACCTGCCTACCTATCCGATAATTGCCTGACTTGTTGGGAAGGCTGCATTGCGGATGGTAAAGGGGGCTGCTTAATTTAACTCTTTTGCTTCTCAGCCAGCCACATCTTTGCCACTGCTAGCTTGTATATACTCCACGATAATCTTGGTCGGCGTTAAAAGCCTTATTCTTGAGGAATGATCATATTTCTAGTTAGCTGCTATCCTTCTCACTGGCTACTGCCCCGCACTTCATGAACATTACCGATGTCATTTGACTCAGCCAGTGAGCATAAATGTAGATAGTCTGCTGCATGTCTTGCTATATACATCAATAGTTCATCAGTCTAGACTTTCCTTTGGATGCAAAGAGATGCAATAGCGTTTATTCTCGGTGAACCCAATAGTGGATTTGGGCGTAAAGCTCGAGATAGTATAGTGGTTGTTTTATCATTCTCTCCCAAGGCGGGGTATAGCCTTTCGACAGCATAAGGTATCAATCGATCGATTCGATCATCATCTGCAGCCACAAATATCTATCACACACTCTGAGCGGCTATGTTCTCTGTGTGAGCTATACTTTGTAACTTTAGTCGAGATCACCTTCCTCACATAGTCCAACCGACGAGCCTAAGGCCTGAAGCTAAAGAATGTGATAAACCAACGAACTGATCGTTACGGCGTGAGAGGAGGGGGTCTAGACTTGACATCTTAGGACTCTGTCCACTCAACGGTTTCGCCACCCTGAAATCGTTCTCCTCCTCAAAGTTAAGTTCAAATTCGTAACTGGTCAACGGGATAAGCAAAGTCAATTTATCAGATAGCGAGACCAAAGCCTTGGCTTGGACTTTGCTTGAAGAATACATATCATTTATTGAGAACGTTCTTCCTCATATAGAACAATGGGAGGTCACTGTAGTTATGATCGGTTATTGACGATGCATAACGTGCACTTACAGTGAAAGCGAGGAAATCTATAGAGAAGTTAATCAGGATTGTTACTACATTGCTACATCATGCATACTAAGCTGCGATATTGCTAATATCACATATGTTGCATATGAGCAAACTGAGTGCAGTCGAGTTCAAATGTGGCTGGCTGAAAGGCCAGAAACAACATTGACTTACGTATTCTATTGTAGGCCATGCCGATCGATCTTGTTCTCCCTCTATCGCACAGCCCTCCTCAAAGATCAAACTTGCGTCTTGGTGGCTTGCTTCCTCCAGCTGATGGAAGAAACAATCAACAGCGTGACGGTCAGACCTTGTGTCGACTGTACTTTGTACCATGACCGAGATGGCTACTCGAACGGATATATAAAGGGACACATCATCCTTAAGTTCTTTCTCTCAACTTCAAATCACCAAGCTCATCACCGCTATTCAGTTGCCCAAGTCCTCGCTACACTCAGTCACAAATTCTTCACCCAACTGCTTATCTACAATGGCGTACGCACAGTGGGTTTACATTCTCATCCAAGCCAAGTTGGCTTCTGGTGAAATCTCTGTCAAGAACGTCAATCTCAACTGGTGCGTCCATAAGTGGTCTGTATGACCAACATTAGAACCAAGCTAATCTCTTTATCTATGTACAGGGGAAAGTTCTTCAAGTACAACAACAAGGATGACGAGATCTCGACCGACGAGATCAAGAAGATTGTCATTGCTACTAACAAATCGGCCGGCATCGCATCGTGTGGAAGGTCTGACGCCTCTTCTGGAACGGAGGGTAGCTTGGATCTTTATGATGGCGATGTGAAGATCTGCCATATCTATTGGAGCTGCCCCTGGGGTAGCAAGACCAACACTTTCACCGTGAACGATGTTGATGACAACTATATCGTTCAGCAGACTGGGGCCAACCTGGACAGCGGCGCTCTTGGAAATGTCACGGTCAAGGTCGCTAAGTTTTAAGGTCTAATGCAGAGCTGGCATGTATGAGTGAGAGGGCTCAATAAGCTAGGACTACATAAGCTTCCTTGGTTTCAATATTACTTGCCTAAACCTGAGATCAAGACAATTAAGGTAGATGCACCATTGTCTGCAGCTATAAGCCTTAGAAGGCAGGTGGGTATGCTATATGTCTTACACGCATTGACATGTCATTCTGTGAGCAAGCATGTCAGCCTGGAACATTCTTCTCAGTAATTTCCTTCCAGACCTTTGTAGCACTTTGCAAGAGGCCCACGTAAATCTCGGTCAGCGGAATAGGTGACTTGGTGCTATTGAATCGATGACAAAGCCACTTGAAAGGTGACCTTGGCTCCTCTGCGACATGAAGATTGAGAACGTCAACGGCAGATCCACTGGCTGGCAGAGGCAGCGGCTGGAGGTGTTCATGCAGTCTACTGCAGCCGCCATCCTTTCCACAATTTTAGAAGACGACAGACTCTTTGGTAGCATCATTAAATGAGTTTAACATTTCCCATGAAGCTCAAATATCTGTCTCGCCTAACGGTTCATACTGTCTTCGAAAAACATCCCGGTTGAGCATTATGAGATGGCGTCGCAAGAGGTAGAATTTATTTGCGATGGGGAAGTGACTGCTTCCTTTGGCTTCCTATATTTTAAAGCCGTTTGTATTACTATCGCTACCAGGTTGAAGCTGCTCGGTAGTCAATGTGACTGCCTACTGACCTTCTGCGGAAGGATAATTTTAGGGCGTTGCCAAAGGTGGCTTTTTGAGAAGAGCTCTAGTGAGGACAAAGGAGAGCTGAATGAGGATACGCCTTGTGTTAAGAAGTCACCGATATGTCTTGCAGACGACTTGATCAATCCTTCAATCCGCCGTCAATACGGACAACCATATTCTAGCTATCGACTTAAACAAGGCTGGATTTGATCAAAGTATCAAACTCGGAAAACATAAAGATATCATCCATGAATGGGATCAATTACTCACCAGAATCCCAGAGCAAGAATGAAAAACTTAATCGACTGGGTCAGAGAGAACCAAATCATCATGGTGAAAAGTCGCAAAGTGGAGCCTGAAACAGCACTGTCTAATTCCGCGGTATACTTCTCTAAAATATTCTTCTTAATCGCAAGCGATGAAACAGTCCGGATGGTATTGACACTCTCGGACGCTATGGAAGCACTTGTTGAAAATCTCTTGTCAATGTCTGCGTTCAGCTTTGTATCCAGTCGAATGCGAGCATATCCTGCCAGTAGAAGAGGAGGCATGCCAGCAAAAACACCAACAAGGCCGAGCTTCCAAGTATATGCAAGAGCAAGGATGCTACTGGCACTGATATTGATGATGGATTCAAAGACCAACGCCATGTTGAAGCCCATAAGCTCTAGAATAGCTTGGGACTGGGTGTCAATGCGACTGACAAGAGCACCAACGGAGTTCTCTGGTCTATCAAAGAAACGAAGGTCTTGTTTCAGCATACTTCTGAAAAGTCCTTCTCGGACATTCTGGCTCAGAGTCTGTGGTTCAAGTTGGCAAAACTGTACTTCGATCTCTTTTCCCGAACTCACCTGGACAATAATGTTTGAAATCCATCCCATAACAAAAAACACCACCAAGGCTCCAAGACCAATGACGAAGTACATCAGAGATACAAAGTCATCACCTTTGACTAGATTAGAAGATGTGAAGACCTTCATGACCTCTGAAAGTAGCAGATTCTGTCCAGGGTAAACAGCAGCTGTGTCATTTGGTTAGAGTCTCTAGCTGATAGTGGTTGTGCAGGGACAGGCTCACCTCCAATAGCACAGGCAATGGACATTACAATAAAGTAAGCCCGAAGCTCAGGAGCCGACATGATCATCTTCCAGATAATATGAAGAAGCCCTGTAGACTTGTAAAGGTCAAAGTCTTCCCTCGTCATTTGAGAGGTAAGGTCCTCGTTGATCGCAGAATTGTATTTTGCAAGAGATTGAACAGGTTCTATCGCTTCAACAAATGCTGTCGATTCTTCGTCAGATGTCTGGATATCCAGGTTTCCCTTGCTCGTAGAGAAATCTTGTGGCTGGACTAGCTTGGAGTAAGTGCCATTGAGGGCCACCAGATCGTCATGTCTTCCCTGCTCAACAATCTTGCCCTTAGACATGACCACAATATTATCAGCATCTCGAATGGTGGCTAGTTTGTGAGCAATGACCAGCGTGGTCCTATTTTTGGAGACACTGTCGAGTGCCTTCTAGACTATACCTTCGGAGTGTGGGTCGAGTGCTGAGGTGGCTTCATCTAACAAGAGAATGGAAGGGTCGGAAACAATACTTCGAGCGATGGCAATCCTCTGCTTTTGTCCTCCTGAAAGAAATCCACCTCTCTCACCTATGCGTGTGTCATATCCTTCCTGTAGGTTCTGGATGAACTCATCTGCAAAGGCAAGCTTGGCTGCCTGTTTGACACGTTCTTCTTGGTTTTCTCTGGCAACCTTCTCCCAAGGAGTCCCAACGAGACCAGTCGCGATGTTCTCAAAGATAGTTCCCTTGAATAAAACAGGTTCCTATGGAGTATAAGTATCTATGGCAAGGTAATGTGTCCAGGGTGGACTTGGAACACACCTGTTGGACAAGTCGTATTGTTGTACGAAGCCAGGTGACACTCAGGTTCTTCAGGCTGACTCCATCAAGTTTGATGTCACCAGTAGCTGGATTATACCACCTTTCCAGAAGACCAATGATAGTACTTTTCCCTGAGCCACTAGCACCCTATTGAAGTGTTAGGTACCCTTACACGACACGCGAGGGAGGAGGATATGACATACTAGGCTTCTGGCCCGACTCATCGAGAGGGTTGATATCTGAGGTCCTGTCGACCAAAGCAAAAAGCTCTGTGGCACCAGCACCAGCGCGAACAAAAGAGGAAATGTTTGGAGCAATGCTATTGATCGAGGTGAAACAGGGGTACTTACGTGAAGACGGCGCCGATGCCCTATACTTCCCCGCGAGCGATCATTCTGATGCCTTGCCAGAAAGCCAAACCCATACCGGCATACATGATAAAGTACTGCCAGGCAAACATAACACCATAAACACCAGACTTCTTACGACACAGTTGACGTGAGGTTTCGATAAAAGATGTGTAATTGTGCATGATTCTCGACTCGAGGTTGAAGGCTTTAATCGTGCGGATGCTTGCGAGGGATGTTTCGGCGTATTGAGCAGCTTGAAAGATGACCTTCAAGTTCTTCCCATCCATACCGGCGTCGATTGTAGCCATGGAACCGATGACCAACATAATTGCTGGCATGATGCAAATGAGGATAAGGGTAAGCTTCCAGTAGCTAATAAACGCAATGATGAAAGCGGCAATAAAGGTAGCAAACGACGCGAAGAAGAGTCCCAGTTTATCTGCGATGCCGGCCTGGATCAACTTTCCATTGGATGTGCCCTGCATGGATATAGACCTAGAAGTTCCGTGATCGAAATAGCTGACCTCTTGGCTGAGTGCTGCTCGAAGGTAGGATTTTCGGATGTTATTTGTGACTCGGAAGGAAACATAGGTAAAGAGCGTCGAGTATATGTAGGTACAGCCTAATCTAGCAATGCCAATGTAGACAAAGTAAAGTCCGAAAGAGTATTAGCTGGGGCCAGAGCGAAAATGGGTGATTAAATATTTACGAAGTCTTGCTGACGGCAGCCATGAACCCATCTGGATCTGCGGCAATACGTGTGGGGTCACTCATGACATTCATTAATTCTCCTATTACGAGGTTCATCATTGCCATCGCTACACCGGAGCCGATTGCAGCCAGGATGGCAATAATTTCGAGGGCGCAGTCGAGGGGTTGACAGTAGGTAAACATTCGCTGTATAAGGAGCTGTCAGCATGTTTATCGTGTAAAGTTGTGTCAAGAAAGATCTTCCCTTACCAGAAAAGCAGCGAAGCCAGAAGTTGGCTTCTTGTCAGGCTGGTTGCCCCCTGTCGCATCGGCGGCTTGATCGATTTTCTTCATTGCAACAATAAGGCAAGAAAGTTTGGGAAGGATTGTGTTAGTGTGAAGAAGTATTCGTAAGAAGAAAACAAGAAAAGAAGACAAGTGACGGGCAAATATCGCTGTGTGGAACACAATGGTGAAGTGAAAGGAGTGTAAGAAACAATTAACAATTAACAATGTCAACCTTAAATGGTATAAATATCTAAAGAAGGTGGAAGCATGCTCTATTTTAGCTGTCAGAGAGTATAATACACGTATTCCCTTTAACTTAACTGTGGTTTTGCTGCGGTGCGGTATGCCTAGAGGCCGTCAGCGAGATATCCACCATCTCGGAGTGGCGTCCCTTTATCCACCATTGCAGCAAGTAACCATTGGCCTTAAACACTGTTTCTAGTGTGATAGGTGCCGCGTGCGAAAAGTACGTGACCATTCATTGATTCGTTGAAAGCTCGCCAGGAACGCGCAGTCTCAAATCCCAGATACGTTGCGACCGGAAACATCCATGTACTTACTGCCTCCGTACAAGTCATACTTGTACCTACCCACAACGGCATAAGCCAAAAGAAAAGCGACAGCGCGTCTTCATATCAGAGACATAGTAAGCATATACACAAGCCCGCTCGTTTTATTCGTTAAAGCTCACCCTTCTAGTGAGCGGAAAATTGATCACATCGCACAGAAGCTTGAAGAGTTTGGAAATGTCTTGGGGGCCATCCAAAACCATACTCAGATTACTATACCCGCGACTACTCCATCACAGGTTCCATCACACCCGACATTAACTGCGTCCGCCGCGCCAAGATGTGAACCGACATCTACATCATCGATCGATCGCCTCGGCAGCGAGCTTCTCACTCCAACCTTAGACCATCAAGGAGAGTCTTCCCTCTCAGCCCAAGCCACTTTTGCAAATAAATATCTTGAAGATGCCATCATCAACAAACCGAATGGAATCGACATCGCTGCTGAGATGTCTTCTGTCTTGGAGTCTCTGAGAATGGCATTGGGAAGGAACTCAAACCAGCAGCAAGATCATGACTACCTGTATCCTCACGCTAGAGCCCTTGGGTCGGGACTGAATCTGCGCAACCTTCCCATGCCACCTGTTGACAAAGTCTTCAACTCCCTCAGAATGGCTAAAGGTAATGACCACAACGATGCTTACCTCTTCTCTACTTACCTCTTACCATTGTGTTCCAGAGAACGCTCGAGTTCGGTTCTTTTGGACCCATGAAGAAACCTATTTCAGTAACTACTTGCTCAGCGTATATTCGCCAAGTGAGGCGACTCATGCCGACCTCATCATCGTGAATGGGGGGCTCTATTAGATGTTCCAGCAATGCAAACACGCCGTCACAGACTCTAAGAGAAAGGCCGACTTCGATGCATAAGCTATGATCTGCCGGGACAATCTTGAGACTATTCTCGCCAACCTGCCATTTCATCAACCTTCGAAACTTGAGACAGTTAGTTCAATGATAATGGCTGTACGTGATCCTGATAATCTATCTGAATGTAGCACTAATACCATTCCAGAGCTTGTACTGCCTCGGAACATGCAAACCATCCGCGGCCTGGTGTTTTGTCGCAACTGCGTCACATATGAGCCAGACGCTAGGTATGCACAGCAAGGTGGAAATGACTCAAGCTCCCCCGGGAATCAAGGCGGTCAAGATCAAACTATTCTGGCTACTTTACGTGCAATAAAAAGCGCTTTCTCTGCGTCTTGGCCGGTCATCGACTATTTGCGACAGCGACATTACCATTCCGGTCCCATGCATCGACTCCCTATCAGAGATAACTTACTCCTCGCAGCTAGACAAGATGAAAGACCTGGCACATTTACAAGGCAAAATTTACGACCAACTCTACAGCTCTGAAGCTTTGGCGCAACCGCAGGATATCAGAACCACCAGGGCAAGAAGTCTTGCGGCAGAGCTCGAAGTGCACAAGAGTAGGGAGGGGACGAATGAGGTATGGCAGCCCAAATATCAGCTACCGCTCGCTTCACCAAGGTGTACGCCGATAATCTTGGAGATCACCTATTGACAAGGCTATAGAAGCTGTACATAGAAGCTTTGCGCTAGGCGACTAGCAATAGGTTTCTAGAGGCCTTCTTATGCACCAGCGAAGTGGCCTGCTCATCACTGATTTGCTTGGTTTATCGAGCCATACCACCCGAAGCAAACCAGGGCACCGTTTTTAGCAAGGAATGCATCAAAAGTGCTCACAAAGCTCTAAAGGCACACAGACAATGGATGTCTCTTGTCACTGAACTTGACGATGACTTTCTCGAAAGCTATGTAAACATGCATGTTCCCCTGCTCCCTTCTGGCTAGGAAACACCTATCTAATCCTCTTCCGCTTTTGCAGGGCCCTATTGCAATCGCCGTTTATTCCTTTTATTGTAGTATTCTGCCATATCATCGAGACAGGTAACAGAAAAGACTTGGATCTCCTCGCAAGCGTTATTGAGACTCTAGAGTCTGCCACGCATAGCATTCCTTCTTCTGGCGTAAGGAAAGAGTATCGCCTCTTCAAAGCTCTTTATGATGCCACTTGCAGTTATATCGAAGCTAGATTGAGCACGGTCGATTTCCGAATTCCCTCAGTAGCAAACGCCTCTTCGTCCTCAGCCATTCTTTCTCCAGCTCACCAGCAACCTGTTACCCTCACGCCACTCTCTAACTTGCAGAGCTCACAGATGAACACCAGGATTTCACTAGATGAGGCTGCTCAATGGACGCTTGACTCATTCGAGATGCCCAATGAGGTCGAGGTTGATCAGTATGGCGCACAGCTTGGAAATTGGCTGCATATGAATAACCAGATAACAAAAGCACTGGAAGATAGCTACTTTTGGGAAGATCTACTATAAGAGGAATATTATAATTGGTAGGATAAAATGTTATTTATTGTCAATACTATTGAGAAATTCAGAAAGCCCGGGTTGATAAAGTTGCAGGTTAAAGCAAAAGAAAATAATAGCTACGTTAGATAAACATTTAGGGGGCTTGTTTTAACATTTACGCATAAATTATACACTACCTTAGCTTATTTCTAATAATAGTTAGTTCTTACATTTAACATAAGTTATTTCGTGGCTGAGCTAACAGGCTCGAGCTTTACTTCGTACCCGTAAGGCTCTTGGCGAAGTTCTATTTTTAGATAGCCCGTGAAAACTTTTCCACCTTAAGACGATAACTAACAGTGAGAAGCCATTATAAGAAGAACATCTAATCCCCTTTCTCAACACGTATGAATTAAAGTCATACTACTATATTATACCTTCTAATGTATTCTGAAGATATGGAGATTGACCCACGTGGTGATATCAAACTTTGTGTCGGCGAAACAGACCCTGTCACATTCACAGTCTGTTCAAGGGCATTGGCGAGAACCTCGCCAGTCTTCGAGCGCATGCTCTACGGAAACTTCATAGAGGCGAAGAGGCCTGATGATGGGGAGTGGACTGTGAACCTCCCCGAAGACAAGGCAACGGCGATGTCCCTCTTTCTACGCATATCACACGGACAATTCGATCACATCCCGAGAACAATATCGATTGACGACCTTTACGACCTCACAGTATTGTCAAACTATTACGATGCCACACGGATGTTGGAACCCTGGGTAGGAAGATGGATGTCTTCTATGGAGGATAGCGAAAAGAGAACAAAGGAATCTATGGCTAAATGCCTTGGAATAGCATGGGAGTTTGGCTTCCATGATTCTTTTGCAGGGACGACAAGAAGGATGCTTATGGAGAGCGACGGATCTGAGGACCCAGACCTTGAAATGGTCCCCGATATTGTCGGTATGTATCTCTACTCTGCCTTGATTGATACCTTTCTAACCAGGACTTACAGAACGAGTATCCGCAATCCGCATCAATACCATACAGGCTCTCCTCGACGTCATCAACAGACTTGTACAGGACTTGTGTGTCGTTGATGAGAAGCCGCGTTGGTGCCGACACGCTGAATGGATGGGTCCGCATCGCTGTGAATCTATGATTCTAGGCTCATTAACGTTTTGCCTTCTTCGAGCGGGCTTGTGGCCTTTGCCCAAGGCAGAAAATGTAATGGATAGCATTGTTGGACTGCGACGCAAGATGACAGGATTGGTAATCCATGATATTGGAAGGTCTGAGGGTGTAGACCACACGCCTTGCAACCCCGGGCAGTTTTTACTGAACGAGATCGAGAGGGTCTTGGTTGAGATTTGCAATCCCGTGACGAAGGGTCACCTAGAAACAATGGATAAGCAAAGGAAGAGATTAACAGATGTAAAATAACATGAATAATAAGAGTTACATATATTAGCATGAGACAGAAATTCGCGACGACTATCCCCAAACTTTTCGATATCAACTACAATCCCACATCGTTGACGTAGCAGCGGAGTTCGTCGTAACCAGGCAGGCTGCTGGCCAAGTTCTCGCAATCAAATCTGGTGGCCGGCGAGATAGCAAATACATTGAAGCATTACTCCGTCCTTGAGGTACTTCAACTCTGAAGAGGTTTCCTTTGATTTAAAGACAACAAACTTTATTATAATATAAAAATACCGGTGATGTTCTGTCTGTTTTCTTTTAATTACTGACTGTATAATACAGAACGCAATTCTTAACGCATATTTCTATTTGTGTAGTTTAGTAATGTGGCTTTACTTATCCAAACTTAAATTACGTCACGCTGGTATACACACAGCTCCTGGAAATGTTATATATTTGCATGAGACTGTAAGCCTCGTCTCAGGCTTGGTCATTGCTAGTCATTAGGAAGCACAAAAGTTAAATGTACCCGGCTTAAGTAAGTCTAGGACTAGTAACCCAAACTCATCGTCTATCATTTCTCCTAACATGCTAGGAAATACATTACTTGCCTTAGTAGACAATAATGGCATGTTGGTGAGAAGGCCTTGCGCTAGTTGCATCGGGTCTATAGAGCCCCGCAAGCACGTATGTATATCCTATAGTTGTATTAGAGACTGTTGCGTCCAGTACGGAAAGCACCTACAATATGTCCCTGGGATAATTCAGTTGTGGTGTTCTCACATTCGGCGGTTTGGCTAACTGAGTTGCGTTGTGTGGTGAGTGCAACTTCGTATAACTTAGAACAACCATCAATGAAACGTTTCAAATCACAGCCCTCTCTATCCTGGAAGTTTTGCAAGAATCTCAAAAATTCATCGATCCAAGCCGGATTTGAATCAGTTTCCGAGCTTCCCGGGTTATCAAGCACAGCTACCAAGAGTATCAGGATGGCACAGATGGGGTAGCACATAAATCGCCTGACATGTCAGTATGGGCTAGATAGAGCTAGGTGTAGATCTTACCACATAACAACTAAAGGCTGTGATGACAATCTTTTGATCAAGGAAATCGCTGCTCGGGCGCTGTCTGGGGGAGTTGGCGAGAGAACCCGGAGACTCGACGTGGGAGCTGAGAGTGTCTGAATGCTCCCTAGTTTGTTATTTGCGCCGTGGATCCTCCAGGTAGAAGCGTAGTAGGCAAATTGCAGCTCTGCTACTCCTCGATTAATCACCGGAGACGAGAATGTAGGTCGGAATTCGGAGGGCAGTCCCGCCAACCAAGATGCCAGGTCCTGATCTATCTCTGCAATAACTTGGCGCATTTTATTATGGTCCTTCCAGAGTCCTGATCCAGAGCGTAACTGTCGAATAATTCTGGACTGGATCAATGATAGGCTCGACATGTGTCTCAAAAGATCGGTACTAGTTGAGTCCTCAGCCAATGACTCTTGACTAGGAAAGTTAACGTCAATCTCGCTAGATGGTGCTGGGAGGTCGAACTTCAACGACGCATTGCACTGGAGCACGTGTATCAACCAAAAAGTCCGCCTGCGCTTTTCCGCATTGAGACCTGCACCTGGACTACTTTCATCCTCCAGGTGTAGTCCAATGCACTGAGCAGCGTGCGCAGCGGAAGACAGCAAACTGGTGAACGCCACTGCATCAGCAGTTCCCTGCATAAACAGGGCCATGACCAGCATCGCTTGACAGGACTCGATACTGGGGACCTTCATCACCAGCTCCGGAAAGATGGCATATGCGTTCTTGAAATGCGACCACGAGACAGGAAATAGCTCCTTTATGGCCCTGTTGTCGGCCTTCCAGTGTACGCCCATGGCAATGAGGGCATTCAGCGTGGCCCAACGGATAGGGTTGTCAATGCAGTTGGTCAACCCCGCTAAATACTGGTCTCCCACCAGCTTCGAAACTTCGTCAATACTGAAGAGCGGTTGTACTTGATACATTTCCTCGATGGCGTTGAATACAAAGTGAATTGTGTATTCCTTGGGTGGTAAAGGGATATAAACTGTTCGGTCTATATTGATTTGGTTGTTCTGGGCATGAGCTATGCTTTCGACGATCTCTCTGGGCCATCTTGATGGAGGAGTCTGGCTTCGGCTGGGTGCTGTTGCCACGTTGATGTGAGGCTGATCATCACTCTTGTCAGTCTCATCTGAAATGTGACTTGAGCCTTGACCTAATACAGGGGTTGATCGTGTTGTTATCTCAGCCTCCTTCAGGCGCTGTTCGAGGGATGAAATGTATTGTTTGCTATCCACTTTTAGTCTCAGCAACTCGCACGTCAACGTCATAACTCACCTTTTCCCTAAGCCTCTGCCTTTGCGCTTGTCATAGCGGCAAGTCGCCTTTGAGCTCAGGCATCTCTCACAGCTTGGTAGTCTGCCGTCGCATCGAAGCTTTCTGCATCTGCATTGTACGCAGGCCTATCGGGTTCAGACCTGCCAGGCGGGGCGGATACTCGCAGGGATTGAATCAACTTACATTGGCGGTCCGTCTCGGCATAGCACCGGCGCTGGTGCTAAAATGCCCATGCGCATCCATTGCGAGTCGTATGATCAAGGCTACAAGGGTGCCCAAGACGAATTCACGACTGAGCAACATAAAAAGTATAGGTCAGTACTTGGTGGCTGAAGGGTTTGATGAACTTCTACGGATGCAGGCTCTCCACTATTTATGCCGACTTTACCACTGTTGATTCGTAATTAGCGTCGGAATTAAAATACACCCGAGCCCACATGTACCACAAATCAGTATTCATGAGTAGAGAAGCAGCATCTATTGGTCCTTTCCAAGCCTCTACTCAATTCCGTCTCCACCATAGGCTAACCTGATCGAACAATTACTGGCCCCAAGCTTCGAACAAAAGATCCTTAATCTTTCGCGCCTTCACCTCAGGGAACGCCTCATTGAGCGTGTGCTCAGGCTTGAGGTCAAACACCCCTTCAACAAACATGCGCCCAAAGGCAGCAAACAGACCCTGAAGCATCTCCTTGGGGAAGAATGGATACAAATGAGGGTGAGAAGGCAGTTCCGTGATTTTTCCCTGCTTGAGGTCTTCGATCGAGTCGTTCTTAATGGTAAACTTGACGCCCCTTGCTTCCTCGGCGTACTGCACGAATTGGTTCCATGATACCTTGTCTCCAATAATATAAGATTCCTTGTCCCACTTCGGCGCACCGACAAGTAGAGCGACAAAGCGTGCGATGTCAAAGGTGTGAGTGAAAACCACGAGCTCGCTGCCAGATCCAGGGATAGCGGCGACCTGGTTCTGAATATCGACCACCAGAGGCAGGGGGTCTTGGTAGGACTTGACCTTGGGGGCGACCCAGCCGTCAGCAAAGTAGCCGTTAATCACAGTGGTGTACTCGAGGGTCGAGGTAGCTTCCAACGCGGCAATGAGGTTGAGTTTAGCCTGAGCAATAGGAAAATACGAGGCAACCCTAACCAGTCAATTTCAGTGTTCTCGCACTAAATCCAGCATCAGGGAGGTACATACTCGGGGGTGTATTTGATGCCCCAGATACTAGGGATGTATCTTTTTGTAGATGCCGACTTTTCAGCGGCTTGGATCAAATTCAGCTCAGCCGAGACGTCGTGCAAAGCATTGATGGTAGATATGACAATCTCGATCTTGTTAGACTCAAGCGCAGTAGTAAGTCCGCCAACATCAGTGTAGTCGACGGCGATGGCCCTGATTGCTCCGACATCTTTAGCCTAGGATATGTATGAGATTATGCAGTTCAAAGTTCTATATCACATATGTACTCACTTCTCGAGCCAGGATCACAACTTCGTGCTGGCCATTTTCAACGATTGCTTCAACAATGGCACGGCCCAACTTACCCGCGCCTCCAGCTACAGCAATGATAGGCATGGTTTCAAAATTGTTCTTGATGAGAAAGAAGTGGGTGGTTTAAAGTCTGAATGATGAGGAGGATGATTCTGGTAAGAAAGATGAAGGGCATATGCCTACTTATACAACCCGAAGGCCAAGACAGTCACGACATTTCGGTATTATAATACAGCCGCGACTGGGCGATTTGTAAAGTGCTGAATGATTAACTAAACCAGCTCGGTATTAAAATACCCCCGAGAGAACGGGTACTTCCAAGGTGCCCGGCACTAGGGAGGCTTGTGCTAATAAACTCTAATTATGGACAGTGCATCCTAGAAGATAGCCTCACAACAGAGTAGGATACACAGCTTCACCCAACCGAAAAGCATGATAAGCACCAGAGTGAAAAGGGTTCGACCCAAGTTTCTGTTCAAGGGCTGTATAAGAACATGCTCTAATGAACAAATTTATACTTGTTCAAATGTTATAAATGTGCTGACTTGCCTTGACTTTTTAGAAGTCATCTTACCAGGAGATTGAAATAGCACGTAAGTAAGTCTTACTAGAACTACGAGATGGTGTTGGCTCCTGGTTAATCTTATTTATTATATTTGTTCCCTGTTAATACTAACTACTAGAGCCTAAACTGGGCTTCTCCTATCTGATCTAAGTGAGAATATTAACACCTTGCATGCGTCGTCCATCTGGATTCGTGTTGTACGATAGCTTGCCCAAGCCGAGAACAACCACGTTCTTTTGTCATTGCAGTTGAATTCACTGGTGTTGTCTCGTTTTATGCTAAGCATACATGAAGTACCCTATTATGAATTTGAACTAGACTGGTATCTAGCCCTTTCGTTTGTTGAGGGCGTTCATCTCCTTGGCATGCTTATAAACCAAGATCTTGGCCTCAGGTTCATCCAGGTAGATTGTATTTCCATCATCATGGTTCCTTCCATACGAGAATCCCGAATACCCAAACTGCCAGTACATATCAGGCATCTTCTCCTGCACCTGGATGCGCTGCCACAATCCAAGAACCTGCACTCTCGTCTCAGGTCTGGTTGTGTTGTACTGCTTCAGTCGCTCCTCGGGAGTGAGCCAGCCGTACTCTTCGTGGATCACAGGCTTGCCGACTTTGCGTGCTGCCTTGGCGTGATCCCGGATCCATTGGCTGACCCAGGGAATAGTCTTGCTCCATGCCTCGGGGTAAGAATGGAAGGTTCCAAAGTCGACGTTGGGGAGTGCAAGTTCGTGGTCAAAGTCGCCTCCGTCAGCGCCGTTGTAAGCCCAGTCCTCGGAGTCGCGGTTAAAACCGCCCTCCCCTCCCCATGTGACAAGGTGGTAGGGATCAAGCTTCTTAATATAGGCAGTCATCTCATCGATCCACTCAGATATAGTCTCAACGGTGCAGTGGTCGCTTCGTGGGAGGTTTCGGTTTCCATCGGCGCCGCAGCGGGGCTCATTGGCGAGCTCCCATGCCATAATCGCGGAAGAGTGCTTGTAGCGCTGGACCATGGCCTTGATGTATTTCTTGAAGGTCTTCTTGATCTTGGGATCTCTGTAGAACTAGAAGGGACATCAGCAATAGTAACTATGGTTGTCAAGGGTTACTCACATCATCGTGATATTTTCCACCAAGGTTCACAGTATACACATCCATGCCTCCATAGTCAGCCCAGTTGTTAGTAAGGGCAACAATGAGCTTCATGTCAGTCTTTTCAGCACCCTTGACGACCTTGTCAAAGCCCTTCAGGTCAATGCTCGCCTTTCCCTTCTTCCATGTCTGCAAAACAACGTTAGTCTCGCCGGCACCTTCGCCTCCATATTTGGGGAAGCCTTTCGGGTCGGTGGTTGCGTTCCTGTCGTTGAAACCCCAGGTACGCATAACATTTAAGCCTGCTTTTTTAGCTGCCCCTAGTCCACGCTCAACATCCTTTTGACTCTATGAGATTGTCAGCCTACGTGTATGATTGTGAATACCTTGGTTAACTAACTGGCTGAAATGGAAGATAATAGGCATTGGAGCCCGCAAAGTAAAAGTCTTTTCCGTTTAGCTGGAACTTGTCACCTTTGACAGTGACGAAGCCCTTGTTTGTGTTGGGGAGTCCTTCAGCACCGAGCAGGGATGCTGAGAGTGAGAAAAGCAGAGAGATGTTCAGTCTCATTTTCGTAGTTGTGAAGCAAAGTCTACTCGATAGAGTCTAATTACATGCACCAACTGTGGCCAGACGATGGCCGTATTTATATCATTTGGATATCTTGAACCGCTGTTACCAGCGTCATGCGATGTCCCCAATCAGGACGCGGAGACGTTACATCCGCTGTTATTTAGATTAGTGGGCTTGTAAGTCATTGTCGGGCTCCCGGTCCGCCGGAAGTATTAACCGTTGCGGGGTTGAACAGGGGAGGCAGATGTTTACTGTTGTTTCACTGGTGGGATTACTATCTTGACCGTTGATCAGTCTACAAATTCCGCATATCATGCCCGTTTAATTCATTGCCGAGAACTAGAGCTTGCGATCTGCATTAGTCAAGGTATTATCCGCCTCTTGATCGTATTTATTAGACTACGAACGAGTGATTCCCTTGCTGCGGGGAACCATAGGATCGCATGAGGTGGGTATCTAGCATATTGAAGTAGAGTTCTTAGGCACATCTACTGTTGGAGCACTTATTACCTGATTGTGTAGAAGTGAAGAGTCTGTTTATGCTGTCTTGTGAATCTTACTCGTCACTGGCTTGTGACTGTGGACCCTTTCTACCTTCCTAAAAGAGTAGTCATTCAAGCCCTTCAGTAATATTATCAATTTTGTTAATTGTTTAAATACTTCAGACTAACACCAGACCCTAAAAAGTTTCTTAAAACTGAATAGAACCTTTTGACATAGGTTCTTATCGTGTTTCTGACCACCGGTTTGGCTTTTGTTACTCTAACGGCCTTGTTTTTTCCTTCCATTTCCTTTCCATGTTTTCCACGCAGTGGCTGCCTCAGTGCTTGTATGAAGGATGTGTTGAAACAGATGTGATTGGCTAGGCAGAATTACAAGACAGACTTAAAAGCAAAGATACAAGCCTGAGTGGCTAAGTAACACCTTCACGTGATGCGTATGTGTTAATCTTAAAGCTTTAGCCTTCAATATGCATGTGTGCTAATAACATACTTCCCTGGTTTATTCTATATACAACGTTTGGCGACGAGACAGAACAAGGTTGAAAAGAGAAAGAGATACGATTAGTATATTTTATAGAAGCGTTTAGCAATACTCTTTCCCGCTAAATTGTTTATCCTTTTCTACTTATTACTCAGAATTTGTTTTTAACAGGTCCTTTCTACGTATTCAACGAAATAAAGACAGTATGATAAATCAGCCTGTAAACCTTTGTGTTACAAACCGTAGAGTAGAGGCGAGATTCAAGAGACTATTGACCACATTTCTTTCACTTTACTACATATATCAATTCAGTCTACTTTGATTCACTCGTCATAGCAGATAGAATCTTCCACATAGTATCATTGCCGGTAGTTAATATCGAATTCAGGCATCCAAATCACAGACTGAGTACAAGAAATCATTCAAAGTCACACGGGGAATAACATCATAATCAACCTATAACAATCAATATTAATGACCTTAGTCTTCTAGTCTATAATAAGCCTTGTCCAGCAGCCCAGACCACTAGCACTGACCAGTATATAAAGACACAACCAAAGCATGATCGAAGATCGTTACTCCCCTCGACGGATTCGTTTATTGAATCCGAATAATGCTAATATTCCGGCCGGTTTGAGAAATGCAAGTGATCTGCTTTACTTCGAATGCACAAACAAGCCATTCCTAATCGTCAGTTACGGCAGAATGGGCGAAATATGTTTCCGTGAGAACTTGAAGCAATCGTTAAACCTTGCTACTAAAGCTCGTGTCGTGGAGAGCGGAGTGAGCCTTGTTTTTGGTCCAGCTGAGAATAGAATAGTCCTGAGGGCTGTGACAGGGCAGGACTTGGGCTTGTTTGCAACTGAAGACGGAATCCTGTGAGCGGATAAGAGGGGAGATATCACGAGGGGTTCGGATGAGCTGGTTAGCTTGCTGAACACAAAGCCAATAGAGTAGCCGAGCTTGTAACTTGTAAACTTACGATCAATACTAGTTAAAGCATTCAATAAAATGAATAGAATACGAGGGGTATACACTCCCACAGTGAGATATTTTACATGCGCTTATAATCGCCAATAGGGTAGGGACGAAATTTAAACTGTCAATTGACGAACGAACTTTCATTTAGTAAAGATTCTAATGTTCAATGACCCTGATGGGACTTTTTAGAAGTCTGCCCATCTCGCCTTGTAAGCCGTATCTCTAAACCAGTTAATCATTACCTCGTATTGTTTAACTCCCGCCTTCACGGCCTTGCCTTGTAGACCAGATGTTGTTAGCGCTAGCTTCCCTGTAGCTTTGATAAAAGGATTATAAAGTTGAAAGACTGTCAACTCGTCGCTGACTAGACCGATTGCCTCGTTGTTCCAGACATCTGGGTGTACAATTTCCGGGAATGCGCATCCCAGGTCCTTTGGGAACCGGGCAGCGGGGAATGCCAAAATGCCGAGGGGGTTTTCAACCACCTGTCACTGGGTTGCAGTTACTGCAGGGGCCCTGAATAAGCTTGTAGCGCGCGCGGCTTGTGGGCTCCCGCGCGGTAAACTGAATCTAAGTTGGCCGAGAACAAACTACAGTAACGTTATTAGCGTGGTCTAACTCAATTGTGTTTAAAAGTTTCTGGCCAAAGGTGGTTTGATTTCCATTTTATCCTAGCTACCTTCCATTACCTCATCCACGATTCCGTCAGCATTAATCAGCCTGGCTTCTATTCCTAGTCGCCCCACATGCCAGATTAAATACTAGATTATAGCATGCGACGAGTAAATACAATTCCTTCTCACCATAACACTATTAACAACTCGCAATATCACCAAGTCAAGAAATTAAACCATTTTTGTTATACAACAGGCTTAGACAATCAAAAGTTTGCAATCTCTATCAAATGCCTGAACTAAGAGCAATCAGCAAGATCTTCACTGCCCTCGAGCAAGCCGAGGGGGCTGGCGCTAGAGTTCGGCGCGCCATTGGCAGCAGATTCCAGCGCAACTTCTCGCCATTCCTCATGTTTGATCATATGAACGGTAGCAATGGCGCAGGCTTCCCAGACCACCCCCACCGAGGTCAAGAAACAGTATCCTACATCCTCGCAGGGTCCGTTGAGCATGAAGACTTTGTTGGGAATAAAGGCATCCTCCATGCTGGTGACCTTCAATTCATGACGGCGGGGCGAGGCATTATGCATTCTGAGCAGCCGCTGCCTGATCCTGACGGAAAGCCCGGGGCTGGTTTTCAGCTGTGGGTCGATCTCCCAAAGCATCTGAAGATGTGTGAGCCCCGATATCGAGATCTCAGGGCCAAGGAAATCCCACACGCGCATATCGATAACGGCAAGGTCCTTGTTAAGGTCATCTCAGGCCAATCCGGCAACATTGATGGCGTCAAAGACTTAGCATACACACCTGTGTGGTATCTAGATGTCGAGATTCAACCGGGCGGAGAACTGGTTCAGTCTCTGCCCCAAGCTTGGAATGCTTTCTCTTACGTCTTTGAGGGCTCTGCCAACTTTAAATCTGAACCTGGCGTCTCGACAAAGGTTAATCAGTACGGCACGGTCATATACAAACCCGAAGGAGATGCGGTTGATATCCAGGTTGCCGAGAATGCACCTCGCAGCGCTCGTGTCCTTATTATCGCAGGCCAGATTCTAGACCAGCCAATTGTTCAACATGGACCTTTTGTATCAACTACCTCTGAAGGAATCCGGCAAGCTGTTGAAGACTTTTACGAGAACAAAAACGGATTTGAGAGAGCGAAGGGATGGCAGAGTGAGAATATGAGGCGCAGAATGAGTATATAAGACAGACTACCTGCCCTGAACTTTTCAGTTGAGGCCACCGAAACTACATAGCCTGTGTGTAAACGCACTTAATTAATCATGCCTTTTGCCCCATTTCCACATTCAGCCAACTTCTCCCAGCCCTCACAACGGCCGGGATGAAAATGTTACGAACGTTTCTAATACTAGACTTGATACATAATTAAAATCTGAAAGCCGGAGAAGATCATTTCCACTGAAACTTGGGCTGAAGTTAGGTAGAAGGCATATGTGAATGACTTATCTCTGGCATACATTAAAGAATTGAGCTTGCTTTATTGTCGGACAGAACCATAGAAGAATTAAGCCCCTTCCTTGGTCACCATGTCGACATGATATGATACATCGAATAGTAATTTATTTTAGATAAATGAATACATACTTGTGTCCGATACTTCTGGGTGAAGAAAGCTCCCTTTAGTGAGCATGTATAGCAGTATACCGTTTAGAATTCCATTATATAGAATTATATAAAATCAACCCTGCCAGGCTGAAAATAGGCCTGTAGAATTAACTCTAGTAGAGCTAATTTAGTTATTGGTAATTAAGCGCTTAATGACATCCTTAATATCCTTATCCAGAAACCTAGGGACTCCAAGCAGCTCGTTATCATCCTTCTCCCATCTAGTCTCGTACTTGGGATTATTATCCGCCACATGGATAAAGTTCAGCAGAGTATGCATATCAGCCTCGCCTGACTCAACCTTTCCCATCGACGCCGCAAACATCTCCTCCGTATCCTTCCGCTCCACAGTCCACCCCTCATCACCCACCACCTCCTGTACCAACCTAACCAGCCTGTTTTGGCTTGCATACGTATTCGCAACATATACCGCCTGATTGGCTGTCTCCCCCGGGCTTGAAAGTACCTGCACAACTGTCTTGCCAAGCCACTCCCTCGTCGTATACGCAATCTCATTTACCCCCCCGTCATACAGCGTGACAACCCGCTCCTGCAGTGCAATTCCCGTAAACCCCGTCTTAATCCCCCAGTCGAGCAGACCGCCAATGTGAACGTCCGTATACGTCGTCGCCCCGCCCGAGGCAGCGCACACTTCTTTCACATGCTGCAGCGCATCATACGCGGCCTTGAAGACGGGAAGCTCGCCGATGGCGGGCTTGTTGTTGTTGAGGCCGTATTCGGAGGGGAGGTAGCGATACACGCCTGCCGCTACGGCCGCATCAATAAGGTTGAATTGAGGAACGGGCTCGATGATATTAGTCGTGTTGATAAGCGCGTCTTGGCCACGGAGGGCGGCGGTAAGGTCCTGGATGGAGGTGTAGTCGACGTGCTTGACAATGACCTCTTCTGGAAAGATGTGTTTGGAGCCCTTACGGGTAAGGACAGTGACGTGGAACAGGTTGCTGGCGAGGAGGGCGGCTAAGATGGGCACGCCGGTAGTGCTGGTGGCCTGTGGATGGAGTTAGTGATGAGGGAATTAGCTCCAGGAGGGGAGCGATTTACTCCTGCGATGGCGACATTCTTGATGTTAGGGGCCATTGTGCGTGCTTGCGTAGAGTATGTATGGGATGAGGTAGAAAGAGGTAAATAATAGGGGTCGGGATTCAGAGTTGTAAAAGTTGGTAAAGTGGCTTGGTTCCGTTTTCGTTCCTCCGAGGGAACGGCCTTCTATATATTGCCAGAACTAGAAAGCTAACATGTTGGCCTCGTCGTATCTTCGTCCATATGCCAATGAAAGCAGGCTGATATGGCAGTTTTCAACAATACCAACCGATGTTTCCGTGTGGTCTGCTTAGTAGTGAATTCAATTACTAATCTGCTAATAAGCTGCGCGCGGGCGCAGACCCGCGCGCGATACACCTCTAGTGGGCAAACGCCTCTGAACAGGGCGCAGCTTCTTCGGTGCCTGTCCTCCTATACCTGCAGTTGCCTAGTACTAAATACCGAAATCAATTGCTTGAGGATCGGTCTATTTTGCCTTACCTTACAGCAGGGAGAATTGATTTAAGTAAGTGATAGACTACGAATTTCTGATTGGGGCCTTAGTTATACGTCGAGATGCAGCGCCACGCGACTAGGTACTAGGACTCACCGCGCAAAATCAGCTTTAATCTCTAGATACTATCGGATTCTTCTTTTTCTAAAACATTAAATCTTTACATATCAGATGTGTTAGTACCGTAGTTCTAGAAGCTATGCCCCGACATTAATATGAACTAACTGTATTATCCGTCTGGCTCCAAAAATATACCACGATTGGTAAGCTAATCCATTCATTTAGCTGCTTTCTTTGTGTAAACCTTTTCTTCTCATACGTATAATAAATAGACAGGGGCTAACAGCCCTCTGTGGATTTACTGAGATTGATGTCTGCCCCGTGTTTACAACAGTTATTCAACATGGAGGTAGCTATTGTTGGCGGATTTAGCGAGATGGGAGCTTCTACCGTGAACGCTCTCCTGGAGTTGCCTATACCCAAGTTTGTAAGAATTTACTAGAATACCACTCCAAGTAGGTTTGCTACTCTAATACCCAGTAGGTTAAGCACTAGGTTACCGTGATTACAGTTGAGCCCTTGAATTTCACCGCCGGGTTACTACTGTAGCATTACCTAATGTTATACCGGATTGGAGCATTGTATACTATTCTCCGAACCTAACTATGCCTTATATTAGAGCTAATTTCTCATCATCTTATTCCTAAGGCCCGTTACAATTGTAGACTCAGCCTATTAGGCCCCTAAAGCCAACGGGTAAAGTGGTTTATTATTAGTACAACAAATAAAGTCTATGAACCTGCCAACAGAAGGCTGAGTGTAGTGATAGTTACGCATTCTAACTACTCCACTCATTAGAGACCACCACAAGTGAAATGGTCCACTCAGTTGTATGAGATTGCTGAGTGAATGCAGTAGGAGTGTAAAGAATCGGTAAGTTACGGTTAGAGGGAGGTAATAGCATTATTTTGGCAACAATATAGCTGAAGAGATAAGTGTATACTATTACAAGGATTTCTCTCTCCCTATTCCTACTTGAGTTCCTTAAGCACAGGAGACTTCTTGAGAAACTCTTCCCAGCTTGTCAGAGGATCACTGAGCAGAGCATGACTCTCGTCCAGTGACGCACCACCATAGTATCCGCCCTCATCCATGACACGCATGTTCTCCAGTAACTCGATGGCCGCGAACTCAGGCATACCCAAACCTTTGAGTGCATCAACATACTCATCGTGGGGAGTCGAGAAGAATGTAGCGGTCTTCGCAGCCTCGGGATAAGCCGCCTTGAATTCCTCGATGATCTCTTTAGGCGTCATGTATTTGTAGGCACCAAGGACACGCTTCCCCAAAACCTTCGCCTTGTTGAGCACGATAGATTTGACAACTTTGCCCGTGTCGGAAATGTCGAACATGGGGATAGGCGCGTTCTCGGGCATGGGGAGTGCCAACGTCCAGGCATTACCAGCGCCGCTGGGAGTCAACATCTGACCTGGAAGGTTGGACATGTAGAAGCCAGGCATGAAGAAGGCTGCTGGGATCCCCTGAGAACGGGCATACTCTTCAACTGCGGCCTTGCCGTCGAAGTGGTAGACATGGGGGAGCTTGCCATTTGTCACTGTTCTCTGTCAGCTTTGTTTCAACTGGTCATGCCGCGCTAGGGTCAGTTTGACGTACGTTTGTTAACATCGTAGAGCGAACTCCAAATCAAGAGCTTGGTATCTGCCCTCTTTACGGCATCAACGATGGCCTTTCCCTGCTTTACTTCCAGTGCCGCGTCCATCGCCTCCCAGTAGTTGGTGACGGCAAATACGGCTTCAGCGCCGGAGACAGCGTTGTCCAATGTCTTGTTGTCAGAAAGATCGGCCTATATATCCCTGAGGTTAGGTTCATGTGTCTTCTGCTCCTTGAGGGACTTGACCGCCGCAGCCGACATACCTGCACAATCTCGGCGCCCTTTGCCGCAAGCTTTTTGGCAGACTCTTTGGAAATGTCTCGGGTGACAGCTCGTACAGACCACTCATTCTTGAGCTTCTCGTCATTGAGAAAGATGTCAACCACTGAACCACCCTGTTGTCCGGTGGCTCCAAATACGGTGATAATCTTCTTTCCGGCCATTGTGTCGACTGGTCTTTCTTTTTGTTGTTGTTATTTTTGAAGTGACGTGAGAGCGTGCGTGGGAGTATAAGGTGTAGGTTCAGAGATGTCTACAGTAATGAGAAAGTGATGATGAGGGTTCAAGATTCGGAGAAGACATCATGTGTATTCTTTATACACGTCTCCTTCACCCTGGGACCCTTAAATCCCGGACTTTGCTTAAAATACGACGGACATTGTTTAGGCCACACTTTACCAAGCAAATACGCGGAAACGAAAAACAAAAGTGCCGAAGCGCGCGCGACCAACTAACCGTGCGCGTTCTACTCCGCAAAATATTGATAATCAAGTTTATAAAGTGGATAATGTGAACTAGCAACTAGTTAGTAGGCACCTGGACGCCCAGTTATCCTTGAGCCCCACGGGCTTGCTAACTACATATTTACTCGCGCGCGGGAAACGTAACTAGTATCCCTAACGGTAGGGATTATTAAATGTTCTAGGCGGCCCAAAGGCCCCTAAAGATTGCGGAAGAAATAATCACTAATTAACCTCTATTAAGCTTACTTGGTTAGCCCCTGGCTTGAGCTAATAGGTATGAAGCCGCTTTTAGGTCCTTAACGGGCCCTGAATTAAGATTTCTTATATGAGACCTCATTATTGCATCTTATGTAAGTGTGAAATATACACTGACGTACTAATAATATACAATAACAAATATTAATACTTGTTAATACTATTTAAATAATAGGTATATAGGAGTAATAGTAAAGTATAAAAGGACAGGTTAATATGAAGAACCGAGAAGACATAAATTGACTATCTTCCCCTATACTTCCAGGCTGTTATGAAATCCTATAGGAGCTTCTACGGGAGTGAGTAGGAGGAGGAATAGAACGGTAAGAATGCAGAGCTCGCCTGATTTGAAAAACTCTTCATAGTACTCACCGTCTTTTCAATCTCCTCCTTTAATTTACTCCGCATTAGGCACCTCCTTCCCATAGTCATGATTTTTTATAATCTTTCCCTCTGAGTTCCACCACATTAAACTAACGCCTACCATATTAACCTCCTTGCCAGTAGTATTCTTAGTCTTGTTGTCCAGCTCCGCAGCCGCCTCAGAAGGCAACGCGTACATTGTGAGATCCCACTCCCAGGCAGTAAAGTGCTCGCTTCCGCTGATGGACTTGGTACGGATGTTAATGTTTCGGAATGTTGCCACCATCTCGGAGTAGTATTCTTCAAGGGAAGTGCGGTTTAGGTTGAGCACGCCCATAGCTGGGGATGTCAGTGTGGACTTGAAGGGAAAGTGAAAGGAGCGAAATACCATAGTCGTTGAATTCAACGTCTTCGGCGAACATGGCCATGAGTGCTGGGACAGAGGCATTGTTGAAGCCATCGGTGAAGCTTTGTTGGCGCTCTGTGATGTATTGCTGAACCTTACGGTCTGGAAGTGACATTTTGGATTTACTAATAAACGGAGTATGAGATCTAGAAGGATAAGATGAATGGTTTTTCAGAATGGAGAGAAGAGTACATTTACTCAATTTATCTATCAGTGGCTGAAACAAGTTCACCAGGGGGTTCGACATTGCTTTGAATTGTATTAGTACAGGTGGTGGCATTCGTCCAAGGTTTGTAAGCAGGGAACGGACATGCCTGATACAACATTATGACAAATGCTCCCACTTAACGTTAGTATGCGTAACTGCAGGCGATCGTATTTAGTGCTTTCACTTAAGGTTTGACACTTATATTCAGGTTAAAGTTATGGGGATTCATCCTAGTCAGCGAGGTAGTGTCAAAGTGGAAGTAACGCAACCTTCGGACTTTAGAGGGCGACTGCATATTGGACAAGGGCGTAGACAAGTGTGATAAAGCCTGCTAGTCTGCATCCATAGGGAAGGTGCCTTCACTTTTGGGCCTGGGGCCTAGTGGAAGCTTTGCGACAACAAGAGACTAGAGGCACCCCTGAAGGAATATCAAACTAGCCCCCTTATGTATGTAGATACGGTCTCGGAGATACCCCAGTCAGTAGGCACACCCCTATGACGGGGTGAAAGGAGGGTCACTATATCCCTCCTTCAAGTAACAATGTTCATCTACATCAAGTGACACCTTTGGCCTTGATAGGCAGAACAAGATCTATGGATGAATTTATTCCGCCTAAAAGGATACGCCTTATCGGCCGGTAGGGCAAGATGTGATAGTTGGACTCACTGTCAAGGCTGATGGTGTTAGTTATCGTCCCATACACTAGCAACCCAGACTTTGTCGGCTGTACTGATGTCCTGAACGAGTTGAAGAGTCAGCTGGATTATTTTGAATGCAATTTTAGTACTCCTGAAGCAAGAATACCGCTCTATGGCCTGTGAGGTATCAGGTAAGCCAGGTGCTGG
This sequence comes from Fusarium sp. VM40, assembly GCA_954870535.1. Taxonomy (NCBI): domain Eukaryota; kingdom Fungi; phylum Ascomycota; class Sordariomycetes; order Hypocreales; family Nectriaceae; genus Fusarium; species Fusarium sp. VM40. Next base: position 125,370 of record CATPAH010000015.1, read on the forward strand.
CGTTGACGGAGGACATGCTGGCCTCGGGGGCAGGGACTTAAATTGCGCTGACCTACATGAACTGACTGCGGGAGACTTTCACAAACCTATCAGTGTTCTGATCGCATATAATTAAAGCCGAACGGTTCCGCCAGATCGTTTTCAATATCACGGAGGAGTGCCGGATTCTAGGACATAACGATCTCAAGTTAGATGTATTACTACTCGATTGAAGGCAAAGAAATAACTATAGACCGCAAAAGATCTCATTAGGTAACATCCTATGACCGGATGACAAAACCACACAAATCCAAGAATCAAGTTCCATGTTCTACCTTAACCTCTAAGCTTTGCTTGGCGAGTTGCTGGCCTCGTTCATAGATCTTCTTGACGAGGCTCTTATCGTCAAATCCTACACCGCCCTTGACAATTAAGTCGAAGGCGCTCTGAGCTCCAATGGTATGGAGAAGCCAGATAACGAAAGCATTGGTACCTTTCCAGATGGAGCTGCGGCCGTTGTTGTCTAAGACTTTCGGAATAACTTGCTTGGCGAAGGCATCGGCGGTCATGGAAACCTTGAAATGGCGCGTAGTTCTCTCCTTGACCTTGTGTTCGACGTCTGCATAAATACTCTCAGGCCCAAAGTTGATGGCTTCGGTAGACATGAGGGCCGTGGAAACCTCGCCCATAAAGAGAGTCATAACTCGAACACCTAGCGGGCTCATCTCCAGCCTGAGGGTGTCCGAGTATGAACACACGGCTGCCTTTGACGCGTTGTAGGCAGACGAGAAGGGGATAGGAACGTTGGCGATGACGGAGGACACGTTGACGATGGTTGGAGTGGCACTAGCACCGGAAACCGCAGCGACAATGAGGGGGGCGAAGGCTGCCACGACCTCAAAGAGGCCAAAGACGTTGGAATCGAACATCTTCCTGACGCGGGCAGGATCGGCCTCGATGGCTGGAGCCTCATACACTGTGCCTCTTGTTAATCTTTACCGTTCCATACAAATGACGTGTGTATATGACACTCTGTCTCTATATGATAGAAGTAGGCTACCAGGAGTGTAAGAATGGGGGGGCGACTAGGGGGGCTGCTTACTGACGCCGGCATTATTATAGAGAATGTCAAGCTTGCCGGCTGTTCGTTTGGTAATCTCTTCCTTGAGGGCAGCGATGCTCTTTGGGACGGTGACGTCAAGGGTGAATATTTCAATACCCTTTTCAGTGAGATTGGTCAATGAAGTGAGGGAGCGAGCAGTCGCGAAGACCCTCAAGCCCCTGCTTGCGAACTCCAGAGCAAGAGCATTGCCTGCTCCGCCTTGAGAACATCTGACCCAGAAAACGTGCGTTAGCAAGGGGACCCATCCGCATGCGAGACACCATTAAAATCTGGAACAGATCAGACTACACCATCACGTACCCTGTAATGAGAACGGAGCGTTGGGAAGATGGAGACATGATTACTGGTTCTGGCCTTTGAAGCGCTGGGGCGGAGAACAGTTGCGTTGTCCTGAATCGCGAATGGGGTGTGTAGAGTTATGATAACGGTGGCCTCATTGGGCATATTATATCACCGTGTTGATGCCAGCTTATATACAGCAGATGGTTTGGCTCAATTCCCAGTTCAGTTGCAACTTGGCTTAATAATACAGACTCGGCATTTGGAATGAATTCGACCGTCAGAAGCCACCTTGAAGTTCAATTCAGGAGCTACTTTGGCGCATCATAACTACAAGGATGCTGCGGGGAAAGGCATCGGTGCAAGTAAAGTCCAAATACGGAGATGTTTCGGCATAAACGAGTAAGACCCAGGATTAAGGCCAAGGAATCTGGGAAAATAAGGGATTCCTTGTCCACGCTCGGCCCAGATCACCAGCGTGGCTACGGAGTAGCTTCTTAGAAGCTCAGATGTACCACGGACTCCTTAGTGGAAGTCGAGTGATTTCAAGGTTTGTGCCGAAGAGGCCTCCGCACGACATGTTCATCAAGTTAGAGGCTTTCTCTCTTCTCATTCATAAATACCGCTAGAACCTAGATACCGATGATATTGGTTGGTCTCTGAGGACCAGGACCTACCCGTATGATCCATTGCTTGTTAATGCTGTTGTCAATTTAAGTGATTTCCGAGGGGAAAATGGCGCTGCGGTTGGTCATCATGGAAGCTTAAAATGTGGAAACTCGACATAGGCTATTTCTAGTAATTTATCTCCGGTATGGTTTGCTGGTGCTTGGTAACGGAGTTAGGCTATTTCTGTGCTCAATAAATCCGATCCCTGGCTCAATCCTTAGCTGCAGAATAGAGGAGAAGACCTTATACTATCCACTTCTGAAGTGGTAAGTGCGTGAAGTACCCGTTTCCAGGCCACTAGTGTGTATTTAGTACGTATCTCTTGAGGGTCTAGCACCATTACCAATCCATTGCACACATACTACATGTTCTTGCGCTCTAATTGCTACGAATAGACACGCTGTGTAACATGTGGAGGGCACTCAGGGGACGTTGGATGGAGTTTAGACGTCACTGGAGGCGTTGCGCCTTCCTGCGAACCCTGTTCTGCAATGTGGTCACTGTGGGGTCAACAATCGTCATGGAAGTCGAGTATAAATGGTCAAGAAGCATGCAGCAGATGTAGTTCCTCTTTCATCAGACTTCTTGACCAACAAACTCTCACCAATACGGGAAGTCGACATTGGAGCCAATCAAGCTTCACCAATACCCAGAATTCCTAGCTATCACGCTGTTCGTTATATTACATCATGCCTGATCTTGTCGGACGCCAAGTAGGCTCTCGAGGCTACGGCCTGATGAACTTCACATGGCGTAAGGATCCCATCCCCCATCAGCAGGCTTTTGAGGCCCTGCGCGCCGCCATCAACAGCAACATGAACTTTTGGAACGGAGGCGACTTCTACGGCACACCCGAGGTTAACAGCATCACCTTCCTGGCGGCCTACTTCGATAAGTACCCTGAGGACGCCGACAAGGTCGTCCTGAGTATCAAGGGCGGCCTCAGGCCCGACATGCAGCTGGACGGCTCGCCCGAGTATATCCGCAAGTCCCTCGACTCTACGCTCGCCCAGCTCAAGGGCAGGAAGAAGCTCGACATTTTCGAGTGCGCCCGCCGTGACCCCAAGGTACCCCTCGAGACGACTTTTGGGGTCCTTGAAAAGGAGTACATCCAGACCGGGAAACTCGGTGGTATCTGCCTCTCCGAGGTCTCGGCCGCCACTATTCACGAAGCTGTGAAGATTACAAAGATTGTCGGTGTCGAGGTCGAACTGAGCCTTTTCTCCACCGACGTCCTCACTAATGGCGTGGCCGAGGCCTGTGTCAAGTATGGAATCCCCTTGATCGCCTACTCACCCCTCGGCAGGGGCCTACTCACGGGTCAGATCAAGAGCATTGACGACCTCCCCGAATCGGACTCCCGCCGCCATTTGCCACGGTTCCAGCCGGGAAACTTTGAGATCAACCTTCAGCTGGTCAAGCAGGTTGAGGAAATGGCCACCAAGAGGAGTTGTACGCCCGCTCAGCTCGCCCTCGGATGGGTCACGTCTCTACAGCGCCGCCCGGGCATGCCAACCATCATCGCTATCCCGGGCGGCACGACCGCCGCCAAGGTGTACGAGAATGCCAAGCAGATTGATCTCACCGATGAGGAGATGGACGCCCTTGATGTGACGTTGGCTAAGTTCGAGGTGGCTGGTGGAAGGTATCCTGACGGCGCGCCTGTGGACACCTAAGTAGGTTTGATATCCACCCCTTCTAGCATCGAAGAAGCATCCGTTTTTTCGAACTTTAGTCGGTATCCTTTAGAAGACACCACTTTCTTCGAGAAAGCTATGTATATTCAGCTTGCGAAAGTGAAGAAGTTATTTGCGTATTAGCTATTACGAAGCAGCCTTCATTAGCATTGTAAAGTTCCCAGTCGCCTACCATTTATGTCTCAATAAATTACATAGTGTATGCGGCTTGCTAGCCTTCATAATATAGAACGTGATAAATCGAATGCTACCAACTTTGCACATTATGCCAATGGTTCTGATTTGTCTATGACGATGGAGAATATCTAGGTCCAGCTCTATAGTTATACTGTAATTGCCTTGTCTTTTAAATACTTTAGCTATCCGGGTTAATAGACTGCAATAATCCATCCTCCCAAAGCCAGGCTTGGCCAGCCCCTTGGAAGCCGTTTTCAGGAGCTGCAACGAGAAACGGCCGGGCTGACTCGTCGCTGAACTCCAAAGATTCAGTCAGTATAGACGAAGTGGCAGGAAAGCTAGACCAATCTGAACCAACACCTTGTGGGGGACTAAGTTGGGAGAATTCTAATTTGCGAGTCAGTTTCCTAAACGTCAATGACCACTGCGCTGGAACGCTAAAGACGTTGTTGCACGTACCTTGCTGGACGGAGGACATGGCCTGGTTGTAGTTGAAGTCCTCCGCGGGTAAAAGATCGTCCCAAGTACCTTGCACAAACTCATCCTGCTGTATTCCTGTACCAACTTCAGATGGTTTGGCTATATGGCTGTTACCATCTGGGTCGTAAGTATCCATCCCTGTTTGAGAAGTAGATCCAAAGTTATAGCCTTCGCCTTGAGTTGGAACGGGGACACTTTTGCTTGGAACTGGCCGACTCGGATTCGGCAAAGTCGCCTTATCAATACTCACAGTATCAGGCTGGGCTACCGGTTCCACGAAGATGGAATTCATTTCCTTCTCTAGAACGAGGCGAACTAACCTCCTTAGGATTTGCTGGCTCTGGGTCGACAGGAGTGATTTATTCCCGACTGAGGCTGTTGTTGAGACAATCCGGCCAATAGCCCGTTTTGCCTGCTGAGCCTCTGATGAGAGCGGTGCTGAAAGAGCCACAATGCTGAGAACCATGCCGGCTGTGAATAACTGTATACCGATATAGGATGCGGCGTGAGTGTGCCTCGCCTCCTCAATAATTGAAGCGTTTAGGCACGCTGTCCGAACTGCAGACTTATAACACTGAGCTTTGCTTACTGCCAATGTTGCACTGTCTACGGCGCATGGATTTGACTTGTTCGCTGTTTTGCCCTTGGTATTTGATGCATCCGTGCTGCGCATACCGTGAACAGCATGCGGTGGGGAACACAGCCCAAGGGGAAGTTGCAATAATGGCCGATGAAGTAGAATTTGTATGTTATCGTAGGCGAGTTGTAAAGCCATGGCCTGTAGTCTGAAAATCCTCACAGTAATGCTTTTAACGGGATCTTGATCTTGTTGTATTACGAACTCAGAAATGTTGTCGCCTGGGTGCTTCAGTTCGGGCGGGAGGCTCTGAAACCACGACTCAAGGTCCCGAGAGATCGACCGAATGGTGTGCGAGACCGATGCCAGCGACTTCGATGAGTTTTCAAAGTAAATGTCACGCATGACACGAGCCGCTATCATGTAGAGAATGAACTTGTAACGCTGGTAAGAAAAGGTGGTGACTGGATAGCTTGATTCGCCAACACGTTCGGTGGAATTGAAAGCTGGATGACGGGCAGCTGTATCCTCAAGATTTTGAACCATGGCCACATGTGACTCCTCATCTCGAATAGAGCGCGGGCGGCCAAAGATGATTGAATAGAAACTGCTCACACTTAGCCAAGTTGCCTGCCAGGTGTGCATTTGGGTGACGGTATAAACGCCTCTTACCAGTCAACAACGTACAACGCCCACCATACTCGTCGTTTGACTTCACGGGTCAGGGCTGTAGGCTCTTTCCAAGCAGCTTCTTGGTGAAGAAACATAGTGTGAGCACATTTAACTCCCATGCCATGGACGGCAAAGGCCAGATTCGGCCGATCGTGGTAAAGATAAAACGTGCTTAGAAGGACACATATCTGGACACCTTCAATTCCCCCAAGCTCTACAATATCCAACAAGTGCAAACGCGTGCTTTTCAAGAGATTGATTTGCAGGGCGTCCAGGTTTGTATCTGCCACCTCCGGAGAGAGATTTGATTTCGGATTTATGTACCTAGCTCCGATAGCAAAAACCAGCATCAAGCAAGCCAGAAACGGAAGATCCTCCGATGTAGCTTGACCTGTCAACATAATGGCATTGTATCGTTCGCGAAATGAAGGCTCGTGGAACAAGACCATGAACCAGTGTACGGAATCAAAGTAGGCGTTGAACAAGTCATCTGAAACGACTTTGGAGGGCAAATTCAATCCCAGTATTTGATTGATCGGAACGGTGTTTGGACACGGAGTTGTATTGTTGCGTGAGCCACCCGGTAATGCTGAAGTGTCGGTATCCAGTGACGTATCAGGGCTCAATTGCTGTAAGATCTGGCCGTTCAGAATCAACTTGTTTCATCTTGAATATCAATTAGGATCATACCTCCTGTGTCAACTTCACGGCTGAGGTATCTCGGGAATAGCTCCAAGGAACCGCTGTATTCTCATCTAGTTGGCTGGTTTCATGAAAAGAAGTCTGTTGACACGGTCTTTTCAACAATCCCGGATTGGGCAGAAGAGCTTCAGGTGATCTTCGATCAGTTCTTGAGGAAAGCTTTGCCGGTGATCCACTGCTATCAACAGCAGAGTCTCTATCTTGATCTTTGTGCCTATACTCACTGTGTGTTACAATAAGAGTATGGAAGATAAATGACTTATCCTTGAACGTACCAGGGGAGATCCCGGGAGTCTGTGATGCACTCAACGGCCGAGCGACTGCAAAGGGCACAAGGTCGCTTGGTATCGCACTGGGATGGCAGGCTTGTTAACCCAGTAGGTTTTCATGTTGGCATGACACCAGCAAGCAGAGGTGCTCGTCGGAAGCAATACAAGGGTATAATAGATAAAGCATACCTTCAGTTTCTGACGTCGACATCTATTGCAGGCCATGCGAACTCGTTTCCTAGGGCGCTGTTCGTTGGTATCGTTCGACCATGACTCAGATGCGACCGGGACCATGTTGCATGTTTGATATCAAATGGTTCCGGGACAGGTAAAAACAAACTACTAAGGCATACTGATTATCAACCAGACAGAAGTGCATTAGAATTTTTTAAGGGGGTAACTAAAGTGAGTTCTACAAAAGTTGGGGATTACCAAGCAAAGGAATAATAGTTTTCCCGCTTATCCCACACCAGCCACGACAAAAAAATATATTATAATAAAATGTTAATAGCTGAGTATGAAAGTCTCCAAACACCGATAAGAGAACATACTACAAATAACATAAATATAATATTAAAACAGGCAAGAAATAACAGAACAAAATACGCATGTATACTCTTAGCGTATAAACTGCTGGACAAAATCCTCACCAAGCCCGACGTTCTTATAATGTTCTTTAGCAAGCTCCAACTTGCTGAAAACATCTTCGACTGCCTCCGGGTTGCCATGCTGGTCAACATAGATATATGCTCCAGTTACATGAAAGAGAGTAATCATCTCTTCGACCCCTTCGGGTACTTCCAAAGTATGGATGTCTCCAGGAGGCTCGAAAGCATAACTACCCTCCTCAGCCCACCATTCATGCTCCAGGTAGTGCCATCGACCCTTCAATACGGTTGCGTGAACGGGGCCGGCATGCCTATGGCGCGACAAGATACCGCTCTTTCGAACTCGTAAGAGATTGATGAAGTAGCCCTGGCTGACATTAAAAAGCAAGGGACGAAACCATACATCTTTGGTTTGGGGAACCCAAAGCTTTTCTTCGAAGTCGAGCTGCACCACGTTATGCACAACGAGGTCGTCTGCAACGTTTGGCAGTGGAGGACCTTGATAGGCAATCTTTTCAGGGGCTGGTCGGGATGACATAGGGAAAGCCACAATGCTTCTTTTGTCTTGTTTTTCAATTGTTTGGTGATTATTGGTGTATAATTGTGTGCTTGGCTGGGGTATAAGAACTTTACAAGAGAGTAATTCCAGGTGATTTAAAGAATTCCTACCATCCGAATCGCCTATAGGAGGAGTTCTATTATATTTGCAATTGTTATGTGTGATACCGTTCTGGAGGATTCTGCACGTGATATTTAGGAGTTAGTTGAGAGGCTATGGTCCGCAATAGATCATCCCGCCGGATGCATCCGAATATGCCACCGGATACTTTAGATGGCTTATCCACTCCGTACCCGTATCCACCGGATAGAACCCTGCTATTCCTACCCGAATATCCACCAAGATGAGTGCCTTGATCCGATTCGATTGTGCTACAATTAATATGGGCTGCCCACCGAGCCAGCGAGGGTATCCTTAATTATGTACGGAGTAAGTCTACTCCGTTACTGCACCGGAAGCAGATAGCAGACCCTTGTTTGCCACTTTCCTATGTTTGTGTTTTAGGGATCCCCCTCACAGCATATTATGCTTACAGGTTGCGATGGATTGGTAATTTACGGCCGTATGCGCGAGGCTTGAATATTAACATCAAGGAACTTGTCTGGAGTAGGAACGTAGTCCATGCCAAACGCGGCAAACAAGGGTGCTGTCAATTCGGTATGTCACATCTAGTATTAAGACAATAAATAACGTGCTAAGTAGGCTGCTAAAAACCTCGCCGCTGAATTTGCAACAGCTAAAATCAGTTTCAATGCGATTTTGCCAGCTGTAGGGGAGACCAATACCTATTTGTTCTACAAGTAGTCTGAGGGAAAACGAACATCCCCAATGCCAACTCTATACAGGACGCCTCTATTCTTGGGATATACTGAACTGGATTTACATATTTTAAAACTAACAAATCATATCGCAGTTGATTGATTTTAGTCTAGTCGGGTGCAGAAATTTTTCAAGTTTCTAATACATCTCCACAATGTTGTCATAGCTGGCCATATAACGCGGCACTGATCCCGGTCTAAATAAGGTAAATTACTTATGTAATGCTGAATTAATAAGCCGGTGTAGAATTATTATAGGGCCCTTATAGTATGTAGGTGCCCTAAAGATTCTATAATATAGTATTGAACCTACCTACTGATTGAATTGATTGGTCTACTACCTTTATGTTAATAATTTATCTTTTTAACATCGGGATCGGTGCCGTGTTGTAAAATATCTTATCCGCACCGGGACCCGTGCCGTGTTATAAAATCTTATCCGCAACGGGACCCGTGCGTTTAGCGGTCGCCGTTATAGCATCATTAATTTGTCATCATACAGCTCGTTATTAGTGGATTCGTCATATTGTAGTAGATTGAATCTTTATAAGCAGGGCAACTAATAGTAGTATAGGGAAGGACTTGAAATCGATCCTGTAGCTGAGTAATTACAACCCATTATAAAAGTTTCGTAATATAGTGCGTATAAAACAGTTACCTATGTCCCCCATCCAACTAAATATTGTCTATCCAAATCAAAACAATTGATCATCATTGAAAATGTCTTCTTCTCACACAGTTGGAATCTTTCCCGCCTCTGGTGGCATTGGGGGCGGTACTGTCAAGCATGTTTTGGAACGTGTTCCTCCAGCAAGTCTTGTCCTTATTGCCCGCCAGCCCGATAAGCTTGATTCTGCCAAAGCCCTCGGAGCCCAGGTCCGTCAAGCAGATTACGACGATGATTCTGCACTGCAGAGCGTATTCAATGGCATAAGTGTACTTTTTCTGATCTCCTATGCCTCTGTTGAGCATGAATACAGATCTCAGGTAAGGAGTTAAACACTCACCGCTGCTCCCGTTTACTGTTTCATAGCTGACTCAAAGAACCACAAGCGCCATAAAGCTGCAATAGATGCTGCTATTCAGAGTGGGGTCAAGTACATCTTCTACGGATCTCTAGGCTTCGCTGGGTCACCAGACAGCAAAGAAAGCGTGGCGCACGTCATGCAAGCACATCTCGATACTGAGAAGTATTTGGAGGAATGTCGACAAAACCACGCTGATTTTGCCTATACCATCGTGCGCGAGGGCCTGTATTCCGAATCATACCCCCTGTACACTTCCTTCTTTGACCCTGCGCAGCCTCGAAAGGAGGTCAAGATTCCCCACGATGGATCGGGGCCTGGTATTGCGTGGGTTAAGAGGGAGGAACTCGGAGAAGGCACAGCCGAGCTCATCTCGCGATTTGTCAAGGACCCAGCAGAGTTCCAGTGGCAAAACAAGACTGTTCTTCTGTCCGGACAGAATACGTTGACCTTGGCAGAAACGGTCAAGATCCTTGGGGAGATCGCAAAGGTGAATGTTCAAATCAAGCAGGTTTCTGACGAAGAATTCGCGACGCAGCCCGATGTTTCTCCTAACTTTACCTATCACGGCGTTGATCTTTCTAAGCCTTGGGCAACGGCTTTTGAGGCTTTCAGGCGAGGCGAAGGAGCGTATGTCTCTCCACTGCTGAAGGAACTATTGGGAAGGGAACCTGAAGACTTCAAGACTACGATCCAGAGTTTTATCTAAACTAGGACTTGATGAATATATCATGCTCTCGAAAGAGACTTAATTCTTATTAACCTTTCGCCTTTCATATCATCTAAGGAGAATGAACGAAAATACTTGTTAAAACAAAGACCTTCAATATAGTTATAGCATCAAGGCCGTTACTTGCAGAAGTACATATCGATATATTCCAAGGTGGTATATTATTAATTGATTGTGTTACATTCATTTTATTCCTATTTGCCACCCTGTAAGTCTATGCCTTACTACAGGAGAGGTTGGTATCACTGAGGTGGATGTGAACATGTGGAAGTAGAGTTCTAATATACAATTACTATTAGAGCAGATATGAATACAAGAGCGACCGTGGTTAACAGCTTAGCCAAAAGGGTGAGTAAAGCTAAGAAAGGCTAATCAAGAGGCCACAGAAGCGGCATTCCATGGCAGGCTATGTGTCACTAGAGAATTGACTCAGATTGCTAAAACTTCCCATTCCCATTTCTTTTGATACGTTCTGTCACTCAGCCTTCATCTGGAATGGACACCCTTGAGCACTCCATTTGTCTCGGATGTATTCACAATATGCCTTGTCACTTTCTCTGATATCCGCTTTCCGTGACTTGGCTTTTTGTGCGTCTAAGGTCTCAATCTTCTTCCAGAACGATTCCCTGGGATCAGGCAGAAACGTCTCAGCAAAACTCATTAAAGTTCCAACAATGAAGACAAGAATATACTTAAGAACTGGATTCACTGGTTTGATTCGCATTGCTTCGAGTGTTGTCTCAAGCGAGAGAGATTGCACAGTGGAAATCGCTAGCCAGCGGAGTCCAGGGGGGAAGTAGCGAAACGCAAATTGATTCATGATTGCAAGACCGATGTGCTGCATTCTTTCATCAAACTCGCGTGGGGTACTCTCATAGGCTTCGCAGAAGTCTATACAGCCTTCGAAGTCATCCGGATAACCGTGGATAGAGCTACCATCCTCTTTGACAAAGAGAGGCGTCATGTCACGCCAAAAGTGATGAGCGGCGACCTTCTCTTTCTCTGTGAAACCAGATAAACCGAGTCGAAGCCGAAGGCGGTGCATTAGAATCGCACTAAATGTTGTGACGTATAGGAAATCTTCATTGTACGAGAAGTTGCCTGGAAATCGCCGGGCGAGAGAGGCATGGAGATTATTGATTTGTTCCACGGCTTCACGGCATCGGTTATCGCTGGGGCCATAATGCCACCAAGTCATGTTGTAATTCTCTGTATCTTCGACGCGTTGGGCACCTCGTTTGATAACTTTGCCGCCATCTGAACGCCAAACAGTCTGGGCACCGTGGGTTGTAATAATGAAATTGGGGAATGTAAGGGCGTATATCATGTTGTTCATAAAGTCCGACGATCGATAGCAAGACATCAGACGCCACATGAGCTCATAGTCTTTTTCAGGATCGAGGCTGTTGATGGCATCTGAGATCCAATGGTAGCCTCCTGGTGTGACTTCTTGAGACATTGTCGATGACAAGGTTAGAATAAAGATATAATAGAGAAAATTAACCAGCTCTGAATGGAGTTGACCGTGTTCTGACAGTTTCTGGAATTTATTTGTGGAAGGCAAGGAATTATGGCTTTTTTATTAAGGGCCAGTGTCTGTGGTTTATGGAATGAGAAGTGTGCTGCCGATGATGCCCCGTCGCTGTCTAATTGCTGGCGCGTCGATGTACGAATGCGGGGACAAGAGTATAAAGCTTGGAGCCCCACGGCGACTGCAACCTCCGCTTAATCATCCAACGGCATTAAAGCAGGTTAAATCTCCGAGTCTTGGGGCGGGGGCGGTTACAATGTTCCTATTTGAGCAACTCACCTTCATGGATCTACACTAAATGCACGTGCCAGGGACCGGAAAGGAATTATCCTGTCGTGCCAGTTTTATATCTGGACATAATATTATTACAATTATCCACCTTGTTACCACTGAGCTCGCTCGAACCACCTCTGTGAATCGCTGGCAAAGAAATGTCCCAGCTCAAGCTCATCACCAAGACCGAGTGCAGCGCCTTCCCATGTGGGCATAGTGGAGAGCAAATCTGCCTCAAGGTCAAAGGAACCTGCTGCAAATGAGTGTGACTCTAGATATTAACTTTCGGAATTTTGTTCTTGACGAGGGTTTGAATCTGCGCGACACTGTTAAGATTAATCATTATGTGGGAATGGCTTCAAGACATACCCCAGGCATTGACTATCCTGGTGAGCTGTTGTAAGAAGTTGAAGCAGCGTAACACAATAACGTTTTGGCTACTGAGTCTCAAAAGAGTCTCGGAAACTTTGTTCAGATACTTCTTTACCTTGTCAAGGCGATTGGCCCTATTGAATTCGTCTTCCAAGTCAAGTGAGATCAATAGGCCTCCAAAAACAGCCAGTGCTGCACTAAAGGCTAGAATATGTCAGACTCTCCCTAATGTCAATGGAGGGAAAATGAACTGACCATAATAAAGTGTGAACCACCAGGCGCCAATCAAATGGCGACCATGATCAGGTCTTGTAAGTACCGAGTATATGATATCTATCGTACTCTCTGCCACTTGGACAAATACCCTGTCGAAACTGGCCTGCATGCTATTGACTGACCCAGCATTTCTGTGTGGCATCTTAGGATCTTTAAGTAAGGCACCCAGCGATCTGATAAACATTGGACGGTGAAGGAGAAGCTGAACGTTGAGATGTCTAAGTGTTAAGATGATTCGAAAGCGTTCAATTGTCGAATTTTGCATATCTGCTTCTGAGAATTGTGGAAGTTCATCCGCGCTATGTAGGCTCAGGTGATGGGGCAAGCTGTTCTGCCAGTCTGTGAGTTCTTGTCCAAACTGAATGATGGATGTCATGGTTGAAGTATCTGACGATTTATCTTCACATCCGAGGTTGCTGCCGTAGAGAGATACGATTATCTTGCCCATAATTCTGTACAATTGTCTAAGCTGAGTTAGTGGCTAGTATTTAAAATTATCGGATTAAAAGGTATTCAAACATTGATGCATTGTAAAATGCGGTGCTCAGCTGCTGCGTCTCGTCAGAAGCTGAGGCGTATGGTGGTAATGGCTTGGGAAGGTCGAGCCGAATGTATTCTTCTGGAATTGAACATGGACGCCCAAACGTCATGCTGAGGCTTCTGTGCGGTATTGTCAGCCTGTCAACCATAGGGTGTTGCTTCCATCACTATTAAAACACGTGATGACGAAGCTATTTAGAAGAGAGGCCAACCTATCAAGCAAGATACACCCAAACCATGTGCGTTTCCTGATCTCCTGCTCAAGTGGAGTGAATTTCGAGGCAATATCTCTTGAATGTAGTCCAATAGACATAGCGCCTTTTACGGCAAGGCCGTGTATTGTCCAAGTATGAACTGACTTATGAGTACCTTGAAGATACTGGCTCGTAAGCAAAAGAAATTGCACTCCTACAAGTCAGCTTTAAGATCTCTATGGGGCCTTCTTCTGTTGTTTTTCCCGGAAGGTGAGCACTGACCTATCTCGAGCGTGGTACCTCGGAACATTTGTGTTTGGCAAAGCTCTTGAGCTCGGCGGTAGAATATGTCAGATTCCTCAAAGTGTGTCTCGCTTCCAGAGTCTTCCCAGCAAGATGTGCAAGTGGCCATAGCAAGTATCATGTTTAGTAAGCCTAGCCAGGTCCGACGAACGTCAGTCCTAAAGCCACTTGCTTGGAAACGTTCATATGTGTCTAGAAACTCCTGCTGATGAATAAATGGGAATAAAAGTCCTGTATTGGCAAAGTATGCATTGATTAGACGTTTCATCACCTCATCCGGGGGTAAGAGATTGACCCCCAATGTGTGTATATCCTTCGATGAGTGTTGTGAGATCTGGGGCAATGTGCTTGAGCTGCTTATCAGGCCACCCTCATAGACACTAAACTCTGAACCTGGGGTTCGAGATGAGGGCTGACAGTTCTGTGGCCTATGAAGGTCTATGACTTTTCGGATGTGCCTCATCAACGCGATGTTCGACGACGGTCCTGCAAAGTCGTATAATATTAGTCACCTTTTCAATCAATAGCAATATTGACTTCTCCCGAAATCGCTTCGCTTACCAAAGAATCCACAGTCCTGCTCATCAACAAACGAGACGGCCATGCCATCCGTGTTGCTTTGATCAGCGCTATTCTCCTCCATTCTATCAATATTCACAACCACATCGCCCGACTTTGGCTGATGCGTATCTAGGTCATTTTGCCTTATGCCACCACTTTTGGAAATGGAGTTCTCGACCAGAGTGAGCCTTCCATCTTGTTTGTGAACATTGGCTTCTAAAAGATTAACCTTTGCCTCTAGGGCGGCGAACAGACTGAGTAAGCAAACGGAGTCAGCCTTGCACACAAGTGTAGGGTAAGACAAGACAAAGGCCACAATAGGGTCTTACTCCTTTGGGACGAGAAGATTGGCCGACGTTTCTTGCTGCTCATACAGACATTCAAAACCTAGCTTCTCGCATGCATCGCATCTTGGGCGCACTCCATTACACTAAGACCGGTTAGTCAAGACTGATCACTACATGTTTGCTTGTCTCACCCTTGACTTGCGGATCCTACATGCTGAACAGGCTAACGCAACCCTGCGTCTCTTGGGTGCTGGCTCCACATTGTTGGCTTTTCGGTGCTGGGATTGACTCCCGTTCTTTACCGATTCGGATTGGGATTCTTCCTCAGGTGTCATGGTCTGGGGAAATGGGACGATGAAGGAGAGGCCGGGGCAACATTGGGATGGGCCGGTTCTTGTAGTCAGGCTTGTACGACGCCTACTCCGCTTTACCCCATATTTTAATTACCGATCCTACCCTTGCGAACTCTATGAAAGCCCACGCAAGGTCTCGACCTTAGCCCTGGTTCAACATGACGACTTGTCTCACCATCAACCAATCAAAATTTAAGTGTTTGCTCACATTGCTCCGCTACGGGGAAGCATCGGGAAGTGAGTGCCGGAAAATCCGATGAGTGTAATAGTCTAACATATCATATCAATACGTCTTTGCTAAGATCATGAGTAAGAAGAATCTCGCCGTAATACACCACGAACTCAAAATGAAGGTAGCTTGGCAGCGACTGATTCGATTTGTCTCAACAGACGGGCGCACCTTGAGAGGAGAGCCCATACTTCCTACACCCGAATTCGACATCGGAGACACGGTGGAGCAGACGCGCCTTCAGGCTCGTGTGATTGATGGAGACGACATTTACGACACAACTGGTGCGACGCGGGTCACAGAAGAGGTTGTCACTGTCAAAACCCTCCTCGGACCCCTGACGCCTGGCGATGTACCCGTCCTAAGATGTGTTGGGTTAAACTATGCCACTCACAGTGCGTCAAAGCCTTATAGCACGCCGAGACCTTTCAAGAAATGGACTGACATTTATTGAACAGTTCGCGAAGCTGGCCGAAAAACCCCGCCATTTCCATCTATTTTCTTCAAGCCACCAACAACAGTACATGGTCATGACGTGAATGTGGTGATCCCAAAGGTAGCCCAGGATGAACAGGCAGACTACGAAGGGGAACTGGTAATGGGACACCCCGGCCAATACGCTTCTTAATTGCTAATTTGTCTAGGTGGTAGTAATTGGCAAAGACGCCAAGAATGTCCAGGAGGGTGAAGCTCTTGAATATGTCGCTGCTTACACAGCTGGAAACGATATTTCGTCTCGTAAATGGCAGAGAGATCCAAATCTCGCAGGTGGCGTACCGCAATGGGGATTTTCGAAAGGGTTTGATACCTTTGCCCCATTAGGTCCTGTGCTAGTTGCGGCCGACCTGATCCCATCGCCCGAGAACCTTCACCTGCAGACAATTGTTGACAGGCAGGTACGACAGGACGCCAAACTGGACGACCTTGTCTTTTCTATCCCATATCTGATAGCCCACCTATCTTCCGGGACCACGCTGCAAAAGGGTAGTGTTATCATGACTGGTACTCCTGGTGGTAAGTCTATAACTTCATTCGATTACCCAGCGAGAAGCTAATCGAATCAATGTGAAGGAGTTGGTGCTGGGTTGAAGCCACCCAAGTATCTTGTGCCAGGAACACACATGGAAGTCAAAATCACCGACATTGGAACTTTGAGAAATGGCGTAGAGTTTGAGTAGACTTGGACCTCGTAGCTATGAGGAGCATTGGGGGTGATCTTGGTCGGATTATAGTAGAAAGATAGATATGACATTGAACATTCAACATGTCCTGGTTTAATCATGACGTAAATTTGGAATACTGCCAGTCAAGTCTGTATAGCTCTCCTCCCTAAGTCTCGTACGATGAAGTTATTGTACTTGAGCTTAAGAGAGCTAACGATACGAGATGAACCGCTGATGGTGATAGAGAAATGACCTCTTGGAGGCTTGTTGACACACATCTGAGTTGAAAGACGAATGGAATTACCAGGATATGGTTGTAGATACTCACTTATACCGCCACTTCCAACACGTGAATAGTCAAAGGAACTTAACAATCCTGCTCAATATTGGGTAACTTCATTCCCATATATTGGAAAAGCATAGAATTACCGATGTAGAGAAACTAGACCTAGCTATAGTCTACTATCCACGCCACTCCTCTCACTCCTCCAAAGACTCTCAATAGCCTGCTCTGCGTCGTATCCATAGGCCCAAAGCTGTGTTACCGGGTCACTCCATTGGTTCGTACTCTCGACGAATGGCCTCCCTTCAACCTCTGCCCTCATTCCCAAGTCTCTAGCCTGCTGAAGGGGGCCATCTGGGAAATGCCACAGTCTACCATTGACCAGACTGGCAGACTGCATCCCATAGCTTCGCTGCATTCTCTCTTTCTCAAACACCCGCAAAGCCATTGGCACTTCCTCCTTGCAGGTGGCCTCCGATATTGCTGCAGCGAGAGCAGCCCCGTCTTCCACAGCCATTGCAGCGCCCTGGGACATGTATGGCACCATGGCATGGGCTGCATCACCAAGAATGACCAGCTTTTGGCTCCTCGAGATCCAAGTCTGTAATCGACTACCGTTCATCAAAGGCCACTTTATAGTTTGTTTGATCATTTTGATCACTTTCTGTAATCTATAGATTATAATTAGATTATGATGGTAAATTGGGCGACGATAACTTACTTAGGGTCCCAGTCACGAAATGAGTCTTGCATGTCTTGAAGTGCGGTCTCAGCGTTCCAGGTATTTGGTGATGAGTGGTCCACATGGGACAAAACAAGATTGAATGAGTTACCACCCGCGATGCAGTAGGTCATAACGTGGCGATCCTCTCCAATCCTATTGTGATAGAACATTAGTCATCCCGTCTGGCCAAAGTTTAATTCTCAGCGTCCGTACCAGATATTAATACCTGGCTTTTCCAAGAGCCAAGAAGTGTCTTGGTCGCTTTTCATGTCCTCAGTATTCACAGTAGCTCGGTATGCAGCGAAACCAGTCCTTTGAGCTGGTAAATCGGGACCTCCAAGGACAACCGATCGAGCAGAGGACTTCACACCGTCAGCAGCGATAATAAGATCGGCACTGTACTCACGGCCGTCGGATGTTGAGGCCGATGGTGCCACCTCATCATATTCGACAACCTTGCTGCCAGTCACAATCTCTACACCAAGGTCCTCTGCTAGGCGACAAAGAGCACGGTGGAAGTCAGCACGATGGATAACAAAGTAAGGTGCACCGTAGGTTGTCTCAAATTCTGGTGAGAGTCTCGTGTAGCCGATGGGGTCTCCGTTCTTCCACCTGCGAAACATCATGCTTTCTGGCTTGACGGCGTACTGTTCGAGGTAAGGGCCTATGCCCCATCTCAGGAGTAATCGGGAAGAATTCGAAGGGATCTGAATGCCAGCACCGACCTGGATGACAAGGATTGGTTACTGTGCTGTTCCTCTTTTAACATCTGTTCGATACGTACCTCACCCAATGCGGCTGCCTGCTCCAAAACCACCACCTTGTGACCTCGACGTGCGAGGGCAACCGCAGTAGCTAGACCTCCGAGACCAGCACCAACAACGAGGATACGTAGCTCAACTTGGGCCTTGAGGCGCGAAGTATCTCCATTAACATGCTGAGTCGACCGATGAAGCCTTTCAAGCATGGTTGTGGATTGCGATGGATATGCGGTGGTCTGCATTAGGTGTCAATGAAATGAGCCTCTAGAATCAAAGGGAGGTAAGGGACAGACCAGCTGGGGAACCTTATCTCTCTTTGACACCACCATTGTAACGATCTTCAGGTTGTCAAGGCCTGAGAGCTAGTATTTCCAGGGGATGTAACTGCAAGTTATCAAACTGCCAGTGAGTGATTGGTAGTCAATGGCTGACGGGTGAATAACTTATTCGTTTTTGTATGAACCCCGGCAGCGACATGCCGGAGTTAATGGGAAGGTCTCCCGATGGTGCCCCGGAGTCGGTTGCTCACCCATGGCCCCACCGAATCTCGGAAGGGTTGGCCCAGACGATGACCATAACCTGCCAGCTACAAGACTAGACTAGATCCATCAAGGATTAAATATTTGAGTTTTAATAGAACCAATTTTGCCATTACCCAGCCCAGCAAACAAACACATAGAAACTTCAACCAGTCCATTTTGAACATGCCTTCTGCAAATACCACTGTACCCGATGACACTCGTGCTGTTGACAGTGTCACCGCGGCCAAGTCACTCCAGACCTCGGAGGAGTTGGTTAACGCTCTTCAGGCCACCCACACTGCGCCACTCTGGGCCCAGATGCAACGTCTGAACCCACCAGCGCCCAATCCCCAGACCGTCCCTCACGTTTGGTCTTATGATCGTATCAGGCCATTTCTTCTCAAGGCAGGACAGCTGGTTACAGAAAAGCAAGCTGAGCGTCGCGTCTTGATGCTTGAGAACCCAGGTCGAGGTGAGCAGCTCATCGTCTGCGACCGGGCATCTACTAATGACTGAAACCCAGCGGCACCTTACACAACCGATACCTTGTATGCCGGTCTCCAGTTGGTGCAACCCAAGGAAACTGCACCCGCACACAGGCACACAGCTTTTGCTTGTCGATTTATCATCGAGGGTCATGGAGGGTTCACGGCAGTCCATGGCAAGAGAGTCCCCATGAAGGCTCGGGATCTCATAGTTACTCCCACATGGAACTGGCACGACCATGGCAAGAAAGGCGCTGACGAGGAGGGTGGAGATGACCAACCTGCCATCTGGCTCGATTGACTTGACCTTCCCAGTTTTGTCCACTTTCCGGTGCACTTTGTGGAACATCATACTGCGGCAAGGTATCCTGCTGAAGACTTTGAAGAGTCTGACATCGTCTACCCTTGGGTCAAGATGCAAACCAAGCTAGACGCCAGTCCTGAGAGTTGGGTCTCACAGCCTTATCTCAAGCCGAGTGGGGCCGAAAGTGAGTACCAAGATCGATCGCTATAAACTTTGATAACTAATGTGAAATCAACAGTTGGCAGAATTATCGGCGCATCAGCTGAGAGATTGCTACCGGGAGCCGATTCATCAGTAACTCAGGAGACCAGCTCTGCTGTCTATCATGTTGTCGAAGGTTCCGGCTTGACCAAGGTTGGGGACGCTGTTCTACACTGGAAGCAAGGTGACACGTTTTGCATTCCATCGTGGCACCAGTATCAACATTTTGCAGACGCAGATAATACTGTCTACCTCTATAGGTTTGATGATAAGCCAATGCTTAAGGCGTTGGGGTTCTATCGAGCCGAAGGAGTTGATGTAGAGACCTACGTGTCGGAGTAAGCGTATTACTTTCCCTAGTTAGTCGATTGCACTATAGTCACTTTGTCAAGTAATTATTTAGCCACTTTTATCTTCGGGATATGTTATCTTTGAATTGAACAAAAGTCAAGTTTCAAACCTGTGTATTCTCAACCCTGCTGCTACAACAATCACTATTCATTCACTAGCTATTTTGGGCTCCCTGTTTGCGTATACTTAATAGAGTCAGTAGCCCTGAGACGAAGCATTGAACTTGATGGGGAAATAAGTAAATGCTGCGTAAATTAATAAATGAGGTAATAGTATAGATGGCAGTTTCTATGGGAAGTCCCTAGACCGTCGGAAGCGACGCGCGGACGCTCCTACGAGATCATTAATTAACCCGAATGAGATTGTGCGGGGTCAAGTCTGGGGAAACATCTGAATCGATGCCGAAGGATTCGGGACAACAGCGGGGAGGAACGGCTCACTACCGAAACCCTGGTCCAGGGCCTCTTAATAGCTCATGTAATGTAACAGGGAGTAGAAGGAGTAGCAAATGACAAATACATAAAGTATTCCACTGCATGGGTTACTCTGCTAGATGGCTTTGTATCTTCCATCTACTCTCCAAGACTTTCAATCGTGATAGTCCTGAGTTCTCTTTCATCATGTCTATTTCTCCATTTGTAAGACTCTGTCTCCCCTTAATCACAGCTGGTTTTCTTCGCAAACGCTAATGATCTCTGTCTAGAAATGGCCGCTGTGGTGGCGTGTCTCGGTGTTGATTAACGTCAGTGTATACAATCTTCTTGGAAACGCATGGTGCTCTGGCCTCTCTCCAATCTTTGGGTTGATCATTCAAGACTTGCACTGCTCCCAATCTCAGGCTTCAGCTCTGGTTACATACGCTTTGTTATCTCTTGGTCTTTCTGTAAGTTCACAATTTATCCTTCCCATCTGCTCTACTTCCACTCCGGGCCAAGAGACTGATTATAACAGAATCTCTTTGCCCTCCCCATGACATCACTTATTGGGAAGAGATTCACCGTCCTTGGGTCGCTCGTCCTGTTTATCGCTTGCAACATCTGGTCCGCTGAAGCCGCCAGTTACGATTCCTTGCGCAATTCACGCATTCTCGGTGGCCTAGCTGGTGGCCTGGTCGAGGCCCTCGGTCCCATAATCGTCGCAGAGACATTCCCCACCCATCAGCTTGCCAGAGCCATGGTTGTATACGTGGGTTTTCTTGCAGCGGGCTCTGCAATCGGACCCCTTGTTGCGGGGGCAGTGGGAGTCGGCTTGGGAAGTTGGAGGTGGTACCTCAGGATACTTTCTATTCTGACAGGCGCAAACCTCATTGCGTCTATTCTGATGTTGCCCGAGACGACTCACGATTTAGGTGAACTCAATGTGTCTGCAAATACTGTCTCGGATGACGATAATACGGGACAAAAGCCAAGCGCCACATCGATCGAGGATATTCGAACTCCTTCACTTGCCGAGACTACAACCGAGACGACCCCCTCCATCAACCATGGGAAGGAGTGGATGTCAAGATCTTTCAGCGCTGACTATATTCCATTACGTTGGAAAGAAATGCCGCTTCGTCTCGTTCAGCCCCTCCAGCTGTTATCTGCACCACAAGTCCTGGTTACAGTCTATGTTTTTGGCCTGACCATTGGCTGGACAGTCATCATTTCTATAATCATTTCCTTTGTCTATGCATCTCCTCCATTGTTGTGGAATTCGCGTTCGATCGGCCTGATCAACGTCTCAGCTCTTATTGGTCTCCTTGTTGGTCTTCCCGTTGGTGGCTACTTTGCCGATCTCTTGTTTATTCGATCCACACGTGGAGGCACCAGAGAGCCGGATCCAAGAAGCAGATTACCTGTAATGGCTCTAGGTGCACTTGCCAGTCCCTCTGGGTGCTTGATCCTTGGATACGGACTGAGACATCCCGATTCTTGGGTTATGGTCTGCGTTGGATGGGGTCTTCTTGCCTTTGGGCTGACCGGTTCAGCTAACGTTCTCCTTACGTATTCTGCCAACAGCATGCCATCACGGACTGGAGACATTGGAGTATTGGTAAATGTCATGAAGAATTGCTTGGCTTTTAGTGTTTCGTACGCTTCGCTTCCTTGGATGCAGGCAATGGGCCCGGTAAAGCAGTTTGCCATTATGGCTGCTCTTCTTTGGTTTGGGTATTTTTTGGCTATTCCCGTTTGGCTCTGGAGTAAATTC
Source organism: Fusarium sp. VM40 (assembly GCA_954870535.1). Taxonomy (NCBI): domain Eukaryota; kingdom Fungi; phylum Ascomycota; class Sordariomycetes; order Hypocreales; family Nectriaceae; genus Fusarium; species Fusarium sp. VM40. The sequence goes on from CATPAH010000015.1 coordinate 147,636, forward strand.
CTCATTCGCAGAAGTGCTAGATACGCCCAAAAAGTATAAGCGAGTTATCTTAACCTGCTTAGCCTTTAATTTATGTTATTATTTATTCTTCCTCTGTATTATGTACCAATCTTGCTACCTCTTCAAATCCATTGGAGCTCTATCAAGCATAAACATGCCGTACAGAGCCATCACCAAGAATCACTCTGGCAAAGAACACGAACAATTAAGCTTGTAAGACCCCACTCAAAGTTATATTTCTAAGTAATTGCCATGTCGTCCCAAACGATATATAGGTATACCTTTCTCATCCCGCAGGATAACCTGGAGCTAATTGTAGGAGAAAAAAAAGAAACCTCCAATGAAAAGACCAAAACAATACCCTATGTACTAATGTGCAAGGTGGAGTCAAACTGAAGCGGGCCAAATCTAGGTAAGAGTTTGATTCTGCCCATGAATTGGTAGGCCTAGTAAATCTAGTTGGCTCAAAAAATTAAATTGCCGATTCTTCCAGGAATGACACATTTCCCGAAATTCCCTTATATTGCCCACCGTTGTAGGTACGCAGCGCAGGAACCTAGATGCAACTTGCAGTATATCCAGGAACTGTAGTCCGTCGAGGGCGAATTATTAGAATGAAGTCATCAACAGTGGTAGTTCGGTCGTTCAATGAGTTTCTGTACGTGTAGGCAGTCCAGCCAGCACCCATTCCAGTACAATGTCTGTAGATTGCCTCAACAATCATGGCCATGTCATCCGAAAAGGCTCCACGTTGCCAGCACCTGCTCTGGTTGCGGACGGTCAACAAAAGGTTGGTCATCGGGTATTCACGATACGTCTGTGGAGCTAAATCCCAATTGGACCGTCCATTGGCGCGCAGAAGGTTGATCAATGCACGGACGTCTGTCCAATACGCTTCTTTCTCAGCTTGGGAGAGGTAATCAATGTTCCAGCACGTGTTGACTGGGACATCAGACCAGAATCGGACTGGGATGCGCTTCTCCAGTTTTTCCAAGACCAAACCCGGCTCGTTTCTCGAAGTTGTGGCGAAGAGGTCTTCCTCAGGGGAGGTAGGTATAATGTTGGGCTCGTTACCCTCGATGAGATTTAGTTTCGGCACATCAACCGTGGGATGGTTGCGCAGCTTCTCAACCCATTCAGGATCAGCTTCAGTGGCTGGTATGACCTCATCCTTGGCAGTAATCATGTGTCGAGGAAGAGAAAGGGAGGTGGGAATAGCACTAGCCAAGGTGGCAGGCAAGGAGAGAGCCGCAATGGCAAGCTGGGCGAAAAGCATGCTGAGACAGTTGCTCCTTGTTGGGTGAGCTATAAGTGGTAGAATAAGGATGCTCAGGAAGGTTGATAGAGGGAGAGAAGATTGTAGTTTTGAGGAGAGCTGGTGTAGACTTTATAGACCTTTGCTCATCCTTGTGTACCCGGTCTCTTTTCAGGTCTCTTTGTCGCTCAACCCCCTGTGGCTCTCATGTCCTTTGCTTTCTTCTCTAGACCGCTTGTCAGCCCTTCATAAACTATGCTGATTCATACAAGTGATTGCCAGCTCCACTCTACGTGGTGGTAGAGTCAGTGTCTATACGAGGCTATACGAGTCGCTGGGTGACGAGAACTATAACTTTACGCTAGATATGCGCAAGCGTAGAGAAAAGACTCAGGTGTTTAACATGATGTGATCTTTTCTGCGAAGGCAAGCCAATAAGAATAGATTTCTAACTTGTCTTGCGTACGAATACAGACTAAGTACGGGGGTAAAAGAGAGAGAGAATTAAGACTGGGGTTATACAATGTTCACTTAGTCATCTAGAGTAAGCATGCTATTAATGTTAGTAATTCCTTTCTATGAAATAACGTACTGTGTTAGGGATCCCTGTTGTTTCCTAGAGATATAAGTCCTAACCTTCTGCCCTAATGGTATACTATAGAGAGAGGTATTTCAATCTTACTGGAGTATAAGTAGCTAACTAATCTTACTATGATCTAACTTATCCTGCTCTGTATTCTATATAGAGCTAAAAGTTTAGTATAGTCAGTAGATAATTACCAGTATTTAAATTTTTTAATTTATTATGTATTAAAAGTTCTTTAAGTAATTTACTTACCAAAACATTACCAGTACAATTGATAAGTTCTCTTAATATTACGTAATAGTTATTAATTATTAGTCAGTATTAATTCACTTAATAAGCAAGTGAGCTGTATAGATAAGCAAGCTACATAAATAAGTAAGCTACATATCTTAATCCTTGAAATTAAACTATTGATAAAAACATTATTACTTCCCGTCTTGTCTCCCATCGGCCACTCAACCGTACAGCTTGCCTTGCCTGTGTAATTCTTTATCTTTACCACCTTGGCTTGAGCACTTCCTGATATCTCCCCTCGGAATCTTGAAGATTGTAGGTTGCCTAAGTAAGCTCAGGGAATCGCCTGAATTTACCAGCCATCCAAACATCTTAGTCCGGAGATCTTATGGTTACATATGTCACTGAGGCTGAAATAGTTAACGGCTTAGAGGGCGGCGGCGGACAATCAGCCTTTAAGAGACTTTGTCGTCGTATCTGAAGCCGAAGGATTCATAGAACTTGAGTGCACTGTATGAACCTACTATCTACCTAAGAAGAAGGATGAGTCGGAGTGGGATCTATTTCATCTCGCTAATTAAATATTCTATAGACTAATTAATGCCTCAGAGCGGGTAGCTCTTAGGTTCTTTTTCAAAGCAGCGTTTGAAGGGTATCCTTAGTGTGAAATTATTTTAGGATAAGGCTAGGTAGCTTCGCACGTCCATTTATTTAACATAGGACTATGAAAAATGCATTCAAGCCAAGTTTATATGCTTTTTAAATACCTAGAAAAACAACTACAGTAATTTCTTTATATCCTTAAGCATTTTATTATTAGTCACCAGACATATAATGTTTCTAGTTCGACAGAAGAATCTTCTACTTTTAGGAGATTTTAAAATAATCGTACTATGTAGGTTTACTATATTAAACATTAGTCATATAGAGCTCTACTCAATCCTTCTCGATAACTTACAAGTAAAAACTCTAACTTATATGAAAAGTAAATAAATGTTTAAACTAAAGTACACATATTATTTAGTGTTTATAAGCAATTTACTCTTTAAGCTTTACCTTGTCCACGCTCTATCTGCTTGTAGTGACTCCTCTTTGGGCGGCTCTCGTTCTGTAAATCAACCTCTACTGGGCCGAATACGGCTCCCTTAATTACCCCCTGATTCTGGTCACCTGGGCCTGACTCGATCTTGACTTCAATTCGTCGATGGATGCCCTTGTAAGAAGGTTCTGAAACTTCAGATATACCGTCCAACGACTCTTCCGAGGTAGACGCAGCTTTGGACCTGTGTGTCATCTGTATTGATCCACCAAAGCCTGGAGTGTTCTCGTCTGGGCCATCTTCGATATCGTGATGGGTATGGGCTTTAGGGGTCGCAGAATGTGACATGGAGGGGTATAATTCGTCGGTCATCTTTTGCCGGGCAAGTTGTGTAATTAGATCAGCCATTGACATCTCAATATTGAGCTTGACCAGGTAAACGACGGGGTGGAACTGAATGAAGACAGTCTGGTTGGGCAGCGACATAAGGCCTATAAGAAGGATCTAGTAATGGAGTGAGTATTGATCCAAAGGGGAATTAGATGCAAACTTACGTCCATAGCAATCGACACAATCATCAATTTTGCATTGAAAGAGACTAGCGGTTGATACTTTGTAAGGCGACTCTCCTTTACAAGTCTTTGTTGAACGATGCGAAGGAAGTACCAGTTAAGACCAGCATCAATTATACAAATAAGAATCTTTGAGGTTCTATCCCAGTACTTGTTGACGGTAACAAAACTGTCGATGGTGAGCATAAGAAACAGAGCACCGCCAGACTTGAATCACTCACCCTTGGCTAACAGGAGGGTCTATGTGCGACGGGATGAAGATGCAAAAGACAGCAATGTTGATGCACGTTACGGCAAATGCGGTGCCCCATTTCAACTTTTGGATTGTCCGTTGTGACTCAGCGATAATGCTGATTCGGTTGATGATAATTTGCATCAACAGCTGGATCTCAAATACCCAGAAGAAGAGAATGAAGAAGAAGATGGGGATACTGTTGTGGTTAGATTGTCAAGCCCTTAGTTCAGCAGGAATGAATACATACCCAGGCTGGATTACTCCATTGAGGAACAAGTAGCCAAGTATCCCGAGTCCAAGGTTCGCTGCAATTTCTCCCCAGATCATGTAGATATACGCACTTCGCAGGGGATTCCGATTACGCTTGGTCTGTTTGATAGCCTGCCAGACAGTCAAGAACCCGAAACCAAGGGAAAACCCCAGCGCCATAGAGGCAACCTTGTAATCAGAAATAGAGCTCATGTTGAATCGGCTAGGTAAAAGGAATGACGAGGATTGCAACCAAGTTTCACAATGCAAAGAAAAAAGAAAGAAGAAAGAACATTAAAAGAGGGATTTCGAGATTTTTTACGTGGCCCCTTAAGTGTCTAGGTGACTGGATCTTTTCCATAAAGACCTCGGTAGCTAGTCATGTAAAAGGTGCAGTTGACCTTGGCAGGTCGCGTTTCCTGACTATCCTGTGGAGTTTAAAGGCCGAGCGGCCCCTCATGGTGAAGATCCAGTAGATGATCAATTCAAGAGCTAAGCCGTGCACGGAAACTCGACCGAAAGCCTCATCTTATTTCCGTGAGGTGCGGAGACTTACCTCCTGTCGCGTCCTTGAGAATAAGTGCCAATTTGGACTTAGCTAAAGTATTAGCAGATAGACTATCCTGATGGAGCTTAGTTTGTCTCTTAGACACCCCGGTGCTGATCTCACAGGGGATCTACACACGTCACTTCTATCCACCAGGCTGGGTCAAAGTTTGGTTGGATGATGTTCAACAAATAAGCACTGAGTTTGAAATATTTGGCCCAGTGACTTTTCCGCACAGGGCGGAATAAACCCCAGGCCTGATATTATCCAACCTTTACGCACAGTTGTTCTGATGTCGTATATTATAGGTCATGCGTGGTCATGCACGATTTCTTAGCAATACAATCATTAAACCCGATTTTACTAGATTCTTAAAATTTGAGATGCTCTGTGGCGACAAGGCCGGAATGAATAGAAACTTTCTTTCAATAATTGCTGAAACTGATCAATAAATCTCGTGTATATATGATATACGGTCTGCTGTTGACAGAAACTCTACGTTCATAGTTGCTATGAAGTTCTTGAAACTGTTTCCATCCAGTTTCATCACCGAACAAGAGTCCCTGTCAGAAGACCTGGGAGCCTGGCTAGTAAGCAGCTACTTGCTCTCGACATGTTGGGTGGGCAAGGGCTCTCCCTTGGCTTCGATATCATAACCCTGTCCCTTTAGCCCTCCCACTCCACCCATCTCTTCCTTGAGAGCTGCAAAGGTCTTCTCCGCATCCCAGGCCCAGGGGGTAGGAGCTGCAAATAGGAGATCCATCTCCTCGAGGGTTCGTTGGTTGGATTCGGGGTACAAAGCATAGACTAGTGGGTTGCTTTGTCAGTTGTTGCGTCTACACAGATATCGAAGTTGACTTACCGATTGGGATGCTGATGACGTTGACTGCAGCAAAGATGTACATCATCTTTTCGTTAATGGCGTTAACAATGTAGGGAAGCAGAAGAGTAAGAGTGCTATCAATAGTCAGTAACAAAGTCTTCTCTGGTGTGGTGAAAGAATACCCACCCATTTCCAATGCTCCATCCAACAACACCCCAAGAGTTTCCCTTAGCTCGGATGTGGATAGGGAAAATCTCAGCCGGGTAGAGCCAAGGAACAGTGAGCCAAGTAGCACCAAATACAAAGGTATATAGATACACCATCGACGCAGCAGCAGCTCCCCACTGGTTGGCAACGTTAATATTACCGTCTGCTCGAGCATCTAGGCCTCCACGAGAAAGCCCGCCGACGAGGGCCATGGAGATGGCTTGCCCGACCGAACCCCAGTATAGAGTCCATCGACGACCAATGCGATCGATAGTAAAGACGCAAATCAAGGTTGAGAACATGTAGAAGATGTTGTTCAGTCCAGCAACCCACTGTGTTTTCTCAGGTCCGAAACCTGCGATATGGAAGATGGCTGTCGGGTTGTTAGATACCGCATAAGTCGTAAGATAGGAAATGATCAAAACTCACTTGGTCCATACATGGTTACCCCAGCAATACCAGTCCAGCATTGGATTATTTGCAACCACATAACCAACTGCACTCTTCGGCCTGTGTGAAGCTTTCCAGACTTGATACCAAACAACATGTGGATATATGATGTGTTCTCGGAGCTCCTTTCTAGTTCAATGACATTGCGAATGTCGTTGTACTCAGCTTCAGCAATTCCAGCATCGTCACCTTCCGTACCTCGGAGGCGTTCCAAAATAAATAGAGCCTCTTGGTTTCGGCCAGCCTTAACCAGCCACCGAGGGGATTCTGGGAACGCCCAGCAAACGACAAGAAGGAACAGAAGGGGAAGAATTTGGAAAGCGATGGGGAAGCGCCAGCGGATTTCGGACTCGCCGTTATCGATGAAGCTGACGCCATACGCTAGCCAGTATGCCACCACAACGCCAAAGATGTTCAGCGTGAACTCCATAGCAATAAAGGTTCCTCGGCTCGTATGGTCGGCAAGTTCAGACGCCCAAGCTGGCACGATACCATTGAGTATGCCAGTTCCAATACCGTTAACGAAACGAGAACCAAGCATCCAAGATGGGTTCATAGCAGATGATTGAAGAGCAGCGCCAAAGATGGCCCACGCGGCTCCTAGACCAACAGTACCAATGCGTCCGTATTTATCGCCAAAAGCACCACCTGCAAGACAGCCGACTAGCGTACCGAGGTAGAATATGGCCATGATTCCTCCCTGGAGGAGTGTTTCGGTGATAACAGGGCTTCCGTCCGGGCCAATATGACCCAAGCCCATGCGATAGATGTAATCAGTACTCTGATTCACACCGCCCATAAGCCCTTGATCGTAACTTTTAATGTTAGATTAGCTTGAGCGTTATTCCCTCGTTTTGTGGCGGAGTCATACCCGAAGAAGAATATGGACATGCCGGCCAAGCCATTGACTGCAATGAGGAGCGAACGCTTTTGCAGCTTCGAGGCGACCATCCAAGACCTAGACTGATTAAATGTGAGGAATCCCATGATTGCAGATATACAAGAAATGGAGGGTAGGAGGGACGAGGGAGGAAGGAACGTTTTTGATCACAAAGGGGCCGTCCTAGAGAAAATATATACCGGTCGATCCCAGCACGGACAACCCGGTAGACAGAAATCTGGAATTACAGGCTATGACTCGATACAGCCAGGTCAGTCCTGATGGTGTGGTGCGATGTCTGGGGCCCCAGTTTCTCCTCAATGACCATAACCTGGGGTTCAGAAGCCGTGAAGAAAGCAGGCTTTCTCGTGGAAGTATCACAGGGGTCTAGCTCGGCTAGCATTCCCCGATCTCTAACGATGAACGATTGGACACTGCCCGTTGCCCGGCTTCATCGGCCCTCGAGACGAGGGAAAACACGAGCTAGCTTGCATCCCCGCAAACGACTTTCGCTGGTGTTTGCGACAAGATCCGCCTGGCGATGTCTCTATTGATTCTCCCAATACCACTCGCCGGAACAAGGCGGTCGAGATACGATGTACACAGAACTAACGCTTCTGTGTTACCACATTGGTCACAAAGATAGTGACGAGGGCAAGACTCTCTTCATGATCAAGACGGGAGACATCTTCACTCCACTCGTCTAGAGAACTTCTGTATGTCCCCAGAGCAATCATTTAAGGGCTGAAGTATCCTTGCGTGAAATGAACATCACACGCGACAAAACATTCGAAAAAGAAAAACACCAGCATGCCTCTCAATCTCCCAGAAAACATCGACGCCCCTGTGTTGTCGCAATTCTCTCTGGTTGGCAAGACTGCCATCGTGACTGGAGGATCTAGAGGTATCGGCCAGCACGTTGTTACCGCTCTCGCCGAAGCTGGAGCAGATGTTGCCTTTATCTATCACACCAGCACTACTGCCGACGCCTTGGCTGCTGAGATCGCGGACAAGACAGGTCGTAGAGTCCAGGCCTTCAAGTCAGATGTAACCGACAGAGTGGCAATTTCCAGCATCATTGAAGAGATCGTCTCAACCTTTGGCAACGGGCGCTTGGACATTATGGTCGCGAACGCTGGTGTGTGCCAGAATGTCAACTCACTCGAGTATACTGAAGAGACATGGGACTACATTAACAAAGTCAACTACGACGGGGTAATGTGGACTTCAATTCCAGCCGGCAAGATATTCGAGAAGCAGGGAAGAGGAAGTCTCATCATCACAGCATCCGTCAGTGCAGGCCTGGTCAATATACCACAGACCCAGGCTGCCTACAACGCTTCCAAGGCTGGAGCTTTGATGCTCGCCAAGTCTCTAGCTGTCGAGTGGGCAGACTTTGCTCGCGTCAACTGTGTCTCACCAGGCTATGTTCACACAGAAAGTAAGTCGAGAGCCCATTAATCGTCCCAACTCATATGGTTTACAAGGGCTAAATTCAGGGCAGTGATTACCAAACAACCCAAAGAGTTAATGTCTAAATGGTTGAGTCAGGTACCAGGTGGTCGAACATGCCAACCTCAGGAGCTGAAAGGCGTGGGTAACTCGTTTTCGATGTTGGGGAGTGTTACTTCACTAACAATATGCCACACAGTTGTACACTTTTCTCGCTAGCGACGCATCGACGTATATGACTGGATCCAACGTGATCATTGACGGAGGCTTCACGCTACCCTAGGACAGCCATGTCGACGGAGAATTGGACAAGACTTTCCCGTAGAGTACAAGTATAGTAGAAGGGGGGAAACATGTATTTATCATTGTTTTCTTTTATGAGAAGAACCTGGTCAGATGTTTCAACTCGAAATGACTATTTCGCCTCGTTGATGTTGATTTGATTCATTTCAGTGGACTTGACATTTGCTAGTAAGAGGCAATAATGCTGCGACTACTGGAATTGAATCTCTGTAGTTGCTGGTTGAAAAAATATGTTCCTTGAGATTCCTATGATTTATTTTCACTTTTCCATCGAAAACTGCATCCCGGTCGACTCTTATCAACGCTGACGCGTACAGGCACCAGTGATCATAAAGTAATAAAGACTGGCAGTTCAATTAGACAGTACTAACACCCCAGCATAGAACAAGATTGAGCGTCCAAGATCTGTCAGTGGTCTCAGCTCGTGCCTGATTATTTCCCCACGCCAGGTCAATCCGTGTTTTTGGAGAAGAATAATGGAACCTCTGAGTGATTTAAGAAGCGATGGTCCGTGCTTTTGCCCTCGCCTCGAAAGGATTCACATCCATGAGTAGACAATCACTAACTTGGCCCCACCGAGTGAATGCCCTCGAGACGAGGGAGCGGCATATCCATCCAACTAGCGTCCAAATTAGTTAGCGGGCCTCTTTTGCGGAGAGAGAGGATTCCTTTGTGAATTGGACATGACACATGCCAGCGTTTGTTCAAACCTCAAAAGTTTCTTGAATCGTATCGATAAAGAAGCAGTCCGGCTTTCGTCCGCTATAGTATCCAAGTCTCGATCCATCCACGAGCTCTTTGCGACCAAGATGAGCGCTGCAATTAGGTTGTTGGCCGGCAAAACGGCTGCCATCACTGGTGGCACAACTGGTATCGGCCGCGCCATTACACTTGAGTACCTTCGTCAAGGCGCAAATGTCGCCGTCAATCATCTTGGCCTCTCCAAAGACGAACCTCTTCGGAAGAGCTTGATCGACGAGGCCGCGCGATTAAGCAAGGAAGCACCGGCTGGTGCACCAACTGGCCAACTCCTTGAATTGGCGGGGGATGTCACAGATCCCAAGACGGGAGAACAGCTTGTTGCACAGGCAGTCGAAAGATGGGGTCAATTGGACATATTTGTGGCCAATGCCGGTATCTTCAAAGCGTCCAATTTCCTCGAGTAAGTGCTGGTGGCTACCTTTGGCAGGATTAGCAATGACTGACGCAGGGTAGCATCGAAAGGGAAACGTTCGACACATCCTTTCGAGTCAACGTGAACGGAGCCTTCTACGCCTGCCAAGCTGCAGCTCGACAAATGGTGGCACAGCGCAAGGGTGGTTCGATCATCGGCATTTCCTCCATCAGTGCGCTGCTCGGTGGCGGCCAGCAAGTCCATTACACTCCTACCAAGGCAGCGCTGCTCTCCATGATGCAGTCCATGGCCATTGCGCTAGCTAAGGATAAGATCAGGGTCAATGCTCTCTTGCCGGGAACGATACATACTCAATTGGCGGATAATGATATGGCAAACGAGGAGAAGCGCAAATACCTGGAGCATCGCATTCCTTGGGGTCGAGTGGGTAAGCCTGAGGACCTGGCCGGACCGGCTGTGTTCCTGGCGACAGATAAGATGAGTGGTTTTGTAACGGGAGCCCAGCTGCTAGTCGACGGTGGCATGTATGTCCATCTTCAATAGTTTAAAGGTTTTGCAATGTCCTTATTGCCTGTAGGTTTCTGTCGGGGCAGGGAAAAGCTGTCTTGAAGCACGAGCATCCTGTTTCTCTTCAAAGGTAGCCCGAAAAGTTAATGAAAGCTATCTGACATGGGTAATAAACGTAAACCATCATCTACATTTCAACGTGGGTCTGATAGCGTAGTCCAGTCCCCAAAGCTGACCAATTTAGTGTAATGTCCAGGGTGGGCTAATGATGGCTATGGGTCCTTGCAAGTGACAAAATCGTGCGGGGTAATAGGCTTCCGACCCAGATTCCGCACGATTGTCTTTGCCAAATGTGATGGCTTTACTCCGTATCCGTACTTTGACCAGACCTGATTGCTCACGTTTGTCTAACGATCAATTACATGGACACCCCGACATGCTGTAGCACATTGGAACGAATGCAACCGACAAGATCGTTTTCTTATCTGGGCCTATTCGTGATCAAAAAATGGATTCTAATTCGAGCAGCACAACCAACGAGCCCCGTTCCTTTACTCGAGGTCGACTTTCGCGTGGCAAGGGTTTGCGCAGAACAACAGGATGGTGAGTAAGCTCGGACCGAAGCACCCATACTCATCCCGATACTCACAAGAGAGCCTTTCAGTTTGACGTGTCGCAGAAGACACGTCAAATGCGATGAGGTCAAGCCGCGGTGCGGTGGCTGCACCCGCAAGAAAACTCGTTGCGAGTACGCGAAAACACAAGCAGGGATCAGACGTACTCGTCGGCAAACAAGCCAAGAAAACTTGCTTGATGAGTCTGAAAACATAGAGATATGTTTGGATGATCAACCGGCTTCTCCAACCAGCGATGCCACTGCGCCAAAATCTCAAACATTTGAGAAGCAAGATGATCAATCTCGCGAACTTAGCGCCAATGACATATACATGCCGTCAGGCGAACATGTGTTGCCCATTGAGAGTCCACAACCTGAAGAGACCGTTAATGTCGGCAATGGAGATGAAGCACGGCATGCGGATATGCAAATCTATCAGTCGCCACAAACTAGCCTCGGGTCGCATGGCGACTACGGAAACAGGACCTACCCTTATCTCGATTCCATAGCCTACGGCCTACCATCACCAGCCCAACTTCCATACCACCCTATGTCTATGACATATGGAAGTCCATCAGATGCATCTCTCACGTTGAAATGGCTTGACCTTCTGCTTGGCGACGTGGCTATCAACTACGGACCCTTACCAGAACCATTTCCCGACCCAGGCGGCACCAACATATTTGGTAACTCCGCTATACAATCGCCAACGACTTTGGGAGACAACAGTGTATCCCATACGGTTGACGACATAGCTAGGTTGTGTGGGCCACATACAAGCGAGCCAAGAGTCGAAACGCGAAACGCATACCTACGAGAACGAATTCCATCTGGGGAGGACCAGGTTCGCGAAAAAGATCAGGCTTGGCAAGCATTGGAACCTATTAATCTTCAAACGCAAGAACTTATACTATTTCGACATTTCACCGATCACATCAGCCAGTGGGTAAGTTTATCGCCACGATGAACAGAGCAATACTGACTCACATGCCCCCTCTTCAGATGGATCTATTCGAGCCGCAAAAGCCATTTGGAAGTCTGGTTCCACATCTCGCTGTCAGTATATTTTGCATTCACGCAAGAGAAACCTTTGCTAATGTGACCGTAGTTACACAACGTTGGTCTGATGAACGCTATCCTCGCTCTCTCAGCTCGCCATCTCGACATCATGAATCGTGACACGCCTACCTACGCCGCAGGCTTCCGGCCGACCCAAGACGATACGATCGGTTATTACTACAAAACCCTCCACTACTGCCAAGAGGCGATGCAATATGACGGGTACAAAACGAGTCTAGAGCTTCTGGCCAGTGCATTCATCATTTCAGCTTACGAGATGCTTGATGGCTCTAATACGGATTGGGAAAAACATCTGAAAGGAGTCTTCTGGATTCAACGCTCTCAGACCATCCATGGACACTCTGGCGGCTTGCGACAGGCCGTTTGGTGGGCTTGGTTGTGCCAAGATGTTTGGGCAGCTTTTCGCGAGAAGAGAAGACCCTTCACCTTCTGGAAACCAAATCGTCCTCTGGCGGACTTGAATCCAAGCGAACTAGCAGCCCGGGCTGTTTATAACTTTGCTCACGTTGTCCACTTTTGCGCTCGAGACGATGCATCCAATACTCCGGATTATGTCGCCGTCAAGACCCAAGAGGCTGATCTTCTCTCTCAACAATTAGACTACTGGGCTTCGTACCTAACCTCTGAGTTTCAGCCTCTTCCCATTGTTGCTTCGGCTGCTGAAAAGAGTCCTTTCCCACCAATTTGGATACAACCACCATCTTTTGGTCAGTCTGTCTTGTCTTGACGTGGTCGGTCACCTTTCAAGTTGGCTAACATGACCAGCTGTGGCGATGCAAGTATACTACTGCTCTCGGATTCTACTCGACCTGCACCAACCTTGCTTTGGTGGGTACCAAGAGTATTTGGGAAAGCAGCGAATTCTCAAGCGATGGGTTGGCATGGTATGTCGTATCGCAAAAGCTCTAAACGACCATGCGTCAAGTGTCTTGTCTTCTCAATGTGTCTTTATTGGTAAGTACCTTTCCTCTAGGTTTACCTTCTCGACTTGACCCAAGAGAACTAGCTAACGCAACTTCAACAGCCGGAACGGTCGTAGAAGACCCTGAACAGCGCTCTGCAATTCTAGAGATTCTCGATACATGCAGCCGTCGAGCAGGGTGGCCTGGCTACTCACTAGGGCGAGAGCTGAAGGAGATTTGGCGCGACTAGCATTTACCATATAGCCTATATGCAAAGTTCGGGACTATTTCAAGTCGCTTTGCCAGCGGACCCAAGAATTTCCATCCACTCAACCGTCTGGTTTATCACCTTCTCCACTCCCTGCTCCATGATGGCCGTGTGCGATTGCTTGATTGTTCCATCGGCTCGTAAATGTGTGTAGTAGTCGTCGAGAACGATTCGGTTGACGTTGATTTTTGTAGTGCCAGCTTTGATGCACTGGCGCATCAAATCTGGCGGGAATCCGTTCGTGCCGTGAAGGGCGATTCTGGCTCGCTTGTTGACTTGCGTTTTAATCAAAGCGAGTCTATATCCGTGTTAGATGGTGTTTGCTAGTTCTTGAAATTACCCGACTGACCTCTCGAGGTCTAGTTGAGGCCCTTGCGGTCCGTATTCGCCGTGGACGTTACCAAAGGCAGGAGCTAAAGCATCTACGCCGGTCGCAATGAACTGGTCGACCTCTTCTGGTGTGGTCTTGCTCGCTTCTAATCCCTCTGTATCCATGACGCCGTCTTCACCACCTTCGATACGTCCTGGTTCTGCCTCAGTTGCAATCTTTCGGTCATTGCAGTACTTGACCCATTTCGCTGTCTTGGCCAAGTTCTCCTCTTTTTCGTAGTGTGACATGTCGACCATGATACTGTCGAAGGGGAGTTCATCGGCTGCTATTTTGATAATGTCTTCTTCTTGCGCGTGGTCAAGATGAATGGAGATTGGCACGCTGGCCCGGTGAGCGGCGTCGGCAGCGGTTCGAATGAGGAGGCCATCGGAGAACTTAATGGCCCAGGGGAAGAACTGAAGGATCAGAGGGGATCGGGCCTTTTCCGCGGCACGAACAAGACCCAAGATTTGCTCAATGTTATAAGCGATGGCAGCCAACACACCGTATTCGCCTTCTTCAGCGGCCTGGAGAATCTGAAGATGGCGATTTGTTGCCTTCCACTTGTTTGAGCTCATGTTGGTTAATGTTTTGTAGTATTTTCGGCAATAGTGTTAACGAAGGCTCGATGGGTGCTGATTTCTATCATTCCGACGGAATGTTTGTGAAAGATTATATACAACGGCTCGGTATTAGACTACGCGAACCATTTCTTGCGACGTGTGGGATGCATACATTGTTGTGGAGATTGAGGGTGGAGTGACATATCGAGCCAGGACCTCGTCTCGAGGGCAACCGTTCACTAACCCGATTAGTAAGATTAAAGAGAAGCCCTCGCAACACCGTTCAGACGCGTTGGATCATTGTCTGGTATTGAAAACGTAACCACAAACGACCTTTACCAACCATCGTGACCATGGAAGACCTTGGTGATGCAAGCCAGACATGGCAGGTCCATCACCAAGATTTCAATTCGATACTCGGATCTTCCCCGGGGATAGAACTGCTCCTACAAGTTGACGAGTATCCATTTGCTCATGAAGCCGGAGTTTTCTTCCCCCACGCAAACGAACTATTCATAACGAGCAACCAGTTCAGATGCCAGACTGATGAGAAAAGGGTGCAAATTTCCAAGGTCTCTTTGGGAGATGGCACCGAACCTGTCAAGCTCGAGAACATCGATTGCGACCTTATTCACTTTGCCAACGGCGGTGTCAACTACAAGGATGGGATCTTGTTTTGCGCCCAAGGCTCTGAAACCAGCCCCAGCGGCCTCTTCCATATGCAAGCTTCACCACCGTATATCACCAAACCAGTTTTGACAAGTTACCTGGGGAAACCATTCAACTCAGTCAATGATGTCGTCGTGCATGACGATGGCAGCATATGGTTCACAGACCCTTCGTATGGGCACGACCAAGGCTATCGACCTCGACCCAGTCTACCAAACCAAGTGTATCGCTATGGCCCTTCAACCGAGAGTATTAGGGCTGTAGCGGACGGTTTTGGAAGACCAAATGGTATCTGCTTCTCGCCTGATCAGAAGACCGTGTACATCACCGATACAGACCAAGTGCGCGGTCCCTGGATCGACCATTCTCGAGCTGCTTCAATGTAAGTGTCAATCTTTCGGAAATCAACACGTGTGTTTTACAAGGTTTTTGTCTGACCCTTCAGCTATGCTTTCGACGTGATCCATCACCACGGACAACCATTCCTGGCGAATCGAAGACTGTTTGCATATTGCGACAGCGGAATACCGGACGGCATTAAATGCGATACCATAGGAAATGTCTACAGCGGCTGTCCAGACGGAATAAATGTATGGTCCTCAAGCGGAATACTCTTGGGCAAGGTTGTCATTCCTGGAGGAGTTGCCAACTTTTGCTTTGGTGTTAGTGGACAGATTCTTGCTTTGAATGAACATCGCTTATGGCGTGTTCGGCTTGATCCCAGTGTTCGAGGCGCCCTATTGGCTGCATGGAATAACGATTTGAGTGCGTTTTTCCTGGAGTAGTTATTCTAGGTTGCTGGATTTTTGAAAAGAAATATCTCTGAATTATCGTACTATTTTAATTTCTTTAGTGAATCCACAAAGTCAAATACATCTTGCTGTTCATTACATGACATGTGCCCTCCTCTATCCGGCTCAACAGACGATATCAGCTGGTTAAGAATAGCGATTTTGAGCTTGAGTTCGATCGAATCAATGAGTGGTTCGAAGCCTCATTGCACGTTATACAAACTTCTGAACCCCACCACGAGAACATCCACATCTAACAAAACAATAATATGGATTGTGCCCATGAAGCAAGGTTAGAGATCGATCCACGTGGCCTGGTCAAAGGATATCGATCGATTAACTAGAAACCCTAGTCAATTGATAATGATATTGATTAAGCCCCCAGTCAATCGTTAAGGCAAGCTGCTTAAATATACTGATTAAAACTCTTGTGGATCTATATGTTAGCCGATTGCTAACTCGTATCTAAAGCAGCGCTCCTATAAGTTTAGATTGCCTTAAATCAAGTTAAATTAAATGAATAAGGGTATAAGAATGTTCATATCGAAGTCGCTTTTATAAATTAACTTAATATAACCTGATTATAGAGTTATAATCTATTTCTTTATAAAGTAAAGAGGAAGAGAGGGAAATAGTATTTTATCCCTTTCTATCTAACCCTATTTTATCTTCTTAATAAGCTAAAATCTATAACTAACTTAAGTTAAATACTTTTTCTAAATTAAGTCTAACAGTTAATAAAATTCATTTCTGAAAAATGGATTTGAGATTTAATTTGTTAGGAGCGCTATTTTACAGTACATCAGCTAGCTTGTTAACTACTAGGCATTATATGTAACCAATCCAGCTCTAGACACGTCTATAAGATAGATAGTTATAAGTAAGGATAATAATAGTATAGTAAGAAATCCTTTAACTATATACTCTATATAATACTTATTAATCAAGTGGTTTTTAACTATATAATATATCAATGAAACTAAAATCATAGTGCAATTCCATGTTTCAAAATGGAACACAAATTTTATTTGGACCTTGTTGTCGTTAAGAAGTTGCCACTGTCACGTATTCAAGTGATTTCCATGGTGAGAGGACTCTTTTCTTCTTCTCTAAGGGCTTTCGTAGATTCTTCCAAAAAGAATGGCACGCGATATTGTATCAACACGTCGCCGTAGATTGAACCGTTTGCGTGAGTTTTTGAAGCCTAGAAATATTCTTTGTTTAATGAGACTAATGAGTTCGACCATCTTTTGTGCCCTCGATACCCTCAAGATCACTATAGAGCCTCCACCGATAGTCGAAGCTGGGATCGTTAAATCTAGCCTTGCTATCCAACACCTCAATGGCCTTCATATCCTCAGGCTCCATCTTGAAGCCAGCCTCGGCGTTCTCCTTGATTTGCCAATCGATGGTACTTTTCGGGATGACAGAACGACCGCTGTTGATACCCCAAGACAGAACAATCTGCACGGCACTCTTGCCATACTTCTCACCAAGCTGCTTTAGGAGGGGCTGATCAATGACGCGCATCATGTGTGCAACCTCCTTACTCCAGCCTGTCGCGCGGTAGAACTCGTTCATGTTTCCGAGGGGGCTGAACTGAACAACGTGGATTCCCTGGGAGCGGAGCCACTCGTTGAAACCCCTCTGCTGAAGGTACGGGTGAACCTCCATTTGATGAACGGCAGGGACCTGAGCGTTATTAGCATCTGTCTTGGATGTGTCTAATGATATTCTGGACTTGCCGTCGAGGACTCGTTCATCAATCTCTCCAGCTCGTGCTTGCTGAAATTGGAGACGCCAAGAGCTTTGACCTTGCCAGTCTTGACCAACTTCTCCATGGCCTTCCAAGTATCCACATAGTTTGTCTCACCGTGGATCATTTTGCCATCTTTGTCTCTGGGGAAGCGATCTTCACCTCTTTGGAAGGTACAGGGGTAATGCATCATGAGAAGATCCACATAAGGAGTGTCAAGGTCTGTCAGAGACTCGTCTAAAGCCCTTTCGACGTCATCAGGATGGAAGTTATTGCACCATAGCTTTGTGCCGAGGAAGATGTCTTCTCTGGGGATACCGCTGCGCTTGATGCCCCTTCCCACTTCCTTTTCGACGTTGTACACTCGTGCCGTATCAATGAGACGCAATCCAGCCTTCAAAGCTCGAGAGACAGCGTCTTCTTGAGCGGCGGGGTCCTGAAATGTTCCGAAGCCAATTGCGGGAATGCTGGCGCCTGTGTTGAGTTTGAAGCGCGTTAGGGCAGTGGCAACGCCTCTTGTCTGGAAGGGTTTTCGAGTCCGAACGGCACCAGCGCTAATTGCCCGCGAGTTGAGTGTCGCAAACAGATTAACTTGGTTCCTGAGGGCATTCATTGTGCAGGTGTGTGTTGTGTTGTGGAGAGCAGTGGCGCTGCAAGTCGAATGACGGTCGAAAAGTCCACGACTGGGACAAGCGTTTTAAGAGCCAGAACAAAGCCAAGTATCTGTTCGTGATCAATGCCAAAGTTGCCTCGATACGTACAGCTAGACAGGGCTCACAAGGCCTTCGCTTTGAACCCCGCGCAAAGACTCGATGCGAGGTTGGTGTTATGGAGACGCCGAATGTGTTACCGCAGACGGGTTAGTCTAGCGATGCCCTCGTGTCGAGGGATAAGGGTTGAACCGCACTATCCACCTCACACTAAGATTATGATTCAGCGCGAAGACCTTTAAACAGTGTTTCACCTCTTGCAATTTCTAAGGTATTATACCCCAAGAACAATTCTAAGATACCGAGTACTCTTAGCTTTAAAAGAACATGCTTATAACAATTAGAGCCTGAAAAAGAGATAGCCTAGATATAAATACAATAGATACTAATTTATTTATTCGAGTGCAAAACTGTCAATTAAAGACAGTAATTAGTATTGTAATTATAATATTGCCAGGGAAATTTTCAAGAGTCCATATACATAGTAGTCATATTTCCTTTTTACTTTTTTACCTTCGACTCTATTAAGCCCAGGCTCCCCAAATCTCTCAATAATATCAACAATAGATAGTATTTATATATTAACTATCCACTCATAAAGAGTCAACATACTCTTGGAAAATCTGCTGACAATTCTTGTCAAAAGCCAACCCAATTCTATGCGCATTACCAAAGTCCGAAGTCTGTGGCCAACTATTCAATAACCTCTCTGCTTCGATATCTTTTTCCTCGCGGAGAAGTTTGAGCTTATCAGCACCGCAAACCGCCTCAAAAGCTTCATACATTTCGCGAAGGGTGACAGAGATGCCAGGCATATAGATAGCGCGGATATGAGACGGCATGCAGTCAGATGGTACCGAGATAAGGGTAACTAGATTATCAATCATAACCCTTGGGCTGCAAATAATTTGCCTGGCATTTCTATCAGATAGAGGAATAACACATTCCAACCCTGCCATAGGCTCGCGAATAAGACCGCTGAGAAACGCTGCAGCTGAACGACTTGGTGCTCCTGGGCGAACAGTGACAGTAGGTAGACGAACGCTGAAAGCATCGATTAGGCCACGGCGGTTCATATCGTTGACAGTGCACTCAGTGATGAGCTTGTGTGTACCGTAAACACCAATAGGCGTGGCAGGGGTGTCATCGGTGATAGTTCCACTAGTCGTATAGGGAGGTCCATACACAGCCTGTGTCGAGGCGTATACAACTCTAGGCTTGCGAGGACCGTTGTTCAGCTTAGAAACCGCTGCAAGCAACGACTGTGTGGCACTGATATTGACTAGTTGGGACAGTGCTGGGTTCTCTTCACATCCCACGGACATGATGCCATGGAAGATAAAGATGGCTCGCCATTCTGGGGCACTAGCAAGTAAACGGTCGATATGAGATGATTTTGTCATATCGGCGGCAATACAAGTGCATCTCGCAATATCAGCGAGGTTTTTTGGTGTAGGAGGTTCGTGCAGATCTGTCAAAAAGATCCTGTTTGAGGGATCCTGTGAAAGCTTGGCGGCCAACATGGGCCCCAGAAATCCAGCACCTCCAGTAATGAGGATGTTGTTTGTGACAGTCATTTTAGTGCTAGGTTGGAATGGTGATGAAGGGGAAAGTATGTTGGAGATATTACCATAAAGCGCTGTTTTAGGAGACATTTATAAAGATAAAAGACATACAAGAGAACAAAAACTACGTAGTAGGTCGCACGTTGATCAGTTGGGTGGTGTTCTCCGCTCTATCATGCAGCCACTCCACACTACAAACCCGTGCCCTCGTCTCGGGGGATACAGAAAAGACCTAGCCTTACCCCACTAAGATCGTGTCGTTGTGGAAATGATTTCGAGCACCATTTCTGTTTTTGTCATCTGTGGGCAATGACCCAAGATTGATTCGTCACAGACTCTAGGCTCAATGACTAGGATTTTGACTTTTTTGCCAGTTCAGAGAGAACACACAGCCAAAATCGCATCTAGCAGATGTTCATTACTCATCACAAATCGAATAATGACCATTATTCGTAACGTGAAGAACGTTTCCTGGATATTCAGAACCAGTGCCTGGAAATTAGGCCATTGAATTGTATGAGAAGTAGGACAAAATACGACAATATCACGGAGAAGATGGGTTAGTGGTATCGATGCTGACTTTTAAAAGGTATGCAGCCGGTCACGTACATAGAGATGATAGTTGATGTTGCGGTAGTGAAACTAGGCGACTGTTGGGTTTATATGTCGTCTTCGATCCAACATTGTGTAAACTGAGCGCGTTTTCTGAAGTTCATCCAAGTATGCGTGACATGAACGTGGTACTTGACCAACCCAGGTCTCCTACCGGACCGTTAGAAAAAGACCCGAAGGCGAAATTGTGGTGATTTCTCATGGGTGTTTTCTATATTTTCTTACCAATAACTAGATGAACTCTATCAACTTCAAGGGTCTATTCTTGCTCTTCTTACTTAGCTGTCTAAGCAGTGATCTAAATATGACGGACTGGGCGAAAATAGAAGCTCGCTCTTATACTGTTGTGTACGGTAGTGAAGGGCCAGTTTTATATGAAACCGGCGAGTCTAGATAAGGACGAGGAGTGAAGCAAGTTACTATGACTAACAAGCAATAGCAAGAGGTGCGGCAAATAGTATTCAAAACTTGGATCAAATAGGGTGTTATCAAGGCGTGATATGTGTCTTGTCGATAGTGTAAATACTGTCCGTCCCGTATCTTTATAATGATATCTGACATGAAAACGTGCTACCAATCCACCTAACTATCATGAAGATGAGATAGGCTTTTTTGACATAGTTGAGATGAACGCCGCTAGTGCAGCCTGTGGCTGGTATGCTGGAACCTCGTGACCAGCTCCATAGACCCGCAGCCAACTCAAGTTTCCGGAAGTCTTGAATTCTCCGTATTTCTTTCCACCAACAGTGAATGACTTGAGGGGGGCAGAGACAAAGGACTGTGGGGCAATTGAGTTTAACGCCCTGTAATTGCCCATCCAGTTGCAAATCCAGTCTATATGATATTAGCTGCGACAACGAGTTAAAGACGGGGCTGAATCAACTTACCAGCATCACCAGCCCAGATCAAAACTGTAATCTTGGAATCAATGACCTGAGATAATGTGTGCAAGAACGACCGGCCCCCTGATATCAATTAGTCATTCGCACTTCTACAAGGGACTGATTCGGGAACATACTATCGCCACTGGAGATAAACTTGTTGTATGGCCCAGATGGACATTCCCCATAGGTTGACTGGGCACCAATAGCCTTCATCACAGCTGATGACTGAAGATAAGTGGAGTAGGTTGCGGGGGGGAAGGAGTCATCGCTGGAAGCCCGAATATCGTAAACATCGAAGTCTGCTGTCTGCTCCAAGGGGCTTTCAATAGCCGAGTTACAGACGTCATCCGCGTTACCACAGGCGGCATCGTTGCCTGTAAGCCCTGGACATTTGGCGAATGCAGGCACACACTTTTGCTCGTAGGTGGTCAGATATTTGCTGTACTGCGCGGGCGTGATGAGTTGCCGGTAAGTGTTGTTGGCGGCATAGTCGATGTAATCCTTGTACTGGTTTGCTAAATACCGGGTCAGTTTCAATTCGAAAGTACCAATACGCGCAGGGTGGTTTACCAGGATCAATCCAGCCATTGTTAATGCCAAGGGCCACAAGGTTGATCTTTTCGCCTTTGATCGTTCCGGCATCAATAGCGGCGTTCTGTTGCTCAAAGTAGAAAGCAAACTCTGGACCATAATGGCCACCGTAGGATTCAGTGAAGAGGCCAAAATCACGGTTCTCATACTCAGGGAACTGAGCGTAGAAAGCTTGAAGAAGATTCCAAACTCTAGGAGCAGCTGCAATAGTTGATACAGCATCGTCAGTACCATAGCTGAAACCGGTACCAATGGGTTGATCAACATATAACTTCAAAGGTCAGTGTGTTTTGATCTCGAGAGACTGGGTGGGGCATAGCATACCATATTGGCAAAGCTGTTCCATGAGTAAGGGTTCAAAGTTGGTTTGGAGCCTCCATTATTGAAGGTGCAGGGGCCATTTTCCTGAAACAGCCCGATCATGGAACTACAGCCTGGCCCACCATTAAGCCACAGGGCGAGGGGGGCTGTTTTGGCATCTTTGCGAGACTCAAAGAACCAAAAGAACATGTTCATGCTAGATCCTGAGTACGAGGGTGCCTTTTAGAAATTGCCTGTAGAGGAATGGAAAATTCGAAGGGGTACGTACCGACGGAGAAATAACCAGAGTGCTGGTTGACACCAGGTGTTGTCTCACATATTCCAGAGTTTGACACAATCTTTGTTTGAGAACCGGTGGCGGCGTGCTCAAACACCTTGTACTTGATCCCGTTATCTTCAAGCGAATACCTCTTGTCTAAGCCAGTTGCAGGTGAAGAGCTGCTATACCCGACAAAGGCAAGCGCCGTGAGGATATTCAGAAAGGTTGTCTTCATATTGCCTTCAGATATCGAGATGGCGAATGGAAAGAACAGTGGCTGTCACGACAGGAGAAATAATAATAAGATGGGAGGATAAAACTAGATATTATATATTTTTGCGTTATGAACACACGGACTCCTCTGAATCCCAACATAGTCCGCCCGGTGTGTTAGATAGTCTCTTCCTATACCGGTATACTGGACCAGTCAAGTTAGTAAAACTGTCTTATCTCTCTGACACAATAATGCTACCTTCCTGATCAAAGGGTGAGACCTTTTGCAGCTCCAAAGGTTCCGGAGATGCCTGGCTTAGGATTAGCGATCCAGCACGGGAGTACATCTTTTGTAATGCAAGCGATAGAAAAAAAGCTCATTTGATGAACAGTTAAATCTTGACCTTCCGGATTAAGCAGCGATCTCTGAGCCACGAGATCTCGAAGCCCGGCACTTTTTAGCCGTTAATGTAGTGATGTGCATGTGTTCCTACCGCTCGTTGCCGAGTATCCGAACTTAGCTACTCTGATTGGTGCACAGCTTATCAAGAATCCATGCTTAGTTTTAATCTCTCCACTAATTGAACCCAGTACCGCAGCCCCATGCACAAATATCTTGCTGGACACCCAATAGGAATCCGTGGGGAGAGCGAACCTTTCGAGAATGTCTTAAAATCCTGCCTATGCATTGACCGACCCTCGAAGGTTCCTGGCTTTTAGCTAATAATTAACCTGAAAGTGGTGTTTCATTTCATTGCAACTGTATATAGCTTCCTTACGTGATTCCCGCCAGGCTCATCCTTTCCTACCTTTCGTGAATAATCTAGTAAAGTGTCACCTCTTGACGTCGAAATGTCTGAGAGACTCAGGTGAAGATTTCCAACAATCAGAGCACTCTTACCCAGCGCTTCTAATAAATTGCATTTTATTCGATCACGTCGAGTGAATTAGGTCCAAATCAACACTTTGACTACGTTGAATAAGTGAAATTCCCCCCTTGTTTATTTAATTTAACTCAATTATAGAGTATTCATCTAGTGTAGGTATATCTTTTAAGGAGGTATATAAGACCATTTCATCTTATCTTATCTCTATCTTATCATATCTTATCCCGATCAGATAAGATTAGATAACTCAAATCTCATTTACAAAATTAGATTTATTAAGAGCACTGCTCTAACCCAGCCTCTAAATAATCTCTGAAGTTAAATATACAAGCTAATATTTGGGTACGTACTAATGTTTCATAAGACAAATTAATACAGAGGCACTGAAAAATATTCCGCATTAAACACTTATCATACCATGCAAGTTCTTATCTGTCAGTTAGTAAATACCTGCTTAGCTTAAAAGTATGAATCTCATTACACCTCCCATTAATAAAAGAGTCTCAAAGGTATTCTTTTTCAAGATAGTTATAACTATTGCCATGGAAGTTAGAATACAATTGCGCCGCCGTCGACCACGATATCCGTTCCATTCATATATGTGCCTGCAGAGCTAGCCAGTAGCACAACTGCACCCGTCAGCTCAGACGGAACTCCCATTCGACCACTTGGGTTACGTTCCGCCCATATTCGGCGGTGCTCAGCAATACCATCCCCCTCATTCAGGATAGTATCCATATAACCAGGGCTGATAGTGTTTGTGCGAATTCCGTAGCGAGCCCACTCAGCTGCAAGACAGTTCTTGAGGGTCAACAATGCAGCTTTACTTACGTTGTAGGCTGCCTGTGGCTGAGGATAGTTGACTCGGTGTGCCGAAATAGAAGAAGTGAAAGTGATGGAGCCTCCAGTACCCTGCTTCACCATCTGTCGAGCAACAGCCTGCGCACAGATAAAAGATCCAGTGGTGTTGATGTCGATAATTCTGCGCCACTGCGATACAGGCATCTCTAGTGTTGGAACGCATCCGACAACCCCAACAAAACAAATTAGGCCACCCACTGAGCCCAGAGTTGCCACTGTTTCTTCTACAGCTCCTTGCACCGCCTCCTCGTTTGTGACGTCCACCTGCCTTGTCTGGATCTTTGCATCGGGGAACCTGCTTCTAAGAGCATCAATCTCCCTCAGAGATTGTGAAGGGTTGACGTCGAAAATCATGAGACCTTCCAGCCCGTGCTCTAGCAGAGCATTGCAAGATGCAAGACCAAGGGTACCGGCGCCTCCCGTGACGATAAAGTTGCCTCGGACTGTAAATCGCTCTTTCGCTCCTAAAGCAGGATCTTGAGCTGTGTCGTTCTTTGGTGGTGCTGTCATTGACGACGGCGAGCCAGTACTGAGGACCATTGAAGGGACTGCTCTTGCTGCGAGTTCATCTCGGCTGGGGAGGTCTGTGACGGAGGCAGCCATTATGCTCGAGGAAAAAAGGAGTGAGAAATTGTAATATTGAGTAAAGTAGTTTAATGATGCAACGTTGGGTAGAACTTTCGCAGAAATATTTATAACCTATCTAGGAATGCTCTAGATCCAGTCATCCTTCGGAGCACTGTCAGCCGAAGTCTACCTGGACAGCCCGATCAGTGGGCAAATGAATGCCGAAGAAAACTACAAAATCAATGCTCGTTCTCGTAATAGCTGCAGGAATTTAAACATCGTACCGAGAAACTCTCTTGGAACGAATTCGTCTTTTGTTATGCCATGGAGATTGTCTACAACAAGCTCACGCAGCGAGCGCTAGACGTCCTGGAACAAGCACAACACCACTCCTCACAGTCACGGGTTGTGATTATCCTAGCTGGCCCGCCTGGCTCCGGGAAGTCTACTATTGCGTCTCAAGTTGTCCGCAACATCAATGACCAACACCGCAATCCCATCGCCGCAGTACTGCCAATGGATGGCTACCACTACTCGCGGGCATTCCTCGACACGTTTCCCAACCGGGAAGAAGCTCACGAGAGAAGAGGAGCTCATTGGACGTTTGATGCGAAGTCTGTTGTTGAGCTGATCAAGGTGCTGCATGCATCGCGCACCAGGTCTTCAGACATTATAAGCGCGCCTAGCTTCGACCACGAGATCAAGGACCCAGTGCCCGACGCTATAGAAATATCCCCAGAAATTAAGATTGTAATTGTTGAGGGAAACTGGCTTTTGTACAATCAGGATCCGTGGGCTCAGATTGCCAAATGCGCCGACGATACTTGGTTTGTCGACGTTGACTCGTCGCTGGCGTTAAGACGAGTCGCGATAAGGCACCTCGCTTCAGGCATTGAAGGCACTTTCGAAGCTGCAATGGCTCGAGCTAGGAGTAATGATATGCGAAATGGAAACGAGGTGCGGAAATATCTGGTTCGACCGAATATTACTATTCAAAGCATAGAGGAATCATAGGAATCAGTCAAAGCCTCGAGTATAATAATTCTCGTTTCAATTCATCAAGTTAAACCACATTCATCTGTGTGATAAAGCCTGTTATGTTTTGGGTGGTTTGCTGAGATCTAGACTAGGCTCTACACAAGAACCGAAATCCGTCGGATTTGTGACAGCCGAGATCCCCTTCTCCGCACCAAGCAAAAAGCAAGGGGCGGGGTTTGAGTATCGGCTGACCGTGCTCCGATGACTCGGCAGATTGAATGACGATAGCCTAGTCACTTGACAGCGACACACACTGAACCTTGACACTCCAGTGGGTGTCTAATGTTGACGCGGAATTTAATTTTAAACTGGTTCGTCCTGCGATGAACCACTCCATGAATCAATCAAGGGCTTGTCTCAATTGCCAGAGACGAAAAAGCCGATGCCAGCCCAGCTCCAATGGCCCCGGACCTTGTTCCTACTGCGCACGCGCTGGCAAAGACTGCAGTTTTGTCAATCCACCCAATAGAACCCGACTTACGAGGAAGAATCTCGATGCTGTGGAGCTACGTTGCAGCAAGCTCCAGGCTCTAATCAGGTCTCTGCATCCAGACCTTGATATTGATCTTGCCATCTCCAATCTCGAGGGTGGACAAGGCATTACCTTGCCGGCAGATGCTGAGTCGGACGATGACTCCCCTGAGCATCAAGAACCTGCTCATGAGTTTGAGTGGAATGAGGCCTCTGTGCCACCTGATCTGGAGGACCAAGGTGAAGAGACTGGAGGCATGGATGGTATGGCGACACTGAACAGTTATGACGCTGGTTACCTGGGTATGTTGTTCCGACTTTAGTGCAACCTAATGTTCATATCTCTTAGGAAGCAGCTCTGGTGCCAACTTACTACAAGAGATCGCCTCCATGTTGCCAGAGCTCGCGGCGATGAACTCCCCCAGCAATAGCCATGGAAAATCCCCTGGCAAAGTTCAGAAGCCGAGCACATCCCTCGATCCCCCGACTCTGGCCAATGCGGCAATGACGAGCTATCTTGTCGATGCATACTTCCTCTTCTACAATGTTTCGTATCCTATTCTTCACCAACGGTCTTTTCGTGAGAAGGCTGCCTCACGGGGGTTGAAGCGAGGTAAATCATCTTGGAATGTGATATACTACCTCGTCTTAGCTATAGGACATTGGATATCGACATCCGACGCCCATCACGCACGATCTACGTTTTACACTGCTGCTAGAAACGCTTTGTCGATTCATATGTTGGAGTCTGGGACGCTGGAGACTGTGCAAGCGCTTTTATTGATGGGCAATTATCTTCAGAAGATGGACAAACCAAACACTGGATACCACTTCATAGGCATCGCATATAAGATGGCGCTTGGTCTTGGGATGCACCGAGAGTCGCCTGATGTGGAGGAAAGTGTTGGTCACGAAAGACGAAGACAGCTGTTTTGGGTTATCTATTGCTTTGACAGTGGCTTCAACATCACAACTGGAAGACCCCCATATGCTCAGGAGGGCATTATCGACACTCGGCTCCCTCGAAACATTGATGACAAGGTGATTACTATCAAACTTGCAAAAAGCGAAACCCTCCCCTGACTGCTCGCAGGATCTCGAACCATCAATGCTTATACCACCAGCGGTCGACTCACCTACAGTACTGTCCGCTATTATTGCACAAGCAGAACTTGCCAAGCTTGCGAATTCTCTGTATATCGAGTATCTCACAGCGAAAACAGCGAACACAAAAGTGGAGTATCAGGTTGCTGAGGCCCTTGAGCGTAGTCTCAAAAATTGGCGACAGCACCTACCAACGTACTTCACCTCCGAGGATGTGCCAGTGTGGTTCACAGGTCCCCGGGCTGTAGTTTTGTGGAAAGAACAGAATCTGCGAATTTTACTTTGGAGAGGCAGTAAGCGTAACCACAGCTATCTTTCAGACAAGATTGATGCCGAAACACGCTGTCTTGAGGTTGCGATGCAAACTATTCATGAGATAACAACCTTCTGTGCCACAAACGAGGGCATATTACACCTTGGTATCATATGGTATGCCACCTATTTCTTGTTTCAAGCGGTGCTGGTGCTTGAAGCGAGCTACTTACATCGCAAAACGCAACACACACTTGCTGATGAGACGTCGGTTTGGCGAATGATGGTTTTGAAAGCACAAAGCTGTTTGTCAAGTTTCGCAGATAAAAGTAAATCATCACGACGGTGCCTGGAGGTTCTGGATCTTATCAACAAACGCACAGAAACAAGCAATCATTTCTCTGGGCTTACGGTACCACAAATCGTTGGTCATGAGGGAGCAAGCACACTTCACCTCCCACAAGAGAATTCTGATAGAACAGAACCATCAATTGGCCCACAAGCCGTCGACGCTGTTGATCATTCTATGGATACGTGGATCCTGAACGATGATGGATCTGACCCCACCATGAGAATGATTTTGGACAATACGCCATGGGGATATTTGGACAATGCACCCATGGACGCTTTATTCAACGATTGGTTTCACCCAGACACCTTCGACGCGTAGTGATATCATTATGCGGTATTCAGCTATGAGATTATGGCAGTACATAGCCACCGTCAATAAGGATATCGGATCCGGTGGTATACGTGGAGGCATCGCTCGCCAAGTACAGATATAAGCCTTTAATCTCCTTAACGTGGCCTTGTCTGCCGAGAACAGACATCCGATACGCCTCATTGAGCGCCAGTGGGCCGGCTCCCATCTTGGTATCGAAGAAGCCTGGCGAGACGATATTGACTCTGGCAAACTCGCGCCACTCTCGAGCCAAGGACTTGCCGAAATGTGTAACAAAAGCTTTAGTGCCATTGTAGATAGGCTGATCGACCGGGACATTGACAATGTGTGCGCTCATACTCGAGGTTATGATGAGAACACCGTTGCCTTGGCGCTTGAAGACTTCGCCGACATACTTGGAGCAGTATACGACGCCGTTGACTAAGATGTATTAGTGGTGGGACTTGTGAGAAAAAGAAGTGATGGATGGGATCAACATACCATTCACAGACATTTGCTTCTCGAACTCGGGAAGAGTCTGTTCCAGAATTGGCTTGCTGATGGCCATTCCTGCATTGGCAACAAAGACGTCAATTCTACCAAAGTCGTCGATCACCGATTTTATGGTAGCTTGGATCTCTTCAGGGTTTGAAACTGCGACAATATTAGAACGGTTGAATGGTAGATGTAAGAAAAAGAAAACGTACCATCAACTTTGTAAGCCGCTGTCTTGACATTGTGATTCTTCCCAAGATCATTCGCCCTCTGAACGGCTGCATCATTGCTACACACCCATTAATACCCGTCCATCCTTTAGCGGGCATCCGACTTACGAATTATACCACAATACCACATGAGCATTGGCCTCGGCCATGCCCTCCGCAACAGCGTAGCCAATACCGTCGGCGCCACCAGTCACCACCACCACCTTGCCGGTCATCTTGAACTGCTCCATGACGTTGCTCGGGGTATCCGGAAATGGCCTTGGAAAGCCATCCCGCAGGACAGTACAGTTGGTCTCGTTCATAGACATGCTAGTGGTGATGAGGATATTGACTTGGGGAACTAGGTTTTAATTATGCTGACACTATTGATTGGGAAGGAATTTATATGCCCAATAACCCATGAATTGTTTCGGCTCTCTGTGCCCCGACGCCAAGCTGGTTGGTGGCTTGAAAGCTTGGTCTTGTGGTGTCGGTTCACTGTGACCGACAAGGGAACGAGTCTAGTCCAACTTAGGCATCTCCGCAAGAGGGGTTACAATTGGTCGTCTTAGTTCCGGAACCTTGAAAAGGCGATACTACGTAGTTTCCTGAGGACCTTGACTCGCTAACCTGGCTTCTAGATTCCTCAAGAATGGGATCTGTGCATTGACTCGTCTCCTTCAGAGGTGTCGAATGCCCAATCGGATACGCAATCAGGCAGCCTTTTATGATCTGCTCACGTGGCATTGACTTTTGAGTTTGCGGAGTCTAGCTCTCCTTAGAATCCCGGTATCTTGGTAACTGTTGGGGGCATCACCATCAGTTATATGGGATATCCTCCTGTCCCATGTTGTGAATCCATGGTATTGATGAGTGTAATTTCTTTTGTTCTCTGTGATGATCCTGATCCCAATCTTATTGTTATTGTAAATCATCTTTGTTGGCGCAGAATGTTCGTTGGAGCACTCACAAGTTGCATTCTGAACGGATTTCCCCGCAGCATATTTATCAAAGAACTGGCTAGTATCAACACTAATCTTAAAGAGGGCATTCCCCATGGGGAAAACCTGGAGTCGAGGAATCCCCCGGAGCACTGTTGGCCGCAGATCTAGCAAGGGGCCATATGACTACCCTACCAAGGTCTTGGGGAGATTATATATCTTCTTTAAACACCCCGTCAGGTTTTGTACAAGCAGCAAGCAAACTCAACCTTCAGTATCTTTCCACCACACTCTTGGTTTTGACCCCTGCGCGATGATCCATCAAGACTCTGAAAAGCCAGCCTTTGTGCACGACCCAAGTCCTCATGATACCATGGACAAACGTTTAGAGGCTACTGATAATCAGGTTTATGAAACCAAGTTTGCCGGTATGTATCTGAAGTGATCCCAAGCCTCGTACTCCGCTAAACACCAACCTGCTAGCTCTTGGACGATGGGCCGTCGCAAAGACCTTTTGGAAGACAATGCTCTTCTGCATGATCCTGAACTGGGCAGCTTTGAATGATGGAGTGAGTACGTCTGGACACATTTGTTGTCTCCGCTAACTTACTTGTGCAGTTCCAGCAACAGATTCCGGGTAACGTCATCCCCATGCAGGCCTTCATCAACGACATGGCCGATACCACCATCAACGGCGAGCCAGCCATCAGCGCTCGAGTCGTCTCATTCTGGCAGGGTTTCGCAGAGATGTCAAAGACTCTTGGAATGTTCACCGGTGGCTTCTTTGCCGATCGCATCGGTAGAAAGTAGGTTATCTCAATCCATAAGCTTTACCTAGTGTCCCTTCTACACACACGCCCTACCGCTTGAACATTCTGACTAACCCGACTCTTCTAGGAAAGCTCTATGCGGCGCGATCGTTATTCTCCTCGGCGGCTCGATTGCAGAGATTACGGCCTCGGACTGGAAGAGTTGGCTCGGCGCTGCTGTCCTTGTCCGTCTTGGGGTTGGACTTGCGCAGTCGATCCTCGTCACCTACGTCTCCGAGCTCACACCTTTCCAAATTCGAGGAATAATGATTGGAGCATACCAGCTCTGCCTGGCCTTTGGACAGCTCATCAGTGCAGTTGCTACCCAACTCATCACTGTCCATCAGCCAACAAAATGGAGACCCTTGATTGCTACTGAGTTCATTTTCACTGGCGTAAGCACTGCTAAAGTCCCACTCACAATTGTAGATGCTGACCTGTACTCTTAGCTCCTCATCCTCATGGTTTGGTTTGTTCCAGAGTCCCACATCTACTACGCTCGCAAGAGTCAGCACGAGAAGGCCAAGGCATCAATGTCAAAGCTCTACGGAAACGTCCCCGAGTACGATGTGGTAAGGAGGAATGTACTATTCTTAAGCAAACAGAGAACTAATTATTTTGCTAGGAATACGAGTACCGCGTCATTCAACATGGTATTGAAGCAGAAAGACAACTGAGCCAGTCATCCGAGACCGCATCCTTCTTCGAGATCTTCGACAAGCATAACTGGCGTAGAACCTTGGCCGGATGCTTGGGTATTTGCAGTCAATGGGCGGCAGGAGCACCTATCGTCTTTTCATACTCTACGGTAAAACATTACCCTTACCCTGTCTGAGGCACTGTCACTTATTCTGTTCTTAGTATTTCTTCGCCGTTGCTGGTCTGAAAGACCCCTTCCTTGTGACAATCATCACGTAAGTGGCCGAGAGCTGTATTTATTCAGTGCCCACTCTAACATCTTGTAGCTTTGTTCTACTCATCGTCGCCATTGTCTCCTCACTCATCGCATGCGAGTTTATAGGCCGCAGGCCACTTCTTGTTGGGTAAGACACCCAGCCCATCTATTCGCGTCATGCGCTAATCTTGGTGTTAAGTGGATGCTTTTGCATGATGATCTTCAACATTGGCCTTGGAACATCCGGATTCTTCAAGAACGCATCCGCCGACAAGGCAGCATTGGGATTCCTCCTCCTCTGGGTTATCGCCTACGGCTGCTCTGCTGGTCCAATTGGATTTGTCGCAGCTGGTGAAACCTCGACACCTCGCCTCAGAGCTCAAACCACATCTTTCAACCTTGGCTGCTACGGTCTCGGCTTGTAAGTCACTCATGTATGCAACATCAGGGCTTTACTAACTTCTCAGTGTTGTTTTCCAGTGGACCGTTTCATACATGATCAGCCCGGATGCTGGTAACTTGGGAGTCAAAGCTGTCTTTGTCTGGGCTGGTCTCTTGTTGCCAACCACTATTCTCCTTTGGCTATTTTACCCTGAGGTCAGTGATGCAAGATTCCTACTGCAACAGCAATTAACTAACTCTATCAGACCTACGCTCGTACCTACTGGGAGCTTGATGAGCTTTATGCGCGTAACATTCCTGCCTGGAGGTTCAAGAACACACCAACTCTGATTGATGAGACTGGTGGCAAGAGTCACGCCCTTATGTCTAAGGGAGTCAACAATACTCTAACTCATTAAGCCTATGGATTGAATAGGGTGCAGGTATCATCGGCTGTTATCAAAGCCGAATTGCCTAAACAGTCTTATATGCTTGGGTGGATTCGTGACTTCACTTCTTGATTTCTATAGTTTTAGTCCAGATT
This sequence comes from Fusarium sp. VM40, assembly GCA_954870535.1. NCBI lineage: Eukaryota > Fungi > Ascomycota > Sordariomycetes > Hypocreales > Nectriaceae > Fusarium > Fusarium sp. VM40. The sequence goes on from CATPAH010000015.1 coordinate 180,395, forward strand.
CGAGCTTTTATCTCCTGCAGACAGACTTTTATAATAAAGTATTTTACTTCAATTGATAAATACGCGGACACTAAGTGAGCATTGCGGTGCAGTACCTGGACACTGGTGTTGCGGACCACTTGAACAAAGATTTCAGTCGAGGGAAAGTTTCGGCAGCTGTTATGATGTCAGGATGTCCAAGAGGGTTGGCTGGCAAGGACAATAGTCTTTGGCTACCATTTATTATCATCTAGTCGTTTCATGAGCTTCGTCCGAGGTTCCTCAAGTGCTCATGTTGGGGCACGGCACAATGTGACCAGATACAAATTGTACCCTTACTACGTCATTAGCTCTGGTGGTTAATGTGCAGCGGCCGAGCGAGCCATGGGGAACGTGCCGACACAAACAAAGAGCGCTAACTCATTCTTATGCCTCGCCTTAAATTAATGGTGAGTTTCTCACATCTTGGTCAAGTGGTATGAGAAGCCCTTCTTTGCCTACTAGTTGTTTGCACGAACATCACCTTATCCTTTTAGAGTTCCAGTCGTATTGTAGCAAGGTGAAAAATGGGGAGAAATTCTCAGAGCCAACACAATCGGTTGATAATTTAGCCGAAGACCATTACCTAGCTTATTTTATCGGTAACTATAAAGCTATCCCGACAGAAACAGAAAGCAGGAGGACCTTGACGAACACCATATTTAAACATAAATCCGACGCAAATTATCCACAAGCTAATTGGTCTTTAACATTAGCGGCAGTCACACAAAAAACATGCAGGCTGCTAAACCCTTCATTCTCTTCTTCAATCCAGTCAGGCATGCCAAAGCAGTGTACAAGAAGCTGGAGGAAGTCGCTCGAGTCGAGGTGGTAACAAGCACCAGCAGAGAGCAATTTTTCAAGGATGTTCAGGATAAGTACAAGGACATCCGTGTAATCTACAGGACTTCAGCAAGTGGTGCTGTGAGTTACTCCTCTTTCAGTTTCCGATACGTTGCGGTTTGCATAAGATTCTGACTTCTTTTAGGTTGCTGGAAACTTTGATTCCGAGTTTATTAAACGGCTTCCCCCAAGCTGTAAGTTCATTTGTCATAATGGAGCTGGTAAGTGCTGTGCAATGCAAAACAACTGATATCATCCTTATCTCTCTTCTCCAGGTTACGATCAGATTGACCCCAAAGCTTGTGCCGACCGTGGAATTACCCTAACATATGCACCTGACCCCGTCACCAACGCAACAGCTGACTTGGCTGTATGGCTATTGTTGGGTTCATTGAGACAATTGAACCCGGCCCTCAACTCTTTGCGCCAAGGCAACTTCAAAACGGGCATTGACTTTGGTCGCGATCCCGAGGGAAAGACTCTTGGTATCTTAGGTATGGGGAGGATTGGCCGCGCCATCAAATCGCGGTGTGAACCCTTTGGCATTGTCACGCAATATCACAACCGCTCCGAATTGAGTCCTGCCGAGGCGGCTGGGGCCAAATACGTTTCTTTTGATAAGCTGATTGCCGAAAGCGACATCATCAGTATCAATGTCCCTCTAAATGCTGAGACAAGGCATCTGATCAACGCGGAAGAGATCAGCAAGATGAAGGATGGCGTCATCATCATCAATACAGCTCGAGGTGCCATCATTGACGAGAGTGCACTGGCTGATGCCCTGGATTCAGGTAAAGTCGCATCTGCCGGCCTAGATGTTTACGAGCATGAGCCTCAAATTAATGAGCGTCTCATCAAGAACGAACGGGCACTGCTCGTGCCGCACCTGGGAACGCACACAATTGAGACTTTGACCAAGATGGAATCATGTGCCATGGAAAATGCACGTCGAGCTGCGCTGGGACTGCCGCTATTGACGCCTGTACCAGAGCACGCTGAGATTCAGTCTGCTAGGTCTTGATATGGAAGAGAAAATACATAGATTATAAGTCACAAATCAAAAACATTCGTCCTTGGTTATACAATGGTTGGCAAACCTTTTGCTCTACTTGATAAATAGTGAAGATGTGAGAAACCGATGAATAGCGAACGTGTAATAGATACTCCAAGCCACTGAAGCGCTTAATATTGTTCACTACTGCTCTCGTCATCACCAAGGCGAAAGTGGGTTACAATGTTCCATTTCCAATAACAGCAACTATACTAGTATGGACGGCCGCGACTTCGGAGCTACCCACGTCGGCTAATATATCGGCCGCTTGGTCCTCAATCAATCGGTTTATAGCTTTGCCGACCTCATCTGAATCAACTTTTGCATGTCATGTGTTTATAAAGCTGGGACACCTGGTTCAAGCAAAGAAATTAATTAATTATCTTATCCCATGTCTATATACTTTCGAATATAAACTCTTCTCAAGACTCCCAAAGCCGAATCCTACACCATGACCAAGATTGCCCTCCTCGGCGCCGCTGGCCAGATCGGCACTCCACTAAGTCTTCTTTGCAAAGCCGTGAGTAATTCTTGAACATTTCAAAGCATCAGATAATGACATCAATTAGAGCGACCTTTTCACCGAAATCGCCCTCTATGACATTGTTCATGCACCTGGAATTGCTACCGATCTTAACCACATTGATACAAAGGCAAAGGTGTCGGGCTTTTTGCCTGCTGATGATGGCTTAGTCAACGCGTTGAGCGGCGCCGACGTCGTTATTGTCACTGCTGGAATTGCTAGGAAACCTGGAATGACACGAGATGGTAAGCAACATCGATGGTTGTGTTGCCACTTAGTATTGACAAGTTACAGATTTGTTCAAGGTACACCTCTCTTCCAACAACCGTGAACTTTTAACGAGGTAGCTTACCCAAGTCCGCAGACCAATGCTTCGATCATTTGGGATATCTTTTCCCAAGTGGCAAAGACCTGTCCCAAGGCGATTTCATGCATTGTGACCAATCCAGTCAACTCGACAGTTCCCGTTGCTGCCGAAGCTTTGCGCTCAGCAGGTGTTTTTGACCCCACGCGCCTCTTCGGTGTAACTACTCTGGATGTGGTGCGCGCGTCAAAGTTCGCCGCGGACGCCCTCGGTAGTGACGCCGATCCAACCAGTATTAAAGTTCCGGTCATCGGTGGTCATAGTGGTGCTACAATTCTTCCTCTTTATAGCCAGGCTCAGCCGCCGATTGACCTGGGCGCCGACTTGCCAAAGGTTATTAACCGTACGTTGCCCTACATTCTTAGCTTAAAAATCATTAGGCTAGAATTAACCATTCTCAACAGGAGTTCAGTTTGGTGGCGATGAAATTGTAAAGAGCAAGCAAGGAGCCGGAAGCGCCACCACTTGCATGGCCTATGCCGGTTTCCGATTCGTGAAGGCTTTGCTTACGGCGAGAGCAGGAACAACGACTATCGAGGAGGCATACGTTTACCTACCAGGAATTCCTGGGGGAAAGGAAATTGCTACACAGCTCCAGGTCGATTATTTTGCTGTCAAGGTGGAGTTTGGTCAGCAAGGTTCCCAGAAGGTACTCCCCATCGGAGATATATCTGATGATGAGCAGGCCCTTCTTCAAAAGGCTGTCAGTGAACTGCAAGTAAATATTCAGACAGGTTTAGGATATTCGGCCGCTGGAAAATAAGACAGACCCTAAATGTCGTTAGAATAATTAATATCGACAACGCTATAAACGTAATGAACTACAGCGAGCGCTCCCAGCAAATCAAATCTCAAATCGATTTTCGGGGAATTAATTTAAGGAACTTTAGAATTGTTAATGAGATTTGACTTGAATTGGTATTGAATCTTATCTTGTTGATAAGCCTATCGATACTCTATCGATAAGATAAGGATAAGACAGAATATGTTTTCCCTCTCCAAGAGAAAAATAACTACCCTAGGTACAGTGGGCGGGCAAAAGTTACGACACATGGCCTAAATGCACCCTATTAATTTAAGTCTTAATAGAATACTATATAATTTAGCTATATCATCTATAACTATATAAAATAGTAATTTAACAGTTATATTTATATATAATACTATTTTATTTTAGGTTTATTTATAAGTTTATTTACTTTTTAATTATTTAAATATTAAGAAATATCTTAAGTTAATATTAAATTATAAACTACTATAAAGAGACTTATATTAATATTTTTTAATTTTTAGTCTTTATTATATTAAAGTTTAAGCTTTTAGGTATATAATATGTTACGTTTTATATTTATTATAATTTTAATTAATTTATAATAAAACTTATAAAACTTAGTAAAAAGCTATAATTTAGGAAAAACTAAGGAATTATAGCTTATTACTCTATTTTTAAACCTTTTTTTAATACTTAATAAAAATACTCATCTAATATTTTAAGCTTTATAGTATACCTTAAAAGCTAAAATATAATATTTATATATTTAAAACTTAAAAAACTTTATATTATTAAAATAGGCAGACTTTTAAAAAGTATAAAAATCTAGATTATTTTTACTATTTTAAATCTATATTATTAATATTAAAAAAAGTATTTATATAATAAAATAAGATATTATATAACTATATAGCCTTTAAATAAGATATACTATTATAATATAGCTTTTTACTTTTTATATAGCTTGTTCTATAAGGTCTTAAAATAACAGGGCGAAATTAGCCATGTGTCGTAACTTTTGGCAACCCACTGTACAAATAGAATATTCCCTCAGAATCAAGTCAAATCAAATGAAAAAAAAGTATGAAATTGATTTGATTCGAATATCGAAACCTCTGATTTGATTTGGATTGAATTAAACTGTATAGGCTTTGATTTACTGTGAAAGCTTACTATATCAGCATAATAAAAACGGGAAATATTACTTGTCAAGACTCCTTGGATAGTTTAACCTGGAACTACCACAGAAAGCTATCTTTAAAATTGGGAGGTAACTCTATCTCACAGGAGGTGCTATTTGAAACCTCACGGTCCTTTTCTATCTCTCCACTAGTTTGTATGTCGTCTGCTGATGGGATACTCTCAATGGGGGACTGGAAATTTGGAGCCTGAACCATCGGATCGATATGATGTTCGCTCTCGAATGGCTGGTCTTCAACAACACTAGATGGGCTCTGGAAAGTAGCCATCGATTGATCGGTGTTATTGAAGAAGTTGCCAAAAGTATGCTGTACCTCTGAAGGTTCTTGAGTGTCATTTTCTGGCTGATATCCACCATTTTGCTTCGACCTTTCGGCCCAATGCTTTATATCGCTAGCTGTCTGCAGGGGAAACTGCTCCCATTGATCCCTGAGGGCCCGCTGTTTTTCCTCGCTACCGCCTGGTAAGTCGTGTTCAGCGAGTTGACTGTAAAGTTGCTCATGATATACACGAGCTATTGACTGAGAATCAGGATGAAAGGCTTTGGTAATAGTCGCGTCTTTGGATGACATTAGCAGCTGCAGCAAAGCCAATTCGGTCTCCCGCAATCTACATTCCAAGGCCTTAGTGTACCCTTTAGCAGGGCCCCTACATGTTGTGGATTAGTGTTTACTGGCCAATGAGGTATAATAATAGGATATACTAACCGCTTCAGCGACTTGGGCCAAGTACACTGATGATCAATTTGGCGACATCTAGAGCATTCTGGCCTTATGACATTAATATAGGCACTAAAATTTCATTGTCTAGTTTTTTAATCTACCTGATACCATCGCACTTGTGTAAAACCATGTCATTAGCTCACAAACAATCTGTTCAATGGAGGACGTCATCACACCTTTTGCTTTCGCGCTCGGCAAGTGTTGCACGCTGCACGACCCCTAGCTTTAGGCATCTTCGCGATAGTGATTCTTCACTATATTCCAGTAGTTGTTGCAGATTGACTGACAAATGATGCAGGAAGCTCCACCGATAGAACTTTGTACCGATTAACATTTTTTAACAAGTACAATTCAGCAAAGATCAGTCTGTCGGCTAATATTTCTACCGACATATCCCGTCCTATCTTTCCTCGGACAATCATTAATCCTATCGATATAATGTTAAAATTTCCAGGCGCATGACATGTCCATTCGATATAAATAACTTTGGTTAATAAACGACAAGGCTCGTTCTTGTAATTACTCTAAGAGTATTCAGGCTAACTCTTGCACTTATTGTGACGATCTTGGAATGGAGCCCCCAATTCGTTAGAGAGGCAATGGCTGATTATGTAATTTCTCACCCAGTGACAGATCGGGCTAAATCCTTAGACTAACTCGATCGCGTTCATCGAGGCAAAAACCCAAGTTTATCAGTGATGTCTTCACAACCAGTACCAAATCAGCCATCTCAGCATGTCGCGCAACGCCGGTAGCGATGCATGGCCCTCTCCGCAGGCAGTTCAGGAGAGGGGCTCGTTACGTACGCTTGAGAAAGGGAAAAGTCAATTCATTGGTAGCTCGAGCGGCATTTACTTTGTGAATACCGTCCGGAAGGCTTTCTCAGCTTCCAATAATAATAGTCTCTTATTCGACACAACGCATCCAACTCCCGAGGATTGCATCATTGTTGATGAGGAGGATGACAATAGGGCTTCTACGACAACCTCTGCACCGTCTTCTCCATCTCTCTCTCGCTCCTATGGCCCTGAAATTCCTACTGAACTTGGTCATCCACCCCAGTCAGACGTTGCAAAGGGCCTTTTCATGATATATTTCCAGACATGGCACCGCTTTTTCCCTTTTTTGCACGGCCCAACTGTTCTCAAAGATATGGAAGATCTCTACAGCCCATCAAGACCTTCATTGAGTCTCCCCAAAGTCATCATCCTGCAGTCCATCTTTAATCTGGCAAGCCTGCATGGTAATGATTTATTACCCGCCGTTTCCCGTATCAAGAAGCCCGCCGATGTGCTTGCTTGTCTTCCCGGTCTTGCAGTCAAAGGAGATCTTGTTTCAATCCAAGCCCTATTTGCTTCTGAGTTGCTCTTAGTCGCTCGCATGTCACTTCGTACAGCTGCGGCTGTCGGTGGCCTCTTGTCCCGCGCCATCTTTCTAGCTGGCCTTCACCGCTGTCCGTGCCGTTATGCACAGCTTTCGACTGATGAATGTGATATCAGAAAACGATTGTTCTGGAGTATCTACGTCCTTGACCGCTACCTTTCACAGGCCTTGGGGCACCCATTAGGAATCCAGGACTCCGATGTGGATGTTTGCCCTCTAATGGGACCTGAGCTTCATCACCCTCAACTCCAACCAACAACTCCTTTCAAGCTTGTTGAAGCCGGCTTGAGTGTATCACCTTTTTCTGGCACTCTTGCAGACTCTTCGAGCTCGGACAGTGACCCGAAGCACGACCGTCATTTAATCTTATCCTTCCAAGTCGAGTACTCACGCCTTCTTGGGCGAGCTCTTGAACTCTTTCACAAGTCACTCCACATTCGATCTATAAATCCTAGCTCAATACTCTCACTTCGTACCGACATTAACGCATGGTGGAATGCCCTTCCATCATCCTTCCAAGAGTATCAACATACTTCACAGACCGACACCATCGGAAATCAAAGTCAAGAGTTCAACGAATCGGCGTATTTCATTTTGCTCCACAGCCAATTAGTACTTCTCAGCTATCGTCCATGGCTATCTCTCGAGCCGGTCTCCCCAGAGTTCCAGGCTGCACTGCAAATATGTATCAGTGAAGCGCGTGAGATTATCAATATCATAAACAAGCAACGCATTGGTGGATATGCATTGTTTTGGCCCGGTCATCTCTCTGCTACGTGGATGGCTGGTATTGTGCTAGCCTTTGCATGCCACCTACGGTTCTATCCACTGGACAAAGGCAAGAGGTGAGAAAATCGCGAAGTATGCTGGCTAGCAACTGCACGTATTTTATCTCGCCATACAAGACCTCATGGATACATGCCTTGTCTTTCTTTCTTCCATGATTAGAACCATTTATTGACAACTTTAGGGAAATCGGCATGTGCTTGGATGTCCTTCTGGCTATGTCAAAACAATGGAAGGTTGCAAAGAATTGTCACGCAGTTCTTTCTGATCTTAAAAGGGCTTTTAACGAAACAACGCGCCTTGTAGCGAAACATCCGTTGAATATATCGGGTTCCCTATCGAATCCTGTGTCCCAAGGCTTTGTCGAGCAAGACATTGTAGGAGGCCGATTATCTACTGATAACTCTCAACAGGGGCCACGAAAACGAACAAGGCTTGATTCAGGTACCACTAACTACCCTGACTTGGGACCAAGATCGACGGAAAACACCAATGGGCCAGAACAAGCTGCTATCCAACACCCGGAAACACTTCCCTCTGGATCACGAAGTTATAGCGGGTTGGATGATTTTGGAGGTTCCGCTTTCACGACAGATAATCCGAGTGGACTGGGTAATTGGGATAGTGGAATGCCTGACCTATTGGCTGGCATTACATGGGAATCGCTGCTGGCAGGTGTTAACTATGACGACTGTTTCTAGAATAATATATTTCTGTAAGTGTTAGTTCTAGTTATAACATTATTACTATAGCGGATTGCTTATTTGTGAAACGTAGTTATACACAGTGCCTAGTAGGGTATGGCTCTTTAGACTATCAAGGTGCTTATGGTATAGGTTAGAGAGTAATTCTATCTAAAATTAAGTAACAGTATAACTTGACGCTGTCATTATGTTAGTATAGAAGCCTTCTTATTTATGTCGTAAATCTCTCCATTGAGGGATCTATCAAATGTTGAACTTGGGCAATGCAGTATGTTCTACTAAGAACAGGAGGTGGGCCTCATATTAGTAATCCCCCACCACACGTTTGTTTTAGATGACAAAAGACATATTCAGGTATAACGAATAACTCTACACTCCCTGGCATGAAAATTAGGGACACTCTAATGGGAGAGGGGCTGAGGGCGAATATGATCCAATCCTCCTTCTGTGCTGTGTCTCACTACGTCACCAGCTGATATAGAATGATGCAAGGATGTCACATTCGGTGGTCTATTATCATTCCAGAGTCCTTCAAAGATTTTCTCTACCTGAGTAAGATTCGGGAAGAGTCTTAGGAAAGGCATGCCAAGAAGGAGACCTTACTTATGCCCTTGCTTCAGGGCGGTGAAGCAGGCGCTAAGAGTAAAGAATGGGGAGTTGAAATTCCAACACTGTAAGACAAGATCCTCAAGTCGGCGCTATGGTTACAATTCTTTACTGGGGCTAGAATGTAATCTTAACTCTTATCCAACTAATTGATCATTTTATTGGCGTCTAATCTGTTTCGGCTACCAAGAGACTTAAGTGTAAACATAATGACTTGCAATTCTATTAAATTTATACTAATTAAGTAAGAAGCTAAGTAAGTTAAAGAGCTATAAGTAATACTATGTTAGAACTTTTATATAGCCGCTAATATAACATGTGTTTTACTCTAGGGTAGCTTAGTTATAGTTTTTATAATCAAGGACTACTTTACGGTTTTACTTTTGTAAAATACTCACTAGAAATATAGTCTTAGTTACTTAGAGTACTATTCTTATTGTAATCCATATGGATGTTAGAGCTAAGTTCGATCTTGTTTTTCTTGGAGCAGCCCGCTACTAGTAAACACACAAGTGAAGCTTTTATTTATTCGCCAAAGGATAGTATTTCTAGAGACTAGGCTTCCTATTACTATCTACTCCTAAAGTAAGGTATTTAACATATCATACAGGAGATAATTAATATCCACTCTTTTCTATTTATTCTATCCTTTGTCATGCGTAGTACCAAGGTGAAAGTAAAATAAATTGGATAAGTTGTAAGAATAAACTATCCCTTCAATTGCGGAGGAGCTCTGGTAGGTACACTGTCCCAAACTATCCCTGTCAATAGCGAGGTACCGTGAACAGTATTAATTAGGGTGCAGTCTCCTTAATGGACTTGTCCACAGGCGAGAGTGTTGAGCTTCTTCGGATGTAGAAATATAAGAACGAATGAAAAGAGAGGTAAGCCCCTGATACCACCATAGCATAGGCGGATACGAGTCGAGCCACATTTGCAACGCATGTTCCAGGGTCAGATTGCCCTTGCTTGTAGCTATGGTAGGATTCATATGTTACATTCATCAACCCCACGCCATGAACGATAGTATAGAAGGTGGTGGCGAAGGTAATAAGAAGAGTATCTCGGCCGAGACATCGGCCGAGACATCGGCCTAGCAGCTGCGGTGCCATGATGAGCTGTATATGCCGTAATAAGAGGGGTTGAGTTAAGTAAGGCTGGTAAAACCAGAGTTTGGAGTATGAAAAGAGCCTGGAGGGTAAATAATTTAATAGAAAAGTTTTAAATAATGGAATTAGAATGATGTCTCAATTGTAAAAATAAGCTTTAAGGTTGGTCTGTGTATACATCTAGGGACCTTTGTATTTTATATTCCTCCCTTCTTAAATAGGGAAGGTGAGCTGTATATTTTGAGTTTGACAAGGATGTAGAGAAATACGACTAGGGTTGAAAAGTATACCTTCCTATTTGAGATAGCCCTACATGTGAGTATTTGGCAAAGCCAGAGTCTATAACAGATATAGTCATTAAAAACATAACAGGGACATCTAGAACAGCCTATTAACTACTTCATCTATTATCTAAACGATGAAGTAAAATCTAAGCGATGGAGTGATCTATGTAAGTGGAGAATAAAAAGTTTCTTGCTGACAGCTTTTAACTACGACTCACAAGTCGAGACAGATATAAAAGAGCGGCATCTCCTTCTAATTCTAATGTTCTCTACACAATCATTCCTATCAAAATCATCACATTACCTCTTTACCAGACACTAGCCCTCTCTCGCAGCTACTCAACATGCGTGCTCCAATCATCCTCACTTCTCTTATTGCCGGTCTCGGCACTGCACACACCATCATTGACCCCCTCAACTACGACATAAACAACGATCCATTTCACGACGAATTACACAACCTCACTTTGGCCGAATATAAGGACTCTGGCCTTGTTGCAAGACAGGAGAACCGAGTAGGCTTTATTAGGGCGTCCGGCATCATGACTGTAGCAGGATACACCTATGTTCGTGGTGCCGAAGAGTTGAAACAAGTATGGAATTCCTGCTCCGAATGGCAAGGCGGTGAGGTGCGCTATGGGGGTGACTGTATCAAAAGTGCAGCTATTATCCTATCTACGTACTCCATGGTTGGTGTGGCCGCCTACACGGGCCCTACGGCGGCTGTAGGTCTTCTTACAGGTATCCTTGGCCTCGCCAACACGCTCGCCGGCAACCAAGGACAGGGACCTAGTACAAAGAGAGCCGCGATAGAACCTCCTCCTTTCCAGTATGGAGTGAGCAATATCTCCGACAGCATGATCGACGCGATGAATCACGCCGTCGCCGTGGCAAAGCAGCAGAAGGAGGTCAAGGCTGACCCTAAGCTGAGGCAAGCATGCAGTGAGAACAACGGCAATCTTTACCAGCCCGGTCACAGGTGGATGTTTGGAGGCTCTAACGGCATGAAAATTCAGTGCAAGAACGGCTGTGGGAATGGCAATTGGAACGGAAATGATATGGCTACCATCATTGACCGCCTGGCTGGTACTCTTATGCTGCACGGCGACATGAACGCCCAATTCACGCTGTACAACAACCAGAACGGCAGAGTCTATGCCAGATGCAAGATGACCTTTCTGACCGGCTATTCGGATACTTGCCCCGAGTTTATTACTGGACAAGGTTGCAACTTTTAAAGGTGGTCAACAGGCTGTTATACTAAGGCAAAGAAGCCTTGCACACAAAAGTGTCAAAGAGCTTGATAAAGTCAGTGCAGAGAATCAGAAATTATGTATATAGTCTGTAGGATAATTAGCTATAATTGCTTTAGCAGTTACTAGTATATATATAGTATTTGATTCACTTGGTATAATAGAGTTAGTTTTTATCAGTGTACATCTTGGACCTATTGGCCATGTTGCATATTGACGAGGTGGCGGGTGTGCAAGAATGCAAAATAAAGAACGAAGCGCAATAGACACTCCACCAACTTGAGTCTTACCCTCGAAACAGGCTTGACACGCTGCAATATCAATAATAGCGTATACTTTCAATCTCAGCCAGCGAGTGGTATGCAGGTCGGGATTTAAATTTCATTTGTATAGACTGGAATGAATGTAACTGGCTGAATGACTCAACCTGTTCTCTTGCATAAGAGACTGAAAGACAAAGAGGGGTTAAGCCATCTAATAAGCTGATCACGCCTCCTTAGTTTCACTGGAAAGACACGGTTACTATTAACGAGACGGGTTGACAACTCCACCTCTTTTATGAATTCAAACTCCTGGAAACAGAAGGCATGGGCATTAATAATGTTCTTCTTGGTGCTTAGTGCGGCCTGCCTTTGCCGGCCTCCTATGGCCAAGTCCTGATAATATATTTCCAGAGTCATGATAAGGAGGCAATGAGAGAATCCTCTGGATCATCCGCACTCTTATAGTAAAAAGTACCGACTAATAAATAGCCTCAATGCGGTCTTGTGGCGGTATTCCGTCCTAACTTTGGGGCTTATGGAATGCGCGATAAATACCCATCAATACAGAGATTCTTAACCGCGAGATCTAGTTGAAACCACAATCCTTTCAGGGGAGGCACTGACAATTCGTAGAGTCTACCTCCCGATTCACAGGTTCAAACGTCTCTGCCCTGTGTTCGTATAGTTCTCTAAAAAGCTGGCCGGAGAACTTGGTCTACTTTGTGGTCGTATGACCAATTGCTAGGGGGAAGTATTGGTGAATAATAATCCAATTTTAATTCAACTAAACTAAACTAAATAACTCCAACCCTAAACTAAGCAATTAAAAGAAAGATGTCTTGGCCGGTCTTAAGCCAGTGCGACGGAAAGTGTTTTTCTTGGTCAAGGCTCCGTTTACCTGGCCAGGACCTGATGAGGCAAAGAAGCCGATTTCAACCAAGTACTGGAGACTGCGCCTAAGCCGGTGCAAAACCTCATCTTGGGCGCACACGGGGAGCCCATTCTCGACCTTTACTGCCCCAACAGCTCCTTGCTTCGACTGCAGAAAAGCGAAGACGGGGAAGAGGGGATGGCTAGCACCTTCACTCTCCATGTCGGCCTCAAGAGCCTGAAGCCATTCTTGGCTGGACATGGGGCGCATGTTGAAGCCGAAGTCTTCGATGAGTAGGTCCCAGAGTTCATTTACGGGGACACCATCAACGAAACGGACAGATGTCGGGCTTTTTGCTGAGGCAGAGACTGGGAGGATGCAGGCATCCACGGCGGCCGAGGCAATCTGATCACTGCCAGCGACGAGCAGCCAGCTGTTGGGGTCGTTGGACTCGTCTGCATTGTAGGCACCGATGCGAACAGCTGAGGCTACAACTCGCCACAAGAAATCATCAAGGTTGGCGATGCCATGTTCTCCGTCACCGATGACAAGGCCGGGCTGGATGACAACGGGGGCCGGGAATTTTGCCGAGTGATGGCTACGCAGTCGTTGCCCGTGAGAGCGGACGAGCGCCTCGGAGAGGAACTTTGACTGCGAGTATCCATCGCTATCTTTGAGGAGGCCAAGGATTTCGTCATCATCTGGATTTTCATCGGCGAAATGTCCGCCAGTGACAAAGGCGAAGCGCAGAGGTAAAGGCGCTGTCGACATGGCGGAGAGGAGGTCAAAGGTACTGTTGACATTGGCTTCCTTGAGATCGCGGTAGCTCAGATGCCAGTGGACCATAGCGCCATTGTGGATAATGGCTTCAATTTCACCACCGACCACAGATGACCAGCGTTTGGCGTTGAGTCCCAGGTGTGGTTTTCCAAGGTCGCCACTCCACGCCTGGACGCGGCTTGACAGGTTGGGTACCCACCACTGTCCCTTGCGGGCGACGTCTACCAGTCGCTCTTGGGCCAGGGCGTCGTCATCTGCGCGGACTAGACAGATCACCCTCTTGACTGTAGGCCGGAGAAGGAGTTGTCTGACAATCTGGCTGCCGAGGAACCCGGTGGCGCCCGTCACAAGGAACGTCGATGGGCGTTGAGCCGGGTCATGATTGCTGATTTGCGTTATAGGTAGCTTGGATAAGCTCTGGTCAAAATGCTGGAATTCTGCGCGCATGTCGATAGAACCCTTCGTCGTGGATGCTGCTATGGCAGACACGGCCGTGGAGGGACCAGAGACTTCAGTTACTCCTGTCTCTTGCCTGATGGAAGCAGCAAGTGTCCGGATGCTTGTATCAAGAGAGAGCAAGGTGGCGAGCGAGATAGTTACGCTAAAGGTCTTGCGCAACCATGCCGAGAGGGCAATTGCTGTGATAGAGTCCAGGCCGCACTGCATGGGTACGATATCCTTGCCCACAAGGTCTTCTGGACGACTTGTGGCGCCGGGAGCATCGCTGAGGAGCGAGCTTAGTTTGCGACTGACCTGCATAGCGATCTGGTCACTTCGGTCTAGTTCATCGACTGCCTCTGCTGCATGAATCTCCTGATATGTCTCCTCATTAATATTCTGCACCCAAGACTGCACCGCTGGGAGATTGAGTTTCCCAGAAATCATGGTTGGCATGCTCTGTACTACAATCCAGGTAGATGGGATCATGTAGGAAGGAAGTCGTTGGGTGAGAAGATCACGGATACGGTGAATGCTCTCGGTGGCCTTGGAACGGAGGGATGGTGCGATGAGGCTGATGTCTTGAGGGGAGGCAGCTGGGGAGGAGACGTCCTTGAGCTCTAGAACAGCCACAAGACGCTTGCTGAGGAGACCCTCAGATGGGCTCAAGACGATGGAGTGTCGGATTTCATTGATTGTTGTCAAGTGATGTTGAATCTCGCCCAGCTCCATGCGTTGGCCATGGATCTTGATCTGCGTATCTTTGCGGCCGACGAATGTGACCGAACCATTAGAGTTAAGGCGCACCAAGTCGCCAGTGGCGTAGAAGCGTGTATCCGGGGAACGCCCCATTTGAGACGCCCAAGGGAGACCTGTGACAAAAGCCTCAGAGGTCTTGGCAGGATTGTTGATGTAGCCTCGCGAGAGTGTGGGGCCCTCCAGCAGCAGCTCGCCTATGGCTCCGATAGGAACAAGACGGTCCATGTTGGCTGGCTCAGTCACCCAATGGGCGCATGCAGTCGGGTAACCGATGTTAGACGGCTCTGAGGTTCCTGTCACAGTTGACAGGCAAGACGCCACGACCGAACATTCACTGGGGCCATAGGCGTTGCCCAGTTGGACTTTGTTGGCCCAAATATCGACGTCCTTCTGAGACAGAGGCTCTCCACCCTGAAGAAGTCTCTTGAGAGAGGGGACATCCTCCGGGGTGACAGTCCTGATGAAAGAGGACGTGAGGATGGCCATGTTGATGTTCATCTCTCGTACAACACGAGGCATGTCGCTGATGATATCTTGTCGTCGAGGGATACAGACGCATCCACCGGCGAGAAGAGGCGTGACCATCTCGATCATGGTAGCATCGAACATGAAGGAGGCGAATTGCAAGAAGCGAGACTCTGGCCCGACACAAAAGGCCTTCATCTGCGCTACGGCACTGCTGCAGTAGGCACGGTGCTCAATAATGGCACCCTTGGGCTTGCCAGTCGTTCCGGATGTGAAGATGATATAGGCGGCGCTGGAACTTGGAACGTCTGGGAACGGACCAGCGAAATCGGGCAAGGCGGAGATGACATCTTTGCTGACGACGATCGCGCTGGCATCCCAGTCTTCAACCGTGTCCTCGTACGTGGGTGAGCACAGGACTACGGACGTCTCAGTCTGCTCCATCATGTTTTGCATACGCTCTATCGGCGCTTCTGGGTCTAGGAGCATGAAGGCGGCACCCGCCTTGAGGATGGCGAGGAAGGCGACGGCAACCCAGGCTGATTTCTCATAACAGACAGCAACGAAAGTATCGGGCTTGACACCCTCCTCAAGAAGAAGACCGGCCAGGCGTGACGAAGCCTGGTCAAGCTCGGCGTAAGTGAAGTCCCCGTCCCACGCATGGATAGCAGGTGCTGTTGGTCTGCTGATGCACATGTCGTTGAAAAGGTCATGGACACGTCTATCAACAGCTGCGGGAAGACGATCGCCCCATGACTTGAGCTGGTTCATGTGCTCTATGGGCACAAGATGGAGAGTATCGACGGCAACTGCTGGAGTAGCTTCAATGGCACCTAGAGCCTGGAGGAGACTCTGGGCAAGGTTGTTTGCTTGGGCTTCGGAAAGGAATGAGTTCCAATATTGGAACGTGAAGTTAATGTCGGAGTCAGACTCAAACACACTGAGTGTAATATCAAACTAGTTCAGATGTCAGTATTTTGCTCCCCCTCAAGCTGTGCTTCTTGTCAGGACGGGGTCTACTTACCTCTGTCGGATCCGCTCCTCCAATGGAACGGAACGAGATTGGGAGGTCCTGAGCTTTCGAAGGACCCTTGGACTGGGAAACCTTCTGGAACGACAACACGGTGTTGAATAGCTGTCCGCTAGGCATCTTGAGGGCGTGCTTGATATCGGCCAGGGATGCATGCTGGTGCGGGAGGCTGTCCAAGTACGTGCCAAAGAGCTCTTCCAGCAACTCTGTAGCTGTGTCTCCGTTGGCAAAAACAACGCGGGAGACAAGGATGTTGATGAATGGTCCTACGGCGTCCAAGATACCGTCGAGCTCGACATCTCTGCCGGATGCAATGTAGCCAAAACAGATGTCCTGGAGGTTAGTGTAGGAGCGGAGCACCATAGCCCATGCAAGCTGGAAGATGCTAGGCATGGAAACGTTGAGCTTCTTCGCTAGTGCCCTGAGGCGGGCTCCGAAGGTAACGTCGGTATGTAAGTGGCGGATTTCGCGTTTCTCTGTGGGTACAGAACCATCAGTCAGCCGGGGAAGACGACACGCCGCTGCTCCATCGAGCTGATCTGCCCAGAAGCGTAGGGATGCATCGAGGGACGTCTTTTGAGTGTGAGCGATGTAGCTCGAGTACGAGGGGCCAGGGACAGCGGGGACATTAGGGTTGGCGTAAGCGAGAGCCCAGTCTCGGATGATAGTCTGCAATGAAGTTGCATCGATCAAGGCATGGCTGACTTGGAAGTGAGCGTAAACATTGCCTTCAGGCCCAGCACAGATAGCAAGGCGGTGCGCAGGAGCATCAGCATCGAAGCTTCCATGCGCCGAGTCCCAGAGCTCTTCCATTGCAACCTCGTGATCCTCCTCGTCATCGTAGGTCAAGCTCTTGATGGACGGACGGAACTTCTTCAGGACGACTTGATCGAATGCTGCACTATCAAGGAGACTGCTAATGAACACTGTACGGAGCATCGGGTGTCGCTGGATGACACGTTGCCAGGCTCGCTGAAGTCGAGGGACATCAACTTGTGAGTTGTTGCCCTTGGAGGGTGTGATCTCCCAGACGGCATGGACTTCATACTGTGAGGCATCCTTGGACTGACTGAGAAGAATGCCGCGCTGCATGGGCGACGTGGGGTATACGTCCTCTACTCCCTCTGTTCCATGACGCGAGACTGTTGCTAATGTCTCGTTGAGTGGCTTGAGCTGTTCGTGGGATATGGGAAGGAGGGGCAGGTCGCTCTTTGTGAGCTGGTAGGAAGTCTTCTGTAGTGCAGATACGACATCAACAAGCGCCTGGTTATAAAGGGTGAACCACTTTTCCAGCTTGTCCAGGTGCTGGATTCCTGCAGGATAGTTCCAGGAGACGTTCAAGGCATCTTTCTCCACCACAGCAGAGATATCAAGGACCGATATACGGGCAGCGGAAAGGTTGACGTCGACGGGGCCCATAGACTTCGGAAGGGACTCGAAAAGACCCTCATCGCGCTCGAGCTGTTGGAATCGGCCGAGATAATTGAAGAGGATCTCAACAGGTAACGATTGTGATCCTGTGAGCGTCTTGGCTGTAAAGTAGGGCACTCCCAGACCTGGGATAGCCCTACGCATATCCTTGACCCGGATGACAGAATCAACATAGTCGTCTCCATGAGAGTTGAGAACAAGCGGCACAATGGCCGTGAACCAACCGACTGTTTCATGGACTGATGCCGACATGTCCAGCGGGTGATCTCGACCGTGAGTCTCAGTGTGGAATGTAGGCGCAGACCGCTCAGAGAAGACGGCGGAAAATGTGTGCGCGGCTACAGCCAGTAAAACATCGATGACTTCAGCCTTGAGGGTCGTGTCGGCGGCCTCGAGAAGCGCTGAGGTTAGAGCAGGGTCCAGAGTGAATTCACCATGCTCCAAGTTGGTAAAGTTGTTCGACGCTGCGTCTATTCCCCAGAAATCGAGATCTGGCTCTGAAGGTGTAAACGGCAGGGCTAGAGCAGTCGATGCGTTGGTTGCGGCGTAGTTCTCTAGACTGCGGGCCCATCGCTGGTATGACCAGGACATCTGTGTCTTAGGCAGTAATGTTCCAGCAATGAGTTGCTCCAGATCTTGTAAGAGTACTCTCCAGGACACGAGATCAATGACAAGATGGTGTGCAACCATGAAGAGAGACGTAGAGTCTTGGGTATGGACCAGTCTGGCCGCCATCAAGGGGCCGGTGGTAATATCCAGGCATCGTTCGGCTTCGACCATAATGTCCTGGGCCTCTTCCCAAGTCTCGTTCTTGGATGTAGAGAAAGAAAGCGAGCCCTCGACATCCATAGTCACCCTCTGGGTCCAGTGGCCTGCAGGGAGCACCTTTTCAAAACGGGCGCGGAGCATCGGATGACGACGAACCAACTCCAAGAGAGCCGACTGAAGCACACTATCCGATGTAGGGCGTCGTAGCTTGAGGAGCATGCTCTGGTTGTAGTGGTTCTCTCCTTGGGGAAATTGCGCGAGATGAAGTTTCTGGATGGGTGTAAGGGGGAAGGGGTTAAGATCGTCAACGTCGTTGGACTTTGCTGCATCAGCGTCGACGGTAGAACCGCTGAGCTGCTGGGCCTTGGCTGCCATTTCGATGATATTGGCGCTCTTGAGGATATCTCGCACAGGGAGGGAGACGCCTCGTCGGCGGCAGAGGGCCATGACCTGCATAGCGGTGATAGAGTCACCTCCCATGCTGATAAAGGAGCGGCGAAGGGGTACTTGTCCTGCTGCCAGATTGATAATCTCGGCCACTGCCTCGCTAATAATCTGTGCAGGGCCTTGGACGCTCTCAATTGCGGCCTCTGGCTCGTTATCAGCTAGGCTGCTCACGATGCGGTCGTACATCTCGGCTGAGATCCCGTCAATCCACTGAGCCACACGTCGGTTTTCGAGTTTGCCGGATGAGTTGATGGGCATCTGGTTAACAATAACGAAGACGGAAGGATGCATGTAGGCGGGGAGCTTGTCAGCAATGTAGTTCTGGACCTCCGATACAGTGGCCTTGGCGACTAGCAGGTCTTCAGGGTTATCGAGCAACTGTAAAGGCTCGATATCTCTGCTATCCTCTGTCGCTTGTAAACCACGGAGGGATAACACTGCAACGATCTTTCCGGCCAAGGTTCCACTGGACCCAAGCATCACCATTTGAGTTGCGATCCTGTCGTGAGAGGCACTGATCTGGTAGCTGATCTCGCCCAATTCGATACGTTGGCCTCGCACCTTGACCTGGGTGTCCTTTCGTCGTACAAATATGAGCTTGTTACCCTTGCCCTCAGAGCAGTAGGAGACAAGATCTCCAGTCTTGTATGCACGCTGGACTCCAGGTAGATAGTGGAGACCGGTACTGACGAAGGCATCTTGCGTCTTTTCAGGGCTGTTGAGATAGCCGCGGGCCAGGATAGGGCCCTGGACAAGGAGCTCGCCTACGGCGCCGATGGGCATCAGCACGGTTGGGTCGCGGGGATCTACTACCCACGTGTTGCAACCTACAGAGCCACCGATGACCTCAGGACGTGTGGGATGTCCAGTTCTGTCGTCATAAGTGCACATGACGGTGCATTCTGTTGGCCCATAGGCATGAAGAACCCTGCAGCCACCCTCGCTCCATTTCTTGGCGGTAGCATGGCTTGCGGACTCGCCTCCCAGAGCTATGTAACGGATACAGGGCACCTCAGAAGGGTCGAGTGTACTAGCTACTGCAGGCGTCAGAAGCATCCAGGTAGCAGACAGCCGGTTGATGGCCGCTGCAAGGTCGTTGATTCGCTCGTCCTCAGATAGAACGCACACGCAGCCTCCATGAACAAGGGTGGTAATGATCTCAGTGATGCAGGCGTCAAAGGCGTAGGAGGAAAATTGTAGTGTCCTGACATCTTTGTTGAAGTAGAGAGCACGTCCATGGGCTGTGGTGCCAGTTACAGCGGCGCGGTGCTCTATCATTACACCCTTGGGTTGGCCGGTTGAGCCCGATGTGAAAATGATGTAGACGGCGTTATCTGGCGTAGCGAGATCCAATGATAGTTTGTCATCTGCGGTGCTTTGCTTCGCGAAACTGGCAAATGCATTCACATCCAAAGCCACGGTGGTGTCAACAAGAGCCGAGATGCGGTCGGTGCGGTCAGGTGACGCAAGAGCTACAATCCGGTGCGGAAGTTGCTCGACAATCATGGTGATGCGCTCAGGAGGGTGGGCTGGGTCTAGAGGAACGAACACGCCGCCTGCTTTCATAACGGCAAGCATAGCAACGACCATCCAGATACTCTTTGTGAAGATAAGCGGCACTGTGACCTCGGGTCCAACACCAAGGCTGCGCAGGTAGACGGCGAGTTGGGCGGCGTGGTCGTTAAGCTCGGCATATGACAGTTCGCCTTCCCATGAAGAGGTGACCGCACAATGTTGAGGCGAGTCCTCTACGTGACCTTCGATGATGGCATGAACAGTAGACTCGATGGCAGGTTGTGGTTGTCCCTCGCTGTTCCATTCCATGATCTGCCGGCGACCACTGTCGCCTAGCAAATCAACCACTGGCAGAGTGCGGTTTGGATCCTGGATGAGTGCATCTAGGGCACGCAGTGTGGCCTCGACAACATCCGATGCGTGGTTATCGGACAGCTTATCGGTCCAATATGTTAAATGCAGCTCAATAGTGTCACCAAGATCGACTATGTTGAGTGTGATATTATACTATTCTTGGTGTCAGTATGTGGATTTCTCTTTGTAGGTCACTCCGAGATACGAGATCCGGCAGATCTGGTTACTTACCTCGCTGGGGTCATGTCCTTCAACAACATCGAGCTCGAGTTGTCCTGGAATCTCGTCTTCCAATGTCACCTTTTGTAGCGACATAACGGTATTGAAAAGACCCTTTTTGCCGATCCTCAACGCGCGCTGTATGTCGGCCAGCGCGGAGTGTTGATGGGGCAGGCTGTCGATGTAGGTGCGGTTCATGGTCTGCAGCAGCTCCAGGGCAGAGAGGGCATCATCTCCCATGCCAAAGTTGGTACTTGAGACAAGCATGCTGATAAGAGGACCGACGATCTCGTCGATGCGGTCTACGGGGACATCGCGACCTGAAGTGAGGTAACCGAAGCAGATGTCGTCGGAGCCGGTGAAGGCACGTAAGACCAATGCCCAAGCGACCTGGAAGAAGTTGGCAACGGACACGCCGTGGGTGCGGCCGAGCAGGCGCATGGCTTCGACGCCAGGCACGAGCTTCGTGATCTTGTTCAGCGACCTAGTATCTGCCGCTTCGTCTCCATCCAGAAGAACTGGGAAATGGCACGGGCGTGCAGATGCAAGTGTGTCAGACCAGTAAGAAAGGGACTGGGACACAGGTTTCTCATAGACGTGAGCAATATAGGCTTCATAGTCAGGTCCAACTCCTTCCAAAGTGTCATGATACGCGCGAATCAGATCGTTCATCAAGAGGCCCATAGAGGTTCCGTCGATCAATGCGTGGCTGATAGTGATTGAAAGGTAGACATCGTGGCCTGCATCACAGACGATCAGGGCATATGGGGGCTTATCTGATGGCAGTACTGGGTTCGACGACCGGAGGAAGGCAACGGGGTCATCGCCGTTGTACTTTTGAACATCAATTGTAGGCTGGGCTGCTGTTGCAGTCTCTCTGAGGACAACCTGGGCGTAGACACCGTCATTTCTGCCGCTCTCACAGAAGACTGTGCGCAGCATTGGGTGGTATTGGACGAGTCGGCGCCAAGCGTCTTGGATCCGTGCCAGGTCGATTGATGCGCCTCCTTTTGGTGGAGAGATCTTCCAAATGCCAGATACCGCATACGAAGCGTCGTCTTTGGCTTGGCTGAGAAGGATACCTTGTTGGAGAGGGGAGCAGGGATAGGCAGCCTCGACGACCTCGGGGTTCCAGCTACCCACCTTATCCTTAGTGGCATTGGCGAATGTAACGAGACCGTCTTCTCCTAGACCCAGCAGCGGGAAATCGCTAGGTGTAAACGTGGCAGAAATGGCGGGAAGTTGGGATGCGAGGGTTTCCATCACATTCTTAAACTCGTCCAGCCAGACTTGGAGGCGACTCTGGATCCCCATTTTGGTGTTGTAACCAAGCGAGAGAACCAGTTCAGAGTCTTCAACTGCTGCCATTACATCAATGAGAGCCATCCGATTTGAGGAATCTGCAACGTCCTGTGTTCTTGATGTCGTTTTCGTGATTTGCTGGATAATAGTGTCGGATTTCTGGAGTTGCTGGTATTGTCCCAGGTAATTGAACAGAATCTCCATCTCCTCATGGTGCGCAAATGCGGCTTGGCCCTCTTCGGTTAGGTATCGACACGCAAAGTAAGGCAGTCCCTTGCCGGGAATCCTACGTCGGACATCCTTAACCTGGCGGACTGTCCATAGAAGCTCGCGATCTGCAGTGTTCTGTTCAGGAACAACAATGGGGGAGATAGTAGTAAACCAGCCGACGGTGCCGGACAGGTCGATACCATCATCCCATGCACTACGGCCGTGGGACTCTGTATAAACAGTTGGGATGGATGGGCGCTCAGGGAAGACACTTCTGAAAGAGAAGATAAGGGCAGCAATCATTAGATCGTCTGGGTCTGTGCCGAAGGCTGTGTTGGCAGGACCAAGAAGTGCCGCAGTACTGGCTTTATCAATCCTCGTGTGGATAGCGACAGCATCGGCCATGATGTTTGTTTCATTTCCAGAAGGCATTTCCCAAAATGAGATGTCGGCAGCAGGAACGGTAAAGGGCAACACAGAGTCGACATGATACTCAGTGGCCTTTTGAATAAGTGCCTCTGTCCATACTGGCATCGGTAGAGTCTCGCCCTGGAGTGATGGAGGAGATGATCCTGCGGTAGAGGCTGCCAGAAGCTGCTCGAGATCTGCCAGTGTGACACGCCAAGAAACAAGGTCGACAACAAGATGGTGGGCGGCAAGGAAGAGCGCTTGACCATCTGAGAGGTCTAGGAGGCTGGATGTAAACACAGGCCCTTGTGTAATATCCAGACTAGCCTGGAGCTTATCGAGACTGTCCATGGAGTCTGCTAGGTTGGAAAACTTGCGATGTTCAAACTTGAAGCTTCCGGTGATATCCAAACAGATCTTCTGTTTCCATCCATCATCGGAATGAAGGAAACGGGCACGGAGCATTGGATGATGCTTCACGGTGGTTGTAAGGGCCGTCTGGACCTGTTGGGCTGTGAAGGTTCTTGTCAGACGGACGATGAACGACTGATTAAAGTGCTGATTGGCTGACGGCTGTGTGTTGAAGAAAAATCGTTGGATGGGTAACAAGGAAAACGGCTCGTCTGTCACTGTAGCCAAAGCCTTCGAATCATCTTCACTGTTCGCTGCGATACCTTTGAAACGGGAACGGCTGGCTAGATCAGGGATAGATCGGCTGCGAAGGATGTCATGGACGGTGGTGGTGATTCCACGTTCTCTAGCCTTAGAGAGGACTTGCATGGCAGTGATGGAGTCTCCACCGAGGCTGGTGAAGGACTGGCCATGAGGAATTGAATCGACAGGCAAGTTGAGAACACTGGCCCAGATGGCGAAGAGATGCTCCTCCATCGGGGTCTTGGCTCTTTTCATCGATTCTGCAGTCCCATCTGTGCTGGACTCGCGTTTGACAATGCTGGCCAAGTCGGACTCGGTTAGTGACTCGACCCAGGCCAAGATCTGGCGGCGATCTGTCTTGCCGTTGGTTGTGTATGGGAGCTGTTCAACCGTCATCCAGATCTTGGGGACCATATAGGGTGGCAGAGTTGACAAAAGCCTCTCCTGAATAATATCGTTGGCGGTGGCGGCCTGCTCGCCACGAATGGCAGTGATACCACCTGAGCCAGAGTTTGTCGACTTTTGTCCTTCTCCTACTGGATGATCTTGGGAGAGAACGGCAGTAAGACGACCCTGACAGGCGCCCTTCTTTGGGTAGAGCACGATGGCGTGGCGAATGCTTGATTCAACGTTGGATATATGCACCTCGACCTCGTTAAGCTCAACACGCTGACCGCGAACCTTGACCTGGTTATCCCTTCGGCGTACGAATGAGAAGGAACCATCAGGGCGACTTCGACCAATATCTCCACTTCTGTAGAAGCATTTTCCTGGGTATGGCGTCTTCATCCATTCGGGTGGGCTGATAAAAGCCGCCGAGGTCTTCTCAGCGTCGAGGTAGCCACGACTGACGAGAGGCCCCTCGATGAGTAACTCTCCTACGGCTCCAACGGGGAGCAGCATAGATGGGTCATTGGCATCTGTTACCCAGATGTGAGAACCCATGGCTTGGCCAAAGTTGGCAGGGTCACTATCAGCATTCAGAGGGCCTGCGGCGTTACTCCACATGGTTGTCTCGGCCGGACCATAACTGTTAACAAGGAAGACCTTGTCAGACCATCGACGAATATTATCAGCTGTTGGTGCTTCGCCACCCATGATAAGTGTCTTGAGGCCAGGGACACTGACGGGGTCGAGAAGATCAGCGACTGTGGGGGTCAAAATGGCCCAATTCACATCAAGAGAGTTAATGGCACCGGGCAAGTCCTCAAGACGACTGCTCTCAGAAGGAACGCAAACACAGCCTCCCTGGGCCAGAGGGTAGAATGTCTCGGCAACGGAGAGATCGAATGTGTAGGCGGCGAACTGTAAAGACCGCGTATCAGAGGTGATCTGATGGGGGCCAGCGTGTACCAGTGCAGCCGTGGACAGGGATCCGTGCTCAATAACAATTCCCTTAGGACGACCTGTACTGCCAGAAGTAAAGATGATATAGGCCGCATGATTGCTGCGTACAGAAATCGAAGGAGGATTTGTGGCAGGACCCAAAGAGCCAAGGTTGTCCTCATTGACGATGGCGATGTGTGGGAACAGGCCCTCAAAGCGGTCTTTGTATTTGGCTTCGGTGAGTAGGATCGGCGGTGATCCTAACTCGGACAGAATAACCTCCACACGGTCAGCGGGAAACTTACTATCAATAGCTACAAAGGCGCCGCCGGCCTTCAAAATAGCTAACTGCGAGACGACAGTCCAGGCAGATTTGTCGAAGCAGGTAACGACAAAGGTGTCTGGCTTGAAGTCAATTAGAGAGTGCATATGGTTGGCGAAGGCGTTGGCAGCTTCATCAAGCTCGCGGTAGGTAAATGTTCGGTCCCAACCACAGACGGCCTGACGCTCTGGCGTAGCTTGGGTCTTTCGCTCAATAATGTCATGTAAACACTCGTCAGATGTGAGGGGAATTCCAGCGGCGTTCCAGGTATCCATGTCGCGTCGCATTTCATCACCAACTAAGGAGACTCTGACCAAAGATTGATCAGGGTTTCCAGCAATGCCGGCCACGGCGGCCAAAAGCGCACGCATCATCTGCTTCCCGTGGGAAGGAGAGACTTTGGACGTCCAGTGGGTGAAGTGAATCTCAATATCCTTGCCAGCCTCATCAAGCACGTTGACAGACAGATCGTACTCGGTAGGGTCGCGGCCATCAATTGGCGTCATCTTGAGGAGGCCACCGTCATTGTTGTCAGCGGCTGCAGCAGCATCATGCTTCTGAAATGAAACAATGGATGAGAAGAGACCCTCAGATCCAATCCCAAGACGATGTTGGATCTCAGCCAAGGATACGTGCTGGTTGGAGATACCCTCGATAAGATCGTCCTGCAATTGCCGGAGTTCTTGCAGGACAGACTTGCTGCGGTCATTGAAATTGACGCGGCAGGTAAGCATGTTGATAAGGGGTCCAACGAGTGTGGCTACGCCGTCGATAGGGGCATCGCGACCGGATGTCAGGTAGCCAAACATGACATCGTCTTCGCCAGAGTAGGCACGCAGGACCAGTGCCCAGGCGGCATGGAATATGCTGGCCATGGTGACGCCCTGAGAGGCACAAAGAGCTCTTAGAGACTCGGAGCGAGGTACTACTACTTCTATTGCTTCCAGTTCTGGTGGTGAAGGGACCTTCATGCTATCGAGAAGGGGCGGGAATCGACAGGGAGTGGCACCTTTGAGGAAGTCGGCCCAGTACCCAATAGCTTGATCAGCGGGCTGCTGGTTGATGAATGAGACCAGCTCTCTGTAGCCAAGACCCGGCTGGGAGCTTAGGCGGTGGGCATAGGCCTGCTGTAGATCGTGTAGCACTATAGGCAGTGAGGCGCCGTCGACCAAGGCGTGGCTAAGGCGAATGAACACGAAAGTCTGATCCTGGATGGCGTAAGTGATAAATTGGTGAGGGAGCTTTCCGTAGGCGAATATGTCGCCATTCACTTGTGCCATAGCCGCTTTGACCCTCTTCAACACTGCTTCGTCGTCTGTGGCGTCGCTAGCGTCCAACTCTAGATTGATATGTCGAACGGGTGGTGTGGGATCTCGTAGGACGGCCTGGTCAAACGAGCCGTTACCGCGGAGGTTAGGGAGGAAGACAGTACGCAGCATCGGTTGCCGTTGAACGACCTGACTCCAGGCCTTTGCAAGATCCTCTACCTGTAGAGAACCTTTGGCCGAGCTGACCTTCAGAGCGACACGCACATCGTAGAGGTCGGGCTTGTGAGCCTGGCTCAGCAAGATGCCCTGTTGAATTGGCGAGCAGGGGAATACTTCCTCAATGGAAGCCGGCCCCCATGCACCGATATGTTCGAGGCATACATCCCGCATGTCGGTGAGGTCAGAATACGTCATATCCTTCATTAAAGGCATATCTTCCAGTGTGAAGCCAGTTGACATGTTGCTTGTAGCATCAGTAAGGTTCTTGATATGGTGCTGAAGACGATCGATCCAGACCGAAACGCCGTCAACACGCTCTTGGCTTAGGGCGCCCGGCATCGTGATGGTTACTGTCGCCTCGCCTGCGGCTACGGCGACGGCTATATCGAAGATGGCAAGGCGGCGAACAGACGTATCAGCATCGTATCGAGGGAACTCGACGTCGGATACAGGTTGCAGGAGTGCATCATCGCGCTCGAGTTGCTGGTACTGGCCAAAGTAGTTGAACAAGATCTCCATCTTGTCATGGTCTCTGAACTTTCGCACACCGGCGGCGGAGAGGTAACGGTAGGAGAAGTATGGCACACCTTGGCCAGGGACAGACCGACGGGTATCCTTGATCCTCATTAGGCTGTCGATGACGCCAGCAGGGACAGAGTCGTCTGCCAAGGCAACGGGGACGATAGAAGTGAACCATCCGACGGTGCGAGAGAGGTCTAGACTGTCAGCAGCGCCGTCGCCACGTCCATGGCCCTCGACAAAGATGGCTGGGAGACCACGGTCAGGGAAGGCTTCAGCAAAGGACTGGAAGGCAGCTGCGAGGAACAGGTCCTGGGGATCTGTCTGGAAAGCTTCATTGCAAGGACCTAGGAGCGCCTTTGTGATGTCGGTGTTCAGGGTGAAGCTGACCTCGCGGGTAGAACCACAAGGGTTGGCCTCTACATTCCAACCCCAGTAGTCCAGTCGGGGCTTGGGAATGTCGTAAGGGAGCACGCGGGATGGGCTCCATCTCTGTACACGACGGGGCTGTGTGCGAACCCAGGCTTGGAATGGAACAAGCGAAAGTTTATCCTGCAGGGTTTGGGCCTTGCCAGACAGAATGATCTCGAGCTCCTCCAGAAGTACTCGCCATGACACCATGTCGATAATGAGATGGTGTGCGACCAAGGCCAAGATTCTTCGGTTGTCGGTCAGGTGCATGAGACAGGCTGCCATAACAGGACCGCTGCGGATATCTAGCGACCTTTGGACGGTCTCGATGAGTTTGGCCACCTTGTTAACCGCTACACCATCATGGTCTTGGAAGTTGAGTAATTTGGCATTACCGGGAGCCGTTACCCGTTGCACCCAATCGCCTTCCTCGTCGCTGAATCTAGCACGCAGCATCGAATGTCGATCTACGAGCTGCCGAAGCGCATCATGGACGAGCGACGGGGTCAGGTCCTCAGTGGCAGGAATCTGGATCAAGAAGCTTTGGTTGAAGTAATTGATGCCATCAGGATACATGTCGAAGAACATTTGCTGGATAGGAGATAGGGCGAAGTCCACGTCGGTCTCGTCAGATCTGTCCACTCCATCCTCAGCTTTCACGGTGGTGGGTTTGGCGGCCCGGCTGGCAAACTCTGCGAGGGCTGAGATAGTCTTCAGATTGAAGATATTCTGGACAGTGATCTCGATGCCCTGGTTACGGCAGCGGGATACGACGGCCATGGCGGAGATAGAGTCACCACCAAGACTGAAGAAGGATCGGCGTAGGGGGACCTGTTCCAGGGGCATGTTCACCACTTGGGCGACTACTCCACGAATGATCTCCTCGGCTTGACTCTTCTGAAGGAAGCCGGCCTCGGGCTCAGTCTCGGGCTCGTCAACAAAGTTGATGATGCGGTTGTATGCCTCGTCGTTGAGGCCATCTACCCAGGCGGCCACACGACGTGTTTCAAGCTTTCCAGACGAGTTGACTGGCATGCGGTTGACTGCAATCATGGCGAATGGTTGCATGTAAGAGGGCAACTTATCGCTGATGAAGTCTTCAATTTCGGAGATGATGGCCCTGGCCTGAGTCTGGTCTTTGGGGTTATCCAGCAGCTGCATTGGCTCGTTGTTATCGCCTTGCTCCGCAGGCAAGCCGTGGAAGGCCAAGACGGCAACAATCTTTCCAGCAAATTTACCGCGGGCTCCGAGAACAACAAGTCGTGTAGCGATCTTAGCGTGTGCGGCACCGATCTGGTAGCTGATCTCTCCCAGCTCAATGCGTTGACCGCGAACCTTGACCTGCGTGTCCTTGCGGCGAATGAAAGCGAGCTTGTTTCCTTGCCCCTCGGGAGCGTAGGAAACCATATCGCCGGTTCGGTATAGGCGGCCATTGGGAAGCCATGAGAGACCAGTCAAGAAGGCCCCCTCCGTTTTGACAGGATCATTCAGATAGCCACGTGCAAGGATATTGCCTTCAATAAGCAGCTCACCCACGGCACCGACAGGCATAAGGATGTTGGGATCTCGGGGATCAACAACCCAAGTGTTACAGCCCATAGCCGTGCCGATGATTTCAGGTCTCGGTTCAAATCCCTTCCTATAATCATGCGTGCAGATTGCACAACACTCCGTAGGTCCGTACACCTGGACGACCTGGCAGGTATCTGTTTGCCATTTCTTCACGACAGCATGCCCTAGAAGCTCGCCTCCAATGGCAATTAGACGAATAGTAGGGACTGCAGATGGATCAAGCATGCTGGCAACAGCCGGGGTGAGGAATGCCCAGTTGATGCGAAGTCGGTTGATAGCCCCAACGAGGTCATTCATGCGCTCTTCCTCTGACAGGACACAGATACAACCGCCGTATACAAGTGTTGTGATAATCTCCATTACACATGCATCAAAAGCGTATGAGGAGAATTGAAGGACTCGTGACTCTCGGCTGTAAGACATGTGGTGACCGTGAGCTGTTGTACCTGTAGCAACAGCAGAATGTTCAAGAAGAACTCCCTTAGGCTGACCGGTCGATCCGGAAGTAAAGATGATGTAAACACCATTAGATGGTGTAGCAGCAGTGACGGGTGAGTTGACACTCTCGTGGTTCTCTAGCTGGGCAAGAGAGGCTCCATCGACGGAGATGGTGTTATCGACGAGATGTGCAACAGTCTGGACGCATTCGGGCGATGTGAGCGCAACAACACGCGATGGAAGCTGCTCGATGATCATTTGAACACGATCGGGTGGATGAGCATGATCCAGAGGCACAAAGACACCTCCAGCTTTCATGACGGCCAGCATAGCTACTACTGTCCAGATGCTCTTCTTGAAGCATAGTGGAACTGTAACCTCAGGTCCGACGCCGAGACTGCGTAAGAACAGGGAAAGACGAGTGGCATGACGATCGAGCTCGCTGTACGATAGCTCACCCTCCCACGAGGCCACGGCACAGTTGTTCGGGATTGCTTGAATCTGTTCTTCAATGAGAGCATGAACGGTCGACTGCATTGGTGGGTGGTCTTGGCTGTTCCAGTCCATGATACGTTGGCGGCTGGAGTTGCTCAAGAGGTCGATGACAGGCATTTTACGGCTTGGGTTCTCGGCGATAGCGTCTACTGCGCGCAGTAAAGCCTGAACAACCTCTGAAGCATAGCTGTCTGAGAGCTTGTCTGTCCAGTATGTGAAATGTAACTCGATAGTCTTGTTGAAGTCGAGGATGTTCACAGTCATGTTGTACTAGTTTTTGTCAGTGATTTATTCCAAAGCAAGAGAGATAAGCATAGCATACCTCGCTGGGGTCGTGAGAGTCTACGATGTCGAAACCAAGCTGATCTGTTGTCTCTTCCTCTTCAGTAATTCTCTGGAGAGACATAGCTGTGTTGAAGAGGCCTGTGTTGCCAACACCTAGGGCGTGTTGAATACTACCAAGTGAGCAGTGTTGATGAGGTAGACTGTCAAGATAGGTACGATTCATCGCCTCAAGTATCTCCAGGGCGGACTGAGCCTCGTCATCACCAACCTTAAAGGTGGTGCTGGCTATGAGCATGCTGATCAAGGGACCGACCATGGCCTCGATTCGGTCAATTGGCACATCACGGCCGGATGTTAGATAACCAAAACAAACATTATCCGAGCCAGTAAAAGCCCTTAGGACCAGGGACCATGCCAACTGGAAGACGTTGGAGATGGAGATGGCATTTGTACGGCCGAGCTGGCGCATTGCATCAGCGGTAGCACTGGAGATGGGAAGCACTATTTTGTTCAACACTCTGCCACTGCTTCCATCAGATAAGACTGGGAAGAGGCAAGGCTGAGTGTCAGCAAGATTGTCGGTCCAGTAGACGAGCGATCGAGAAAGAGGTTCTCTGTAAACATGGGAGATGTAGTCGCCATAGGATGGGCCTGATCCTTCCAGAGTGCCATTGTAAGCACGTAGGAGATCATCCACCACCAGATTCATAGAAGTACCGTCAATCAACGCGTGGCTGACTTGCAGAGACATGTAAGTATCATCACCACTGTTGCAGATAGACAGAATGTGGGGAGGCTTGTCTAGAGGCAATGCCGAGGCTGAGGATCGCAGGAACTCGATAGGGTCTTTTCCTTGACAATCCATCACATTCATGGTGGGTGCGGCAGCAGGGGTATCGGCCCTCAGTAAGATCTGAGCGAAAGCAGAATCGGTTGTACCGCTCTCGCAACAGATAGTACGGAGCACTGAGTGGTAGCGCACAACTCGTTCCCACGCAGTCTTGAGAGTTTGGAGACTGAAGGGCATATCCTTTGCAGAGCGAATCTTCCATACTGCGTAGACGATGTAGGCCTTAGGGTCCTTGGATTGACTGACAAGGATACCCTGCTGTAACGGCGAGCATGGGTAGACTGACTCAACGACTGCTGGGCCCCAAGATCCTACCTTGGCTTTGCACGCCGCCGCGAGGGATACAAGACTAGCGTCATCAAGGCTGAGGAGGGGGAAGTCTCCTGGTGTGAAGGAGGGGGCAATATCAGGGAGCTCCGTTGATAGGGATTTCAGAGCAAGGCTGTACTCATCCAGCCAAAGTCGTAAACGATTGCGATAGGCCATCTTTGTGTTGTAGTTGAGTGACAGGACTAACTCAGACCCCTCGACAGCTGCGACAATGTCTACAAGAGCCATTCGAGGTGCACTTGGTGCAGCGTCCTGAATTTCAAGTGGAGCCCCAAGCTCCTGGATAACAGCATCAGACTGCTGTAGCTGCTGATACTGGCCTAGATAATTGAAGAGGACCTCCATTGAGGTGTGATCCTTGAAGGTAGCACGACCTTGATCAGTGAGATAGCGGCTGGCAAAGTAAGGAAAGCCCTTGTCGCGAATACGACGCCTTATGTCCTTGACGTGACGAACAGTCTCAATGAGATCGAGGGTGGCGTTAGAGACAGCCAAGGGATAAATGGTTGTAAACCAGCCCACGGTGCGAGATAAATCAATGCTATCATCCCATGCGTTTCGACCGTGGCCCTCACTGTAGATGGCCGGGAGCGAGCGCTCGGAGAAGATGCGGTGGAAAGAATAGGCGAGAGCTGCCAGCATCAAGTCATCTGGGTCCGTTCCATAGGCAGTATTGGCGCGGCCAAGGAGAGCTGCAGTGCTCTTAGCGTCTAGGCGTGTCTGAATAACGTTCGTGTCCGACATGACATTGTCCCGGCCATTATCCATATCCCAGAAGGCAAAATCCGCAGACGGCACCTTAAAGGGGAGAACTGAGTCGACATTGTAGTCGCCAGCGCGTTGAAGGAGTGCTTCGGCCCAAACGGGCATCGACACAGCTTCAGGTGCTAACGAAGAAGATGCAGATTCAGACGAGAGCAGAAGCTCGAGGTCAGAGAGTATGACGCGCCAGGACACAAGATCGACGACTAGATGGTGAGCGGCGAGAGATAGGGCCTGGCCGTCAGGTAGGTTGATGAGATAGGAGGTGACGAGGGGTCCCTTTTGGATGTCGAGGCTAGTCTGCAAAGCATCGAGAACAGGTACTGCATCGGACAGAGATGGGAAGCTTCCCTGTTGGAATTCGAAGCTACCCTCAACATCAGGGAGAATTTGCTGGGTCCAATCGTTGTTACCATCCTTGAAGAAGCGAGCGCGGAGCATAGGATGTTGCTTCACCACGGTGGCGATGGCAGTCTTTACTCGCTCAGCAGCCAGAGTCTTGGAAAGTCGGACCGTAAATGTCTGGTTGAAATGGCTATTGCCAGAAGGATTCATCTCGAAGAACATGCGCTGTATGGGCAGTAGAGGGAACGGGTCATTCTTCACCACGGCCATGGATTGAGTCTCGTTGGTACTGGGAACAAGGGCCTTGAATCGAGCCCGAGTAGCCAGGTCAGACAAAGACTGGCTGCGAAGAACGTTGTCAACCGAAACAGTGACACCAGATTCCCGGGCCCTAGAAACGACTTGCATCGCCGAAATAGAGTCGCCACCAAGGCTGGTAAAAGATTGGTCCAGCGGGAGAGAATCAACGGGGAGGTTGAGGACTTGGCTCCAGACCTTGGCGAGTGTCTCCTCCATAGGTGTCAGTTTCCTTGCACCTTGTGAGCCTACCACATTATTTTCCGGTGAGGAAACGATGCTGGCGAGATCTTGATCGGTCATCTTCTGCACCCAGTTGAGGATCTGTCGACGATCCATCTTGCCGTTGGTTGTAAGCGGCATATCCTCGACAGCTATCCAAATCTTGGGGATCATGTAACCAGGCAGGGTCGATGACAATTTGTTCCGAAGAGCCAGGTTGCGAGCCATGGTCTCCTTGTTGTTAACGGCGACCAGGATACGTGATGCGTCTTGATGTTGGCGACGCGAGATTACTGTAGTGAGACGTCCTTGGCAAGCACCTGTCTTGGGGTACAGGACAACAGCGTGACGAAGCTCTGGATCAGCTTGGGATACATGGACCTCGACCTCATTGAGTTCGATACGCTGACCCCGTACCTTGACCTGATTGTCCCTTCGACGAACGAAGGATAAAGTGCCGTCAGGGTTGTATCGTACGATATCTCCAGAGCGGTAGAGTCTGGGATACTCTGTCTTAAGCCACGCAGGAGGGCCAATAAAGACCTCTGCCGTCTTAACGGGGTCGATATAGCCACGGCCGACAATTGGGCCCTCGACGAGGAGTTCTCCTACTGCACCGACTGGCAGCAGTATAGAGGGGTCATTCATATCGGTCACCCAAATACCAGCGCCCCGAGCAGGACCGAAGTTTGCGGGGTCACTAGTTGCTGTGACGCGGTCGGTGCAGTTACAAACAATGGTTGTTTCAGCAGGACCGTATCCAATGATGAAAACGACCTTTTCATGCCAGCGACGGATGTTTTCCGACGTGGCGGCCTCTCCGGCTAAAACGAGTGTTTTCAGACTGGGAACGAGGTCTGGCTCCAAGATGTCTGCCATGGTTGGCGTCAAGAAGGCCCAGTTGACGTCGAGATCATTGATAGCACCAGTCAGATCTTCCAGTCGACGACGCTCTGTTGGTATACAGAGACAACCTCCATTGAGAAGGGCCATGAACGTCTCGCCGACAGATAAATCGAATGTATTGGCGGCAAACTGCAGTGATCGGGTGTTGCGATCGATCTGATAAGGCTTAGCAAAATGTTTTGCTACCGTAGATAAGGACTGGTGCTCAATCAAGATGCCCTTGGGTTGGCCTGTGCTACCAGAGGTGAAGATAGAGTATGACAAGTTGTTACCGCTCACCCCAGTTACAGGGGGGTCAGGTCGAGGTCCGAGAGAATCAAGCGCCTCCTGGTCCACAACGATAACACGTGAGAAAATACCCTCGAAACGGTCTTTGTACTTTGTCTCTGTGAGCAGGATAGAAGCTCCTAGGTCGTGTACAATGCCCTTGATGCGATCGATGGGATGGGCTGGATCAATGGCAGCAAACGCAGCACCAGCCTTGAGGATACTCATCTGAGAAACAGTAACCCAAGCCGACTTGTCAAAGCAAGTGACAACAAATGTGTCAAGCTTGGGTTTAGCTGAGCCGAGAGAATGAAGATGATGGGCAAAGGCATTGGCCGCTTCGTCAAGTTCACGATAGGTAAAATCGCGATCCCAGGCGCAAACGGCTGGACGATCAGGAATCTCCTGGACCTGCTGCTCGAACAGGGTGTGTACACATTCTGTGTGAAGTTCCTGCATACCAATGGCATTCCAAGTGTCCATCTCGCGACGGGTCTCGGTGCTGACGAGGTTGACGTTAACTATCGGCTGGTCAACCTTTTCAGCGATGCTGGCTAGAGCTGATAGTAGGGCTCTAATGATGTGTTCTGCGTGAGAAGGCGAGATCTTGGAGTTCCAGTAGGTCAACATGAAAGAAAGCTCATGATCTGAATCGACAACGTTCAGAGATATGTCGTACTCGGTAGGATCATGAGAGTCAATCGCCGTCAGCTTGAGATTATCGCTACTGTCGTCCGCACCGGCCATGGTGGGGTCATGTCGTTGGAATGATACAACGGTAGTAAAGAGTTGTTCAGATCCCAGACTAAGGCTGTGCTGCACTTCGGCGAGCGATACGTACTGGTTTGAAATTCCAGAGGCGAAGTCGGCACAGATATCCTCAAGAAGTTGAATAACAGACATGGAAGGGTCAAAGTTGACGCGGCAGATGAGCATATTGATCAGAGGCCCAACGAGGCTGGCAATCCGCTGGATAGGGGCGTCGCGGCCAGAAGCGAGGTAGCCAAAATGCACCTCATCATCGCCTGTGTAGGCACGTAGGATAAGAGCCCAGGCTGCGTGGAAGATACTAGCCATTGTAACACCGTGATCGGCGCAGAGACGTCTCAAGCGTTCTGCATCTGCATCAGGCACGGGTATGTCTCGTGCTTCTAATGCACCAGGAGATGGAACCACGGCGTCATCGAGAAGAAGGGGTAGGCGGCAAGGGCTGGAATCATTGAGGTACCCCATCCAGTATTCGAGGGCCTGTTCGGTGGGTTGTTTCTGGATGAATGAGACCAACTCCCTGTATCCAAGGGCAGGGGCGCTTGGGAGGCTCTGACTGTATGCCTTTTGAAGGTCCTGAATGATGTATGGGAGAGATGCTCCATCTACCAACGCATGGCTGAGTCGAAGAAGCAAAAACATCCTACCGCTCACTGTGTAGATGGTGAGATCGTGAGGGACCTTGCCATACTCAAAGCCAGTAGCTGGTACCTCAGCCATCGTCTTTCGGACTCTCTCGATGAGATCGCCAGACGAAGCTGGGAACTCCTCCAGTTGCGTATGATGCACTGTAGGAAGATGGTTTCGTAGAATAGCCTGGTCGTACGACCCACTGCCACGAAGATTTGGCAGAAACACGGTGCGAAGCATCGGTTGACGCTTCACAACTTGTTTCCAGGCTTCGTGAATACGGTGGACTTGAGGTACATCGTTGCCGGATGTGACTTCGAAAGCAAAACGGACGTCGTACAGATCTGGAGTCCGGGACTGGCTGAGTAGGATACCTTGCTGCATAACAGAGCAAGGGAAAATCTCCTCAATGCTCCCGGGACCCCATTTGTGGATGTGTTCAAGACAAACAGCTTTCATCTCGGCAAGATTGGCGTAGGATTTATCATTGATCAGCGGCATGTCGCTCAAGGTAAACCCGGGCTGCATGGTACTCGTTATGTCGATCAGGCTTGTAAGTTCCTTTTGGAAGGACTCGGTCCAGACTGACACTTGCTGTGAGATGTTGGGTGTCAAGGCTTGAGGCATCAGTAGGGATACTGTGGCTCGCCCCGCAGCGACAGAAATTGCAATGTCAAAGACAGCCCAACGGCGTGATGTAGGTTGAACATCACGTTGGGCAAACTCTCCCTCGGGGATCGGCTTGAGGAGAGTATCGTCTCTCTCCAGACTCTGATACTGACCATGGTAGTTGAACAAGATCTCGATTTGGTCGTGGTGTCCAAACTCAGTCTTAGTCGCCTCATCTTCAGACAGGTGGCGATAGGAGAAGTAAGGAACACCGTGGCCGGGGACAGATCTGCGAGCATCCTTGGTCCTCATGACAGTCTCGATCAAGTCAGCTGGCACGTCATCGGCGAGTGCAACTGGGACGATGGAGGTGAACCATCCGACTGTGCGGGAGAGATCAACTTCAACTTCAGCTTCACGGCCGTGGCCTTCTGTAAAGATGGCTGGAACAGGCCGGTCGGGGAAGGCTTGGGCGAAAGATCGGAACGCTGCAGTGAGCATAAGATCTTGAGGGTCTGTCTGGAGAGGCTCATTGCAAGGACCCAGGAGCAATTTGGTCATGGTCTCATCAAGCTCAAAGCTTGTCTCGCGCACCGAGCCCCAACTGTTAGACTTGGCGAGGTCCAGCCCCCAGTAGTCCAAATGAGGCTTTGGAATGGTATAGGGAAGGACTGTCTGTGCAGAAAGTTCCTTAACATGAGATGATTGGATCCGAACCCATGCCTGGAATGGCACGGGAGTTAAGGCTGCTGCAGGGAGAGGTTTGCCAGTCAAGATAGCTTCAAGTTCCTCGACCAAGACGCGCCAGGAGACCATATCTACAACCAGGTGGTGAGCCACGATGGCGATAACCTGACGGTCAGGCAGGTTAATGAGCTTTGCTGAGACAATTGGACCATGTTGGATGTCCAGCGCCTGCTGAGCAGAGTCGATAAGGTCGTTGACTTGGTTGAGCGCAATGTCTGTGTGCTCCTGGTACTGCAACGAGCCAGTCACATCAGCTGTGACGCGCTGGGCCCAACGGCCTTGAGAGTTGGTATACCTAGCACGCAGCATTGAGTGACGACTGACAAGCTGTTCAAGTGCCTTATGTAGGGTTGAGGAAGCCACCTTTCTCTTCGACGGGATCTGCACAAAGAAACTCTGGTTGAAGTGGTTGACTCCATCGGGATACTGGTCAAAGTACACCTTCTGGATCGGCGATAGGGCAAAATCCTCGTCAACTTGATCCGAGAGGTCTAGATTCTGGTTCAAGGAGGATGAGGAGATTTCACCTGAGGGATTGTAGTCGACAAATGCCGCGAGGGCTGCGATAGTCTGATGTTTGAAAATATCCTTGACGGCGAGCTCAATGCCCTGACTCCTGCAGTGGGACACGACCTGCATGGCAGTAATCGAGTCGCCACCTAAGCTGAAGAAGCGATGCTCCCTGCTGATCTTGCGAGGATCCAAGTTAAGAACTTGAGCCCAGACGGAGCGTATAGCAGCCTCAGCTGGAGTCAGGGAGTCATCCGAGACGGGTTCCTCTTGACCAAGTGCCAGAATATCCCGAACAAGATCCTCGTCAGCTTTCTCCAACCAGGCTGTCATCTGACGGCGATCTATCTTGCCAGATGTCGTCAGGGGAACTGAAGATCCTTGGACAGCTGTCCAGACGGCGGGAACCATGTGTCTGGGTAACTTGGACGAAAGGTACTCCGTGACCGTACGCAACAGCTCTTGTGCCTTTTCGTGGTCAGCACCCTGCAAGAGACGCAGCGAGCCTGTTGCCGTTTCCGAGCCGAGACCTCGTAAAGAGACGACAGCAACCAGCCGATTGCTCAGTCGGCCGTTCTTGGTGAAGGTCACAAAGACATGCTGCACGTCCTTCTGGGCACTAGTGATATGGCTTTCGATCTCGCCAGTCTCGACTCGCTGACCTCGGATCTTGATCTGTGTATCCTTGCGCTGGACAAAGTCCATGGAACCGTCGAGGTTGTACCTAACTAGATCGCCTGTCTTGTAAAGACGGCGCCCATTGGCATGCTGTGGATAATTCACCGACCACTCGGGATCCCATATAAAGCTCGCGTTTGTCTTTTCGGGGTCGTTGCGGTATCCACGGCCTAGGATAGGGCCCTCGATCAACATCTCACCGATTGCACCCACGGGAACGAGCAGATCGGCGTTGCTGGGACTGACGATCCAAACGGCGCTACCCATCATGTGGCCGATGATAGCTGGTCGAACCTCGCGGTGTTGGCGATCACTGACGGATGCAAAGACGCACGTCTCTGTGGGACCGTATGCCTGTATAAACTGGACTTTTTCACTCCAAATGCGAGGAGTCAGATCGCCAATTGGTTCACCACCGCAGATCAGAGTCTCCAGCGCTGGGACGTCGCTGGGAGTCATCATTCTGGCCACCGCAGGTGTCAAGAAGGCCCAAGTAACACCCGCTCGGTTCATGAAACCGGCCAGATCTTCGATACGCTCTGTTTCAGAAGCGATGCATACGCAGCCACGATAGGTGAGCGTTGTGAATACCTCTCCGATGGTGGCGTCAAAGGCATATGAAGCAAACTGAAGTACTCGTGAAGTTTCCCTGTAGCTCATCTTAGACCCATGCTCCTTGGTACCGGTGCTTACAGCCCGGTGCTCGATGACAACACCTTTTGGTCTACCAGTGCTGCCGGAAGTAAAGATCACATAGGCTGCATTGTCGGCCGTAACGGTAGTACACGGCTTGTTGTCTCGTTCTGGTAGTTCCAGAATAGAAGCTTCCGTCACAGTAAACCGCACCACGTCCAAGCTGGCCAAGTCTCCGGTGACGAGGGGTCCGACTTCCTGCATATGAGAATCGAGGAGTACCGGGCTGCCAGTATCGGAGATGATCAATGACAAGCGGTCAGCCGGGTGTGCTGGGTCCAGGGCGACGAACGCACCACCAGCTTTGAGAACACCGAGCATAGCTACAACAGCCCAGATGGACTTCTCAAAGAGTAGTGGAACGATACATTCGGGGCCGACACCAAGGGAAACCAGGTGATGTCCGAGACGAGTGGAGTAGTTGTCGAGCTCTGCATATGTGAGGCTTCCTGCAGTAGAATAAAGAGCCATCTTATCAGGCTGTAGAGCCGCAACATCGGTAATGATGTCGTGCAAACAGGCGTTGACAGGTTCGGGAACATATTTGTTCCAGGTCTTGACGAGATGGCTACTCTGGGAGTCCATCAAGTTGACATCGCTGATCTTCTGGTCAAATAGAGATGGCAGGGACTGCAGCGTTCGAAGCCAGACGTCTCCTACTATATCAGCGGCTTCGGGGCTGATGACCTCGGTCCTGTATGTCAAACTGAGTTCCATCTCTAACCGAGTATAAGCAATCTTGGCTGCAATGGCAAATTCGCTTGTGTCATCCAAGTGAACCAAGTCAACAGCAACATCGCTCTTGGACTGGACAGGGTCGTCTTCGCGGTAACATGAGAGGACAGTATTGAACAAAGGCTCGCCGCCCATATGTAAAGCACTCTGGATCTTACCAAGAGGGCAGTACTGGTGATCAATACTATCGGCGAGACCGGCGCGAGACGACTCCAAAGCCTCCCTGATGGTCATGCCATCCTCCAGCGCAAGGTCACTGATGAGGAGATTGATGAAGACGCCCGCGCCGCTCTCAATGCCCCGGACAGGTGCGTCTCGCCCGGAGGTCATGTAGCCAAAGCATACGTGGTGGTTGTTGGTGTAGGCACGCAGGACCAAGGCCCATGCTAGCTGAGCCACGTTCGAGATGGAAAGACTGTTGGCCTGGCATAGCGCCAGAAGTGACGAAATGTCGTCGATCTTCGTTTTGAAGACGCGCTTCTCGTTCTTGATAGGAACATCGGGAACTTGTAGCTGGGGGAAACGACAGGCCGATACGGTGCTGAGACGGTTCTTCCAAAAGTCCAGGGACGAGTCTGTGTCTTGAGATTGGATGTAGGCTACGTAATCGCGGAACGACGGATCCGAAGTGAGCCACTCAGAGCTGTTCTCGGCGACGTAGGTACGCTCTAGATCACGCTGCAGCACATCAAGTGAGACGCCGTCGACCACAGCATGGTTGATGCGTAGATGGACCAGTGCGTGGTCCTGTGACAGTCCAATAGTCAAGACATGAGGTGGCTCTTGCGAAAAGCCGGGAAGCTTTGGATCAAACGCTAAAAGACCCTCGACACCATCTCCATCCGCGAGTGTCTGATGCAGAACACGGGCAGGTGGGTTCCTCAAGATGGTCGCGAGGAATGCCTCTTTGGCGGCACTTCCATCGACAAAGATAGTTCTCAAGGCAGCGTGTCGCTGCACGACCCTCGACCAGGCGGTCTCCAGCCGTGCCACAGAGACGTTGGAGTCAGACAACATCTGCATCTTCCATACAACGTCGACTGTGTACGATGAAGTGGACTTGGCTTGGCTGAGAAGCATACCCTGCTGTACAGGAGAGCAAGGGTATAGATCCTCAACAATCTGAGTTGAATCAGGGCCTAATGCTTCTTGGATTGTGCCGCGAAGTCGCTCCCATGCCTTGTCGTCTGAAACACGGACGTGAGGGAAATCAGCAGGGGACATAAAGTTCGCCTTGGCGACTTGTCGAATGGTATCCAACAGTGCTGTTTGTAGCAGTCGGACCCATTTACGGATCTTCTTCTGTTGGCCCAGATCCCAGCTGTGAGCCACCACGACACCGAGAGACTTGTCGGCGTGGACATTGGCAGAGATGCTGACACAGGAGGGAATCAGAGAAACAGGGTCAGAAATTTCACCCGAAGGCTTCAGTATCTTGCCCTGGAATGCTTGGGTGTTGGAGTACGTGACAAGGACTTCTGGAATTCGAGTAGCGAGAACCTGTGGCGTATACGACTCAGCCATGTATGATGATCCGGTGCTGAGGCGAGCGTTCTTAGCCATTGCTACTACTTCCGCAGCGTCAACTGTCGAGTTACTGGGAACTTGGGTAGGGAAGACGGAGTC
Organism: Fusarium sp. VM40; assembly: GCA_954870535.1. NCBI lineage: Eukaryota > Fungi > Ascomycota > Sordariomycetes > Hypocreales > Nectriaceae > Fusarium > Fusarium sp. VM40. The sequence goes on from CATPAH010000015.1 coordinate 221,757, forward strand.
GCCATATCCGACTTGGCCATGTGCATTGTCGACGGCATGGATGATGGGCAGAGTTCGATCCGTGAAGCCTTGTGAAAATGACTTCGCAGCTGCGGCGACCAGAACGTCCACTGGGCTCAAGGAAGCTTGAACGCAAGTCTTGTGGAGAACCTCAGCAGCTTCAGCGTCAATTCGTAGCTCGTACTTCATCTCATGAGGTAAGTATGTTTCCTCGGGATCCAGTTCCCAGTAGTCGAGGTTGGTCTCTCCAACTGGAACCGAAGTGACAGAAGGTTGGTGGCTTTGGTTTCGGGGAAGTGAAGATTGCTGGGCCACAGGTGAGCCTGACAGGAGACAGTCAAGATCTCGCAACAGAACCTCCCACGATGGTAAATCGAGGGATATATGAAGGGAGGATAGAGCCAGCTTCTTCTCGCTTTGGAAGTAGTCGACGACTAGAAGTGGACCACTAGTCGCATCAAGTAGAGACCGGGACTTGTCTAGTACAGATTCTGTGCTAACACTACCGTCGTGAGCATTGAATGAGAGTACCCTGCTCACGTCGGCAGCTTCACGTCGGAACCAGGAATCTTCTTCCTTGACGAATGTAAGCCGGAGGGCTGGGTGGAGATCAATCAACTTGTTCAGAGCATCCTGAAGGTCTTGTGGAGGGATGGGGCTGGCAAGATCCAGCTGAACAGTTCGAGACTGGCTAGGTGGGCAAGATTCTTCAACCAGGCCGGCGCCGAGGGCAAGGTTCTCAGCGGGAGTGAGAGGGACCATCGAGGTCGAAGCTGAGTTGGAATGCTGATCCGAGATAGATACAACACTTGCCATCTCGTCGATTGTACGACCACGAAGAATGTCGCTGACTGAGAGCTCAATGCCTTGGGCCCGACACCGGTTAACAACCAGGATAGCAAGGATCGAATCACCACCAAGACTGAAGAAAGACCGGTCACCAGGAACATTGTCCGCCGCAACACCGAGAGTCTCGCCCCAGGCTGTTGCAAGGATCATATGAACTGGACCTCTCTCTGCAGAAGAGGAAGTTTGCGTGGCTGAAAGGTTGAGAACGCTATCCAAGGTAGTTGAGCTGAGCTTGTCAACCCATCGAGAAACACGACGGCGATCAGTCTTGCAGGCCGTTGTTGAAGGAAGCTCTACTACTGGCAGCCAGATTTGAGGCACCATGTAGTTGGGGACTTGTTGAGCAAGGTTTTCTTGGAGCTTGACCATGATATCCGAGATCTTTTGCGCATCAAGGAGTTGAAGGTCACCTGTGCGCGTGCTCATAACCGGGTGAGAGGCTTTGAAGGATAGCACAGCTACCAATCGAGAAGCACAGGCGCCTTCTTTTGGCACAAGGACGGCGCAGTGGGCGATACCAGGTTCGATGGTGGTCAAGTGATTTTCAATATCGCCTGCCTCGCATCGCTGGCCACGTACCTTGAGCTGTCCATCACGACGGCCGAAGAAGGTAAGACTTCCGTCCATGTTGTATCGCACAAGATCACCGGTGCGATATACACGGTGACGGGACTGCACGCCCCAGGAAGAGGGGACTTTATCTAGGAAGGATTGATTAGTGCGGAGGGGGTCATTGAAGTACTCACGTGCAACGATAGATCCCTCGATGAGGAGTTCACCCAATGCTCCAATGGGAGCTAGGACTTTAGGGTCGTCTGGCTGCGAGACCCAGACTCGATTACCGTCCATTCCATGGCCAATGACTGACGGTGGAAGAGATGGGGAATTGGAATCGATTGCGACGGCGTAGATGCATGCCTCGGTTGGTCCATAAGCGTGGATGAGGTTGACGTGAGGAGCCCAGATATCCTTGATACCCTGCGACAACAACTCGCCTGCGCAAACTATCTTGTTCACGCTGGGACAGTCTTGCGGCAAAAAGGTGCCTAGCGTCGTGGTAGTCATGAAGAGCTGGTTTGCGCGTAGCTTCGAGATAGCACCGCTTATGTTGCTAAGTCGGTCACTAGGAGAGGGAATGCAGATGCAACCGCCATAGACCAGGGTTGTGAAGATCTCGCCCAGGGAGACGTCGAACGTATACGAAGAAAATTGGAATGCACGCGTCTGTCGGTCCATCTGCATGGCCTCACCGTGAGCTTTGGTGCTGGAGCTAAGCGTTCGATGCTCTACTACTACACCCTTCGGTTGGCCTGTGCTGCCCGAAGTGTACAGGATGTAGGCAGCGTTGCTGGGAGTAGCTTGGAATGGCAAGAACTCCGGTGTCGACAACTTGCTGAGAGACTCGTGAGATAGCACAAATGTATCATCAATACGTCGCAATGGCAGTGACGCTGTAGCATCCGTGGTAAGCAAGATGCTGGCTTCAGTATTGTCGATGATATACTGAGCACGATCGACAGGCCAGGCAGGATCAAGGGGCACAAAAACACCCCCGGCTCTCATGATGCTGATCATGGCGACGATAGCCCAAAGTGACTTTTCTACACGGAAGACGACTGGCACTTCTCGACTAACCCCGAGGTTGATGAGTTGTGCGGCAAGCTTTCTTGTCAGAAGCTCAAGCTCGCCATAGGATAAGCTGCCGTCGTGGCTCTCAATAGCAGGTGCATCGGGATACTCCTTGGCGGCATCGAGAATGAGCTCGTGGGTGCAAGAGTCAACGAGAGTGGGCGGCTGCTCATTCCACTGAAGAATCTGGTCCTTCATCCTCTCATCCATGAGGTCGACATCGTCGACGGTTGTCGATTCAGGAATTGAGGCAATCGCGGCTAGGAACGCTCCAAAGACATTTTCTGCCTGCTCGCTGGAAAGCGCTGAACTCCAGTACGAGAATTCGACAGCAACATTGTCTTCAGCCTTGTCAAATATCCTGACGACGACATCATACTAGAGCCGGGTTAGTACTAACTTATTAACCAACAATGAAAGGTGGCATACCTCGGCAACGTCTTGGTCAGCAACTCTCTGAAGCTTGATTCCATCGCCGTGAGACTCAGTGTCGTCCTCATCATCGGTCATGAACGTCATGGTGGTGTTGAACAGCTGGCTAGCAGGAACACCTTGATCATGAGCGATCTCGGCCAACGGATGATGCTGATACGGAAAGCTGGAAAGGAAATCTCCCCGCAGCGCGTTGAGTATCTCGGCGATAGGAGTCGAGCCCTCAAAGCCAATGCGACAGAGCATCAGGTTGATGAAGAAGCCGACCGCGTTGTCAGCTTCATCACCGAGAAGGTGTCTATCGGTAGCCATGAAGGCGAAGCAGACGTCGTCAGACAGAGTATAGGCCCTGAGTACCATAGCCCACGCTGCCTGAGTCAAGGAAAACAGGGTAGTGCCTTGTTCCTGGCAGAAACGCCTGAGCCGCTTGACATCGGGAAGCATGCGCCTTTTAGTTGATACTCGGGCTGGCTTCTGGTCGGCCCAGTCGGTCAGCTTGGGTAGGAGGCATCCAGAGAGTCCGTCCAGATAACTCTTCCAGAACTCACGAGCATCCTCCTCTGGGGCTTGCTGTAGCTGCTGGATATACAGGCGTTGAAGATCTGTATTCTGGCTGGCAGGTAGAACTCCATTGAGTGACCTCTCAAGATCTTGGCCAAGAGTCTGCACAGACAGACCGTCGATAACGGCATGGCTGATGAGAAGCTGGCAGCGCAATCTGCCATCGGCCGCTCTGGACAACGCTAGGCGATGATGTGGCTTGTCTTTGCTCCACGTGGCAGCTGTCAGTTGCAGCATATCATCGTCTTCTGTCAGGTCTTCCATCCATGGCATTTCCACCACGTCGACAGATGGCGACGCCAGGACGACTTGGTCAAAGACGCTGCCATCGCGCAGACTTTCAACAAATGTCAAACGTAGAGGAGCATGGCGCTGTACCACTCGCTCCCATGCAGCTCGGAGACTAGCCAAGGAAGTATTGGCACCGTTGACAAGTTCCCAGATGACCAAAATGTTGTAGGTCCCCGGGGCTTTCACCTGGCTGACAAGAATACCCTCCTGGACCGGGCAGCATGGGTAGCAGTCTTGCACAGAACCCAAGGGTTTCAGAAGAGCTTCCAGACGAGACAGCTTCTCGGGGGAAAGATTCAGTAGCTCGAAGCGCACATCAGAAGTCTGTAAGGCAGTATTGATGGCACCGGTATCCAAGCTGGTCTGAGAAGCACTGATAGCCATGGGGGTGATTGGCCCTGTGATGGTCATGGTCTCGCCCACTGTCGAGGCTGGTGATTCGCTATGGCGTGATTCAAGACGTAATAGCTGACCTTGTGAGTTCTTGTTTCCAAGGAGCTGCAGCGTACCATCACGAATGTCAAAGCGTACAAGATGCTCAGTCAAGAAGCAGCGTGCAGGCTCCGTTGGCTTCGGCGCGAAGAATGAGGGAGACAGACATGCTGGGCGGGAAACCAATGCAGAAGCTGAGGCCTCATTGCCACTTTCGTACTTTGGCCCAAGGAATGGACTTTCAATAAGTAATTGGCCAACGGCACCTGGTGGAGCGAGGCGAGTAGGGTCTTGAGGGTCCATGACCCAGACGGCACAGCCCCGAGGCCATCCGATGTTGCGGGGAGAAGAGATGGTGATAAGAGGTGCAGTAGAACAGGCGTAGCCGAGCGCGGCAGCCGAAGCATACGCGTTGATGAGGCTGGTTGCTGATACCCATTTTTCGACGCTATTGGTTTCCGAGGGCTCGCCAGCGAGGATAATGGTATCTATGCCCGGGAGATCGTCTTGGTTGAGAGCAGACGCTACAGATGGTGTGAGACAGGCTAATGAGGGTTTCATCCTCGTGCATGCGTCGGCGATATTGATAAGTTGCTCATGGCCTGACGGAGTGCAGACACAACCACCCGCTGCTAACGTAAAGATGACGTCTGCGACACCAGTGCTGGAATCATAGGGAGCAAACTGGAGGGTCCTTGTGGCAGGAGAGAAGTCGTGGATGTTGCTGTTGGTGGCAATTGAAGCACAAACAGCAGCGTGATCCAAGACGAGTAGAGGCCCCTCTACACTGTCGGATGTGAAAAGGACGCATGCGGGATCACGCGGTGTGACTGTCACTTCTGGCAGTAGTTGGACGTTGGTGCCTTGATGGTTCTTAACAACGTCAGAGATATCGAGCACGTGCTCTACCAGTCCGGTAAACTTGCTGAGGTTAGGGGAAGATGAGATAACGATGCTCGGAGATAATCTCCCCACAGCCGAGGAGATCTGATCAGCGGATAGAGCAGGGCTCAGGGGAGCAAAGGCACCACCCGCCTTGAGGACGGCAAGATAGATAGCTGGCACCCAGCCAGACTTTTCAAGGCAAGTTGCCACTGTCGAGCCAACCTGGAGGCCAAGTGAGACTAGATGAGATGCCAGAATATCTGAAACCCCATCCAACTCAGCATATGTCAAGTTGACGTCCCACGAAACACTGGCCTCAGCATCAGGCTGGCTGCGAGCACTCTTGACAATCAGGTCATGCACCAACGAGGATACTGGCGGCGCAGCACGGCCTGCGAGCATTTGTAACATTCCTACATCTTTGCTGTCACTAAGCGGAATGTCACGCTGGGTGATCTGGGATGATACAGAGTGCAGCTGCTTAATAGTGCGTTGGAAGGTGCTGGACAACAGTGGCAAAAGGCTTTGGTCGATGACTCTCGAGTCGGCGCTCAACTTCGCCGACCAACGGCCTGAGTGGCTAGAGAATTGAATGGAAAGACAACCATCCATGGCAGGTACATCACCCTCGCTGTAGGCATAGCGCAGAGCGAGGGGATGAAGTTGGGGCTGGTCAAGGACGGGGGTTATCGCCTGGTTGGAACTAACAGAACCATCCAGATGGGAACCAATCGCCTTGATTTGATCAACAACCAACCTATCTCCATCCAGAACGATCGAGGCCTGAGCCTCCAATTGGACCTTGGGGCCAAGAATGACGACACTGTCGGTACCAGCGAAGGCCTTGGCAACAATTGCCCAGGCAAGAAGCAGCTTGGCTGGAACCAAGGAGGCTGATGTCTCAGGGTTGTCCGACTCCTCATCGCTCAACTCAAGCTGCCTGTGCATGTCAAGATGCGGGGTAGGCACGTTTGCTGAGTGGGAGGTTTGGAACAGGAACAGGCCACGGTCGACGCTGATGGTGAGCGTCTGGGACATGCTGCCCCGGGCCACAGAGGGATCGTCCTGTAACGACATTATGGAGGTGATGATAATGATGTGATTAGATTTGATGTGTTATGTTTGATGTGATATGATTTGGTGTGGTTTGATTTGATGATTTGGTATAATGATGAGATTCAATGAAGGACAAGGTAAAAGTGAGCTGTGAATGATAGGCTTTCCCTCAGAATTACGTTAGAGGTACATGAACTAACTAAATGCAAGGGCACACAGCATGATATAGGGGAATTGCTAGTAATTACGAATTGTCTAACAAACATTAAATTTTCCGGCAGGTAATTCTTGCCTATTCGCAGTCTTCACGCGTCAAACTATCTGATAGAGAGTGAAGCTGACTTTTACCGGGGTAGCTAATGTACTTACCCTAGGATCCTATGAGTTCGTCCCGAGTTTAGCTTCAGCTGGGGTAGAACGAAAACGAATGTGACTATGAATTTTACAATAACACCCCTTGACTCGGCACCTCGTTAAGACCCCACCCCGCCTGTAACGTCCGCTAGTCAGGGTCGTTCGAGGAGTGCACGTTCGTTAACCGGCTAGTGAATCCCTCCTCGGCTGCTTTCTTCCCGTAGCTCCCGCACCTCCCACACGAGATACATCGGCTTCAATACTAATCAAGACGGGATAGAAGTATCTCACGTCATGTCGCCAAATGCGATTGGACAGTGTAATGGAGGTGCGGGTAAAAAACAACCTCAGAGAGATGGCGCTACCGGTACATCCGGGCTCTCCGCACAACCGGCAACGTGTTAGGCTGTTAGCTGACGAAGAATGGGGTAGTTTCCTTGCATGTGCCTGAACCCCTGAATATTCCATTGAACTGGAGATGACAGGATGGATTTCTCAGGGTTCCAGGTATACGCATGCGTCAGAGGTTGCTGACTGCGCAGCTGAGAATGTCACCATAATATATCTCAATCAGCTCCATTATGTGGAGTTGCGTTTCGTTCTATCCCTGAAGTTTTGTTCCGGTTTACCGGAAGTTCCGGCTCGGTTTCGATTTGGAATGGTCAATCTTTCCCACCTTTCCCGCTTATCTCATCGTCGCATTCACAAAGCTCAAAATAGCTTATTAAAAGCAAAGGTAATTTTTATGCAACAAATTATGATGAATGCAGAGTAGTAAATCTTAGAGGTTCAAAGTTTAAATGATAGAAGCAAGAACTTAACCTATAGTATATAAACTGCAATATTTCCACTTGCAACATTGTAGAACCACGCCGAACTTAAGCAGGGAGAATATTCTAAATCTTGACATATTGACATCTTGACGCGCAAATATGGGAATCTCATTCAAGTCATTTGTTCGATCTCAGTACACTCCAATTCCTCTCCCAAGTCATGACTGCACCAACCAAACCATCATCATCACTGGAGCAAGCCGCGGACTTGGCTTGGAAGCAGCGTGTCACTTTCGTCGCCTCAACGCTTCCAAGATCATCTTGACAGTGCGGGATGCCAGCAAAGCCCAACATTGCAAAGCATTCGTGGAAAAGGCCAATCCATCTTCGAAAGGCGTCGTAGAGATTTGGGACCTGGACCTCACCAATGTCGAAACCATTAGGCAATTCGTGGCCAGGGCTGAGAAGCTTGCACGGATAGATGCTGTTATCCTCAACGCTGGTATGGCTACCCTATCATTTCAAACTGTTGATGGAATGGAAAGGACTCTTGCGACAAATGTCACTGGCACCTTTCTCCTCGCCATTGGCCTGCTCCCCACACTGCGTCTATCAGGGCTCCGACAAAACATTCGCCCCAAAATGATATTGGTCTCGAGCCAAGGTCACGAATCTGCCGCTTTTCCAGAGAGGACAGCGGATGACATTTTTGCCGCCCTCAACGACGCCAGCAAGGCTGACATGGGGGATCGGTATGACACCTCTAAGCTGATCCAGCTACTGGCTTTCTACGCTCTCGGAGATTTTGTCGACCAGTCCTGGCCAGACAGCATCACCTTTACGGCTGTCGATCCAGGGTTGTGTGACACCGATCTCACTAGAGAAATGCCACTGATTGTACGCATTATTCATAGAATCATGAAGTTGCTGCTGGCAAGGACGGCTGAGGTTGGTGGACGCTGCATCGCCTTGGGTGTCGAGGGAGATTGTCACGGCGGTTACGTCAAGGATGGAATTGTTGAAAGGTGAGCAGCCAATTACCCTGAAGTGCATGGATTTAATTAACGTTTGGTATGAAAGTCCTCCGGCTGCAGTTACCGAACCTGAGGGTGTCAAACTGAAGGAGCGTGTCTTTTCACAACTCAAGTCGCTGCTTTACTCGGTGGATAAGCAGATAATGATTTCAGGTCTATCAATGAATATTGATGAAGAGGCGAGCCACAAGGTTTGATAGGCATTTGTTTGGAAGTGTTTACAACATTATGACTGAAGTTTTGATACATATGCAACGCAGGATGATATTTAAGTCGTTTAAGGGAGTAAGCCATGAGAACACCTCTTGGGGAATAACCATCAGAAGTTTAGAAAGCGTGTAAACGTATTTATTGGATTGTTTCATGCGCAGATAAGAATTCAGTAAAAGATTTAACAGCAGTTAGTAAGTGAAGCTCACGACTTGGACAATATCATAGTCGCTGTTCAACTCCTGTGGCTTAACTAGGAGGAGGCTTTCTTTTTGCCGTGCCCGTGGAGCGTTCGTGCAATAATGACGTGACATTTCGAGAACTTGCGGTGAAGCAAAAACGGTTTATCCTACCCTGAACCAGTGCTTCTAGTAAATTAAAACCCTTTGAATCAAGTCCATTGCAATCAGGATTTTGACGACTTAAACCCACTCAGTTTCATACCATTATTTATTCAATTTGATTTGATTACGGGGCTATCTTCTGTCTCTTTATAGGGTAGTTGTTTTCCTTTTGAATGGAGGAAAAATAAAAGCCTTATCTCCTATCGATAAGATACCAATCGTGTCAAATCTAATTCCCACCTCTCTGAATCAAATCTGAAAGTCGTCAAATCAATTCCGGAAAAGTCAATTTCATATTTGATTTCTTGGCGCTGCCCTCAATAGGGAAAGTGACATCGTAAGGTAACATTCTCGTCCTTGCACCAGCCGACATGAATTGCCGCCTTTGGGATATATGCCGTCGTAACTCGATAGATGGGTGTTCATATGTGGTCATCGATAGAGACTTCTTAGACCGATCCCGGGTAGAGGCCGCGAACAAAGGTTTGAAGGGGTTAGTAAGCACCATGAAGCAGACAAGGGAATTTATTTGGTGATTTATTTAGCCAATCGCGTCTCTGTTCGGAGATATCTTAGCGAGTAAGTGTCTTTCCTCGGAGGTATCTTAGCGAGCAAGTGCCGAATGAGCCATTATAGTGTATGAACTACAGAAATAGGTGCAATGGATCGAAACCTCCGGCTCGGGGCACCCGGTAGTCCAATGGCCCGGTTGGTTTTTGCATGGGTTCCAAGCAAGATTCGCTTAGAGATTCGATCCGTGACGAATCATGCCCACGGACAATCGGGCCCTACAAGGTAGGCGGGACCTAATCATGCAGCTAAAATACACCACGAGTAAGTGTCTCGCATAGTGAATGGGTGGTTGTCTTGAACAATCTCACTAAGATGAAACATATGCTCGTATGACAGGACGGTCCCGCCGGCAGACCATAATGGTGCCAACCTTAATAAGTGGTACCGTAGTAAGTGGTACTGCGGGACTTCGACCCCCAAAAGTTCCAACGCCGTTACATTGCAGGGCTGCGAATAGAGTTTTGACATTGCATAAAGCCCCGGTCCTTGTCTTTAACGGCGTTACATCCGGGTTTGACAGGCTGCGATACTTCGTTTGAAACGGAAGACGGATACGGCGAGTGCTTTTGGAATCATGGAATCATACTATGTTCTCTCGTTTGTGTTTTGGTAGAGAATGATCTAGACAGTCATACAAACGGTCTTTATCGTCTGTGGTTTGGTAGAAAATGATCCAGATAGTTATATAAACGCTCCTTGTCCTCAGCTTCAAAAGATTATCTTTGTTGTACACTTTGTCCTTATGCAGTAGATTCCTTCCTTCGTATCTACTACCTTTCGTTTACGGTCAAACATGGCTCCTCTAAGCAATTACATGTCCACCGAGGTTCTCTTACTTGACGTTGCATGCAACGACATTTATGAACTCGGCCGCGTTCTTTGGTCTATCACAGTCGATCTCTATCATCACCGTGATGAATGGACTTTGACGTGCTTGGCGGAAGAGCATGGTCGCTGGGAGAGCAGCTATCAACGTGTTAGCATCCAGAACTCAACTACCATCGGTCAACTTCTTGGTGGGGAGAGACTCATCGAGCCACCATCAAAAGAAGTTCAGGATCGAGAGGGTACTTTTGGTATTGCTGTTACACAGTCCGTTAATCCAACTCCTAGAATCGAAGGCCGAGTAAGTGATCTGACAGATCTTCCCGAGTGCAGTCTAACAATTTTCAGTCACCATTCGTCTTGCGGCTCTCGGAGTTTGCTGGCAGGCCCACTGCTCAGGTGTTGTTCTCAGGAAAGAAGAATACCGGGCACGCTCGGGTCCTTCTCAAGGCCTTCTACAGTCTTTGGGAAAACCATGGCCCGTCTCTCTTGAGGGATGAATTCCCCGTGTGTGAGGTCAGCAGCCTGAGCTATGATGATATTCGAATCCTGGAACTGGCCAACAGTGGCAGACTTCTTGATCAGAAGGAGTGTATCCAGGATGTTGTTCAGCATCATGCTCTCCGATCACCCACGCAATGTGCTGTGCGTGCTTGGGATGGCAGCTTGACCTACAGTCAGCTCAATGATCACGCTAATCGGATCGCCACCATGCTCCGTGCTAATGGCATCGTTGAAGGCGACTTTATTCCATCCATCATGGAAAAGTCATACTGGACCATTGTTGTGTGGCTTGCAACGCTCAAGGCCGGCGCAGTCTTTGTGCCAATCGACCCCAAGTGTCCCGCTTCGAGGATCAACGCCATCTTCCTCCAGGTCTGGCCCAAGGTGTACTTCTCAAACCTTGGATCTCAGATGCGACGCAAGCTCAACCCCTCTGTCGCCTGCCTTGACAACTTTGAGGAGATTGTTCAGCAGCAGGAGCCGGCTCCACTGCCACCGTCTCGTCCTGACGCAATTGCAACTTGCTTCTTCACCTCTGGCAGCACAGGAAAGCCAAAGGGCGCCATACATGATCATGCTGCCATTTCCACTGGCGTTGTTGATCTTCTGGGCCCGTTTCACATGGACAACCGCACGAACTGCATGCACTTCGTGTCACCCAGTTTCGATGTCAGTGTTACCGAGATCTTTGCAACTCTGTATGCCGGCGGCTGCATTTGTGTTCCTTCTGAACAGGGCAAGCTCAACGACCTGAACGGGGAGATGAGGGCTCTCGGAGTGACACATGCGTTCCTCACCCCTTCGGTTGCGTGCCAAGTGAAGCCCAGCGAAGTTCCCACGCTACAATATATCATGCTTGGCGGCGAGCCCCTGGGTAGAGCTACTCTTGAGAGCCTCTGCAACGACGTTCATCTCATCAATGTGTATGGCTGTACGGAGTCGGGTCTTTGGGATACTGCGTCGGAGAGACTGACTCTCCACAGTAGCCCCAGTAATATTGGGCAGTCTACGGGGCCACGCATATGGATCGTGCACCCTAGTAACCCTGGTAACCTTCTCCCCTTCGGCACCGTTGGTGAGATAATGATTGAGAGCCACTGTTTAGCACGTGGTTACATCGGCGAGAAGCCAACCAAATCAGGATTTGTCTCCACCCCAGGCTGGAGGCATCAGCTTTTCCCCGAGCTGGATCTCGGTCGATTCTATCTGACGGGAGACCTGGGTTCGTACAACCCCGATGGCAGCATCATGATCCACGGTCGAAAGGACACTCAAGCCAAGATTCGGGGCCAGAGGATCGAGCTTGGTGAGATCGAACACCAGTATAAAGCGGTTCTGCCCTCTTCCCGCGTAGTGGCTGAAGTTGTGACGATTGATAGTCACACTATGCTGGCTGCGTTTATTGAGTCCTCAAGCACCGAAGGCGTGGACACATCTGTCTGTGTTGACTCCAAGTCCATCAGCTCAGCTCAAGCCGCACGCGTGGCTGCCACCCCCTCACTGTCAGCAGTGTTACCCGCTTATATGGTTCCCGAGGTGTACATTCCCATCAGCAGTATCCCTCTTACCATGTCAGGTAAGACTGACAGGCGGAGACTTAGAGAGCTGGCTCAAACCATCACAAAAGCCCAGATGGAGATGATCAACGGCGTGGAGACGGAGAAGGAGCAGCCTCGCCACGAACGCGAGCGATTGCTACAGGCAGCTTGGGCAGCCGTTTTGCAGAAGAAGACTTCTACAATTGGTATCCATGACCATTTCTTTAAGATTGGTGGTGACTCGTTATCTGCCATGAAGGCTGTGACTGCCGCGCGAAGCCTCCAGATGACAATCACCGTTGCAGACATCCTGGGAAACCCAACCATTGCCTCGCTAGCAAAGCGTCTCAATTCGTCTTCAACCATCAGTCTTGCGACCAAGGGAACGAAGGGCACAACCATCAGCCTTGCCACAAAGGGAACAAGCACTAGTCTTGTCACAAAGGGAACAAATGGAATGATTAATAGAGATGTTCAGGTAACAGTTACATGTTTATAAGGAAGGGTTTGTTTGGATATGTTTTATAGTAAATTTTGTAAATATGATTTAATACGTCGTTTTGTTTTAGCTAGACTAGAGCTGCATTATGCTACTTCAAGCAGATACATTCATATCGCGATAACTTACATTGGATTACATTGATCTTCAATATTTGATTTTCCTCCTTATAACTGTTAATTGCTATTGCATAACTCTTAGCATTCTGGCACTACAGCACTAATATCTTGGATTTTGTAGGGCTCAGTCACCTAAAACTGTCAGTAGATGAGTCTCATGGGATAAGTCTTTGGACTTAAAGGGAAAATTTAGCCCTAGCACAATCACAATGGACAGATTTTGTTACTGTAGAACAACCCGGCTCAATTTAAAATTAGTCAAATATACTGTTTAGTACCTAACAATTGGCATTTATTTCCTGTCCTCAAAACGAACCCCGCACTTAAGTCCCTTGGGTAGGGCGTCCTGCGTCCCCCACTGGTCCATGACTTGACCCGGTACCTCCAGTTGCGTGTTGTACCTAGAATAAATACCGGCCACAAACATCTTAATCTGGAGGTTCGCAAAGGCTTTACCTAGACACAGTCTCGCGCCGTAACCGAAAGGAACAAATGACCGTTCCAACCTCAGAAGCTCGTCGGCCGGCGCATCTAGCCAGCGTCGTGGGTTAAATTCATGTGGGTTGAGCCAGACCTCGGGATCATGATGTAAGGCTATGGTGGATGCAGATACAACGGTCTAGGATAGAAATGAATAAAAGTCAGTGACGTTATATAGAGACAGGGTATTCTTTCGGAGGGTATAAAGAGGGTGAAGAGATTCATCAACTCACGTTCTGCGGGATAAAGATGTCGCCGTAACGAGAGTCCTTGGCGAGGACTCGCTCAGCTCGTCCGCTGGCCACTGGGTTGAGACGATATGACTCACGGATGCAAGCTTCGAGGATAGGAGTCTTGCTCAAAAGAGTCCAGTCGGGCAGACCATCCGAGTTTCGTGGGAGATCATCGAGCTCTTTCTGGACCATCGACTGCCAGTGTGGGTTTCGGCTTAGATGGTAGATAGCATAGGTGAGAGCCACAGTGACTGTGGCTTGCCCGGCGTATAAGTTGTCAATAACCTCACTTTCCAGGTAATTGTCAGACAGGGAGCGGCCACTGCGACGAAGATCCTGGATAGTTTGCACAACACAACGTTCATCTTGTGAGACTTTAGGATCCGAAGTTGTCTGGCGAAGGCGTTGCATCGCCCATGTATCGAGGTCGTTCTCAGCTGAGAAGTACTTCGTCGACTTGGTGTAGACGGCCATGACCAGCTTGAGAAGATTGAAGATGAGAGGGAGGTTGTACTTGAGGGCTCCCCATAGTTCACTATTCTTCAGCCTTGCTAGTAGGTCACGATCATTTTCGTCTCCTTGGAGTGCATGAGAGCAGTGGCGTGGCCCAAAGATCAAGGATGTGGTGTTGTCCCAGGCGTAGTGGTTGGTGATGGGAAAGATGTTTACAATCCCATTGCCACTGACGTTGATCTCTTCCTGGATGCACATGGTTGCGGTCAACACCCTGTCACGTAGAGGCTGTTGGATATCCGGCATATACACGGAAGTAGCCTGGAAGAAGGATGAGATGAGACCTCTCTTTTGCCGATGTCCGAGATGTTCCTTCTCGGCAAAGATTGCTCGTGCATTGTGGTAGATGAAGTTATCAAAGTAGTCACTCTTTGGGTTCCGTGCAGATGTACCATACAATTCTCGCATGGCGACGACATCAGAAACGGAGACCTGGCCAGGTGCTATCTGAACAAAGGGACCATATTGTCGGTGCCATTTGGCCACAGTCTGAGGACGCTGTCGAAATAGGTCAAACAGCGAAACATAGTGATGAGAGATCCGGCATGGCCAAGGACCAGGAATATGTCGGTTCTTGATCACACGGTACAAGGAGAATATGAGCGCTGTGGCAAGCGTGAATAGGGTAAGAAGCACAGAGCCTCTGACAGAAGAGGTCACTGATAGAAGAACGGGCATGTTGATGATTGGGAGCTCTTGAGAGGGTGAAGATTGTCTTTGCGAGATATTGAAGTTGATAATGGCCGAAGAACACAGCATATAATATAGTTCTCATTCTACATCCCTTTTTCTTTTTGTTGACTGATAAAACTTCATTCCACGCGCGAGCCATCCTAATCCGGATGGTTCAAATCTCAACGCTTGAAGCGCAAGGGTAACGATGTAAAGGTCTCGATCGCTGACATTGCACAGATCTTGGCTGATGACAATGCATTCATTTCTAACCTTAACCTTAACTTGAAATCAATTACTTCTCGAATCACTTAGACGCCGTTACAGAATCGCGTGGTGGCTTGTCCTGGAAGAAAGTGCATTCAACCCTATCATCCCATGGGGAATCTAGAATCAGCTATTGGCCTAGAATGTAACATGGTTCAAGCTATTGTCGGCTTTTCCGTCTCTCCTACATCTAGAATGCATTGCATGTCTAGGCTGCAACGACATTTTCCTCCAGTAGAAACTCCCGCGCGGCATTCTCGTACGTTACAAACTCTACCTGCGGTCCCCATGCCTTCAACCACTGAAGCATTCCCTCAATGGTTCCAGCAACATGGGCCATTCCTGAGGTATCAGGGTGCAAAACAAGGGGAAAGACAAAGTCGCCAGGTCCACTGCCATCGGGCCCCCAACTCCAGAGCCAATTAAAGCGGTCTTTCCACATCTTCTCGATAGCTTCAGCGGTGACGAATCCATGAGAGTTTGTCACGTTGGGGAGAAACTGCATGGGTGTCATGTCTTCCATGTACCAGTTAGCTGGTATCTCAACTACAGGGATCTGCCGTGGTTGGGGTGAAGGTTTCATCCACGTGGAGGCTGGCTTGGAGTAGTCTACCACGTCCAGGGGAAAGCCAGTGTCGAGGTGGTAGAGTTGGGCATCATGTCCGCTTAAGGAGGTGTCATATAGAAACCCCTTGCGCTCCAGGAGATTGATGGTTTCATGGCCGATCCGGTAAAGCGGAGCTCGAAACCCAACAGGCCGCTTGCCTGTCAGGGACTCGGCAAGAGAAATACACTTATCCAGGATGTCTTCCTCCTGTTGCGAGTTTAGTTGTGTACAGTCTTCATGACAATATCCATGAAGAGCAATTTCGGCGCCAGAGTCGACGATAGCCTTTGTTTCAGTGGGAAAAGTCTCCATGGAGTGTCCGGGGATGAACCACGTCACCCTGTCAGATATTCCAACGCGGTCGAGAACCCTGAGAAGGCGGCCGACTCCAACCCGTCCTGCAAAGATGCCTGCCGAGTAGTCGGACAGGCAGTTTCGAGAGTGTTGTCCGGTGCCCATCCAGCTTGATACAGCGTCGAAATCGACAGATACGAGCACTTTGACACGCCGCGGAACGTCCGGTACTCCCCGTGGGATGTCTCCGAGGGTCTGGGAGTGGTGCAGTCTGACATCTAGGGCCTGAAAACCCCGGGAACTGTCCTCGACTGGGGCAATCTGTACTCGGATACCTCCGAATTCGATTTCTAACCGAGTCAGTTGAACAAAGTTCGGACGTTGTGTAGTGCTAGTTGCAGGATACTTACCTCTTCCCATGGTGGTGTGATAATTTCGAGATATTACGATCCAGGTCAGATTTGATAGAGACTAAGAGAGAAATGTTGATACTAAGACAATGATAAAGCAACTACATCACTTAACTGAAAATTGTTCTTCCTTTATATACTTATCAATTGGGACGCAGTTTGCACCAAATTCTAAGCCTCTTCGTTATCCGAGCAGATTGACTACGCAACGAGATAACCGACTTTGTGCACACACTGACCAAGGCTGGATTATGTTGCAGCGTGGTCCCTGCAGTAGAGGTTCCTCCGGAAATCGGCCGAAACCAGAGCTGACAAATACCTAGCCCCCCCTGTCTGCATGCATCAAGGATGTAGAAAGGGCGTGTGGGATGACATGCGGGGCACCCAAGTCAGAGAATATGTTGACGCCCTTCCAGGGACCAATGTAACTGTCAGATTGATCACGGGGCTGTTTGACTCGTCCCATATGCAATCAGATATGTCAAGATGAAGGCGTACTAGCCAAGTTAGGATGGAAGAAAATAAGCTTTCGGCTCCGCAAACTTGGGCAGGGGTTGATCGAGCCATCTCAACGTACCACTAACCGGATTAATGGGTAGTCTAGCGAGTAACTAAACCTTGTAAATGATTGCTGACCTTGCATATGCTGGGGTTCAGTAGCGTGGACCCACGTCATGCTCCCGCTTCCTATGCCGAAGCCTGACTCGGAAAACTGTAAAAGGGGGGTCTCATGTTCTGTCTGAGCTTCTCAATATCATCCATTCTCTCCTCCCTATATCGGCACTTTTGTGTAACCCGATCCCCAGGCCTTATCCACTAAACGCGTATCGCCAAGTCTAGCTATACAGCACCAGCATGTCTTACAGCTTCTCGATCGAAAGCGTTAGGGAGCAGTTCCCAGCACTGGCGAAACCCCAGATTTTCGGGGACAACGCTGGTGGTAGCCAGGTTCTCGGGACCGTCGCTAAGAGGCAAATAGATGATTTCCGTCCCACTGCCATCATGCCTTAGCTAACAAGAAGATAGCATCGCTGATTATCTTATCGACACCAACGTCCAGCTTGGCGCGAGTTACAAGACGTCAACGCAATCAACCGCCATCTTCGACAATGCATACAAGGCTGCTGCTAAGTACGTCAATGCCGGCGTTGATGAAATAGGTTGGTCTACTCTACAATCCTGTTGCACGTATCAATTCTGACTAACCGTTCAGTGATTGGGGCCTCGACAACGCAAGTCTTTCGCAACCTCGCCGCAGCTCTCAGCCTACAGCCTGGAGACGAAGTGATTCTCTCCCAGATTGACCACGAGTCCAATATTGACCCTTGGCTTCATTATGCCGCCCTTGCCGGTGCGACAGTCAAATGGTGGACACCTTCTGATCGCCGAAACCCCAAATTAGATCCCACCACGTTACGAGGCCTCTTGACCAACAAGACGCGCCTGGTCGCCTGCACACATTGCAGCAATATCCTCGGTACGATAAATGACATCAAAGCCATTGCGGATGTTGTGCATGAAATTCCAGGAGCCTTGCTGGCAGTGGACGGCGTTGCCTATGCGCCTCATCGAGCTGTTGACGTAAAGGAACTCGGAGCCGACTTTTATGCCTTTTCATGGTACAAAGTAAGTTGCTCAGGCAGGACACGGACAGTTCAGTTGCATGGCTAACCACTGGTGGGAATGTTTTAGGTTTACGGCCCCCATATCTCATTGCTCTACGGATCAGCGGCGGCTCAGGCTCAGCTCAAATCACTTGGACACTACTTCAACCCTTCCGGAAGCCTGATGGACAAGCTGGAGCTGGCCGCAGCTAGCTATGAGCTGCTACAGGCTGTGATACCCCTCACAGCCTATTTTGGTGAAAATCCCAAGCAAATGTGGGCTGCAATTGCAGAGCATGAAGAGAAGCTCCAGACACCACTGATCGAGTTCCTTGTATCACGGCCTGAAATTACGGTGTATGGGGAGAAGTCGACTAAGAACTCGGTTCGTGTGCCCACGGTAAGTTTCACTGTTAGTGGTAGGTCTTCGCAGAGTGTCGTGGAGGCTGTCGAGGCAGTATCGCATGTTGGCATTCGATGGGGTCACTTCTTTTCAAAGAGATTGGCAGAGAAGATCCTTGGTCTCAGTGATGATGGCGTTATACGCGTGAGCTTGGTTCATTATAACACAGGTATGTATTCACCTAACACTTGAGCTGATAATGTTCCCGTCGATCTAATAAATGCCACAGTGGACGAAGTTCATCAGATTATTGCTGCTTTGGAAAAGGTCCTGGGATCTAATTGAGTTATGGTATGATCATTGGTTCTGGGTGGAAATCAAGGGAATGAGGGCTCTTTCAGTCTATGAGAGACATCTCGCTTATGGGTAGCTTTCGTCCTTATATCCTAGATTTTACATTTGGAGAATTGATTTGCATTAATACCTCCGATCTAAAAATATTAGTCGTAATCTGAAAGTGGCTTCGCAAGCGAGCACAGGAGACGGGCGAAATGCGCTTAAGATTGCGTTGCAGCCATCAGAACGCCAATAGGAACTCTTATGCCAGTGCTCAGCTTATCCATCATACCGTGATGAGAGACAATTAAAATATAAATCAATCTTTGAAGATGGGGTTCAGCTGTTTTCTCTCTGATGTGGGCAAGCTTGGATATTGAAACATACGAGGCTAGGGCGTTGTGGGAATGAAAAAACAAAATTAAATACTTTCAATATTTGGATGCAATTGAAGTCTTTAACGCTATCCAAAGCATATGTCTAGCCATCAGGCTGTTCATTTTTTTCGTCAATATCATGCCACTTTACTCCTCCTTCGTATGATCTTAGTGACAACATTGTAGGTGAATACACTTATATGTCACCTGTAGCTCACATTTTCTCACAAAGTCTTCTAGAACTGTTGTATTTCGTCAAATCCAGAAACTGTACATATATTAATTGACACCCCTCATTCAACTTTTGCCTGTCCACTAGAAGAAAGCATTCCGCCAATGTTTCTCTGTATGAAATATAGAACTATGGTTTGTAGTTGCCGGTGCCTAGCTATACTGGATTAAAGCCATAATAGCGAAAGGCTGGCAATTTTCATAGGTTGGAGAAATGCATTAAGAAATGTGAGGCGTACTGTTACATCGGGCTAATTACTTGTGGATTAGTGAACAATTTCGAGTAGTTTCATAACAAAAGTTTAGGAATCCTAATACACACAGTCCAAGATTTCTTTTCTACAGTGCATTGAACTTAATATTATCTCATTGGCTATTATTGACTTACTTACGAGGTAAAAACGCAGCCGGCGTCGGCCTGTTACCAGAAGCAAGCAGTGACGCGTAGGAAATAATTGTAATGATTTAAACTTTTAGCCCGATCTCACCTCCGCAAACCACACGTTCGGTCAACTCATGAACAGTAGCGTAACGGTCAGCTAGGCCATTCATCGGATCGGGAGGCCACTGGTCCCTTCTACGTCACCGCCTTCCACACCACCAGACTAAAATCTACCTTGATGAACCGATTGCTCAGAAAAGTAAATCGGTAAGAAAAGTTTGACTATTTCCGGAGATGTGAGATGGGTGGGCCATTGTGGAATTAGCTTCGGTCCTTTAGAAGGCCGTGCCTTAGTTCCGGATGAACGGAACGACAAAAAAGTACCGTCATGGCAGGGAATTAGAAAAGGCCAAGCCACTTACAACACTGCACGTTTTATTTTGAAACAACTGCCGCGGAAGATAAATTACCTCAAATTATGTTCTTTTGTTTGCAAATAAACTTCGACCTAATGCAATAAATTCGACCTGCGATATTGAGAATAAGCGGGCTCGGTTCGGCATATGTCTAGCTGCTGGGGACATAATACTTCTCTACCCTATCACGATTGGAGGGCTGGAAGCCAAGAGAATATTCATTAGGCTACCAGTATACGTAATTGCAAATCGGAACACGGCAAATGCTGGGGCTAGCAGGGGGCAGGTGTGAGCCGAGCCAGCCGGGTCTTTCTTAAATCCCGTAGTCCGATACGGCACGACCCCCCCGCCCGCGGACTTTCCACTAAGACGAAATGGATGTAGGGTAAAGCAGGGCTACAGCAGCACCATATCTACATATCAGCTAATGTATTTTCAATTAAATAATATATCAAAATCGATAAAGAATCAGTAGTTATTATTTTCCCTATCCATACGGTCTTACAGGCCTTAGGGTAAATTCAACAGAAGAAGAGAAAGGAAATACTATAAGACTGTTTAGTACAGTGTTTCCGATTCTATGTGGATGAGTTTAGCCAATATCTTGTGGAGATGTACTAGGTAATATGTGCTAAGGATAAGGGAAGGTGCTCATCCGGCCAAGAGACCAAAAGTCAACCAGTTCACACACAAATGTCTGAACTGCCTCCCACATCAGTGTATAAGGAGTCCAAGTCACATATACACTCAGTGGCACGGCAAGTCTCACAGGCCTCTTGCCGTATCCTCACATATGTAATCTATATAGAACTCACATAAGGGGGACAGTACTCATAACTCAGCATACGGTAGCAGAAGTGATAAAAGTATTTGTTTATATTTATAGAATATCATGCCTGCTATGAATGCGTTGTCTCAAGTTTATGAACACAGATAAACAGAGGTGATGTACCTAAAAGTCCCCCTCCCTTGGATGCCAAGTCAACAAACCTGAGCACCGTTTTTGAGTAACCGCTCCACAATTTCATTATTCCCCCTCTGCGATGCGCTGAAAAGAGGAGTACATCCCTCCGGATCACGGGAATGGATATCGGCCCCGTTTTCCAGAAGCAAAACCACTATCGCTGCATGGTTGTTGTGTGTCGCGTAGTGTATGGGAGTATATCCTGCTGCATCCACCTCGTCGACATTGGCACCGTAGGCAATGAGCGTCTTTACGACTTTTAAATGGCCCATAGCTGATGCTATATGTAATGGTGATCCAGGCTTTGCACCTTGCTAAGACTCGTCAATTAGTTGTCTCGTTCACACACCGAAGGTTTGAGCTTTCAGACCAAGAGATAAAGCAAAATGAAAAAGAAGCAAAGCGAAGGAGGAAACTCAGTGAGTAACTCACCATTCTGAAGTTGTCTTTGGGAGATGCTGGTACGACATGTTGTGTCATTGTGGAATATAGGATTGCGTTTGAATCTGGCAAACTTAAGCTGCTTGAACTGCCAGGCCGCAAATTTGGAAAGAGACTTGATGGGTATAAATTCACATCTTGTCCAGCATAGACAACAGTTTCATCTGATGACATCGGGCTGTGCCATAGCTGTGGAGGTGTCTCCAATGTTGATGAAGGCGCAGACGTTGTATGGCTATAATCCTCAGCCGCATTCTCCAGTGGCGTAGCAGTCTGCATTAACCGTACAGCCCCATAGAGCGGCTCAGCAGAGCCATTAAGAGATGAAATATCCTGTAAAACACATGTGAAGTGACGTTAGATGCAACATGTTCCTGTTATGGTGCAGATCGCTGGGCTGTGAGGGTACCACTTACAGAGGTAGGGCGCACTCTCATTGTCTGTTGGGTGGAAGATGTGAAAACTGATGTGGGTTGGTGACCAACAGCTGTATTTGCCGCCTCTTTGGCCCCTTGATAGCAACGTGTCAGTGTTGCAAAAAGATTATTTTCTTGGTGATAAGAATGGAGTCTTGACAGCGGATTGGTTTACCTGCATGAATCCGTGACTTTCGTTTGGCGAGGCGGTTTTGTGTCTTTCTCCGTTCAGCAGGATCGATTGGGATGGAATGAAACGAGTCCATTATCGTTTGGGTTACATACATTGATTAATAAAGGGTTGCGAATATTATTAAGAAGATTTGTTGGTTGATAGACTGCATTGGATTGAGTTAAGATAAGATCGCGCGAGGGAGGGGAGGGGCCCAAGCACTCTCTGTAATCAGAGTAGTCTATAAAAACGTGTCGCCATCCTCCCATCTCGGGTAGTACGGAATCCTGATTTGCTATCCCCTTATACCATTTCAGCGTGGGATTATGAATCTGATGGTAATACATGCTAAGCTAGCTCGGGAATGCCGCGTGGTGGTCGGTTCACCCGCTCACAAGTGCCGTTTGGGCGAAATAAGCTATAACCTAGTCTTGCCCTTGTATCCCTGACTCAGGCTCAAGCCTCAAGCCAAGGCTCAAGGGTCCAGGGCAAGGGGGGGTGGGGGCAGTAGACGCGCGTCTGATACGAGCTGTCTCTTGCTGACCGACTTGAGTGGGGAAATAGTACTTTATACTTTATGGGTCGACCAGTCTGCCTCTCATGGGGCCTTGACTCACCCAAACCGTCACATCCGGCAGGTTCTATTTAAAGACACATCAACATCTCCCTACAAGATAGAACAGTAGCTTCGCCATACTCAGATCATTCTATCAACTACAGTACAACTCCACAGCTAAGCCTGAGGTCAGGCTATACCTAGACAATGGCCATGTCGGGCTGCATTAACGACAACTCTTTTGGCCCAATTGTAGAGGGTTGTCGTGGTGACTTTGACTTCACCTTCCGCTTCCAGAGAATCATCCTTGGCATCGTCCCAGCGGCTATCTTTATTCCAATAGCACTCATTCGCGTGGCATCCCTCGCCTTCAGACCTCGCATTGTGGATGGAAAGACCCAGCAGTTTATTAAATTGGTATGAAACCATGTCCTTCTGTAATTTATCCCTGTTCTGACTGGCGGAATATTAGTCTGCTATTGCGATAACTGCTGGTCTCCAGCTTGTACTCCTCATCCTATCCGCAACATCTAATGTTGAAAGCGCGGATGTATTTGCCGTGGCGGCTTCTGCCTTGGGATTCGTCGAATCGTTAGTCATACTGGCTCTTTCTTTTGTCGAACACTCGAAAGCAGCAAGGCCGTCCTCCATCCTGACCACGTACTTGCTGCTACAGATCCTGTTTGGTGCAGCTCAATGCCGTTCCTACTGGCTCATGGCTAGTTCTTTTCGGCTTACGAGACATGCCGGCATCATGACAGCTACGCTCCCTCTCAAGGTCATCATCCTAGTACTTGAGCTGCGAAGCAAAGCACGATATATGAAATGGACAAAGGAAGATCATAGCCCCGAGGAGACAAGCAGTCTCTTCAATCTCGGTGTTTACTTCTGGCTGATCCGGATCTTCCGCAACGGTTTCAAGAACATGCTGTCAATCAAAGAGGATCTGTACGTTCTTGACCACGAGATGCAGTCAAAGCTCCTCCTAGACAAACTGACCACCCAGTTTGCCAAGTCCTCGGCTGATGTTGGAAAACGATTCCGACTGGCAAAAGCACTGGCCAAAGCCCTTGTTGTACCTCTTCTCATGCCAGTGGTACCGCGCCTCGCCATGATTGCTTTCCAGTATAGTCAGCCTTTCTTCATCCATGCCCTCCTCGAATATCTCTTACACGAGGATGTGCCCAAGAACCACGGATATGGTCTCATTGGTGCTGCTGCAATCATTTACGCAGGCATTGCCATTTCAGATGCCCTATTCTGGTACTTCCACCAACGAGCTCTATACATGGCTCGTGGCTGTTTGGCCGCCTATGTCTACAGAACGACTACTCAGGGCAAGATGACAGATATCAGCGACGCAGCCGCCTTGACAGTCATGAGTACTGACGTTGAGCGAGTTCTGTACGGCTTCCATGGCCTCCATGACTTTTGGGCCAATGTCATCGAGATTGGACTCGGCTGCTTTCTTCTCGAACGAGAACTAGGCCTAGCATTTATCTCCCCCATTGTGGTCATCCTCCTCTGTGTTTTAGTCACCTCCGTCATCGCTTGGCTGGTCGGAGAAAGACAATCTCGTTGGATGGCCCGGATTGAAAGCCGTGTAGGACTCACGTCCAGCATCATCTCCAACATCAAAAGCCTCCGTATTTCAGGTATCACGACCCCTGTCCGTGACCTTGTTCAAAAGATGCGAGAGCAAGAGCTGAAAATCGGAAACAAGTTTCGCTGGCTGCTGATTCTGACTGCCACTACTGCTTTTGTCCCAACTACCGTGTCTCCCGTTGTCGCGTTTGCCTTTACCAACGAGCAGCTGGATACTCTCAAGATTTTTGTATCCTTCTCGTTCATTCTGCTGCTCACTAACCCGCTGTCACAAATGTTTCAGTCCGTACCAGCAGTGATTGCTGCTTTTGTGTGCCTGGAGCGGATTCAGAAGTTTCTTGAAAAGGAGCCCAGTGTCGACTACCGACAGTCTTCTCTGTCTCTCCCTCCCACAGATGGTGGTCCACAGGGACAACATGATGAGAAGATGCCGATAGACCCAAGCCAAACTGCTTCAAAGTCCCAGATTTCTATTATTAATGGTAGCTTTGGGTGGACATCGGAGAAGATGACACTCAACAACATCTCTGTCGACATCCCAGTCGAGAAGCTGACGCTCATCGTTGGTCCAGTAGCATCTGGCAAGTCCACGTTCTGCAAGGCTCTTCTAGGCGAGGTCCCATTCAGCAGTGGAGAAGTCACTTTGCCTTGGACCCAAGCCCCTATAGGCTACTGCGAGCAAACGCCCTTCTTGAAAAATGGCTCTATACGAGACGGTATCATCTGGCATTCTGTATACAACCAAAAGAGATATGAAGAGGTCTTGGACGCCTGCTTGCTCCGAACCGATCTTGCCATCCTTCCGGAGGGAGACGCAACAATCATTGGCAGCAACGGAATCATGCTTAGTGGTGGCCAGAAGCAACGCATATCGCTAGCCAGGGCCTTGTACCTTGAAACCGGTTTCCTCCTCATTGACGACATACTGAGCGGCTTGGACAACTCTACTGGAAACGATGTCTTTCAACGTGTCTTCGGCCCCGATGGACTTCTGCGTCGTCGTGGTGCAACAGCGATTTTGTGCACACACGCCGTCCGTTATCTACCGCTAGCGGACCACATCATTGCCCTTGATGCTGATGGTACGGTCAACGAACAGGGTTCATTCGACAAACTTGTCGAGACTGGCAAATATGTCCAAAGCCTTGGTGTTTCTGTTGCCGACGACGCCATTGAGAGCGGCGCGACGACTCCTGTTGAGGAGCCTGTTGCAGCCACGATGCCTGTCCCTCTCGTGACTCGACCCATGGCCACAACTACCAACCTCGAGGCTGAATCGCGGGCGACGGGCGACAGCAAGGTCTATCTTCACTACTATCGCAGCGTCAGTGGCTGGGCTAGCTTGACGTGTTTCCTTACCGGTGTTCTCTACGCAGTCGGTCGTAACTTTCCCTCCATCTGGATGGGCTGGTGGGGAACTGATGCATTCCACATGACAACTTCTTTCTACGTCGGCATCATGGGCTTGTTCCGAGGTCTTCAGGTTGTCGCTCTATTCGTGTGTGCCATTGCCGTTATCATTTATATGACCACGCAATCTGGTAGCCAACTGCACCGAGCTATACTTGACACCCTTGTCAACGCACCTCTCAGCTTCTTTACAACTACCGACTTTGGGGCCGTGACAAACTTGTTTTCTCAAGACATGACGCTGATAGATGGAGAGCTCCCGATATCTCTGCTCAATACCGTTATTCAAATCTTCGACGTTTTGACTATGGCAATTGTTGTCGCTGTCGGCACGCCTTGGCTGGCAATCAGTTACCCATTCGTCTTCGCCGTCATCTATATGTTGCAGATGTTCTATCTTCGGACCTCTAGACAACTACGTCTACTAGATCTTGAAGCAAAGAGTCCCTTATAGTAAGTGATTTCTAATCAGTGCGACAGTCATCTTTA
Organism: Fusarium sp. VM40; assembly: GCA_954870535.1. Classification (NCBI taxonomy): domain Eukaryota; kingdom Fungi; phylum Ascomycota; class Sordariomycetes; order Hypocreales; family Nectriaceae; genus Fusarium; species Fusarium sp. VM40. The sequence continues at coordinate 247,883 of CATPAH010000015.1, forward strand.
GCTAACTCCAACAAGTGACCATTTTCTTGATACCATCAGGGGCATCGCCACTATTCGCGCCCTCAAATTGGGTGACAAGGAAATCTTCCACAACCAGAATCTGCTGGATACTTCACAGAGACCTGCTTATCTGCTGGCCATGTCCCAACGCTTTCTAGCCTCATCATTGAATCTGTTGGTCATGGTTATGGCCGTGGGAGTTGTTACCTTGTCGACACAGCTTAGAACTAACTCGGGCTTTGCTGGCTCCTCACTGGTCACATTGATGACCTGGGGTGAGTCCATCTCCAGCCTTATACAGTACTACACACAGGTAGAAATCTCTATCGGCGCAGTCTCGCGTCTGAAAGCATTTGCAGAGAATGTGGCTTCTGAGAATCTGGATGGCGAGGACCTCGAGCCACCGGAGGAGTGGCCTACCCAGGGCAACATCGAGATCAAGCACATCTCGGCTTCATACAAGTGAGTGCTAATCAGTACCGTTCGGTAGTAATCATTGGCTAATTTCATCAAGGAGCGAGGATGTCGCTGATTCCTCAGAAAACGAGACCGAATCGCCGAATCTCGCATTGGAAGACGTCACCATCTCAATCAAGCCCGGGCAGAAGGTGGCTCTATGTGGCCGAACTGGCAGGTATGTTTGTTACTTATCTTCTGAAGTAGAGAGATCAACTACTAAAACATTCCAGCGGCAAATCCTCTATGATTCTGCTTTTGCTCCGTCTTCTTGATCCACTCTCCAACCAGTCTGAGAACATCGAGATAGATGGGGTGCCTTACAACCGCGTAGATCGCTCAATTCTTCGCCGCCGCATTATCGCCGTACCTCAAGACCCTGTCTTTCTACCTGATGGCAGCACTATTAAGGAGAACCTGGATCCTTTCAATCTGGCTTCAGATATGGAATGCATCGCAGTACTCGAAGATGTTCGACTGGAAAAGTTCGCCAACGATCGAGGCACAATCCACGCCGGCATGAGGTCTGACGAGCTGAGCGCTGGGCAGAAACAGCTCTTCAGTCTCGGTCGCGCTCTTCTACGCCGTAGAGTTAAGCAACGTCTTAGTCCCAACGCTGGAGGTGTCCTCCTGCTGGATGAAGTCAGCTCTAGCGTGGACAGTGCAACAGACAACCTTGTGCAAAGCATCATCACAGACGAGTTCTCTGACTATACCATTGTCATGGTATCTCACAGGCTGAATATAGTTGTAGAATACTTCGACTCTGTGGTAATCCTAGATCGAGGCCGAGTTGTGGAGACTGGCTCTCCAGTGGAGTTAGTTAGGAATGAGGGCAGCTGGTTTAACAAGCTATGGTCAATCGAGAAGAAAGATGAGGAGTAACATAGGAAATTGAATCAATGCTGCCGATACGAGGTATAACAACTACATTAGATTTTAAGCCGCTTTTTTATCGGAGTTTACGGTGTGGGATCATAACTATACACAGAACTAGCTTGTCAAGTAGGTATTGGCTATTAATATATAACTGAAGCCGTTTTCTACATTTTGATTGCCTCCGGATTATTATCATTGTCTCATGCACCCTACTGACCAAGGTAATTATACAACGAGTGATTTATAAGAAATGGCACAGCTTCTCATAATAATCGACAGAGTCACCTAAGATATCTAACCAGGGTGGTAAGAATACTCTAGTGTCTTTTTTATACTGATATTAAGATATATATTAGGGTAGTATTTTCTACTAATCAGTATCTACTAGAAGTACTTTGTATTAGGAATATTGATACAAATAAATTAAATTAGTATTTAGTATTAGTCTAAGTATACTAAAACTATAGAAAACTAGTACTAACGTACTAAATTAATCTAAATTTAGTTTTAGTATCCTAAAATAATGTAATTTTAGTAATAACATACTAATATTAGACTAATCGGTCACCATCTCGATAATTGACTTTGGAAAGATCGGCAATACGGTAATAGTACGAGACCATAGCTCAAGAACTTTGTCAGCAAACCTCTCCTGGCCTCGTCCCCATCCCGTAGATCAAGATAAGGAACTCTCATCATCAGCTGTAACATCGTTTAACTAATCGTCAATGGAGAGCCAAGGAGATATGCCACTGTTCATATGTATGAAAGGTCGACACAGAGATAAATAACACCCTCGCCATCTGCAATTCTCCTGAGAAAGGTCATACTCCAAGACCTCAAATTTATTTGTTTAAATATTATGAAGTTTTTTAAAGATGCGAAAGCTACCAAGTCATAAATATTGTAAATACATAGGCTAACATGATTTTACGACAATCTCAAATTAAGAGTCAGATAATGCTACTTATGCCTTTCCATAAAGGTTTGAAATGTCCGCCTCGTGATTTTCAGTTAATTACATTATTGCACACTCTAGTGACGGATCAGGCTGACATAGAGGTACTAGTTCCACTGAGTCTATATTGGCTGGTAGTATTATTGAGGGTATCCTGAAACCCAAGGAGTCTTTCAGGTAATTGGACTGCTACCAACCTCGGTCCCCGCGGATAATTATCACTGACCAGCTTATCTAGAGAGCGAGATATGAACAACCGTCCGAGGCTCAGCTTTTTCTCACCCTTGTTTCTGAATAAATACCTTAAACAGGGTTGGAAAACATCCTCTTATCAGAGCTAAGATAACATTCTTTTGTAGACAGTAAAACACACAAACGTTCAATACGAAACGAAGATCAGAAGATATGTTGCGACTAAGTATTTCTCCCCCCTTTAAGCAATAATTAGGTAAAATACACTGTCTAGTAAGGAAGTAGTTAGCAGCTTAAAGGGGAAGATAATGTGAATAAGTAATGGAGATTAGGAATAAGAAGGACGACATAAAAGGTTTAAAGAGAAGCAACCAGTCATTCATAGTGATTTTAGGCAAGGAATAATAGATTAACTAACAAATACTGGGTTAAAAACTACTAATAGTAACACAAGATTAGAAAGCTACTATTGTCTTATTTTCTCTGCAGATCAACACTGCCCCCTCCAATGTTCGTAACTCAAACCCGAATACCCAGTCCTAAAATAGGCTTCCCCTGCTAGCACTTCCTAGAACTCTCTAATTGTTCGGCAACCGGTAATCTTTTCAAAATCATCACAAGCTTTGTTATGGCGGTCTTGAATTACTCTATAAATAAAAGGTTAGGGGATTCTCATTCAAATTGATATTACTTACTTTTGCCCTGCAGGGCCTCGAGCAGCGCTTGCATCAGCATAGAATGCATCGCCCCAGAAGCACTGCGGATTGATGGCGAGACCAACTAGTTTCTTGAAATCTTCGCAGTAGACATCGAGATGTCGGTCACTACGAGAGCTTGTGATAAGATGCATTCGATATCTGTCCAGACCACTCTCAACCCAGTCCTGTTGATATCGGACTGTCAGGGAACAATCTGCCCGTTTGACCTCAGAGCCTAATATGTGTTAGTAACGAACAGTTTTTAAGACTTGAAGACTTGCCATCTGGAGTAGGAATAGCAAAAGCTCCAGTGATAAAGGGGATGGCTAAAGCAGCCTGAGTGAATAGAGTGAATTTCATTTTGATTGAGGTTGATTGAAGGTGCTAGATGGGAAAAGGATGAGAATAGATTGAATATCAAAGCAAATAACGCGGAAGTAGACCTCTACTTTATAGTCGAAAATATGTATCTCTCCATCATGATGGAATCCTTTGGTAAAATTATAATGGAGCCTCTGTTTGCCCGTCTCCATGTTGAGTAAATTTCCTCCAACTTCATTTCAAAGTCCTATTCCTCATGACAATTACTCTTACGGGGCTAAGTGATATATGACTCGAGTATCGGTTACTATGGGCTTGGCACCACAAGGGTAACGTGGCTGTAAGAGATCGCTTTACGATGTTGTCGCCAAATCTACTTCTTCGTAAGTGGCCCAGGACCCTTTCCTGTGGGCCTGCCAAGATGTTGGATTTCTCTGATGTAAATGCAATGCCATATACGGAAACAGGTGCGAGAAGAACTCATCGTCACGGCCTTCAACAGGCATCATTGATAGTGGACTCTGTAGATTCGGCCCACATTCTGTGGACCGATGATCATCACAGCATGGGTAATGAGGAGGCAACTGGGGCAATTTCATACATTTTTGGAAGCCAACAAATAACGTATTGGAGTGCTCCATATTTCTCCAACACAGCCTGAGAGCCACTATTGAGGGGTGCGGGGGATATGGGGTCAGTGAACTCCTCTGGTAGCTTGCCCAAGAGGGCTTTGAGTCCATATGAGGATATTAGTAGTGCCAACAGTATGCGCATTACCTTCTACAATATAACCAGGAGAATCTACCATATGATACTGTGTTCTACTTTTTTATGACTTGTAAACGGCGGTGCCATTCACACGCCAAGTGAACTAATGAGAACTATTGTAGTGAGATTCAGCCCCGGTTGGCCTCGTGATATGTGATTTGACAAATAGCGTTGAGGACGTAATGCAAACTCTCGCCACTTCTTAAGCATTCAAGTCTAGTCAGGTAGCAGATCAATTCGAAGGAATCGCAGAACCACAATTTCTGTAAATGCGCAGTGTAGCAAACCCGTCGAAGTGGATGATGTCCATAATAACCTCCACTGACCGTGCTCTTTTACCCATAAATATCGAAAAAAGGCTATCTAATCTAAACGATACTTGGGGAATCTGAAAATGAGGTTGTTTCAACGGCGTATTCAAGCTGATTGTAATTTCCATTATAGTGTTGAGGCAAGGCAATTCAAGGATTGAGATCAACACAGTTATGGATCCAGCCAAGACACCGAAGGTCGCCTGATGCCCTGATCCTTTGATTTCTAATATGCGACAGAGTGTTTTGTCATATTTTTGTCTCAACAGGTATCATGCTTGCGGATCCTAGTGACCCAACAGTAGCCAACCTCTCAGTCAGGATCGGGGAAGAAATTCGAAAAGCGGTATGTCTAAGGAGTAGCGTTTTAGTGTGTATGAGAATGCTATGAGAAGGTACCGAGTGCAGCTTATTACGGGCCCTCGAAATGACGGCCATCTCGGTCTATACTGCAGCCAATTCAAAATCAATGCTGTTGAGATTGAGAATGTACAATGCTTCTGGACAGATAACATGTTTGTTCTCGACGTTACTGAAGTACAAGGCCCAGCTAGCCACGCGTAAGTACATTATACCTTTAATGCTGCTATCGATACCTGACCTCGGTTATTAGCCAATACAAGAACCAGCACAATATCGCAGCTGGAATTTTTAACCGCGGAACTGGCTGCGATGTTATTCAAAACACTTAAACTGCAAGCCCAGGAGGTCATGCTTCTTCTCCGATACTGATACAGTACTGGAGCGAAGTCTACGTAGGCTCGCACATAGAATCCTTCCGCTAGGACTCTTAGCTCTGTTATGCTTCTAGTAACACCTGTATTACTCTTCACTAGCACTCAAAACTCTTGTTCAGTCGATGAATTGATGTTTATCCTCTAAATGTAATAGGCAAACAGTTCTTAATTCTCCAGTCCGATTATCATGTATATCAATCAGTCAAGAGCTTAACCATCCTGGGACCCGATAGATGTGCAGGCTTAGTGGTGGAACTGGAAGAGCCAGAGTATGTGGACTAAGATAACTCGTATAAGAGATAAAAAGCGTATGACTTGCCCGTCAGTAGTACTTACTGGCGGCAAACCAGTGGCCACACTCAGGTATGGCTAGAAAAGCGTGTGTTCTACTGGAAGATGATTGGGGTGGGGCATTGAGGAAAAAAGAGCTGTGTGTGTATTGTGACCAACTTCCAACATGTTCCATATAATACCAAGCCACACTTGTTTGAGAGCATTAAGATCATGTTTCGTGCTTGCTATCTCGAGCTTATCTTGTGGAAAAGTTTAAACCGCCCAGCCTCCCATGGTAAAGTTTGGCAGTCAAAGTTACGATCATGACTGATCGGTATCAGCATAGGCAACGCATAATTTACCCAAGAAGGGGCCGCTCGATATTGCACTGCTCATTCAATGGTATATGAGCACATCATTTACAACAATAACATCCAAGCTATCTGCAACTAGGGGAGCCCCTTATCGCACATGTTGGAGTTGATTGAGTTGAATTTAAAATCGAGGGCTATGTGAGTGAAACTCTATTTGAATTCTGGGAAACAATTATTTGTCCATTACTACCAGGCAGACAGGTAAAAGCTTGATGTTTTTAGCTCCACGTATCGCGTTTTGCGTCTGGTTTTACATATAGCGTTCTCGGCCAGACAGACAATGCCAGTCTCGCACTAACTAAATGAGTCCATATTATAGGTTTTATTGTGGCTTAGTTGTATTCCTTGGATAGGTTATCCGGTAGTGCGATTCCTAGATCCCTGTTAATCGCGATTATTTAAATATAGTGTATGTATAGAAGGAGGTTCTACGGTCATCCCGTCCGGTGTTAGAAGGTGGCACAGGGCGGCTAGCGAGAAGATCTCTAGCCTTGTTCTCAAGCGGGTCAAGCTTCTACCTGTCATAATAGCTATTAATAGCTTTGTAGACGTCATCATAGTCCAGGCCGAGGCTTACGTTACGGCAGATACTTAATATTTAGACACTCATCGTAGTAGCTACGAAGAAGTTAGCGATACGGACCGAAGGGGGTCGATTAACTGACTGTAGCTGCAAGGGTCGATTGACTAGGTAGTGTGCTTGTGGTGTAGATCAGGTTAAGGGTGTAGGGGGGGGGGGGGGAAGCCAGCTTTTATACATACGGCTATGTAATCTACATATTCACTTAGATAGAGTTTAGTTACCTTATGCAACTTCTACTGCCTTAATCATATTAAGTTTTATTTTTATTATTAATATTATTAAGAGATTTGGAAAGCCTAGGCTTGATAAAGGTGAAGGTTAAAGCCAAAAAAAAAAATTAGAAGGAGGTTGTAGGTAGGTTATCGCAAGTACTACTGGTGAGGTGTATATATATATATATTGACTGAAACTTAAAGAATGTAATCTGGGATAAATAAAGGAAAATGAGTTCTTGATCTTAGTAAACTTTAATATAAAGTTGCCTAAACCTTAGTAGGATTATACTAAAATAATAATCTTAATTAAAGACTAGAAAATAGTAAAGGATTCTTTACATAGCTAGGTGTATAGTTAGCTAAAGAGGATATAGAGTATTATAAGTCATTGTAGCTAAAGCTAATAGCCTTTGTTTAAATTAAACCTTTTAATGACATATGTGTCTATTTAATGCCTCTAGGGATAAAATTCAAGGGATATGTAGCATTAGCACCTTGAGCTGCGCGAGAAGGCGATCATGTTGTTATTCTCGCCAGTAGTGAGGTTCCTTTTGTTGTTTGCAAACCTTTGATGTATATTACTATCAGGTAGACCGAGGTCTACTAATAAAGCAAGGAGCTCAGTATATAACATAGCCTTATAGTACCAGACAATGTTAAACTACCAGGCGAGCTTGTAGTACTGCGACTTTTAGTGTTAATGCCTAGATACACTAGTTATTAAATTCAAGGCTGACTAGCGTAAAGTAGGCGCTTGGGCCTCGGCGAATGGACGGCAGTTATTTGCCGGTTTGTTAATTGGTACGGTTAGTCAAGAGCAAGGGTTGAAGCAAATTTCAAATTCGAAACTAACTATGTTAGCCTATGGGTCTGGTCCAAGAATGGGCTATATATTGACAATCAGGATAGGCACGGAAGAGCCGGCCTAACTAGACCAAAGTTTATTTAGACAAGTTAACCATGTCTTAGTTAATTAGACCAGATAGGAAGGAGTGATACGAGCCACATAACCAACCCGTGAAGGATAAATAACTCAAGACTCCTTGGGCTCTCCCTGAATAATTTCCTATAACTTTCTTGGCTACTTGAAATTAACTCTGCTGGAATATGTTGGAAACTATTATCCACCCAGTACAGTCTCCTTGGACAGTCTCCTTGGGGCTTCTGGCCTTCCTAGTGACTATTAAAGCCTTTGGAGTTCTCTACCGGCTTTTATTTCATCCCTTGAGAAACGTCCCCGGTCCTTGGCTCCCGGCCACTTCCTCTCTATGATTCCGCTGGCAAAGGTGGCATGGTCGCCTCTCCTTCAAGGTCGATTCGCTCCTCACAACATACGGCCCCATCATTCGCATCTCGCCCAACATTGTGCTTGTCAACCATGTTGAGACAGTGCAATCTCTATTCATCCGACAGGATCTCGATACAGCGCCAACAGCCATCCGCGCCTTGCGTATTGGAGGCCATGATTGGACCGTAACTTACCCAAACAATCGATTGGCTAAAGAACGCCGTCGTCCTGTTATGATGGCATCGACTACTAAGTCTATGCGGCATTGGCAGCCCATATTTGAGACAAATATTTCCAAAATGATTGAGCAGTTGAGCAAGTCTCGGGGAAAGGACCCTGAGGATATTGTCTATCATCTCCGCATCGCAACTCTTCTCAATTCGCTGATTGTCATGGGCGGCTCTCAGGTCGTCTTGGAGCCAGGAGACTTTCCTCACACCGTTGGCGAGTACAACTTTCTAGTAGTATGGCGTCTCTGTCTTCCGGAGTGGCTCTTTGGATGGCTCAAGTACAGTCCATTCCGTGAGGCCTCTTTGCGTGTCAAGTCGAGTGATGCCTTGTTCGATCTTGGCCGCGAAGTCATCGAGGCGGCTGAGAATGGCAAAGGCAGCGACGAAATACCAACTATTTATGACCTTCTCGTCGAGAGTATGACCAAGGGTCCTTTCGGAAAGAACAAGACTGAGCTCAGTGCTGAGATGGCGGGCCAAGTGCTTGCCGCCACCGAGACAACATCGTCAGCACTCGCATTCATCTTTTACTATCTCGCCCAGGACCCCTTCACTATCGAGACTATCTACCGGGAGCTCCAGACAGTAGATGGCTATGAAAAGCTGGACACCCTCAAGATGCTAAACGCATGCATCACAGAGGGTCTACGTTTCCGCCCACCAGTCGCGCTCACTGGTAGCCGCGTGTCACCAAAGGGTGGCGTTAATATCCTGGGTTATTATATCCCAGAGGGCACAGTCATAACAACGCAGTCTCTCTCCATCAGCCGCCAGCGGCCTGACTTGTTCCCTAACTTTGACGAATTCGATCCCTCACGCTGGTTGGAGGAGGACTCTGCGGTCAATACCGAGCGACGACGCTGCCTCGCGCCTTTTGGCATTGGCGCTCGTCGCTGTCCAGGAAGCAACATGGCTATTTTCCAGATGCGCATGCTCCTTGCTGCTGTCATACGTGGTTTTCGTCTGTCTGTGGCCCCTATGACTACACCTTTATCCATGGCCCCGTTCGAGGCTAACGGGTTTCGCTCTCGGTATGATAAGTGTGAGCTTGTTTTCACACCTCGAGACCTCGATCCACAACCTGGACCAAGGGGATGTGAATGTGGTCCTACCTGTGAATGCGTGGAATGTCATTGCGTGCACTACGCGGTGCATTAGGCAGGTCGACGCTTACCATTTTGAATGGAGTTTTGACTACATCGCCACAAGCCCTGACTATCGGTTGGCTGTCGTGTGAGCGGATCGCGGTGTCCGAGTGTTTATTATATCGGGAAAAGCAATGTCGCTCGTCTTCAGAGGTCTCGACTTGACCGAAATCAACGGTTTCTTTTTCAAACATTAGAAATGTTGAATTTTCTTTTGGGGGCTTCTCTGTGTCTCTGATCAGTCCTTTGCTGACCACTCATTGGACTGTATACCTCGAGCAGGACGATAAAAGGTGATCATGATATACTGTATAATAGGTTAGCCAATGCTTCTAGTAGCACAATTGAAACCCCCCACGTTGTTCTATATCTTATAGTATTCGAGATGATAAGGACATCATGAACTGTGCTGTTCACAGTAACATACTCCAGCGTAGTGGGGTCTACTCAAAATATTGACGTCTTCCAAGTGAACCACAATGGCATCGTGAGGTGGCTTACACTGCAACTAGTTCAAGATCAATCCTATCAATAAGGAGAATGTGCAATGCTCCTGGACAGATAACATTGTCTGTCATGGATGTTACTGAAGTACAAGGTCCTGCCGGTCACGTGTAAGTACTAATATTAAATATTCACTACTTTCATGGATATCTAAACTTTTGATTATCACGCAATACAAGAACTAGCATAATATAGCAGCTGGGATTCTCAGCCGCGGAACTGGGTGCAATGTTGTTTAAAATACCTAAACTATATAACTAAAAGTGTATGCCTTTTCTCCGGTACTTGATCCGTGCTGGGGTGTGGTCTGAGCAGGCTCGTACGTACATTTTATCTGCTAAGATTATTAGCTTTGGGCACTTTAGCATTATCAGTATGGCTTTTCTCTAAGCTTGCTTCCTTCCCTCTGGTTCAGCTAGCCCACGAGTTGTACTAGCACTCAATGATATTGTTCAGTTGATACATTGATTTTGATTCTCTTAGTCCGAAAGGAAAACAGTTCCTAACACTCCAGCTCGATCAGCAGGCACGCTATCCATCAGCCGAGAGCGTAATATTTCTAGACCTCAAGAGAGTTGCAAGCTTATGTGGTAGGACTAGAAGATACAGAATATATAGATTAAGACAACTGGTATAAGAGATAAGCAATCAACTATCAGATGTCGCGATCTTTTCGACCTTTACTTGCATCCCCTGCTTCATAGAGGGGCTCTGCATGATCTGTTCCCAATCATGCACCGCAACGCTGTTCTTCTCGCTCAACCTAACTTCCTCCCCCGTGCGGTCAATCATTTCAGTCTCGTAGTTCACAATGGCTTGTTTTCTCTTTTCAGGAACAATCTCCTTAGGGTTCCAGAACGTCTCTACAGCTTTGAATGCAGTGAAAGCGTCTTTGAGTGCATGATTGAGTCCTTGTCCTCTCTGGAAAGTCATGGGATGCGCTGCATCACCAGCCAGCGTCACCCGGCCCCAGTTGTTGTCCCACTGGTGCTCTGGCAGGCTTGGATCCCAGTTGCGGAGCTTCGAGTACCACACTTCTGTGTCATCAGGCATCCAGGCGAAAACGCTCTTCCAAGGGTTGGCAAATTCTTTGGCGAGTTTCTTTTGATGGGCGATAAGTTCACGGTTGGTGCTGTTGTTGATATAGTCGACAGGCTCTGGGAAGGAAATGTAATGGAAAAAGGTCCAGTTTTCAGGGTGATCCTTGTCATCACCATCGTGAAGACTGAGCCAGGCGCAGGTGCCATTTGGGTGAGGACCGACCTGGTAAAGTGGGCTATGAGGCTTCGATCGAAGAAACAGAGCATGCTCCCTAGTGTGTTGTGTGTAACACATGGTGGTTGCATAAGGAACGGGTGTTACCTTGGCTTTGTCCTCACCAAGAAGCAGGGTTCGAACAGTGGAATGGGGACCATCCGTAGCAACAAGGAGACAGCCCGTATCCTGCGTGCCATTGGCGAATTTTGCCGTCACACTCAATTTGTCGTCAGAGTAGACGAGATCATTAATGGCTTTTCCCCAGTGCAGGTGATCGCCAAGACCGTCCATAAGCATACGGCGAAACTTGTCGCGACGAACACGGTAGAACTTGGAGGATTGTATCTCGGTTAGAAGCTCGCCTGTTTTCCCGTTGATAAACGGAAGTCTGTCCGTGTCTTTCGTGGGCACGTGGGGATCGACCTGGGTACTCTCCAGTTGCTCCAGGACCTTCTCTGGAACCAGATGCCGCAATGGCTCGAGGCCCCAGTGAGCACCCATAGTCCATGTTTTCTTGCGGGGCCTTTCTTCCTTCTCGTATACATCGAAAGGTATTCCTGCCTACAGGGCCTCGAGTTAATGCAAAGATTATTGCACGAATTAAAGAGATACTTACTTTCTTCAGACCTTGCGCGAGAGCCAAGCCAGTGGAGCCTACGAGAAATAAACAGTCAATAATTAGCACTATTGTCACTAGCACCTTGGGTGTAAGATTTACCGGCGCCAATGATGAGGATTTTCATCGAATTCTGAAGTCCAAGGCTAGTGGCGTTAAGCGAGGCTGAAATACCGTTGCTCATCGTCGAGCTTATCATCTTGTATAGGTGAGAGTCTTGCAGAAATGTATGAAGCAATCCAATACGTGTGTCAAAGTGTGTCTTATCATTAGAAAGCAAATCATGGTTGGCAAAGCTTTATCTATCTTTCATCAAAATCCGAATGCCGGAATTAGATTGTCTTCCTTTGAAGGCCGAAGATTCGGAATCAATTGGTCGGTCTTCGGCCCTCTCGGTCCTGGTAATGTATCCCGCCCGGTTCCCGAAGATCCCCGCATATTTTGACCAAAGACAAAGGCCTCGGAGTTATATCGCTGACTCTATACAGGAGTAGTTCCGTTTGGTCCGAAAGCAAATAGAAAGATATTTAACTAGACGCAGCTTGACTCCGCTATTAGAAAACAGATTTCTACTAGTTATAGATTGGGCTGACGTTGAAAGCTTCGTGAGTTAAGGGCTGGGGTAACATCTAGGGAGATAAAAATACTGAGGCAAATTCTTCTTCAGGGTAGGATCTTAAAAAATTAAATCTCAAATCGAGTTTTCAGAATTTGAATTGATAATATTTAGAATTAATTTAAAGATGTTAGAATTAACTTGATTTAACAAGATATGATATGATTGGTTATAGGTATGTGACCGGCTCCGCACTAGATAAGATAAGATAAGATAGGGTAGGGGAAGAACTCTTTTGATTCTTGAAGATTATACCTACCCTGTAGAGAGAAGAGAAAAATCTCTGTAAATAGTCTTACAATCAAGTCTAATTAAATAGATAAGAGTATGAAATCCATTTGATTTGAATAGCGGAAGCTCTGACTTAACTTAACTCGATCTGAAAGGATTGAAAGGATTTCATCTTTTGCGACCGCTGTTCAAGAATGTTCAAGTATGAGAACTCGTTGTTCGTTTTTACGATCAAGCGCATTAATTTCCAATGCTCAATCAAATTTAAGCCCCTATCCCTCAATGAGGATCCTGCTTACCCTAGACCCTCCTCCCATTGATGCATTGTGTATGTTTTATCATGTTTATCTATTACCCTCTTCCGTTTCTAAAAGTTACATTTCAGGGCCTGGGTCGTAATTTCGCGGTTTTGTGATGAGTATACTGTGTATTGAATGTCGAAGTACAAAAAGGGATAATTTCCTAGCGGCTGTCGAGACCTATTTCTCAACATTGAATTCCTGGTTATGTTCTCGCATACTTCCATCGACGTGTTACTTATCTACCCAACTTAGGACCATCAGCTAAGTAGCAGATCCTTCAGGTTTTAAAGTATGCTTGAGAAATATTTGAAATGAAAGATTGCTACACACTAACTAAGAAAACATAGACCAGAAATGCCTTGCGTAACAACCCTCAAAGATCAAGAGACGTGCGAATAATATCCACCAACTTTCTCGCATTCGGTTTCCTCACCATTGTAAAATGATTGGCTTCCTCGATGCAGAAAATGGCAAGTTTATCTTCACCCAGAAGCTGATTCCAGCCATTAGGCCCCAAGTTTGCTCGATTCTCCAACAACCAAGTCATTTCTTTGGGATCGTCATCCTGTGGCTCGGGCCTGACATCGGTCGGGTTCTTACAGACGCCGTCTGTAGCCCATATGAGAGTGGTCTTGGGTACAGGGCCTTTAAATGGGACTGGCTTGTATTTATCCAAGGCGTCGATGAAAGCTAAGAAATGCTGGATCAGCCATTCCGGAGCACTCTGAGCCTTTCCATCTCCGGCTCCAAAAACGCCAGACTTTTCGAGGAACTTGTAGAAGCGAGGTGGCAGCTTTTCCAGGCCGATGGGGTTTGGAGAATCGATCAAGATGAGATGCTGCACTGTTTCGCCCTGGTTCACGAGATGCTGAGCGGCATCGTATGCAGCTATTCCGCCAGCAGACCAACCAGCAAGGCTATACGGGCCATTTGGCTGACGGCGGCGGATCTCGGCAATGTAGGAAGCAGTAAGGTCGCATTTCAAGTCTTTGGGGTTTCGTACGTAGGGACAGTCTAGTCCGTACACGCACAGATCTGGCGATACAGGTGGCAGGCCCACGTATGATGTTGATGAGCCAGACCCGTCTGGGAAGAGGAAGAGACTATGCGGGCTACCGGCTCTGCCTTGCAACATGACGGAGGTAGCTTGGGGGTGTGACAGTGGGATGCTTGTCTTTGCAAATCTTGGTCCAAGGATTTCACCAATGGCAGTGGTGAGGCCTGATAAACTGGAGTAGTTCAAGAAAAGGTCTTGCGGGAGATCGATATCGAGCTCTTCCCGCGCTCGGCCGAGGATGGTAAGGGAGACAAGAGAGTCCACACCAAGTTCAGCCAAGTCGTCAGCGCGTGCCAGTTCTTTGATACTAATGCCAATCTCGTCCGCGATGATTGTAAGCAGAAGGTGGATGGAACCATCGACGCTATCCACCTTCAGACTTTCTGCATTCTCTTCACTGACAGTTGGTGTAGTGGCCTCTGTCGTTCCACTCTCGTTCGAGGACGGGCTATCATCCACGGTCTCGTCTCTGCTCATTGGAGAATCGGAAAGGAATTGCCTGAGAGGCTTTACCGATGGATAATCGTCGAATAAAGATTGCACATCCATGTTGAGAGACTCACGGAAGTTGCCCAGGATGGTTAGCGACATGAGAGAATCCACTCCATAGTTGGCAAACTCTGAGTCTTCGCTCAGCTTAGACCTGTCGACGCCAATCTCTCTACAGATGATTTCAAGAGCCTGTTCGAAGATGGAAACAGAGTGGGGGCCTTGCGTGCTCCTGGCTGGCACTTCTGGGACACTTGGGCGGCTTGATTGTTTGACAGGCGGAGGCGTTGGCTTTGATCTCGTCGTAGCCAACTTGTTTGGTGAGGGTAGAAGCATATCCAGGACTCGTTTGGAGACCCTGTTGAAAGTGACGCCTCCATACATGGCAATGATGTCGCCTTCTCTGAACACGTAGACGTCCCCCGAGTAGGACGAGTCATCCTTCCCGACACGCTGCATCTTGACATAAGTTCGGTACTCGGCATCGGCTGAGAAGGTCTCTGCACATCGCATGAACTGCCAGCCCTGGTTGATGTAGGCGTGCTCAGACAAGTCTAATACATCATTCGAGTGCATGACAAAGCCCGTGAGGTGTCCAAAGCTGTCACACCAAAACGGGTTGAGTACGAATCCTCCTTCGACTGGCTGCAGGCGTACCTTGGCTGTGGCTTCGAGGCCTTCACTGTCGAACACAACCTCTTGCATGCCCTGGTAGCCTGGACCATACTTGACCACGGATGAGAACATCTTATACGCCATGCCACGGCGGACTCTGTGCGTGGTTTCCTCCTCTAGACCTTGAAGGAGATTCTTGATGCTTCGCTGAATGAGATACTTGTTGCGGCGCCAATCCTGTTGCCAGACTTCGGGGAGTTGAAATCGGATGTTGCATGTCGCATGACGAGTTGTCTGTTTCCCCTGCGAGTCAACGCTGTAGAGCTCCATGTCACCTTGGAGCAACTTCCAATCCACCGAAAGGCTCGCTCGAATAAACTGGGCATTGGCAGTCTGAACAATGAGAGCTTTCTCCACCAACATGTTGCAAACATCAGGGACATAGCCATTCCCTTCTGAGCCTCTCAGCTCAATCGCATATTTACCCAAAGTGTAGGCAATATCTGCGTATAAAGACTATGACGAGGTTAATAACAGAGAATATGGTCAGGATAGCAAGCGGACTCACAGATGGGCAAAGAATCAGTCCGTTAACCTGGTGATCTTGCGCTACTTGTAGTAAAGCAGACTCACGAAGGTCTGACTGAATGACCAACCTACATCGCTGAGCAGACACGTCTTGTTCCACAATCTCATGAACAGAGTCACTCAGCCTTGTTGACTTCATTGCCGGTGTAGGAGGGATAGCCACCACTGGAGATCCCTTCGTGAGACACCAGTCACCTTCGTACTGGATCCAGTATTTCTCCAGATCCCAAGAGTAGTTGGGTAGGTCGAGTACCCTTTGGCAGGACGGGAAGTCTCGGTGCCAACTATCCCAGTTTATAGCCACCCCTGCCAAGTACAGCGTCCTCAAAGATTCGGCGAGTGTCTTGAGCGGCTCCTCGTTGCGGCGGAGTGAAGGGAAACATCGTGTCTCCGATCCCGATATGCTCTTTACCATTCTTGAAAGGATAGGATGTGCTCCTATTTCAACGAATATGCTGCTAGAATTGATAATGTTGTCTTGCTGGGCCATCTGAACAGCGGCCAAGAACTCGACAGGCTCGCGACAGTGCTTTCTGATATACTCAGGGCCGATGGTCTCACCGGGCTGGATCACAGTAGCCGAAAGTGTGGAAATGATTGGCAAAGTCGCGGGTTTGAAACTGACATGTTGGGCGATGGCTTGAAGTTCATAGAGTACAGGATCGACTTGTGAGGAGTGAAAGGCGAAAGGAACAGGGAGTCGCGTAAACTTCAAACCAAGACTGCCGAGTTCCAAACAGATTGCATCAATGTCAGCATTAGGTCCACTCAACACTATGTCCTCAGGCCCATTGACACAGGCAATCTCGACGAGCGGGTTGGTTGCGAGGACTTGTCGTATGTGGTCTTTGGATGCTTTGACAGCTAACATGCCGTGTGTGTCAGCCGTGCAGCCGCTTTCAATCAAGGTTGCACGCCAGCCACAGAGATATATGGTATCACTAATGCTGAGTACACCGGCGATGCAGAGGGCTGCATACTCGCCGAGGCTATGGCCTAGGACATATGCAGGCTTCATCCCTAGATTCGCCCACAAGCGACTCAGTGCAATCTGGATGATGCAAGTGCCTACTTGAATGACTGCAGGAGAGAGCTCTTCAATTTCGACACTCCCATCTACCAGTGGCAAGATAGAAGGTAGAGAGTGAGTCCTTGCAATGCAGTCAAAACTGTCAATGTCGGACCGAAATGAGGAAATATGCAAGTAGAGCTCACGGCCCATAGCACTGCACTGAGCTCCTTGTCCAGTAAAGAGAAAGCCTATCCCGGGTAGCTTGGAGGGGACAGGCTTCGTGACTTCTTCAGTTGCCATGGCGAGAAGTGAGCGCTTCAAATCCTGCATGCCCGTCGTCGCAAAGGCAGCCCGGTAATTGTGATGCATGCGTCGAGCTGTGGTTGTGTACGAGAGTTGAGTAAGGGTCTCAAAGGATGTAGAATCGCCAACAAAGTCCGCCATAGCAAGCAGGTTACGCTTGAAAGACTGAACCGAGCGTGCAGATATAGTCACCACATGGGTTTTTCGAGCATCTACCCCTTGCACCTGGGACGAGATGGGA
Source organism: Fusarium sp. VM40 (assembly GCA_954870535.1). Taxonomy (NCBI): domain Eukaryota; kingdom Fungi; phylum Ascomycota; class Sordariomycetes; order Hypocreales; family Nectriaceae; genus Fusarium; species Fusarium sp. VM40. The sequence goes on from CATPAH010000015.1 coordinate 265,142, forward strand.
GCATCTTCCAGCAGCAATGCTGTGTTTCCACCCGCGGCGGAGAAATTGTTGACAAAGGTGCGGCGTTTGCTGTTTGCTGGACGAAGCCACTCAGCCTCATCCATCGCAATTCGTATACCGCGACGGTCGAGGTCGAGGGGAAATCCATGGTTGATGGTCCCTTTGATACCGCAATGTGGTGGAATTCTGCTCTTTTGCATCATCAACAATACCTTGATTAGCGCTGTCACGCCAGAGGCAGACTCGCCGTGGCCAGTGTTGGATTTGACTGATCCAAGATGAAGGGTTTGGTCTGGTCTCCGAGAATAGTCGCTTGCGAAGGTGTTGATGACTGATTTCATCTCCACAGCATCACCAGCTTGAGTGCCCGTTCCGTGCATCTCAATGTAACTCACATCATGCGGCTTCACACCTGACTCGTTGAGAAGCTTCTTGAAGAGATATTCCTGAGCATCAGCTAATGGTCTTGTGATGGAAACTGCCTCGGCGGAGTGGTTGGTGTGTGCCCCCCGTATTACTCCAAATACCGGATCTCCATCAGCGATGGCGTCGGGAAGTCGCTTGAGAATCACTGTTCCGACTCCCTCTGCTCGGCAGTAGCCATCAGCCAGGTCATCGAAGGTCTTACAATTTCCTTCCTTGCAGAGAAAGTGGCCGCGATCAAGACCTGCAAAGTTATCTGGATTTGTCATGACATTGGTGCCTCCCGCAATAGCTGTGTCACAATTCCGCTCCAACAAGGATGTGATTGCCAGATTGATAGCAGCAAGACTTGATGAACAGGCGGTATCGACCGAGATACTCGGTCCACTGAACTTGAAGAAGTAGTTGATCCTGCCAGGGATGAAAGCTCTGTTGCCACCAGGGATGAAATATGTGTCGATATCCTGACCACTGTTGACTTCTCTCCAGTCATCACTCGTTGTCCCGTAAAACACCCCAACACGGTGCCTCTGAGTGGAGGCAGTGCGGTCTGGCACAATACCGGCCATCTCCAGGGCCTCGTAGGCAGTCAACAAGGCCAGTCGCTGGGCCGGGTCGGCCTGACAAGCTTCTCGAGGGGACATGCGGAAGAATCTTGCATCGAAAAGACCAGGCCCTTTAAGCCAGCAGCCACTAGTGACTCGATTTGTGTTCTTCCTTTGACCTGTAGGATCATAATGTTTCTCCCCGTCGAACCGATCTGCCGGGACTGGCTTGCTGACGTCCAGCCCTTGTTCTAGCAAGTCCCAGAATTCACCAAGAGTATCCGCTTCAGGGAATCGCCCGCTGAAGCCAATAATGGCGATTTGAGAAGAGTCGCGGTCGGTATCTGACACACTGCCTGGGGGGTTTGGTGAGATACTCAGTAATGGAGTGTTATCCACCCGCACAATCTTTCCGCTTCTTTCCACTGAAGCTGATAAACTCTGTGCAATTTGTGTGTTGATGGGTATGAATATGTTGTCCCCACTATCAGATAGGAGGTTACTCAACCCTGCGGTGACCTTGTCAAGTCGAATTTGTTGAGTGAGAACACCAGAAATGCATTCCTTCAGCAATTCTTCGTAGGTAGACTTTTCCATGACGGATCCAGAGGAACATGAGATGTTGGAGATCTTAACATCTCGATCAAGGTTCTGAACTCCTTCCAGGACAGTGTCAAAAATACTCTCGAGATCCGACTCTTTATATCCCTGAGAATAGTGATAGGGGCCATGGATAGGAATAGGGAAGGCCTTTTTTGTGGAAGGAAATTCAGACGTGAGGAACTGTTGGAGAACATCAGGCGGCCCGCTGATTGTGACTGTGTTGGGCCCGACGGCTCCAATGTATGGCCGCGATAGCAATGGAAAAGACTGCGGGTTAAAGTTAGCCTATGCCACCAAACCACCACTAGATTCTTCAACGCCAGAAGATACTTGCCTTCTCTTTACAAAAGTCCGCTATCGCATGCTGCGCCTCATCTTCCTGAGTAGCAGCCAACACTACTGACCAGCTGCTATGTCTCTGAGATGTGATGATTGCTGCTCTTTGTTGCACATGAACACCAACTCGAAAGGCAACAGCGACCGCTTGGCACCCTACACTAATGAGATCGAAGAGCGTTTTCGAGCAGCTTATAGCGGCAGCAGCAAAGGATCCGGTACAAATACCAAGGAACGATGTGGATTCTGGGGGATGTTGGAGTCCTCGCTTGGAGATTAATCTGCATCATTAAGTCATTGAGACGTACTTGATTATCCGTGGCCAAACTTACTCGATATAATAAGCGATCTCGTAGAGACATAATAGCGCGCTGTCGAGGGCTGCACCGTGCTGCCCCTTGCGCACATCTTCCAACACAAGGCCTAGGGTTTCTGCCTGTGAAAAGCTGCTGCGTTCTTGAGCAGGAAGAGTTGAAATCTCACGCCTTAAAGCTAGGAAAGCCTCGTCCAGGTATTGCTTCAGGATAGCGTTATCACGAATGAGGAGCGTTGTCTGCAAGGCATCCAAAATGGGCACCGATTGGTCCCCGAAAATGAAGACCTTTTGCGGTTGCATATTCGGACAATCTTGCTTCATTTGTCGTGCTGCAAAACGTCTTGATTTACTGTTTGCTGGTTACATGAAAGGATGCTGCTTGCTTTGGGTTGTACTATATATGAGCGTGGGTAATCGCTTCAGGCATGCATACGTAACGGCAAAATGGTGTGCTCGAGATATCATCTTGCGCTCTTACTCGCTTTGGGTAGTGCTGCATCTCGCTGACTATCGGATGGAGTACAAACCGAGGGCACCGATGAAGTCCGAATCTCCCGCTGGGGTCCGAACGGGTAGAAAGTCAGCATGCAGACCGAGCTCCGGGCTATTTTCCGAGATGTGATTTATGAGAGAGTCCTTGTACTCGCCTTATCTAGACGCGGATTTCGAATCATCCTGTGTGACATTTAAAAGCTGGTTCGGAACTCCCGTTCAACCTGTAGACGCTATTTACACTAAAATCCACCAATGCCAAGTATGACCTCCGTTCCCTCACAGCAGCTTCTTTGCCTTACGATTTGCGGCTACAAAAAGCCCGGTCTCTCCGATGAGGCATACCGGGATTACATGATCCATACTCATGCACCTCTTGTCCAGGATCTTATGGTCCAGTATGGTATCAAACGTTGGACGATGGTGAGTAGGACTGCTGCGCCCGGCCACAGCAATTAGTAACAGGACAGACGCACAACTCTTCATCAACACGGAGTAAGATGGCGCTAGTTGCTGGACCACAGTTTGCCAACACTGCCGACTATGATGCCATTATCCAGATTATGTTCAATGATGTAGATGACTTTGTGAGGATGAAGGCCGATCCATATTTCCAAGAGCGGGCGACGCCTGATCACGAACAGTTTGCTGATACCAAACGGAGCCGGTATATTATTCCAACCATAAAGATAACTATGAAAGAAAACTAATGATAACTTAGTATGACTATTGGCTTAGTTCAGGATATCATAGCGAATGGCGCTGTAATAGGAATTCAGTGACAGCTGTAGTATCAATGTAAACACACATTCACATCATGATTTAAATCGTTCCACCCATTTTGTGTCCCGAGAGTAGATCGTTCTGAATGGAGGGAAGATACAATTCTTTAGAACTGGTACAAAAGCCTACACCATAGTTTCGTTCCGTATTGGACCCAGACCAATTGTGTGTGAATAGAGCAGTCCGGCATAATAGACAGAAAGCAGGTGTAATTCACAATTTAAATAACTATTGTACTTGATGCTCGATGAGGCCTGGTCACTAACGACATTTATTTCATACTACCAGGTGCAGTATATCTACCAAACACAACACCAAGAGGTTGACAGACTCGTATACCCAACAACTAAACAAAAAGCCATCATTCATTACCCAGCGACAGCTCAATCAGCGACAGATTAGAGCCGGGAGGAGTAGAAACGCTTTCCACCACTAGCCCCACATCTACTTCAGAAAATATCAATTTCCAATCCTCAATACCACGTTCAAGACTGTTGAACACCTGCATCATGGTCAAGTCGCGCACTCTAAGAAGTCGCTCTTTGGAAGCAGGTATCGATCCAGGGTTGGGCAGAACCGTGTCCATGATTAGAACCCTTGATCTGCTCGTCAGAGCTGGAATTAGGTTCCTTAGAATCTTGACTGAGTCCTCAAAAGCCCAGTCGTGGAGAATCATACGCAAGAGGTACACATCTGCACCAACAACGGGTTGTGACTCGAAAAAGCTGTGTCCCTGGAATTTGATGCGCCCAGCCAAATCACTATCCGCGAAGGGAGCCAGCTGCTGCTCAGCTCCGCTGACGACTGAAGGTAAATCTTGCACAATGAAGCTCAGCTGTGGGAACTCTTGTGCAAGGGCTATACTACCATGGCCAACGGAGCCACCGACCTAACCACCAAATTAGCGACAAAGTCCGTGTTTCGTCTGTTAGAAAGAATAAAGACTGATCACTTACGTCAACAACAACTGCTTTTCCTAGCTTGGCCCAGTCGTAGCCATTGACCATGTGCCTAAGGTGCGTTCCACGGTTAGACGCAGCACTCTTCATATACCCAGCAAACTGCTTCTGGCGTTCCGGAAGCTGCTTGAGGTGCTGAAAGAAGGAGGCGTCTGTATCGAACGCAATATTATATGCCGTGTGAGTTTTTTCCACATCATCGGGCCATATCTTATGAGCTTCAACCATGGCAGCAGCGGTTGGGGCTGAGATGTCGCACATAAATACAGCCCAGTCGCCAAAGTTCTCACTTGTACGTAGAAGAGCTGAAGTTGGAGAGTGAGCGATGCGCTCGGGAGTAGGCTCTGCAAAGAGGCCACTTGTCATTGCCATTCGAGCTACGCTCTTCAGGCGCGACTCAGACACCTGGGCATCCAGTGCCAGCTGGCCATAGGAGACTTCGCCCTTCAATGGGACAAGATCGAATATTTTGAAGGAGGAGAGCCACTGAAGGCAGGCAATATAATGGTACTGAATATTGTCAGTAAAGTCGAGGGTCATCTCTAAATGCAAGTATGGAAAAGACTCACACCAGTCTGAAGATTAGCAAGATAATCACTAGGCCCAGCAGCAAGTTGAAATAACTGCAAGGCGTAGTCCATGACCTTTTCTCTTGCGAAATGGGCAGATTCTGGCGCATCGTTGGGAACAACAGTGGGAGGGGTGTCTCTGTTGAAAGAGGGCACCTGATGCCCACCGAGACGAAGGAGCTTCTCCAGGGCCTGGACTTCACTTGCCAGTTTCTTGGTCAATCCCTCCATTTCAGATGGTTCGCTATGCTCCTTGATGGCCATTTTCTGTTTATGGCAGGGAAATAGAGGTTGCTGAGAAGAAATAATAAGGGCGTGGAAGAGGTTCTCTTAGAAGGCTATGGATGATTAATAACCGAAAGAGTCTCGTTGAATGACACAGGTCACATCTGGGGACTTGACGTGCAGTTTAAGCCGGATTACAGATAGAAAACGCAATCATATGTACACCGATGCGCTCCGATAACCTATCTTGGCCTATTCCGAGCTCCGGACCCGGCTCCGGTAAGTGTCGGGAGAACAAGCCGGGGATGATTGAAAGATTCCGACGGACACCGAGCTTCCTAATAGGCACCGACGAAATATTTTTCCGTTGATGCGCGGCGATTATCTCATAGGAAGCACGATGGTTATGTCGGTCAATAACAATGGTGTCGTACTGTAATGAACGTGTCTTACTGGAAATAAGATATGCATCGATTCAGAGAAGATAACTTGTGTACACTACTATGCATATTCGGGGTGCGGGAGTGTATACTTTGGATAGTCTTTTGGTGTTTTACTGATAATAACTAAAGCGGTAGAGCTTTTTCTTTTGTGCCAAACAGGTTGTTATTACGTCAGATTTTATAATGCCAATTTGTGAATGTTTATTCTACAGCTCTCTGCCAGACGATTGATAGTTAAACAATTTCCTGTCCCCATTTCTACAGAGTGTCTGCTATATGGAATATTCCAGAGTTACTAGTATCATTCTCTACTTTGCTATAAAACCAACCGTCTGTAAAGCGCATTCGAGGGATCCCAGTGAGTTCTCAGAAAGGTTGACTGACCTCCAGGCTACATAGCCATCGGGCCGCACAAGGGAACACCCATCCTCGGATAGACCATATGCTTCGAGAAACTCCGAAAAATTATCCAGAGGTCCATTTTGAACATGCTGGAATGAAATGTCGATTGGCAATCGCGCCTTAAGCTCATCCACAGCAGGCTGCCATGAATCACTTTTCGACAGCAAAACCCAGCTCTTCCCGAACAATTGCAGCGTCGATATTATTTGACCTTTATGCTGAATCTTTACATGAGGAGCTCGAGTGCCAGGTTGGCCAGCCCATTTATCAGGTGTCTGAGCGGAAGGTAACGAGATATCGGCTCCAATAATACCTTGAGATCGATAGATCTGGCCAAACTCAACTGCAGCGTCTGGGAGTGCTTCAACGGCATCTGAATCGTTGACCTTGGTATCTTTCTGGAGCGTTTTGAAATCCGACCTCGCAAAGATCTGGTCATGACGCAACCACGCAACAGGAAGTCTCTCGTCTTCGTAGGTGGTGAGGAGTTCGGGCGTGCTAGAGCCTTTCACGACGTGTGAGAGCTTCCATGCTAGATTGTACGCATCTGCAACTCCAGTATTGGCGCCATAACCACCTCGATTAGGGGGTAGACTGTGAGCGGCATCTCCAATAAGAAAGGCCCGACCGACCGCAAATTGTTCAGCGATCATTGCAGACAAGTCCCACTGCCGGCTTTCAATGATCTCCAAGTCGATGTCAGGGGCGCCGATAGCTTGACGTGTCAGAGACTCAAGAGTTAAGTCGTTATACTCTCGATCATTGGGCAAGTGCAGGACCAAACGGCCGTCCTGATATGCGATCATGAAAGCTTTCAGGTCCGGCTGGTCGATAGTGAACTGTGTCGGGCCACGTGACAGATACGGAGCAAGGGCTGGAGATCTGAAGAGCACGCTCTTGACAGAGCTGACATGTCCGTGGCCGCTGCGCGAGATACCGAGGGCCTCTCGTACAGGACTCCGATGTCCATCGGCTGCCACGAGATACTTGGCGACAATATCATAGGATGAGCCGTTGCGGATGTTGACAGTACATGTGATGTTCTCGTCATCCTGCTTCAAGCTGACAAACTCATGGGAGAACCGGACGTCAACCCCAAGATCGATAGCCCTTTGAACGAGTATGGGCTCTAACAAGTCTTGCGGCGTGGAGGCGCCCCGGTACGGAGAGAACTCCTTTTCGGGAGGCTTTTGATCTTCTGCCTCAGCTTGCTTCTGTGGGTTCCAAGCTAGCTCCTCGTACCACTCTCCAGCCAAACTGTGCACACGCACCCGCTGAAGCTTGAACCCTAAAGGTTTCTCGGGAATCAAGTCTTTGATGAAACCGAGTGAGCGGAATATCTCGACAGTTGTAGGATTGAAACCATCAGCCCGCGGATGTTGCATGTGTCCTGGTCGGCGCTCAATGAGAATGGTAGGGACTCCAAATGTGCCCAGGGCGACGGCTGTGGTAAGGCCAGACAACCCTCCTCCAACGACCAAGACAGATGCTTCTTCATTCTCGAGGGATTTCATGGTGTTAGAGAGGGATTGGTAGTGATATGAAGACTAAGTAGTTCAAGTGTGAAAGGAAATAATACTATGGATGTGCAGCTACGCGTTGAAAGAAAGAGGCATATAAGGATAGAGCTGCCAGTAGGGACGTATCATCTGCTTTTTGGTTTTTCTCTCACTCCTTCCAGCAGGGAGTTTCTAGATATCAATTCCGTAAGCGTCAACAATCAGCCGGACGTTTCGGAGTTCGTTATTTCGGATTTCATATGGGACGCTGATGCCGGCGGTCCAGCAACTGTGCACTTCAACTCGGACTCCGACGGAGTTCTCAGTGGCGAAGGTGAAAAGAACCAGTTTGTAATCTGCATTTTCAATGAAGAGATATAAGATTTCTTTGGTGGCCTGATACTCTTGTGTTTGGGACGTACGCATTTGAAGGCTCATCTTGTGCCCACCATGTCACCCACCGCGACTCTTGAACCAAAACACTGCCAGGTCGTTATTGCCGGCGGAGGCGTAGCTGGCATCACTCTTGCATTGGCCTTCGAGCGTATGAATATCGATTATATTCTTTTTGAAGCGCATTCCAGCCTTGCACCAAGCGAAGGGGCAAGTATTGGGCTTTTGCCTAATGGGCTTCGCATCCTTGAGCAACTCGGTGTTCTAGGTGAGATCGAGCAGCAGAGCGTGGCTCTACAGACATGGCGTCATATTGATGGGGATGGAAATCTCATCTCTTGCACTAGTGCCCTAGGACACTATCCTTCCAAGTGAGTGTCATGAACTGCAAAGCTCTAAGGCAGAAAGATGTTATGATGGTCCTGCTAACTTATCTCGTGATTTTGCAGGATTGGGTACGGAGGCTTGTTTCTCGAGCGCCAAAAGCTTCTTGAAATGATGGCTGGTCACTTGAAAAACAAGGATGCCATCAAGACTTCTGCGCGAATTGTTTCGTTGGTCGAAGCTAAAGACAAGATCACTGTCGTTACAGATGAAGGGTTCACTGTCACGGCGGATCTTGTCATTGGCGCCGACGGAGTGCGCAGTGTAGTTCGGAAGCACATCGGTTCTTGGGGGCCAGATGACTGTAAGTCAAAGCCAGCGCCAACATAAGAGGTTTGGTTTCAGCCACTGACTACCGAGAAGGCATGACAGCGAACTTTGCTTGCGTATATGGCATCTCGAAGCCTACCCCGGGCATCGTCGAAGGGGATTGCTTTTCGGTGTACAGAAAAGGCGCCAGCATCCTCGGCTTTACAGGCAAAGGCGGAGTCGTCTTCTGGTTTGTCTTTGAGGATCTCGGCCGACCCTGGCCTCTGTCCGAAGTGCCGAGGTACAGCGAGGCCGATGCCGACCCCGTCTGTCAGTCTGTCGCGCATCTGAAACTCGACAACGGCCTCAGGTTTGCCGACATCTACGCCAATCGGACTGTTTCAAGAAAGGTTGTTCTGGAAGAGGGCATGGCCAAGACTTGGCACTCGGCTCGTGCCGTGCTCGTCGGCGATGCGGCTCACAAGGTGTGTAATAGCCGCAGTCACATCTACTACTACTACGTTTGCAAATTAACCCGTGCTTACAGATGGTCCCGAACGCCGCTATGGGTGCCAACCAGGCCATGGAGTCGGCTGTTGTTTTGGTGAATGAGCTCCGAGGAGTTCTGGCGTCATCATCGGACAATTCTTTCCATCACGATATCTTACGTGCAGCTCTAGCCCGATACACAGAGCAGAGAAAAGGCCGCACCACCCAAGTTCAGCAAAAGGCCGCCATGGTTTGCCGGGCGCAGCTATGCCACAACGGGCCTGCCGAAGCCATTCTGAAGGAGTTGCCCACCTTGACTGACGGGGATTGGCTTTTCAGGGGATTTATGGGCCTTGCTGATGCGCCTGTACTGGATGATATGCCGCTCTCAAGTCGGGGACTGATGTACCAAAAAGCAGTGGAATCACTGCGGAACAAAGCAATTGCTCGTCAGAAGGGGGAATTGAAGGCAACAAATTTGGCTTTGTTTGGTCTCGCGAGTGGGATTTATTAGAACAAATTACTCTCAGTGTTTCTACAAGCTAGAAATGTGCTGCAAGTTAATTCATTTTTGCTACCAATTTAATTTAGTGTACTCACCATTTTAAACATTTGTAACGTGTTGGTTTTTCCAACTGTCGAAGTACAACTGTAACAAGCCCGTATATCAACTTTTAGGTGACATAAATCTTCTTACAAAACTTACAATCATTGTTGATATTTCTCTGTGGGTTTTATCAAAACAGCCGAGTCTCTTTTTCAAAGCCGCTACCCGACTCAATATTAATAAAATTCACAATGGCTTCGTATAGGTATAGGGTAGCGTTTGGGTCAAACTCAGTCTGACCCAGTCTTTATTTGAATGATGAATCTTAAAAGGATTCGAAATAGTAACTAATCCCCTCTCACAAAATGTCCTACTCCTCCATCAACTCTTCCAAGTGCCGAGCCGTGGAAAATCATGCAGGCTACGTACACTAACAATAGTGGTGACGTGAGCTTACCTTACCTTTGATACCCCAGCAAGGATAAAACGGCTATGCAGGCCGTTTCCTTGGCTCTTGGCGTACTACGACGGAGCAGGAGTAGTACGTTGTGCCGAAGCCCGATCGCACAACGCTTAGCCGACGCGCGACACTACTCACCCCTGGCGACAGCCCTAGTCCGATCCACATGGCCCTGGCTTGAACAGCCTCTTGAGTCTATAATAACCTTGACCCTCGATGCTTTGCCATATCTCCAGCGCCGATTTCCTGCACGTCTGACCACCCACAATATACCAATGATCTTCTCGGCCGTCTCACCAACCGGAAACATGCCGTAGTAAGCGTGTTTACGCCTCAACAAAATGCATGCTTCTGTTGGAGAGGCACATGTTGAAAAAGAGGCACATGTTTTCCTGGCACATTCCCATTCGCCACCACCACCGCTTAGCTCAGCCTAAGTAGCGGCCCGAGCCTCGGCCCAATATCCGCCACCACGAGAATGGCATACCTACGTGTGGTGGTGCAGACTAGAGTCTAGACTGTCTCGCAGAGTCGAGCTAGTCCAGGGGAGCAACACAAAAGGCCGTCTGATAAAGCTACCTAGTATCTATTGAGCTATTCTGTCTAATCTAATGGTGTAAAGACATCTATTGGTTTGTCATTTCTTATGCACATGACTGCAGTGCCCTCTCTCGGCAGAGTTGCAGCGACTCGATAAGGCCCGCCCAGCACAAGGCAGCTGGTTCCGCCGCTGTCCTCTCAATCTCCGCGGATCGAGATGCAAGAGACTCAATGAGTTCCGCCGTGTCATCGATCTGTGACCTTATCACTTGTGCAATGACTTTCATCTTTGATTCACCGTCCAACACGTAGCCTCCAATTGTCATTGTGATGTCAAATACAGTTGACCTCGTTTCGGCGCTGCTTGCAGTCGACTCCTGGGCAGATGAGGAAGAAGACAAGGATGGCGTAGGTGTCGAGAGCTGTTGTTCCAACAACGCAGAGTAAGTGCCGATTAATTGGCGTGTGATAAGAACCAACAAGTACAGCAGATTCCAGCTGCAGGCACAGGGGCATGCCAAGATCTGCCCTACAGTCTCCCGGGCCGAACGGCTTGTTTTTAGCGTGCTGTCAATGCTACGGATAATGTCCGCGTTCTTGGCATCGTCGTTAGACAAGGCACAGGGCTCAGCTGGCATATGCAAACTCTTGATCGTCATACAGGCTAATTCCATGCAGTCTGTCTTGGCCTTGTATGTCGAACCAACGCCATTACACACTCTGAGGTCCCCTGTCGAGAAGCTTGGCGAGAGGTGCAGCTGGGAGTTTGAATTGATCTGATTGTTTTCTTCAATTTGCATTGTTTGAGGCGCTTGGCCATCGCAGATATCTTGCATGAAATCTGGGAATTGTGAGGTTAGGAAATTCATGTCATCCAGGGAGGTGCTTTGACGATTATCACCCCGCTCGCGATGCTTCATGACATCTAGGTGTGATGGCATTGCCGAGATATTCGAAGTCAAATCAGCCTCATGAATAAACATCATGGTGTCTTCATCAAACTCATCCACAGATATTGAGTAGTCAGGAGACTCAGATGAATCATGCGTCCTCGTACAACCCTCTTGAACGCCCTGCTGGCCCCATGCTTCCTGCGTGGGGAAGTTGGATTGCTTTGAGCCAGATCCAGTTGCACCAAAAATCCGACGAGCTTTACCGATGCGGCGGGACTCGCTGTAGTGACAGGCAACCTCGTTTCGGACGCATCTGAGACACTGCGGTTGGCCGCGGTCACACTTGACCTTTGACATGGCACAAAAGTCACAGCTTGCCTTGAGCTTCTGGGGTTTCTGGGGTTTCCGGGGCACTGCTTGGCGGGGAGCAGAGCGTATGCAGTTGTTATTGGCGGTGTCCATTGTAAAAAATCGGATTTAACCAGGAGGGGGTGGCAAGAAAGGGTGGGATTCTTGTTTTCTGGGACTGACAGCAATATCTCAGTGCACGGTTGATCTTGGCTCTGGTACTTTGATGGGGAGAATGATGTTATATATATGGGGGCATTTATGTGAACGGCAGCGGTATTTAGCTGGTTCCACGCTTAGGAAATGTAGGATTTATCTTGCGCAACTGGCAACTGTGCTGGGCGTGTAGATAAGGCATTTCCGTGGGGCAGTAATCTCTGACTGTGTCAACTTCGAAATCCGAGAAGCCTGGAGAAGGTTTATCACCTCCCAGAACAGGACAGAAGGCAACATATTCGCATTTCTCATCCAGCCATTTGGCCATGAACCGTAGTAATCCGGGAAGAGGTGTCGATTGGCACCCCCCATAGGGCGTTAGCTTAGCAGATCCCGCGCTGCACGGTGGTGGGCCGGCACATGCATGAAGGAAGCGAGAGGCGTAGGCGCAGGCAGCGACAGGGACTTTCTGTTATCATCCATCCTCATCTTACCTGCGTGCGAATAGGGTAGCATTTTGCATGACTTAAGTAGAAACATGGTGCGAAAGATCCGGCCGAGTCTGGTGTTGCGTGAGAGCAAGATAGGGGAAATGGAGCGTTGCGGAGTGCCAACATTGGAACAGAGTTTCAGGGCCACAGGGCTTCTTACAAATCTGCCATGATTCTTGAGTTGCACTACAGGTGTCAGCAAACAGCTGGCCCTGCAGAGGACTTGGGAAATAGGTCATATAGCGTGATTTCTTCGGTGTTAGGAATCCAATTCATAATCATGAGTGCATTAAAAAATGACGCCATAGGAGGAATTGCTCAATGGGAAAACTCGACATAAGAGTACGTCACAGGCCGTATCATTGCTCTGCTTCTGGTTGATAAGCTACGCAATACCTGTCATATCAATATTGTACACACACATATCAACAATCCCAAATAGGAGATTCGTACAAATCTTGGAGTTGATAACCAAACTGTCTGCCATGACATATTACCCCCAAATTCAGATGCAGTCTGGCATTATTTCCTGGACGATATCGTCCGAGCTCAATTGGCTTTTACCCGGAACCCCGCCTATCGCGGGGTTTTCGCATTGCATGCTCTCGTATACGGGTCTAGAATACGGTAGATAATCGTTTATGGCTCAGCTCATGTTGGAAGTAGACATAGCCGCATGTCATTGCGGCGCGAATTGTTTCTGGCTTGTGACATTAGAATAGACGACACTTGGTCGTTTCAATAGCCCTAGAGCAAGAAGAATTGATAATGATTCAGCTAGTGTAGATTATCAAGATTGGTGGAGAGTTAATTTAACTACATCTTGGTCTATTGTAAATTCTCATCCCACCCCGCCATCCTCCCGTACATGTCTATTCCCAGATCTCCCAGCATCCAATCCATGTACTCATCCGAAGCCACGGTACCGGCAATGCTGTGCAAATTACTTGGAAATGCACCTGGCTGCAGGCCTGTAGCTACATTGGGCGTTGACGTAGTATTGGATGGTATTGGTGCAGCCGGCCCCAAGTGGCAGAAAGTCGGGTCGATCTGCTGCATCTCACGCACATAACGTGCCTTTACCATTAGACGCTTTATGGGTCTCCAGAGATTGCCTCTTTTCCCACTCTCCTTTATGTTCCACCGGTTGTGCACTGTGTTTACGCACTCCCAGGCCCGGTCACATTCGGGAGAGGAGGGGCGGGAGCAGATCTCTGAGAGGACGAATATGACTGCGTGCCACTGGATGTGGGTTTTGGAGTGCCACGTCCACTTGGAGATGCTGCTGTTGTCCAAGAGAAAGCTAGAAAGTTCAATCACTTCAGTCGACGTGGTAAATAGCAAGTCCCGTGTGGCTTTGCTCAAAGTCGAACTGTAGTCTGGCTTCTGCCTGCTGGGGTAGTGAACTACCAGCCAAGTGCGTGCAATAATGAGACGTGCGACAGTAGATGTGAAGAGCATAAACGGCACTGAGTCATTGCAGTGCTGTAGGTATCGCTCCTCCAATCGGCTCTTGAGATCTTGGACCACTGCTTCACGATCTTGCAGTGCGCCATCTGCTGTAGCATTTGGTGTTGGCGACGCGTAGCCGACCTTCCAGCCAGCTCTCATGCCCTCGCAACGGATCAGACAAAATGTCATTTCTGTAGTCCCTTGATGCTCTGGGGGAGCTTGTGTCATGAGGGGGCTGATGTCGCTGTCATTGATGTTCAAGGGAAGTTTTGTGTCAAACATGCCCTCGTGAACTATAGGCTCGTAGCCGTGGAATTCAGAAGAGCGCATGTCGAGAAGACATATGTGCCACCATAGACGCCGGCGTAGTTCCGTGTCGAGTGGCTTAAGTCCAAACGTGGTTCCGTCGCGGTGGAGACCCATCGCCTGAGCAATGTGGAAGATGAGCGACGTAAGGGACCACGTTGTTCTCGAGTCATCCTCGTTGCGTAAGCCTGATAAGAATAGCACAGCTGCTTGAAGGAGGACAAAACTCTGCGTATTGAGCAGGTTGGCACGGGCGAGAGCTTGCTCAACTGCAAAGCGGTACTTGTCGAGAGCGTCAGCGCGTGTTGAACCGAGGACGCTGAGACACTGAGCCTCGTCCATGCTGATGACGGCAGAGTAGTAGATGGAAAACAGAAGTGTCTCGGTGTTCTTATTGAGCGAGTCCAGCGACACAATTGTATCCCAGTACCACTGCCCGGTGGTGGGCATGTGGAAGATGTGCACCAGAGGAAGGACATTCTCGCTAAAGATTGTCAAGAGAGCCACCGACATGTGCATGGGCGGATGGTACGGCCGAAGAGAACGGCCCAGGGAGCGAAAGCCCAGTACAGCAGCGCTTGTTCCAAGGGGTGAAGCCGCCTCGGACATGTATCCGTCAGTGGCGACGTAGTCTTCATCTTCCGAGACAGGGTCGTGTAGCATGTCGCGCAATTCTTCAATCTGAGAAGGACAAGGTTAGTATTTGTGTTGTTATTGAAGTCGAGATGATGGCGACACATACCTCATTGCCCAAGTTGGCCCACATGATGTTGCTGACATAGTAACTCTTGCTGTCATCAATCATCAGACGGCCGAGTTGCTGATCGATGGAGGCATCTGGGCTGGAGTCGTTGGAGGTAGAAGAAGAGGGATGCCCTCGTCTGAGGCCATGATGACCCCCAACCTCAGTCGCAGGAGACGTCCCATCTGTGGTATTTGCAGCATCGACCTGACTGGCCAGTTTCCTAATGGTGTCTTCCAGTCTCTGCAAGCGATCAACAAGCGGGGGCCGCCGTTTGGCTCTGCCCCGGCCGGCTGGGTACGAGCAATCCAGCTCGAAGCGGAGACAGTTGGAGCAGGGCTGCCGGCGATCACATTTGACTTTGCGCTGGCGACAGAAGATACAACTGCGGAGAGTGTTGGAGGGGCCAGATGCAGATGGAGAGATGCAATCGGGGGAATGGGGATCTGGGGTTGATATGTTTGCCAATTCCTCAGTAGCAGTCAGCAAAGGATCTGACAGTTTTGGGATCGTAGGATCCATGGATGATTGATTCAATGGACCTGGAATTCTTGGCTGTTGACAAAGCAGAGCACGCAAAGCAAAACAGAGCAGTAAGAGTGGAAGTGGCCGAGGCTGATGGGGAGTTTACGTGCCACTCTTTGACCCTGGCTCTGCCTGAGGGGCACTAAATCGATCATCACCTTGGCGCCCGGGAAATAAGAAAAAGGACAGACATGGCACGGACCAAGACGGAGACGGGTAAGCTTATGCGTCTCCGACCACTAACTCAGTTAAGTTTAGTGATCGCTGACACTGCGTCTAATAATGGAGGCGATCCAGGTCCAGTTTTAACGTTATCAACTGGTAACACAACAGCAGGGTTAAAATTCCGATTAATCCCTTCCGGGCATGTAGACAAGTAAACACGCCTGACCAAATGACGCCGTGGCACTTTTATCGGAGCCCCGAGACATCTTTCATCTCGGCGTCGGATCCCGCCACTGCCGTGCCGTTCGCCGCCATCGCATAAGCACACAGCGACACCGAAATCATGGATTCCTCGCCCGGCCGCAACACTAAGCAGCCATGATAAAAGATCACAGGGACACAATACAGCACATCTTCTGCTCAATTTCTATCATCGCTCTTCAACACATCACATCCCCCCAGAGGACCGACAGTCACAATGAGCGACCGCGACACGATAGCGCCTGACATGAGCTCAGACAGAGAGAACCAGAAGAACGACATTGATGGAGACTCTTCAAGCTGTCTGGTCACTTTTGACGGCGCAAACGATCCCTACAACCCAATCAATTGGACGTTTCGCAAGAAATTCATCACCACGATATCCTACGGCCTGACAACATGCTGGATCACCTTGGCATCTGCCATTTTTGCATCTGCTATTGAACCTGTCTCTGCCGAGTTCAATGTCAACACCGAGACATCGGCTTCAGCGACGAGTTTACTTGTGTTTGGCTTTGGTCTGGGGCCCTTAATTTGGGCACCGTTGAGTGAACTTTACGGTCGCAAGTGGACCATTCTCATTGTAAGTTTAATATTCTCCTTATCTATGTAGTACTAACAGCAAAAACAGCCCTACTTCATCGCCGCCGTCTTCTCCTTCGGCACAGCCACCGCCAAAGACATCCAGACCATCCTCATCACCCGATTCTTCTCCGGTCTTTTCGGCAGCGCGCCTGTTGTAATCACCGGCGGCGTAATGGCAGACATATGGGCCCCTCACCAGCTCGGCAACGCCATCGTCGCCTACGGAGTCACTATTGTCGGCGGACCGACCCTGGGCCCCATCATTGGCAGCGCCTTGTGCTCCAGCCATCTCGGCTGGCGATGGACCGAGTACCTAACGGGTATTGTCATGATGGCTCAGCTTGCGGTCAATCTTTTGGTCATTGACGAGAGCTATGCGCCGACTTTGTTGGTTCGTAAGGCTCACAAGATGAGAATTGAAACTCAGGATTGGGCATTGCATGCCAAGGTGAGTGCGAGCAGGTGCTTGCGTCAGCAATTCAGAAACTTACTCTGCAGTAGCATGAAGAATCGGATATTTCGTTCAAAGAACTATATCAGAAGTATTTCATCCGTCCTTTCCAACTCATGGTAAACCCCATCTGCTTTCTCATGTCAACCTACGCCTCATTTGTCTACGGTAAGTGTCTACCCACAATACTCGCAACTCCAACTCATCAAATACAGGAATTCTATACGCCAATCTCGAGAGCTTTTCCATCGAGTACCAGGAGGTTCGCCAATGGGGCCCTGTGGTTGGTAGCCTGCCATTCATAGCACTGTTGATTGGAATCCTGTGCGCAGCGGCCATTAACATCTACAACAACAAGTATTACGGCAAAAAGCTTGTAGAGAATGGTTACAGAGCTGTCCCAGAAGCCAGACTACCCCCAATGATGCTCGGCGGCATTGTCTTTACAGCCGGCCAGTTCTTGTTTGCATGTGAGTCACCATCTCAATTTCAACATCGACTACTCCAGAACTTCAAGATGACTGACAAATATCAGGGACCTCATCTCCCGACATGAACTACTGGCCTTCCATCATCGGCATCGGTTTGACCGGCCTTGGCTTCACAACCATCTTCCAGGCTGCACTGGGCTACCTCATCGATACCTTCACTCGCTACAGCGCCAGCGCAGTGGCGGCTAACACATTTATGCGATCCATGTTTTCCGGCGCATTTCCTCTTTTCATCATGCCCATGTACCACAGGCTTGGAGTGGACTGGGGCACGACTGTTTTTGGGATTATTGCCGCGGTGTTGGTGCCAGTCCCCTTTCTATTCTTTGCCTGGGGAAGAAGGATCAGAGCTAAGGGAGAATGGAGCAAGGCCAGCGTTTAAGGGTGAGAAACTGGAACATGTGTCCACGACTCATGTACGCAGGGACTTGGTTCACAGAGAATGGGGCTACCGGATTAATTCTTAGTCTGCGAAGCTATGAGTGTGTGTAATATTATCATTCTATAGATTTGATTTGTCTTGGGGTAATTGTAATACAGCAGGATAGAGATAGTTAGAAAAACAAAAACAGCTACACATCTTTAATTTGATGTTTTCTCAGACTTGAACGATTTTTATAGACATACCCTTGTATTATTCATAACTGTACACGATAAGAAATGGTCTATGTTGTTTACAATTGCGTTTTGTGAATGTATCGTCGGTGTGAGACAGTTCCTTTGGCGTGGCTCTCTCTTCAAATAAAGTACTCTAAATTGAATCAATTTGAGTCAATCTTGAGAAGACATTTCAATAATTTAAATAAACTTTCGTCTTAATTTATTTATCTTAAATAAATAATAGGTTTTTACAAAGAAATATTTCTTTATCTCTACATCAAGGAGGAAAGAGACATCTTATATCTTCTTGTTCTATCAGTCTTTCCTTGTAATTTTATCTAAATCTCACTAGAATTGAGTTAGTTCTGACCTCCTCAAAACATTTCCAAAGGGTATTAAATTCGTTCCTGGACAAGTGTTTTAAGATCTGGTCTGCTCGGAGCCCTGCTATTCCACACCAAGAAACTGGCTACCCGGAGACTCTTTCACCCGAGATATAAAACCCCGCTTTATCGGTCTTCGGACGAGATGATTGTCTCAGCACATCCCTAGCAAGGTTCAAACACCCAACGGAATTATGTTGAGCCTTCTTCTTAACAACAGAGGCCTGTGATTGGAGATTGGTCTTGTAGTGTCAGAAATCAAGAAAACGACAGGGAGGTATGCAACTCTTCCTGTCTTCCGGAAGAAGAGTTCTAAACGTGAGATTTTCAACTCAACATCGTCAATGGTGCTTCGCTGCGCCATTTCACTGCTACAGACCATTAGCTAAAGGTCCACCAGAATATGGTACTAAAAAATCCCGCAGTGCCTCTCGATACTCTTATCGACCCTTGCCACACGCACGAGACACTCGAGTCGCTGTTCTCGAACCGGCCAATCAGTTCAATGACCCAATTCACCTTTCGCTGAAGCGTGTATCGCTTACTGGCCTGAAGCGCACACAATATGAGGCTCTGTCTTACGTCTGGGGTTCAATCAAGGGCGATTGCCGGGTATACTGTGATGGGAAACTTCTCTACGTCACCTCAAACTGCGAATCGGCGCTACGATATCTTCGTCTAAAGCACAGAACTAGGGTCCTATGGATCGATGCAGTATGCATCAACCAAGAGTCCAATGCAGAGAAGATCAGACAGGTTCCCATGATGGGGGATATCTATGAGTCTGCTGCGCGAGTTTTGCTGTGGCTTGGACCGGGAAATAAAGATATCCCCGCTGTTTTTCAAAGGGCCACTTTGCTCCGTCCCTTCATATCATCACCTTTATACGCACTCCGATCCTTTGGTCCAAAGGTTGGGGATCAAGTTAGAAAGTGGAATCTGCTTTACTCTGTCTCTAATTGGCTCTGGCATCTGTTTGGTGAGTCGGCATAAGATGATGACAAAGGTTTTGAACTAATAGTCGCAGCTCCCAATAGCCGGCACGATGCTAAGGTCATGAGCCTCATCAGTCGGAACGAATGGTTCTCGCGCATGTGGACCATTCAGGAACACCTCCTCGCTAAGCACTCTGTGCTGATTGCTGGGCACGCTTCCTGTTCTTGGACAGCATTCTCGTCGTACTGGATGTGGAGTATTCGAAGAATCCAATCCCTCCAGGATACATCATTACCTGCCTCGCTGCGTATTGCCATCTGGATCGCTTTCAAAAATGCTGCAGCTGCCAGGAGAGGCCAGACTATAACTTCTACGCCTTTCAATATTTTTTCTGGGTTTATAGAATGCGCGCGCACTCACCGCTCGAGAGACCCCCGTGATAAGGTTTTCGCCTTCTTACCACTGATGTACAAGCTTCAGGCTGGCATCACTCCGCTACCTATCAATTACTTCCACTCTCCAGGGCGAGTCTTTGAAGACTTTGCTCGATATACAATCAGGCTTTCTTCCTCACTCAAATATTTGGAAAGTCTTCCACCACTAAAAGGACGGAGTTCGCTGCCTTCCTGGGTCATGGATGTTCAGATACCTGCCAAGTTTCCCATGCGGAGATGGGCGGAAAGCCAACTTCACGCCAAAGCAACTGGTAGCAGTAAAGTCGATCTTGATTTACTAAAGAGTTCCCGGCCTCACGAGCTATCTCTTAGAGGCCTCGGCATCTCGCAAATCACAAAGCTTTCTACGCCAGGTCCAATGGATGCCGAAGGCCCGTATGAGCTAAAACAATGGTTTTTTGACTGGATTAGACACATCGGTAGATCTGTCCAGAAGGGCGAGATTGACTGGGCATATCACAGTGTTGAATCTGGTTTACAAGAGTTTGTTGATGGAGTATTCCGCTTTGATCCCTTTTTGGGTGGAAGTATGATGTTTCTTACTGCGTCGGGCCACGTAGGCGTGTCGAATTTTGACCTGCAACTTGGGGATCGAGTTGTTCTTCTTGCGGGCTGCTCTTTTCCGGTAATTCTCAGGCCATCGGCAAATCAGCCCGGCAAAGGTCACTTCCTCGGAGTCGCCTATGTTGCAGGCATCAGTCACGGCGAGGCGTGGTACCACGAACACAATACCATCGAGGATGTAAAACCTCAATCAGAAATATTTACGCTAATATGAAATGAGGTAAAGAGGTGACTCAATACTTAATAGACATTCTTAGTGTACAGTGTATAAATTACAATGAAGAAAGGCCATTGGGGTCTTCCATAGTATTTTCCTTCATCCTTAACAGAAAGCTCATAGCCCATTCATAGCTCATCATAGTCACTATTGCTGCAGGGACACTCCTCGCCACATTAACCCCCATTCCCTTATAAAAGGCCCTCCAACCTTCTTCGCGTAGGATCACCCTGTATGTGTCAAAGACCCCTTGGTACTTTGGATGCAATAGCATGCTACCTGGGACAAAACCCCGTTGACCTCTAAACCCTCCTAGCCCTTCGAGAAATTCTGCTCCCGGGATTGGGCGTCTCTGGGTATGAAGTCTTGTTCTGATAACCTCGTGCGGATATGTCAAACTGCCAGCGATGACTTTTGATAAAACAGAGGCAGAGAGAATGCCAAGCCACTCAATTTCTCTGTCCACAGCTGTCCCCAATTCGCTGCCGTTAAATCTCTTCTTTAGAAACTCATAGGTGGGAAATTGGATTGCCACGTGTGTTAGACCTAACATACCGGCCCCGAGCCCGGAGTAAAATGCTCCCACACCCTCGGTTGTGAACATCTTGTATGCGGCGTCCAATGTTGAGTGATAATGCCAGTGGGGCCTATGGATCCGATTTCTGCGAAAGAGCCGCGGCCTGTTGGGGCGGTGTGCTTGGGACATGAGGCGGACTTTGATAGCCCAGATAGGAGTTGTTATCAAAGTCGATACAGATCCCGCTGCAAGGGATGAGAGAATATTAACCAGGTTGGGCCTTGTTTTGAGCTGTACTGTATTTGGCGTCAGCAAACTCTTTTGGACTTGTGGTAGTATCAGTACATACAATTGTGTTCAGGCAATCTCGTCTTAGACTGTTGATACACAGTGAAGTATATCCCCCACGTAGGAAGATACCCCAGCAGTAGTGGGCCCATACCCCGATACATTCCACGCACACCTTCTTCTCTCCATATGAGGCGTGCTGTATGGATAAAACCTCGGTATAGCCCACGTTGCGAACGGGATCTATTAACGGCGCGTAGTAAATTCAGACGGAGCGGGCCAACGCGTACTGGAACCAGGCTTCCCTGAGACTGCAGCCGGACTTTGATTACATCGAGTGGACAAGTGACCACACCAGACGCGAAACCCCCGGCGGCACCAGACACAGCGTGCAATTGTCCAGGCGCAGCATTTGTTACCCACTGCTCAAGCGGCGAAGGCTTGGCTACTCTGGTCGGCATCGCATCTTTTATTGAGATAGGTAGCGAGTTGCGGTGATAGTTGCTTACTGCTTATTTTTTCGGGGCTGGTCAGGTGAGCTAATTTTGCTTATCTTAAGAAGGATAACACTAGTGAGGCAATGTTGTGTCTATTATTAGCACCAGTGTTTATGTTAACTGGCGCCTGTGGAAACACCACCGGATTGTCATGCTGCAGAGGTACAAGGACAAGCAGGAAGCTGCCTAATTAAACCTTGTAGCAGGTAACTGGAAAATTAAAAGGAATTGCCCATAGCTTTAGGACCTTTTCCCATCTTTTAACTCAAATTTATCATCAATTAAGTTCTATGCCTTTCCTGCCGATCTCGCCCTTGTCTAACTCCATGACTCACCGCCTCCCTCTGACTGGAAGTTTACCCAGCCTACCCTAGCTTATCTCATTGAACTAATCATTCTAGAAACACATTCCCTACATGAACAAACCCGTACCGAGACTGAATGGTTATACTCGAAACGAAAAAGCCGCTTTCGAAGTTCCAAAGATGGAGTCCAACACGGAATCTGAAATCTGGGATTCTCGCTTTACCGGTACATCCAGCGTGGAGTCAAATCTGACACCGTCTCAATCGACAGAACGAACCAATGCAGAGAACACCTTGCAAGATGTGCTTGTACTAGTGCGCTACGAGATACCCTACGCCGGACCCGAAGATCTCGATTTTGATAGCCACATCGGCCATGGAAGCACTTTCGACGTAAGCAAAGAGATTTTTGGCGCAAACGGGGAAAGACCTTATTTCGTGGCCGTTAAGCGCCTGGTCAAGAGAACTGAGTTGAACAACGCCACCTGGCTAGACACACAGCTTGGCCAGTATTCTAAGCGCCTAGCTGGCATCAAGCGTGAGGTTCGAGTCCTAACTCACCCTACAGTGCGTTCGCATAGCTGTTTGCTCTCTGCTATCGCCTGGGGATGGGAGCCAGATCTTCAGATTGGGAACAAGCTGTTCCTTATTATGCCCTACTCACAGCATGGAACACTTTCAATCTTCGCCAAGGACAAAAGTCTAAGCCCTATGGACAGGAGGTTTTTAGCTCTTGATGTGGCTCTGGGAATTCGAGCATTACATGACTGTGACATTGTCCATGGGGATGTCAAGCCAGAAAATGTGCTTGTTTATCACTACTCCGGAGACAAGGAAGGAGATCGCCACTATCTTGCCAAGCTAGCTGATTTCGGGTGTTCTTTGTTCAAAGAAGACGTCGAAAGCCACCACCAAAACTACCTTGGCACGC
Source organism: Fusarium sp. VM40 (assembly GCA_954870535.1). Taxonomy (NCBI): domain Eukaryota; kingdom Fungi; phylum Ascomycota; class Sordariomycetes; order Hypocreales; family Nectriaceae; genus Fusarium; species Fusarium sp. VM40. The sequence continues at coordinate 288,358 of CATPAH010000015.1, forward strand.
CCAAGTACAATGCTCCGGAAATTTGTGGATGGGCGAAAGACAGTGAGCATGAGGGCAAGAGTATTGAGGCGGTTCCCATCTTTTCCAAATACAAGTCAGCTGATTGCTACTCTTTCGGGCTTTTGCTCTGGGAAACTATCAAGCAGGGCAAGTCTTTCGTCGAGCCCGAGTGGCTCACTGCCGATGAGAAGGTTATGAGCTGGCTTGAACGAACCTTTCACAGCAAGGAAGATGGGCTTTTGGAATTTGCTACCACCTTTTTTCGTTCAAGGGAGGATGGTTTAATCCAACTTGAAGAGAGGGAATCTAAGTCGCGGATCGGTTTAGCTATTGAGGTACCACCAGACTCACAATATTTCGAAATCTTCGAGACTACCGTCTCCCTTTGCCTTCGGGAGAGAACCTGGCGTCGTGGCAATATTCACCAAATAATTAAGGCACTCTCTGAAGGAATCGAGTCAGTAACATTCCCCGTTCCTCCCAGTGAAGCCAGCACTTACAGAAACAGCGATACTGTTCCGCAGTATGCAAGCTCAACAGAAAGGATCTATCCGGCGGAGACAAGGATAGAGGGAGAAGACAAATATCCAGCGTCGAGATATAGGAGGCGGCCAACTCCGACTTACCATAGAAGCGCACAATGTAGTTTCGAAACCAGTGCCCGGTACAGTAGCCCAAGGCACTTCGAACTTCCACCTAGAGATAGGCCCGCTGATCCCGGTCGCCAAGTCGCTAGGATCCCAGTGCCCAAAAGATACGGGACCTTGATATTGACGCCAGAGATGTATCGATACAAGTCAGAAGATATGTTCAAGGTAATAGCATGTTATCAGAAAATGAATATGTTACTGACCAAGTCTTCTTAGTCTGTTCTTCAAACTCAACCTCCGTGGTATAACCTATATGAAGCAGCCAGAGCGATTCAAGACGCAATTAATACTGAGACTGACCCAAAGAGTAAAGCTCAGGCACACTTGCAAATGGCTATTATGTATCATCTTGGCTGCGGTGTCGCCCCAAGCAGCCTAAAAGCGCTGGACCATCTCGAGGCTGCTTCCAAGGAAAATGAAGTAGCTCGTGCCATTTTTAATCCCATCTGCGCCGCGTTACAGCCCGAAAGGCAGAGAGGGCTGCTCAAGGACAATTGTGCCACCTACAAAAGCCCGATCATTTTGTTTGACAGCCATATCTGGAGACGTAGCAATGAAGGAGGGCGCGGCTTTCTGACATTAGGCCCCATCTGTGTCGATTCGTTTCGAAAATTCGAGATTCTGGTTAGGAAAGGCCGTTACGATTCTGATGAATTGGCCCAGGCTTTCACAGTAGCGTGTCGAGATGGTCATCTAGAAGCTGCAATGGTTCTCGCGAAGCATTGCGTAGACCTCTCAATGGTGGACAAGGACATGCCGAACTTTTTACATTGGTTAATCATGTTCAACGAGAAGGAAGCCTGCGAGCTTCTCAAGTTTGTTTCGACAACCTGCAACGCTGGAAATGATGCAATCAAACTGGTTGGAATCCGGCGCTTGCTTGTTGCTCGACATGAGGGCCTTACAATTATGCTACCACATCGTTGTATCGAATTGCAAGGCACACCCCTTCATTGGGCCGTAACAGCTGGCTACTGCGACCTTGTCGCAGAGTTTCTTCGTCTAGGGGCTGATGTCAACCTTAGAACTCAATGGCGGAGGATATACCATCGAGATGGGTTAACACAGCACGTTCCCAGTCTCAGTCCTCTTGATCTTGCCGTATCGGGCCACCACCCAAAGATCGTGCGACTACTTCTTAATAATGGCAGCGAGACCTATGGTGACGATTGTCATTGGTCATTCTCAGCGTTCCATATGATTGGTTATAACATCTTTCCTTTTGGAAAATATGTTGCCCATGCTGCGAACTACCGTACTGCACTCCAGGAAACGATTAAAGTTCTTCTACAAAATGGGTTAGACATCAATGTCCTCGACAACCAGAATCATACGCCATTATCTCTCGCTGTCACAAATATGGACCTGGAGTCGTACGTAATCGAAGAGCTTGTTGCGGCTGGGGCGACAACCGTGGTCGAATGCGAGAGAGAGCATGGCAATGTCGTAAGCATGGCTGTGAGGAACTGTGCGACCCGCAAGCTGTCATGGTCTAAGATACCACTTCTTCTACCGCTTGTATCGGACATCAACGGCCTCGCACTTGATGGTACAGGCTCCAATGCTCTACAATACTGTGCTTTTCTCGACGCTGCACCTGCTGCTGAGATATTACTAGGGGCCTCTGGCATTGATGTAGAAGCTCGATGTAGCCAGGGCATTACAGCTGTAGTCATGGCTGTGCAACGAGGTTCACTAAACGTTCTGGGCCAACTGATCAAACATGGCGCAAATATCCAGGGAAGAGAGCTACTCGAAACATCTATCTCTCACGGACAGATTGATGCTCTTGATATGCTACTCGGTGCCGGAGCTGACACGCAGTGGAAGAGCAAAGAAAACAGGACTTACACCTGTTTGGATTACGCTGTAAGAACACGGTCTCAAAGGCCTTCTTACGTGAGAGCGTGTTTGTCCAAGTGCAAGCGGCTCCAGTCTCAGAAAGTCATCGATCAAGAAGATGATAGCAGCTGGACAGCTCTGCACCACGCTGTATACTCTGGAGATCTAGAGGGTGTTCAAGCACTCATAGATTTTGGCGCAAGTGTGGACAAAAGGAACGGTGTACATCTTACGCCGCTGGAACTAGCCATTAGGACCTATAAGATGTTTACAGATTATTCCAATGGCGTGCTACAGTTCAGGAGCCATTTACGCATTCAGGGAGACATTAGCAGGCTCGATGTAAATGGTCCGAACTACCGGTATATGGAAAGACGTATATCAAAAGACTTTTCAGATCTGCTGTTTGAAATCATACGATTGCTGCAACAGGTTGAAAGAGAACGATACCCCGGGAAGCTCGTGCAAGATGTCAGTCGAGGTCTGTGAAAGGCTCAAACTGGGGTATATTTGAGTCGGAAGGAAATCAAAAAATCATCAGCGGGTCTTGACCTCTGCAGAGGCACGGTTGGAGCGCGAGGTGGATACTGCGCTCAAGAGTGAAGCTGTCAAGAATCCTCACTCAAGGGCATAGTTTGAGCATCACATCTGTAGCTGTATGGATTCTTATTTCCTTTTGTCATCAATAAGACGACATGTGGCATCGTCACTCATCGCAGAACCCTCAAGCTATGGACCAGGTAAACTTCCAACAAACACCACCATCACAGCGCAATACGCCGCCGTAGCGGAAAACAACTCATATGTTCTCGATGACGTCAAGCAGCAAAGTGCGGAAGAAAATATTGCAGTAAAGCCAGCAATAATACATAGCCTAATTGGAACAGCCTGAACACAGTACAGCACCCCAATTGGTATAACTAACGTCGCAACAGCCAGTAATGTTGCCAATGCGCGTGAAACTGCGATCAATCTAGAAGCTTTTAGCAGCTTCATCTCTGGATCGTCTGATCTGGGAGAAGGGTCCTAAAACTGTTAATTTCAAGTGTAAAGACGACAGCCTCCGGGTACTAACAAAAAGGGAGAGAAACTAATAAGCCTTCAGTGATTGCACGTCTAATTGAAGGATAGGAATAAGGATACCTTATAGATGCCTTGCATGTGGGGTACTGCTGAATAACTGTCAATGACGTCCTCGAGACCTCCTCTGTCTGTCGAGTACTTTGGTCGTCTGAGGTCACCAAAGTCATCTAGAAAGGACGTTTCTGCACAGACGATCGGTTTCTTCCCATCCATCCAGTTCCTGATGTTTTTAATTTGGGGCTCTTCCAGTTCGGGGCCTTCCAGGTGGACCAGTAACGACTCAAGCAGGGCATCTTTTTATCTTTAGCATTCAAACTTTACGCAATGGCCGGCTTCGACCCACTGTATTCGTTTAGCTTTTGCTCAATATCTCCAAGCAGCGCTCGACGGTCCTGGTCCCCACCACGGTGTCTGTTGGTCATCAGTCGGTATGGATCGTTCCGGCTATCTTCCTCATCGAGTTCATCAAGTCGCTGCTCTAGCTGTGTCAGCTCGTCTTGTTTGTGCAGGAGCACACGAGTATGGAGCCTAGAGAAGCAACGGAAGACAGTAAATTCCTTGTCGCTGCTAAGAAAGGCAGCCAGTGACGAGTATCCGCGAGGGAATGATTCAACTGACACGGTCTTGGATTAGCATCCTTAACAAGGCTATGGAAATAGAGCCCTTACTTTTGTGTGGAGTACTTCTTAATAAATGGTGGCCTGAAGTGTATGGCACAGGATCTGTTTGATTGATATTAGCCCCTTCCATAATCGATCAATGTTTCTCTTCTCTACTGACTTCGCTGTTTGTTCACAAACTGCGGCATCCGAGGTGCGCCGCCGCTTGCTGTGATTGTAGTAGTTGGCGACATGGTTCGCGAAAAGCCTGTCACAGTTGACCGCAATCTAAGGACCAGAGACTTTCAAGTGTGACGTATATATAGTGAAGGTAATTGTTTTTTGATACCATTTTCTTGTCTTGACGTTAAGGCTGCCTAGCTCGATAAACCCTGCAACTTTCAATCAGACTGCTTATTCCATTGAAAGATGCACAACCAAGGACACCTCCGCACTCGGGCGGTGATGCATAACTGCGCCTCCAGGATGTCTCATCTTCAACGAATCACGCCGTGACTCGTAGTTGCCCCTCAGATACCGCTGTCGGGTGCTTCTGTCCCGTGTCTTGCCTCTTTATCTCATATGTGGCACTCTCAAAGTTGCTCGATATAATGACATAAGGGCCTACAGGCTGCGCTTGGCCTGGGAAGAGCACATATACCACCTCGCCAACAATGTATAGAGGCTCCTGGGGCCACTGAAAATTATTTAGCAATGGTTGATCGCAATTGACTCGCTGAAGATACTCACGTCGGCTTTGTTGGCGTAGGGATTGATACGTGGACGGAAGCGAACGGGCTGGGGGATTGGTTAGTCCGTCAAATTTGAGAGGATTGAGAAAGGGTAAAAGGGTTAGCTACCTCTTCTTCATCAGAAGAGTCAGCCTCTGGGTTCGTTCGTCCACGGGTGTTTTCGATATCTGTCATGGTGTCGATCTGCCGCTGACCAAATGGATTGGGGATGCTATCGCGTGGGCCGAGGGCTTTAAAGGGGAAGCTCAGCTATACTTACAATACCTCTATGATGCGAGGGTAGTAGTCAGAGCCTGATTCTGGCAGCACTAACGTTAGGGTATATGTGGGCGCTAACCCGTGGAAAAACGTGCGTTTTATTTTGAGCTGCTTGTTCTTCCCCCGCACTATCTACAACTGCGGCTCTACCATCCTGCCTGTATCGATCAGACTAAAATGGCCAACCATGACATCGCAGAGGCTTTCAAAACAACCATCGGAGCGGATCTTCGGGCTCCATATACTCATGTTCACGTGCTGATGATTGCCTGGGCAGATAATGATCTTGATGGTGTTGACAAGGAGATTGAGGATCTTCGCACCGTTTTTGAAAAAGAGTACAATTACAACAGCGTCACATTCTTTCCCATCCCTACTCATGGTTCCCCGTCGGCGCGCCTAAATGTCGAAGTCTCAAGTTTTATTGAAGAGAAGTCTACACCCTTTGATTCCCTTGCCATCATATACTACGCAGGCCACTGCAGTGCGGATGCACAGGGCAAACCTGAGTGGGCAGCCTTCGAGCAGGGAGGGCCGACTATTTCATGGTATATCACCCAGCAGTTACTGTTCTCCGCTCCAGGTGATGTGCTACTAATTCTCGATTGCTGCCAAGCATCGCTTATCGCACATGGAATTAAGGACGGCGAGGGTCGGTTTGAGCTGATCGCGGCCTCTGCCAAGGGAGCAAAAACGCCAGCTCCAGGGCGCAGGTCATTCACAAGGGGCCTTATCAGGTTATTACAAGAACATGCTACCGCAGGAGTTTCATCGGAGAGCCTGGCGTCGTATTTAAGAGAAGACCCCAAGATAACAGGTAAATCCGGCGTAGGCTTTGTTCTTCTGGCAGGTATTAATGCTCAGATATAGAGACTCCCGTCTTTCACGATTTCGCACGCAAGTCGCCTACTAAAATTACTCTCCAGCGTCTTTTCCCGACAGAATCAAAGGGGAGATTCACTCAGAAGCCTTCTGGTTATCTTCTTTTCAGAGCAGCGCTTTCGGACGACGTTACTGGCCTTCAGATTGCCAATTGGCTAAAGACAGCACCACCAAAAAATGTCACCGCTGTGAGCATCGAAGCTATTGTCAGTCGTGCGCGCAGCATGCAGGGCATTCTCAAGGATGGCGCGTTCCCCTCAGGCTCTGTGTTTGAGCAACTTTCAAAGCCTGCTCGAGATGAGATCATCCGAGGCATTCGTGGACTGAACACCGTCATGGCGACCACGGCCGAATATGCAAGAGACGGCGTTGCTGACGAGGATGAAAGGGCTATTCAAAAGTCCATATTCGAGATCCAAGGCCTAGTCTCCACGGTCAGCACAGCGGTGGAAACGCCGTTGTTGCTCGATGCCACCGTTGCGGGCAGGTCCTCAAACCTACAAGACAACGCGGCCAGACTACTTGATGCCTCCGATGTTGACGCCGCCATTCAGTTACGTGAAGCAATTTTGAACCACGATCCCTCCAGTTATAGCCGTGAACTCGACAAGGATAAGGTCTACAACAATCTCAAACGCAGTAACACTTCAAACCGCTTCAAATTGGGGACTATGGACGGCCAACCTGTCATCATGGAAACATACAAGTACAGCCCCCTTGCCGACAGCAATGACGAACCTCAACTCCAAACGCTGCAGCAGATTCAGAGGATCACGGGACTTTTATGTCATCCAAAGACAAAGGAATTCCATATCCTTCCATGCGCAGGCTACTTTCGTGACCGTCTTCGCAAAGAGCTGGGAATAGTCTTCAGAGCTCCGCTGTCATTTATAGAGGAGTCCAAAGTACTTACCCTGCTCCAGTTGTACAAGCTGCACCGAGTAATTCCACTCGGACACCGTATACACCTCGCATGGTCTTTGACAACGGCAGTCGAGAATTTCCATCGCGTCGGGTGGGTGCATAAGAGTATTCGAAGCGACAACATAGCCTTCACTTCAGTCGGTGCGGATTCACAAACACAAGCTGACGATATGGACTCAACTTCCTCTGTAGTAGATGGTTACGCACTTAGTAACCCTCTGCTATTTGGGTTCGAATATTCTCGCGCCGATGACGAAGCGACATACTTAGATGAGGACCATTCTCTTATCAACAACCTCTATCGGCATCCCGAGCGATGGGGTCGCCCAGCAGCACGGTTCGAGAAAAGACATGATGTTTACTCGCTTGGCGTTATGCTACTCGAGATTGCGATCTGGAAAGAGGCCAGCTCTATTTTGCAGTCATTCTTAGAGTCTAAACCCCTTGTCGCTTCAGATGCACCGAAAGCACTAATAAAGAAATGTGGCAAATCCCTTGCGCATCAAGTCGGAAGAGTATTCGTACAGTGCATCATAACTTGCTTGGAATTCGGGGAGCGAACCAAGGCAATGAGTGAATACGAGGCGCAGAGATACTTCCAGCAGAATGTAACAGAGCCCATGGGAAGGGCGATTGGTCGGATTTAGTTTATGTATGGATCAGTTAATAGAACCGCATCTCTGACATGGCCGAAATTTAAACTTAATTTTCTATGACCAAGGGCACATATCATCAACATCGAAAAACTACGTGTCCATCCTTGAAGCAAAAGCTGGGTCGAGGTACGTACAGTAGCCTTTAAGGAGAGAAAGAACGTTTGGTCTTATCCCATAACACGGCAAAGGAGCTGAACGTACGTTTCTTTGACCATATTTAGTTAGTACGGAGTAATCCGAAGTAAGATAAAATGCCCACTGTGGTAAGGGTAATAGTCATGTATTGCTCCTATGAAAAACTTGAACAAGGGTTTATCGTAATGGAATCTAGCTGTAAGCCTCTCGGCAAGTGCATTTCTCGTACAAAGCCGCGGATGCGATAAACCTTATAATGACAAGATCTACAAATAATATACCTAAGTGGAGTAGACGGGATTGAAGGATCACACCGACTGCCCGTGCTATCGCTCTTTATACTTGGCGAAATGGGCCCTCGCCATGGCTACTAAAATTTCTATGCTTTGTAGTAACATGGCATTCGCAGTTGCCCCACATGATTCAACAGCTGGTCCGTTCTCGGACGGAAAAACATAGATATCTATACCACTTAGATGGTAATCGCAAAAGTATATAAGAAGCTTGATAACTCCCATAACCATATAGCAACTCACCACAGCTTGTCTCTCAATCTCCATTCTACAACCAACAAGCCTACCCTCTTCTCTTTACTCATACCTTTTAATCCATCTTTTCTCACCACTACCACTACCATGAATACCACCATTTTTACATCCACCGCCGCTGCTATCCCCGGCTTCGCCTCTACCACCACTGCCAACCATTGCAGCTGGAAATTCCAAGATGGGCTCTACGTTAGGACGTGGCTCGTTATCGGCTCCGGAGTTGATGATATCCCTGCCAGGTGTGGCGGCTTCTGGGACAACATGAACAACAAGAACTTCCACGGAGCCTGTGCTTCGCTCTCCGAGACCAATTGCGGCAAAGACGGCAACGGAGATATGGTCATCAACTTCAGATCGCCTTCAGGCTGCAACAGCGGCCACGTCGAGTCGGCGTGGTGGGAGGCAACTAAGAACCAGTTCGGTGGCATCACATGTGTTTAAACAACGAGTGAATACGAGCCGGTAGTGGAGGCCATGGCAGCTAAAGGGATGGTACAAGCCACTGTGATTATTTGAGATTTAAAAGAGCCTTGAGATCTTCTTTACTTTGCCGTTGCGCTCTATGGGTTGAGAACTGTGTTGCCTTGGCCTTCTATCTACGTTGCGACGACCCAGGCCCGTGTCTGGGATATCTTTACTGTTCCACTCACCAACACCTTACAATCACTATCACGCACTATCACGCACACACTCACAATCACATTCCTATAGCAATTCAATTCATCTCAATATACAGCTAGAGGCTATATAATATTCAGCGAAACTTGTTTATCGTGGTGTATTCTCCAAAATATTGTATTCATCTTGGTTTTATAGTTTACGTGTCAGCTCATCCTACGGAGAACACATCTTGAACTCATCGCTGATACACCCATCAACAAAGTCTATGTGCAGCCCAGACCACTAATTTTCATCCATGCGGACGTCATTTGGATACATCTCTTCAACAATCTGCCAGATACGCCGTCGATTCTGAAAGCCATGCGGAACCATCAACCCAACCCGGGCATATGAGCCAGGTAACGGTGGCTGTACATCTGGATCGACTACATCCATTGGTGTAAGAACCTGCCGCGTGAGCTTCTCCCAATTATACTGTTTGGCAATGTTTTGGCCATCGGTCGTATTCCCACCGAGTTTCGCCTGTACCATAGCGAGATCGAGGTCCCAAAGGAATGGAACCTGCAAGAACACAGTGTACCAGTAGGATTGATCCAGCAGGTATGTGGATGCCAAAGGAAGTTTACTTGGCAGGAAGTATAGTATTCGATCTTTGATCTCTTGAGGTAAGACTTCGAAGCGATCTCTGAAACTGGGCAGGGGGTGTCGACTTGGTAGGTATTCGTCAAGATTTGAGAGAAGGGAATTTGTTAGGCCAGGGATGTATTCTGGATCATCATTCCACTGCATATTCAATCAGTTTAGAGGCAAATGGTGCAAGGACTATCTCTACTTACCCAGCGATCTGTAAGGCGTGGACCATGGCATTCTTCCTCCCAATCCTCATCATCTACTGCTCCAAGAACACGATCCGCATCAACAAAATACCGACTGAGCCCGATTCTGACCGGTCCTGTCTTCGGGCGGCGTTCGGGAGGATCCTCGGGAATGCCGGGGATGAACGGCGGTTCAATTCTGCATTCTCCTTTCTTGTTCTGAAGGTTGAATACATTTTCAGAACGCCGCTCAAGCGTGAGCCATAGGTCGCCCACTGTGCCGAGATGTGCATCTCGAGATAGTGTCATAACGAGTTTAGCAATACGTAAGCAAGGAGCATGCAGTGCGATAAAGTAGAGGTCGCGGTCACGAGCCGAACAATACCAGTTTGGAAGTTGTGGTATAATGAAACCAGCATATGGGCTTACATGCTTCAACACAACTGTCCTGTACGATCCTTTCTCGTCAGTCTGATCATCGACCGGATCGCAACCGATCGTATCAACAGATAAGATCTTGAAAGGATCTAGACGCTTCCAGTAGCACGTGCCCGACAGCACGACATTGTCCTGTTTCCATAACTCTGGATACCAACGAGGGGGTGACTGCTTGCAATACGTCAGGTATGCATGGCCATACGGGGTAACATACAAAATCGTACCTCAGCATAGATTTCATCGTCAAGGTCGTGGGGGTTCAAGTTGTCAAGCTTGATACCACATAGTGTGCAGTCACAACAAAATATTGAATGGGTAAAAAGCCTCCCCATAGTGACGGCAGGTGCAGCCAGGAGAAAAAAGAAAAGTTTAGAATAAATGGAAAAGTTGCGGAAGTTTTGAGTGCTGAGGAAAGATAAGAGGATGTCTAGGTGGAATGGGAATGTGAATGTAATAGATGTGCTGTTTAATATCGGGTGATCGTAATCGGAACGCAAATTTGAGTCTGTTGGTTGTTGGAAGTCCAGTAACAGTCCATTAAAGCACGGGGTAGGTAGCATACCTGACACACGACTAGTCTGTTAGCGGTGAGTCATATATGCATCCTACCCTGCACCCAGCCACCACAATCTCAGCCATAACACTGCAACACGATCTCAAATTAGGGATGTAGACTAAACACTGGCTTTTGGCGGAATGTTAGCATTTAGTGGATAGGTGGCTAGGTGTAGTCCTTTCTATTACTGATATCAGTCGGTCAAAAACAACAATGCTACGGTGCTACGGTACGAGCCTGATTAGGGTTACACAAGAGCCTGAAGATCTTTTGAAATTGAAAGCACGGATCCAGAACTAACCAACACTGTTTTACCTAAACACTCTAAAATGATCATAACACGTCATACTTGAAACAATTGTGGACGCCACACTTTATGGAGATATTTCCGGTCATCCAGCACAGGACGATCAAACACGCTAAGCAGCCTTAAAAAGCTGACTAACAGCTACTAAATTTAGCCTGTAGTTCTACGATCCGGTATTAAGTCTCCAGTGAGTGCTATGCACTTTCAACAGGCTCATAGTTTGCAACCTCGATGCGAAAATTTAAGGTTCAAGATAGAATTCAAGAAGGAGAATACTAACCAAGCTTTGCTAATAGTAGAACCCGAATGTGTATTCTTTAATTGTGTTTAACTGTTCTGTCAGCTTCTACTGAAACACCCCTAGCTCATCCGTTCATGTAATTTCCCAGGATGCTCAAACACCACTACCAACCAACAACCTCTTTCCTGACTGTAATACCAACCAACAACCACTTGAGTGGCTGTAATGAGCGATGGCTAAGCCAACAGTTCTGCGCTTTGTCCTGCAAGTGGCCTTATTTTTGCCAGTCGAGACAACTACTCCTTGTAATTCGACTCCGGTTGCTCTATACCTCAAACCTCGTATTACGAAAAGCTGCATCCGCCGTCTCGTAATTATCCAGTGATATGATCTTCCACGAGGAGAATAACCCCTTGCAGAGATTGTAAATCCTAAAGCAACTAGGATAATGCGCTTAGATGAGTCCTTTGCTTCATCTCGACATCACGAATGGTAACTCGTTCGTAAAGTCTTGTGCTTTTAATACAGGGCATATTCTTCTCGAATTTCTTAAATAGCTTTCCTCGTGTCAAGTACTGGACTTCTTTGATTTGAAGAATTCTTGTTTCAGTGTACCACTCCCATTTCATCAATATGAAGCTTCAACTCTTTTTCTACTGCCTTTCTTCAAGAGCTCTTGCAGGACCCTGCAAGCCTCATCGTCCAGTCTCCTCCCTACAAACAAACAGCCAATATTCATTAACTATTCCTATCCCTCATGTCTCAACAACGATTGGAATACCTTCTGACCATGCTGTTGGGAACCATCCTACGTGGAAGGACAGTGATGGACACAGCTCGTCAGGGCAGTCCCATACCGACACATCCACGTATATGGAGAGTCAAAGGCTTGATCCTATTTCTGGAACCTCAACTTTGACAGTTTCTGGTCATTTGTCTATTGGGGATCCCCTCCTACCTACCCACACATCCTTGGACATCGATGCTAGTAAATCGACAGCTAGTGTTCTTAGCTCGGTCTCCTCAGAAGTCCCTGACAGTGGAGCAGACAAACAATCTGGAAGTCGAACTTCAGAAGAGTTACTAGAGACTACTACCCTTGCATCTGACAGTAGCCAAATACAGGGCACCCATCTTGCAATGGCCACCCCAACTATCACAGGGGTTCCTGGAACCTCTCAGCTGGATGAGCCAACATCGATCAATACTCGGGAACATTGGTCAAATGTCCGAGAATCATCAGCCTCTGGACCTTCAGACACCGCAGAATCCCCTATTACTACAGCCACTCCAAACTCGGAATCATCCATGGCTTCCTTTGTTTCCGACCCTGCTGTAGGATCTGATACCGATAGCTTTCCTGAATCACCTACATCCATCGTACCTTCAGAGCCTCCACCCTCTATCTCTTCCGACATATCAACACCCTTGGAAACTAAGCTATCTCCGTCTCTTTCTACTTCTGAACCTTTTACTCTTTCCGTAACCTCTGGATTTGATTTCACAAGCCCTCTCGAGTTGCCAGCTCCACCTGCAACTCCGTCCTCTATCACCTCTGACGTATCTAGTACATCAGATCTCACTACCCCCCTTGACCCTTCGACCACTTCTGGACCCGTCGCGTCCTCCATTCTCTCCGATTCCTTAGGACTATCGGTCACTTTGGTGTCGGGGACCACTGGATCGTTCACGACTTCACGAGCCCCTGAGCTCTCTGAACCTAGACCCTCTTTCTCCTCGGCCTTGGAAGAAACTGAAACACTTGTGCCTTCTGCTACGCTAGAACCATCAGATTCTAAACCTTCTGCCCCATCAGGCATTCCTACCTCGCTCCCGCCTGCCACTTCAGAGCCGATCACAGTTTCCGACACCAATCCTAGCTTCTCGAGGCAACTTACGTCCTCATTGAACCTAGAACCTGTTGCTCCCTCTAGTCCTTCAGACTCCGCTCAAAACCCAACCTTGACCGCGACTGTAACGAACCCGCCTGCCGACTCAACCTGTGTCTCTGATCACCCAGAGTGGACTCAAAATACATGGATTACAACCACTTCGAAAGGCGCTAGCCAGGCGACAGTAGTTCCTGTGATTGTTGGTGACGATTGTGATGACATCATATTTGGTCTTCCTCCAATTGCAGGCGTGGTTTTCAAGCTTCCAGGACGTCCGGGAATATCATTCCCTTGTATCCCTTCTCTGGACCCTCGCTGCGCAACGCCTCCGGTTACCCATAAAGGTGGTAGTGGCGACGATGGCCAAGGTGAAGAGGACAATGATAGAGAATCTTTGACCGAGTCACATACATCGACGGCATCGATCGCTTCTACTACATCAACCACATCGGCTGAGTCGTGCCCTACAGGTGGCAGTTGTGCCTGCACTCTACCACCAGTCGATCCTGATGTGGTGAATGAGGAAGAATCTGACTTGTGGGCCTCGGATAAGGAAGGACTGGTGAAAAGAGCCAAGGCCAAGCCAAATGACATGTTAGGCTTAGGCCCAGATGGGAAAGGGCTTTGCTTGATTAAAGGGGTGCTCAAGTATCCAGGCTATCCGAAAGGACCCGGCCTATTCAAACGAGACATTGGAGGTAAGCTATCCGCGAAAGAGAATGAAATCTCGCGATGGTACGTATATGACAACGATTGCCATAATTCTTACAAGAAAGTCGATGCAGCTGCATACAGCAACATGTTTGGGAGTATGGAAAAAGCCAATGCAGCCAGCACCGATCATGTCTACGAGAAAAGCTTTCTGAAAGACTTCTTTACGGTTATCTTGAACAAGGAGGTGCCAAGCGTCAAGGACAGCCCAGATATTGATCGCGAGCAAATCACCTGTGAGGATCTGGATTACTACGTTTGGGACGAAGCGAACAGCATCAACCGTCTCCAGGCTGCATTCGATACCTACCCCTCCGATAAGAAGTGGCTCGAAGATCTTATTGGCATGCAACAAGCCCTCAATGGTGGGCCAAAGGTACGATCCATTCATTTTAATATCAGTATTGCAATCCATGGTTGATTGTAGACGATTTCGAGATGCGCTAACCATAAAACAGGGCGGTGTTGTAACAACGTTCGGAGACCAGTCGGTTAAGGCCTTGACCGACAAGAAGATGAAGAAACCAGACTACTCCACCTGGGTGGTTGTCGAGCAGTCATTGAATGAATTTCTCTTTCCATTCATGGAAAAGGTCTATGTGGGTATCCAGCTCTTCAATGACCCTGTACTTGTTGCCGCGATGATCCGCCAGAACAAACGAGTCTATAGCGCATTGTACGTATTACAGTTTCGTGTCATAACCTCATCAGCTGCACGTTATAGCTTGATAAATGCGCCGCTGTTGGAGTTTTGGCATGCTCTCAGTGTTCTCCTCTGTCTCACATTCAAATTCACATTCCTAACTTCTGATATAGTCTGGATCTTGACAATACCATAAGCTGCTACGAGGGCATGGGTAAGTGGTCTTTTGCCGAAAGGTTCAAAAGTTATATGGAAAGTCGCTTTGCCGGTCAAGAAGATCATTCAATCAACCGTTGGGCTGCTTATGCAAAGGACAATCTTACCCCCATCATTCAAGGCTACTTGGACAATCTACCGGCATATGACGATGACGAGACTGAGGCTGATGAGCAGCGAAGAAAGGTCGCAGCATGGACACAACGGTTGCAGAAGGCTATGTCAGCGGCCTATACGGTGGAGTTTTCCTGGGACTGGACAGTGGGTGAGACGGGAATTGCTCCCCGAGCGGGAGGCATTTGTCGCCGTCCAACAGCGTCTTTGACAACCCTCTCCACGTCTGTTATTTCAAGAACCTCTTCTCAGAGCGCTGCCACAACGACGGGACTGAAACCATGCTTGACAGACGCTGAGTGCGATCTTGATTGTGATGACGGTGATCAGCCCACATGTTGGCATCCTTCATTTGTACCTGGAGCGATTTTCGGCAATTGCATATGTCAACCCAAGATAACAACGACGTCAGAGGCATCGAAGACTTCGGCGGATCCAACGACTACAACGGAGGCCCTAACGACAAGTGAGGCTGCCATCACAACTGCCAACCCAGAGCCCGAGCCTGAGCCCGAGCCTACCCCTACTGCTGATTGCCACTACTGGGACGAACCTTTCCACTGGTACTTTGAGATTAACAATATCCAGGATTGGGCTGAAGATGGTGGTAAGAGTCTTGAAAAGGAAGAGAGAGGGTGCGGTGCTATAGCCAGATGGGACTGGAAAGATGGGCATACTTCATCAGTGGCATTCACCTTGCCTCTCTTTATGAAAGCAGGGTGCGTCGAGCGTGCTATCGTCTCAGCGGGCGGCCCTGAGCTACAGTGCGACGGTCATTCGTCCTGGGATGAGCTGAGTTTAATGGCTGCGAAGAATACGAGTAGTCCTGGGGAGTTGACATGGAAGAGGCCCTCGTTCCCAGAACGATTTAAGGAAGTCAACAGGCAAGCGGAAGGCAAGTACCCTCATCCTCCCAAGGGTCAACATCCTCAGTATATACCTATGAGTTGGAGTAGTAGTGCTCCCACCATGCAGTAGATATAGCCATTGTCCATGTACATATTTTTCTTTTTGCTTCAAATTTCAACTTTATCAAGACCAGGCTTTCCAAATGTATCAATTATATCAACAATAGTTCGTGTATATATATGAGGCAAGGAAAGCGGAGGAAAGTCGTCTGCTTCTCGGCGACTCCAACGACCAAACCTGTACAGAGTGGTGTCAGACTCCATTTTCATAGCAACTCGATGTAACCTTAGTTGACGCACATACCGATAACGCGTTCTGAATATATAGTGCCTATGCCGCCTACGCTATGGCGAGTGACCGTTTTGGAAGAGTAATCTTTGAGAGCAACATACTAGCCGTGTTATGTTGTTCTTACTCCTGCATTGCCATTCATCCCAATTCAACCCTACCTCTTTGGCTTAAATCGTACAAAACGTTCTCTAATGCACACTTTAATTTTTCGAATGTGTGTGTGGATGCCGAGTTTGTTGTGTAGAGTTGAGCAAGAAGGAACCTGACATGTCAGTATGCATAGTTCCTTGAGCTGCGAGAAGCTCACAGCCATCCTGATCCACTGATAATACTGTCGAGAAGGTGTTCATGGATACAGATTTGCAAAACTGGCCCTCGTTAACAATAGATCCCATTACCTGACGGCTATTAACGAAGTTGTCGAGGTACACCGATTATCGTTTTGCTAGCTCAAGGCTTTTGGCACAATCATACCGAAATTCATATTTTGGTCCGCCTTCCAAACACTGCCCCACGATGTTGTGCATGGTGCCATCGGTGCAAAAAGGCGCATTTGCACAATTGTTATGGTATGGCCGATACTCCTCCCTTTCTCTATCTGCTTACTAATTGTTGCAACATCATATCGATGGATGAACTGCCGTCGCCCGGCCACAATGAAATGCATGTACATTCGGCTTCCGGGCTTTGCAGTGGCCGGTGAGTGCAAGCCATGCATACATGGTGGTCAGACATCTACCCCTTTTGAGCTTTTGGTGGGTGGCTTCATTTTCAGGCTCGCACCGAGAGCCTGGTTTTCGGGGGAATGTCACGATATCTCACACCAAGGCCTCATAATGATCGGGATGGTTCCATTTGACATAATGATGTATCAGGAAACCTGAAAGAACCATGATTAGGCAATTTACATTCATAAAGTGGTGGTAGATATAGAACACAACATTTATTCATCACTCGCGATGTCAGGCTGGACCGTCTACTAATGCATATAATCATGTTTGTACCTCAGTGGCAGCCACCAAGTCGATAAGCCGCCGAAAGCCTTTGAAAGGGGCTGCTAATGACTGCAGCAGCCGAAAGTGCAAAATCTGCAAGTACATGAGACTTTGGGCAATGAAGATGTTGCATCCTCAACTAAGCCGACTCGGAAAGTCCGAAGGCAAATGCATCAGGTTGGTAAGGCAGTTTTATCGACTTCAGGCTTTTGCGAACTGGCAAGAAAGAGGCAGCTCGAGCAGAGCCTCATTGGATTTATCTTGTGGTATGTTCTACTGAGGCCAAGGTAAACTTGCAAATCACGAACATTCCCAATTCCACTCACTGATCCCTAACTCCTGCACTCAGTATGGCGTCTCCAGCGTGGCCATCTACGTATGGTTATTATCGATCAGGCCCACAACAATCCCAATATGAGAATCGGAGTGACCCTGTGAGTGACTTGCAGTCGAATCAAACCGTCTCTGTCAAGAGCCAACCTAACCTTAGATATAAGCCCTCTGGATACTATCGACAAGGTACAACCGAGAGCCCTTCTCCATTCTTCAACGATCCATACCCGAGGCAAGCTCGCAACGCGACTGTGCCTTATGGTAACGACTACAATTCTAGCTACTCTCCCTCTTATCAATCACATCAAAGCGCTCCCATGCCATATCATCTACCACAACCTGCCTCGCAAACACCCGCAGGTTATCATGACTCATATACGTACCCAGTACAGGGTGGCTATCTCTCTGTCCCGCGAACCGGAAATCCCTTTGAGCAGCCATCTGGCCCATCCGGATACGGCCATCCGTACAGAGGATATGACGAGTCTAGGCATGGTTTCGATGAATACAGCTATGTTCGAGATATCCCGCCGCCTCCTGAATACCCAACACAAGATCCCTTTAGGACCCCAGTCCGTCCAAGAGAACCTCAAACCCCAAATGTCCAGTCCCAACGGGATACAAGACATAATGGAGACAGAGCAGAACGAAGGTCGCGGAGGAAGAGGCCACCAATACCAAAGGACGAAGAGATTCTGCCTAAGAACAACTATACTAACGCTGAAATTATGAAGGTGCTAAAAAGGATTGAGCAAAACATTAGAGAAAACACCAGGAGCCGATCAGACCCAGGAAGACGACATTCCCGCCGAAGCCGAAGCTCACCGTCTGGAAGTGAGTTCTTACTTGGCGATATTAGATCTCTTGACATCGATAGACAAGAGGCTCGTCAGATCAGTGATATTATCCGTGGTCTTCTAGATGATATACGGGGTCAAGGACACCAAGACTCACACACAGGAACGTCAATGAACCAATTTGAGAATTCTAGTCATAGTGGAACCGAAACGCATGATGGAGAAATATCATCCATGAATCTGCGCGATTTGCAAAGTCTTCAATCGAGGGTTGATCTTGTAATGGATCAACTCGAAAACGGAAATTCACCTTCTCCGCAACAATATCCAGAGACTTATAACGATAGACAGAGCTCTCATATTCCAAGACGCCAAATGGCTTTTGCTTCGGATCCTTTTGTCGTGGAGTCAAATTCACCAACTTCATTTCGATCACCACCACGCCGCAGCCAGTACTTTCCACCACAGGTAGAGGATGTTTCAGAAGATTATGATGAGTATGGAGCTCCTTGAGATCCCCTACTCAAATCTATGCAGGGAGACCTCGAGGCTTGAACAAGATCACTGGATCACAGAGTAGAGGGAGAAGTCATCCACCCGTTGGCCGAAAATGTGAGTTGCGGGGACTAAGTGAGGGATTGCGTCGGATGATCATTGGACAGTGAGATCAGGTGATGGTCTAATTGTCGAATTGGAAAATGAACTAGATACAGAGGCGGAACCTGTCACATGTCGGACGCGGACTACAATGCCCCTATGTCTCAGATATTGATTAGTATACATC
The DNA here is from genome assembly GCA_954870535.1 of Fusarium sp. VM40. Classification (NCBI taxonomy): domain Eukaryota; kingdom Fungi; phylum Ascomycota; class Sordariomycetes; order Hypocreales; family Nectriaceae; genus Fusarium; species Fusarium sp. VM40. The sequence continues at coordinate 307,350 of CATPAH010000015.1, forward strand.
TCCTTTAAACGGCTCTGCGTTCAAGAACTTCGTACAACATGCTGTTATCTAGCCTCGCAGTGAATCTGAGAACTTAAAACGGACGTAATGTGAGAATTGTCGCAGATATACCCGAACCAATGATTGTTTTAATGCCCGATATGACCTTTGTGTGCGATTTCCCTGGCACACCAACACACTACTATACCTGCAAGCGCACCGAGACCTTCCACCATGATGTAAAGACTCCCCGCTGTGTTGTCGTCGTTGTCAATGATTCTGTAATTTGTATTGTTTGAAGTCTTACGGTAGTGACCCGATGACGTTTGTATGACTATGCTATTTTGACAAACCTCAAACTTGGTAACAGTGCACATTACGAAAGTGCAGTGATCATATTGGACTCAGAGTGTGCCACGTAGCGGGGGTTGAAAATGTGCGACAATCGTAGCGAAACAAAAGTCTCAGATTAATTAATCATCGTCAATCGATACGTCATGCTTACAAGCTCCTTCATGTCGTACTACGTATTCCAGGTTGTTCCCCGCCTTATCAGCCACATTCTGTGAGTTTGTAATCCTTCACTCATTTTATCTTTGTATACGCTCTTAAGCTCAAACCCAAAGTCTACACAGAACTGTGCGCTGTGCCAATGAGCCGACAGGTATCACAAGACCGCCCAGTTACTGACACCGTGGTGCCCGGTGACCAGATAATTCGCGACTTTTCTATCATCCCATTTGAGGAAGACCCGGACTCCACCGGTCGGAAAGAGGTTCTACAATGGCTGGAAGAGCGAGAAGACCGTTATGTTGGGCTCTTGGGGGACAGTGGTATTGGGTACATGACCCTTCTACGATTTTGAACATTCACTAACAAAGAAAGGAAAACACATGTTGCTCTCCAGTATGCACATCATGTGCAGCAACGATTCCCAGAAATCTATAGTTTTTGGGTAGATGCAAGATCTAGAACCACACTTGAACAGTCGTATCAGGACTTTGCTGCGAGACTCCACCTCGTCGGATATAGTAGTGTGGATCACAGTGCATACAAAGTGGTTCACGACTGGTTATGTGATGACAAGAATGGGCCCTGGCTGATGTTCGTCGACGACATCCATTGGGACGTGTTATGTCCAAACAACGAAATTGACCAAACAGGGTGCGAGCCGCTGAAATCCTTCCTGCCAGAGCGTGGCCAAGGATCCGTTATCTTTACGTCTCGGGATCGGCGGGTGGCAACACAGCTGGCGCCTACAGATGCTATCTACACCATGAAAATACCGGGTAAAGATGAAGCCTTCGCACTGCTACAGAAAAAGCTTGGAAATAACGTCAAAGAAGAAAAGGCGGCAATGTTGGCCCTCGTAGAAGCTCTTGCATATTCGCCACTTGCAATTTGTCAGGCGGCTGCCAATATGACTCGTCAAAACCCCAGAACCTCTGTATCAGCCTACCTTTCTCAGTTCACAAATACTGTTGAATCTCTTGATCTCGAACATCGTGATCCCAGTATCTGTATTGACAACCCAATCAAAACAGCCTCACACATAACATCAAGGCAGAATTGTCTCAAACGAAACACTGTCGCCGATGCTCTACTCTTCATGCGTTTCTTTGATCCTCAAGATATTCCTACGTCCGCTCTCCAAAGCTACGCACATGACGTCTTTGGGAAGACGCGAAGTGCACAGTTAAGTCCTCATATACTCCATGAATATCTGGCACCGTCCAAGATAAGGGAGCCAGAGATGTTCAAAACGTACCCATATCTGCAGATTTATACTCAGAAGTGGTTGTTATCGTCTTCCGAAACGCAGTGTTGGATTTGGGGATTATTTGCGGCAGCTCCAGAGGCTCATGATCATTTATCAACTATTGCGTCGAAACTTGAAATACTTGAGGAAGATGAACCTCCTAATACAAGCGATTTCTTGACTTGGAGCAAAGCTCAGAGCAACCTCGCTATCTTCCATATCCTGCTGGGAAACCACTCCCGAGCATCGTGGATAGCCGAAAGGGTGGTTGGTGCTGATGTGAGGAAGCTGGGGTCAGGCCATACAGAGACGCTCAGAAATATGGACAATTTTGCGTTTGTCTTACGAAGACAAGGTAGACTTCAACAGGCCGAGGAGTATAACCGACAAGCTTTTGAGCTAAGAGAGGAACAATTCGGCCCAGAGAGTCCAGATGTGTCTCAAAGTATCAGTCCTGTCGCGTGGGCTTTACAAGACCAAGGGGGATGGGAAGAGGCTGAGACCCTCCATTGGCAACTACTTTCGTCACAAATTCAGCTATTCGACAAGGAACACCCTTACATAGCTGCCAGTCTCAACAATCTTGTACTTGATCTTCGCCAGCAGAAGAAGCATGAGGAAGCTTATGCAATCACCAAGATCTTCTTTGAAAATGGACTTAACATCGAGTCCATAGACCGCTGTGTCCAGATTGTATTGTCATGGGCTACAGCGAAGGGATGGGAACACGATATGAGACTGTTGCTAGATGTGGTGGCTAATCTGGAGGCTGATAACGGTGAGACTACTATGTGCTCTTTCGAAATTAAGGTTGTGGCTGTACTAACAACTGCTTAGAAACCGAGTGCTCGGCGAAGGCCTCATGCAGTCCAGACGACTATGATTCCGAACACTCAGATAACGACTCCGTGTTTTCTATCCCACACTCACTTTCTAGTATTACAACACTAGGGACTAATGCAGGTGAAATCAACCTGCTGTTTGTTCAACAACTATCGAGTCTACTTTATCGAGATCATGCTTTAATATCCCTCATTGGGACAGCAGTGTCGGAGGAGAGAATCGGCTACGAAAGAATGCGAAATAACTTTCGCAAGCTTCTCAAGCACTACGCCAAGGACCTCAAAGCAGAAGTGACCACTGATCAACATCAAGACCTAGTCGGCTTTGTGAGCGCATACTCGGCCCATATTACCCGAGAGCTCTTCTCGATGTCTCCATTAGTAAATCAAAACAGGGTTTTCGCTAAACTCACAGAGTTCAATGGTGATTCAAACTCGAGCAAAGAGCGTCTAAGGAAGGTGGAAGACTATCTTTCCAGCGTCGATAAGGACAAGAGTACAGACCCTGAAATGGATACTGACAACAGCAGTGATGAAGACTGCATGGATGCAGAGGATGAAGAAAATGCTCGGTATGATGGCTCCTTAGAGAACTTGAATCTCATGGAGAATTTCGTTCTTAAAAGCGTTGACTATCAGAGCCTTCACCGTCGTCTCTATGATTTCGTCCACCCCTCTCTGTGGTCCAGGCTACGAGATCTACTGACATCATGGTCGGACCCTGGCCACAAGCATCACGCCTACGTGACTCGGTACAAGCTTCGTAATCTGGCGGCTGAGCTACGGCATGTTGAACCTCAAGCCATCCATATCAGTCGAACTGAACAGTATCATCTTTTCTCGTATCAAGGGATTGGTATGTTGCAGAATGTGGTAGAGCGTTGGTCAGGTGAGAGGTGGGACTGGTGGCCTCTGCCCTCATGTCCACGGCGTCTACAAGGATGCGAGGCATTGATTCATTGGAAATGTGTAGGTCTTCCCGAATACTAAATGTTAATTCAAGACTGTGAATCTCGGTACTAATTGTTCAAGACCTGCGGGGAAAATAGGTGGGCGGAAGTTCCACTGCCCTTTACTAGACATCTCAAATCGATCATCCGAACCCTGAATAATTCTTTCACGGCCGAAGAACAGCCAAACATCTCTTCGCCCCTACCTGGTTACACTATCCCTGTTGTCAATGAATCCAAGGCAGTTCCTAAACAGACAACAGCAGGTGGGCAAGTGAGTGGTTATCCAACCAGCTCACGCTCAACTTTGAACACCCAACTTGGATCTTCTTATCCACAAACTCAGAAGTCCTATCACATAGTCAACAACCGAGTCTTATTCCTTGTGAATCAGAGAGGAAGCCACAGGCTCACTCAGATAGATACTGGTGGTCTCGACAGCCAAAGCTTCTTCAACACATTAAGGAACGAGTATTTTCGTCTCCGAGGCGTTCTCGGTAGCTGGTTCAGCATTTGGAGGTATTCTCACTGCGATTTCTACATGGTAAGCGCTATTTGAATCTTTTATCTTTTCAAGACCTACTAAGCCTTGCGAATCTAGTCTGAAAAGTTCGATGATCATGAATTTGCTCTAACAAGAAAAGACGTCTTCCCAGAGGTGACTAACCCTGACTATGAGTACCTGCCAAAACCAATGGAGAGTATTCCAACAATCTGCGAACATGAGTTTGAGAAGCGATTCTACGCATGTTACTAACCTAGCCCTTTATTGCACTGGTATCATAGATATAGAGGAGCGAACCCAGTTAATAATATTATTAATACCATTATACGTTATATTACGAAGGTACAGTGGGATTTTAATAAGGGTTATATAATCTGATTTAATTCCTCGGCCTGAAGTTACCTTTAACTTTAGGGCTGCCTTAACTTTAACTTTAACTTTAACTAATAGAATACATATTCCTCCTAGTAACTAATTTTAACCTTTTATATTTCTGCCCCCCTTAGCGCCTTATATATAACTTCTATTACTATCCTTAATAGTTATATACTCTTAGTCTTAGGTTAAGACTAGGATAGTCTTTTTACTAATTAATCCGGAAGACCTTAACTATATAATTAACCTACTTTTCTAAGCTTTTATACTAAGCCTTATAATAAGGCTTTAACTTTAATACCTTAATAAAAGAGGTCTTAATATTAAGGACTAGCCTTTTTATAAGCCTATTTTTTAGGCTTTTTAGGGGTTTAAGCTACCTCTTTACCTCCTACCTCCTGCCTAATATATACTTTTAATTACTATAGTTAGTAATAAGCCCTAGACTATAAAGCATTAAAAGCTTATAGCTAAAGGTAACTAATTTAACCAAGCTACGGTTATCCCGTCCGGTATTAAAAGGTATAGGACAGGGCGGCTAGCGAGAAGATCTCTAGCCTCGTTCTTGAGCGGATACTTGATATTTGGATAGTAGCACTCATCGTGGTAGCTGCGAAGAAGTTAGCGATACGGACCGAAGGGTAGGGGTCGATTGACTGACTGTAAGTTCGTGGTCTGCCTTGAAGGCTGTTTAGTGCAGCTGCAAGGGTCGATTGACTAGGCTTGTGGTGTGGATCAGGTTGAGGGTGTGGGGGGGGGGAAGCTAGCTTTTATGCGTACGGCTGTGTGAGTTATCTACGTGTTTACTTAGATAGAGTTTAGTTGCCCGATATGACTTCTGCTGCCTTGATTATATTGAGTTTTGACCTTAGAAGGGTTATTTTTATTGTTGATATTATTGAGAGATTTGGAAAGCCTGAGTTTGATAAAGTTGAAGGTTAAAGCCAAAAAAAAAGTAGAGGAGCGAAAGGTCACTCTTATGATTTGTTGAATTTACTTCCTAAGAAAAAGAGTGACTTTGAGGAGGGAGGAGATAAGAGAGAGCGGTTCTGGGGTATTTATGCTCGGGGGAAAATCAGCCTCCGCTGGGTGTTGCTATATAATTTTATCTGTCTTCTGCCGATGGGTATTTTCTTTGTGGTATGGATTGTTCCTCTGAGACGCACCACTGACCTGCAGAGCGCGGCTGTCCCATTGTCGATCATGATTGCTTTGCAAAGCCTTTTTTGGAGTTTATTCCTGAGCAGTCTACATTTTGGGAAGTCAATTTCTTGATGAACTAGCAAAACAGAGGGGCTATAGATAATAGGAACTGAATGACATGACCATACTATTTATATCTCACTGTTCTTAGTCTGCAGGCAAAGAAATATTCGTGCGAAAGCGATCTGGTCCACCCTACCCAGTTTAACCCTCGTTACTGTACCCGCAGGTATATACTCCAAACGGCATTATAATACAGCTACAGTGGATCTCAATTTGAGTAGTTGAGGGATTAGGTTCTTCATAAACCCGCCACCGGACATGGTAGAAATGATTAGGGTAAAGTGTAAACGGTCGTAATATTATGAAATCAAGATTAGTTTGACTAATTTGCGGAGCAGAGAACCCTGCCTACTCCCATCGATCTAACAACTCATCCCAAGGAGTAATTTGGTCCATATCAAAAGCTTCGTTCTCCCTTCTGGCCAATGCCCTTCGAGTTGCCCGCCAAGGTTCATCATACTCATCAAGCCCATCCTTCTGACAACAAGATATCACGTCGTCAACCCACATCTGACAAAACTGTTCCTGCTCATCTCTCAGTTCATCAGCCACCCGTGAAATATCGGCATTATATTTCTCCTCCCTTTGTAACAAGTCCCAGATAAATTGAATCGCAACATCCAATTTGACTCGCACAACATGATCCTCGCTGTATCCTTCCCGATCGACATCGAAAGCTAACCCGGCCTCGTAGAGAGGAAGAAAGCTAATCGAAGAGGAGAGAGAGGTCTCATCCCCAGTCCTTACCAGCAAGACTGTTTGGCTCGAGATCCTGTGGCTGAAGATCTGCTGAAAGTGAAAAGGGTATCGCCCGTCTGTTACTGGTGGCCAGGGATCAAGACTTCCATTGGGAGAGTGGTGGTCAAATACTAAATATAGCGCCTGGAACAAAGGGCGTAGTCGGTACCCGCGGTTGCGAAACGATTGAACCTCTGGACTCGGGGGTGGACGTAGGTGTTTCAGCTCCCAAGGACCCAGATTATGAAATCGCACCCGATCATGCTGCTGGTTGTTCAGCTTCACTGACAGCTTTTGATGGAGGTCCTTTAGTCGGGGCAGGGCACCCTCATCGCGATCAGTCATCTGCATCACTTTGGCGATGAACCCACCCCTCTGGAAGGGAGGGCGTCCGTTGTGTAAGTGAAGCCATGCACGATGGAAGTAGCGTCCAAGGGAAGCGAGGTCACCATGGCCCATCGCGGTCGTATCGATGTAAATCATGACCTCCTTGTTGAAGAAGTCGATCGTCGAATGGCTCTTAACAACCTTTCCGACAAATGGAACTTTGTACGGGTGCCAGTGCCGTCTGTATACTTCCATTTCGCGTAGACCAGCAGCTGCTGATTGAAAAAAGGTAGCTTCTAGCTCGTCACGGATGAGCCTCTGCTCAAGTTCAGAGAGTGCCTCCCATTTCCGGGATGGAATTTCAATAAATCTGGCGTTGTAATTATGGGTGAGGGTGTCGGGAATTGGGAGGTAAGCTGGCGTAGGAATGTATCCTGAAGGATAAGGGAAATGATCTCTGATATCGCTAAGATTCACGGATACGACTGTTCGCCGTGGGCGATAGCGGTTGGTGATTCCAGACATGATTGGGAATTTTCTGTTGATGGTCAGTTGAAGTGTAAACATACAGTAGACGAGAAAGGCTTTAATTATGGCTTTGGCAGTCATGGTGAGTCATTAGTGGATTTAAGTTCGGGGAGGCAGACGATTAAACATTACCTTAGCTTTTGTGTGAAAGTGTTAATCATGACAATTACATATGCTTTAACAAAATAAATAACAAATCTAAGCCTTGTAGGCCTTTGCTACACTTCGTACAGCCAGCACAGCTATTCCTATATACAATCAAATCTTCTCGTTACGTCCAGCAACAGCCACCATATCGTTTCGTCGAGCCCTCGTCAAATAAACGAATCCCCCCCCCTTTGCTCTGCCAGGACAGATGTTTCTCTACGCAAAGCCACACGACTTGATAATCTTCTGTATCATGGCGTCCTTGGTACGGAATTCAGCCGAAAAGGCCTTCATGGCATCGTCGGTCAAGGCAGTCCTAGCCCCGGCTGCCAGCTTGAATGCATCCCGAGACGAAATCTTGCCTCCCCTAAGACCAGCCGCGGCGACCAACATGCCCAGAATGGCAAAGGGCGCAGACGCTGGGTTATCGACAATGTCGACTATGCTGAGGGCTGCGTTACCGGCCTCACCGATGATCAGCGCAGCAGTAGCGAGGCGCGCAACTCCTCCAAGCGCTGCGGCGGCCTCACCAACAAAAGGAATAACGGAAAAGATGATGGTCAAGATGTTCAGGACTAGATTCCGCGTCTTGGTCTTCTTCTCTTTCTCGCCAATCTTCTTGATCTCCCTGATGCTGTCGGAGGCATCCTCCATCATGAAGATGGGCATACTGAAGGACGTGATGATGTCACTTGAGTTGGCGTCAGACTGTCCCAGCCGCATCTCGGCAAAGGTGCCGATGGCAAGCATGACCAGGTCGTCGGTGGAGGGAATGGCCTTGTCGAGAAGCTCCTTGGGGTTGACGACGTCGATCTTGCTCTTGTCGCTGATACGCTTGAGATAGTTGCTGCGCATCTCGTAGTTCAGATGGTTCTGACAACCCGCGGGCGAACATTGCTCAATAGCTCCTATCATGACACAGGAGCAAGGGTCAATCTTGGCGTCTTGCTTGACCCATTCGACCCAGTCCTTTTGGATACCCGTCTCGTCGAGAAGAGCCTTGTAAAAGCCGTCTTCGTCGCGCATGGTGAACACGATGCTTCGAATTCCGGGATTAGGTCCTGGGGCGGTGGCGGGCCACGACTCGTCGCAGCGACCCTTGCCCTTGTGCTTGGGATCCGTCCACTCACAGTCGAGGTACTTGAGGCCCTTGCCAGTGTAGGGGGTAAGAAACTCCTCGATACGGTCGTCGATGCTATCCTTGATCCAGTCGGCATACCAGCCAAACGCGCCGTCGTAGTTCTTGGATACGTCCTTGTACTCGGCGACGGCGGCAACGAGGGCATTGACGAGGATGCTCATGGTGGCTACGGCACGACAGTTGGCGTTGACGCTCTCTATACTCTCCGACAGCTTATCGAGGGTGGTGGGCCAGTTCGTCGAGTCGCACGAGAGATCGTCAGCCTTGAAGTCGGACCATCCGCCGTTGTTAGTCCCGTTCTTTGTGCTGGGTCCCTCGAAGTAGCCTCCCAGATCAACATCCCAGTCCGAGGTGCCGCCAAAGTTGAGTTTCTTGACCCATTCCACACGCTCCTGCTTAGTCGTGGGGCTCATGAAGGCCACCCAGTCTGTCATACCGTTGCCCTGGGTGCCATAGGTCATGATGTCAGAATGTGTGCTGGCGTCATGCCACTGCTTGGCCTCGACGCCTTCAACGCCGTCGGCAGCGCCTTGCCAAATCTCTTCGAGTTCCGCGTTGGAAACTATAGATTCATATTAGTAGTGAAGGGAAAGAAGAAGAAAACCACATACTGTAGCCAGAGGTATCGGTACACGGGCCGGGCTCTGCCTCAGATACTGAGTACGAGCCGGTGAAAAGACATTGGGGTCCCGTGCAGCTCTTGTCGGCCATGCGGAAGCTTCGACCGTAGCTCGCAATGCCAATGATGACCTTTGAGGCCGGTACACCCGCCTTGGTGATCATGCTCATGGAGTTGCGGGTCTCGGTACGGTTGATGTGGGAGCGGAGGCAATTGCCATTGGCGCAGCTGGGGTTGGCGAATTTGTTACCGTAGTCCCACTGTCCATGCAGATCGTAGGTCATAAAGACAAAGTAGTCGAGTAATTTGGCCATGTCCTCGACGGGGAATGGCTTGAGGTACCAGTAGGAGCCGGGCAAGGCAATGGAAAGAGACTTGCCCTTTGGCAGCAGGTTTCTGAAGGTGTTGAGGAAGCGAACGTAGTAGAGACCGTCGGTCCTATCACCAGCGGGGATACCCTGATCAGTGGCACCAGGGTACTCCCAGTCGAGATCAACGCCGTCAAAGTTATGCTTCTCCATGAACTTGACAACATTTCCGGCGAAGACGGAGCGGTATTCAGGCTTGACTATGTCACGGTAGCGCTGGAATGTCCCGGCCTCAGTCGACTCGGCCCAGCCGCCAAAGGACAGGATCTTCTTGAACGGGGCGTCCATTTTGTCGAAGACATCGAACTGTGCCTTGACAGAATCTGGAATATTGACGTCGTAATCCGCAGTGATGCCAGCAAAAGCAAAGTGGACATGAGTCAGATCCTTGAAGTTGTCTGCAATCTCCGAGGCGTCCATGTGCATACATGGGCGGGCGGGATTGTAAGCCTGGAAGTAGCCGATGCGCTTGAACTCGTCGGGAGGTGAAGCGTTATTCACGATATCAGTGCCGCAGTTCTGGATACACCCGTTGGTGTTGACCTTGAAGGCACCTGGCGCCTTGGTGTCGGCCGGGGTGTCGGTACAGAACTCGGCAGTGGTACCACAGAAGCCCCAGCCACTACAGCAAGCTTTGAGAGGACACGGGTTGAGCTTGGCAAGATCCCATCCGTCAAACGAGCCGGATGGCTTCTTGGTGTCGGGCTTCTGCGGCCCACAAGCCGCGCCTGGAGCAGTAGCTGGCATGGGAGTGTTGCCCTTGCTGACACAAATAACCTGGCCTATCTGCAGTCTCTCGCAGCCAGCCCAGCCCCATGAGGCATTGTTGTACTTCTGGATGTCCTCGACCGTGATGCCCTTGGCCCTTGCAACAGTGTCACAAAGGTCTTTGGTGCCGATCGTTTGCGTGGCACAGGTGCCATCCGCATCGGGCACTGGGGTGTTGACAGTTATCTCAGGCAACGTGCCAGCGCTGCAGCAGACAAGCTGCCCTGATAAAAGGGAGCTGCAAAGGTTCGACTTGGGGTTGTACTTGACAAAGTCGGCGCCTCGAATGTTGCACTTGACACTGAGGGTGGTGCAGGTATCATCTGCTATGACCTTTGCGGTCTTACACTCGGCACGAGCTTCAAGATCCGACGACAACTCCGCTGAAGACACAGAGGATGTACCATTGGATGAGCCCATAAATAGATCACCGCCTGGGATGTTGACCGTGACCTTGGCATCCCGGGGTCTGATAAGAGGCATCGTCGCGCAGTAACCATCAGCCCATACCTGGACCTTCTTTCGTACAAGCTCAAAGTCACTGATCTTGTCGACAGCAAAGACTCCAAAAGTGTAGGGATTCATCGGGTTGATGTCGCAGGTCTGCATCATTTGCGTGCCCAGACTGGCCGCCTTCTCAAACCGCTCGAGTAGGGCAGCGCCGGCGACAGACCCCATGTCTGCACTGATGTAGAGACCGACGATGGCAGAACCTGCCTTTGAGAAAAGGACTGTGCTACCACATGAGGTTTTCTTGGCTAGCTGTTGCTTGAGTCCCTGCACCGCTGTTGTGACATGGCTGGTTGCATTCAGCACTCCAGCCAAACCAGCGGTAAGGTGAAGTGACACAGGTGAAAGAGGAGCAGGACTACAAGACCCAGCAGAGGGTTTGTCGGCATCCCGCTTGGTGTGTCTTCGTGCCGCTCCCTGGTGCAGGTGAGCTCCCAGATGCGCTGCGGCCTTGGACGAAGAGGATAGGCCTTCGAGGGCACAGACACGAACGGTCTCGACAGCCTGTGAGTGCACGTTCAGATCGAAAACCAGAGGAGCTTCGCAGCCGTTCAACTCTCCAAGGTCATGAACATGAGTCCAGTTGGCGGCGTTTGATCCGGCAGCAGCGCAGCTTCGCGGGCAGCCCTCAATCAAAGGGGTCGCCCACTCCTCACTGATCTGCTTCTCGCCGTAGGGAGCAATGGGAGTAATACCGAGTTCAAACTCGTGTTCTGTCGAGTTCTGTGCTTTGGATGCATCAAATGGGCCTAAGAGAGTGCTGTTGGTCCTACTAGATACGGCGGAACTCAGGCCGGCCAGCAAGCCAGCGAAAGGAATGAAGGTGTGAGCCCTCATGGTAGGGAAGGGAGAGTGAACACCATGAAATATTGGATGATTAAAGAAAGAATTAAAAGAAAGACTGAGTGAGTGAGTGAGCGAGAGGAAAGAGAGTGTAGTGTTGGATGGGCAGTAGTAGATGGGTGCGAGATTGCTGTAATTAATATGCAACCGATGTCTCACTACCAGAAATGAGCTCTACCAAAGGCAAGGCAAGTATCAGGCAGTAAAAGACCTCTCACAGGATATCCACTAGTCGAAGAGTTTTCTCCTTCTCATCTAGACCACAGTGGAGAAGCAAGTCGAGGTTTCTGCCGAGGCTGAGCATTGTCAAAAGGATGTTAGTGCTTACCTTGACTGCACAGCGGTTCTATCACGGCGATTCCATCTAATGTTGGGTCATGGGAAGCATTACCATTTCTGGCTATCGGAAAATAAGAATTAAAAGTAGCCGTCCTCCCCGTGCAGCCGGGACCTTGCATGTGGAGTGTTGGAAGTGGCGTGTGAATAGAGGCGGGGGCGGTCAGGGGCAAGGACATGGATATAAATGGATACCAACAGACAGGCGCAGGGCCGAGAGAGGCCAAAAGATCACACTACTGCCCTTGTAATCCACACCACAGACATCTCAAAATACCCTGTTATTTCCTCTGCTGGAAGGTTGCATCGGCGGTTTCCTTGTACGGTATGGCTGTTTCTGACCGAGATTACTCACATTTTAGCCTGAGCAAAAACATGTGTAATTGAGGACTCGAGAGTCGACATGTACTATGTGTAAGACAGCTATGCCGTTGACTACAATATCTTGGCTTTGTTATGAAATCGGAGACATACTATTCTGCCTGTCGTTATATTAAAACCCTTTAGCTGGGAGCGTCTGGACCAAGCTGTCCTGTTCTTGTCTTACTCTTCAGTCAATCATTTTGTTCCTATCACATTCATTTATTAACTCCTATACACTCATTTTGTTTCCTTTCTTAACAACCAAGCCCTTGTCTTGCTGTCAGCATGCGTTACCATGCTGCCTGGGCTTGTCTAGCATGGCTGCTCCTCAGTCTGACCCAAGTTGCTCACTCGGCCAAAGTTGACAACGTTCTATCGCACGCACGCGAGAGAATCTGGTTGTGGGAGATGTACAATATCTTCTGGTGAGTAACTCCCGTCGCAGTATACCGTCGATATAACATGTATTAAAATACCTTTTTCCTTTCAGCGACATCGAGGGGGCCGACAACCAGAAAATGATCTTGGCCCAAAACAAGAAAGCCAAATGGGATAGCAAAAAGCACATGTCGTTCGAAAACACGGCAGACGGTAGATTGACATATGCCGAATTCCAAGCCGATCTGGAGAAGAAGTTGACTCCTCTCGGCATTGACAAAACTCTTGTGGCTCCCGGCGGCGATGGCTTCAAGCAGCCTACCGTTGCCGAGGCCGTCGACAAGCTGAAGAACAAGGGCTGGGCCATGCCTATGGATGTTTCTCAAGTCACGAGCGGCGCATCCAACGACTACAACGAGCTCATAGGCCGTGTAAACAAGAAGTTTCAAGCCTATTATAACACGCTAGGCAATGACGACAAGTGGAAAAGAAAGCTTATCGAGACCAACCAGCGTACAACTAAGCTATCCGAGGACATCGTCTCTCTCCGCCAGCAGGAGGCTGACGAGTGGGTGCTGAAGCAGATGACTCGAGATGTTGACCCAGCCGATACTGCGGAAAACAAGAAGGCTTACGGACTTGGCTTGAATCGCAACGATCTGGTCATTGACAATCCCACATCTTCTGTAGACGGAGCGACTTCCTGGGAAAGGGTCAACTTCGGAGAGTCTTTCATGGGCATGACAGAGGCGCAGTCAAAAGCGTTCGAGGCACAGTTGGCCAAGGCTGGCGTCAAGGGCGGCGTGACTGGCCTTGTCAAATGGGCCGACAATCTGGGGAACCAGAACTTTGCAAATTTTGGCCCTGGGTACTCCGATCAGAACGAGTCTCATTTTCAAGTCCATGAGACCTGGAAGAGTACGTATAACAGTGCTGTGAAGAGACTGGGCGGTTTGTCTGCATCTTGTTCGAGATAGATAGTGGTTGTGTAGTCAGTCTGGGTGTCGTGTTGGGGAGAGAAGATATATGTGCATATTGTTGGTTGGTTGGCAGCATATGTAGTCAAGTATGTGGCGAGTTTTGTTCTATGGGAGATTGAACATGGGTGGAGGGGCCTGTATAGTTGATTATCATGATAATTTACCATCAATTGTTGTTTGTGGTCCATTCATTACTACGTATTTTAAATCTAGTGGTGTGCTACAGCGGACATCCCTGTAACTGTTGGTTGGTGCTGGTGCTGGTGGGGTGGTGAGTCACAATATGGGCAGTGAAGGCAACCAACCGGTGCCTACCTAATTTATACCCTGTCAGGCCAGTTAGCGCCAGCTGGCAAAAGTATTTAACCCCTCCAATGTCATTCCCTTAATAAACAAATCAACGACCCAACTTCTAAACTTCTGCATCATCATTCATCGTCCAGCAAATTACATGAGAAATCAAAAATGTTGTACCCCTCAGATCTTCAAAAGGACCAGGAAAAGGCCATCCGCGGCGATGCAGTGCCAAGGCTGCTTGAAGACCGTAATAGTCGCGCAGCACTTATCCGTGGCATTCGCCTGCACTACCACTTCGCCATGAGTGAACCTGTCAGGCGTCTCAGTTCCTCAATGCATCAGATCGCTCGAGCCCGCAACGCTCGCCGCATCATGAGCAACGAGATACCAGAAGGAATGACGGATAAGGAGCAGCCATATTGCATATGGTATCCCGACATCGCCACCGAGGACACCTACCGCTCACTCGCCTCCAAATACCCCGACATGCGCTATCAGGTCGGCCGTGCCTGTGCTGCAGCAGGTTACCACGTCCTTTTCCAGGAGCTTGACCTCCTGCCTGAAGTATCCATCGCTGAAGAGGCGCGAGAAAGCGAGACCGATGGTGGGAAACTCATCTATGACGAGATCATGGGTTTCAAATCTCGCTATTCCATTATGGACGACTGCAAACGCACTATTGAATTATGGAATTATGAATGCCCGGCATATCTGAACGGCAATACCGAAGTACGATGGCGCTTGGCAGCTCGGCAAGGTGTCACAGGCAGCTGGCTCCCCGATCTCCTTCCTTGCATCGAAGAGGACATGCATCTTGATGTCAAGAACCAGGAGGTAGATGAACGGCACCGCACACTGACCGATGACGAGGCGAAGCTGCTCTATAGTCCTCTCCCTCGAGACCTACCGACGGTGAAAAAGACTTTATTGACCCAGATGGCCGCCCACGACGGCAACATTGAACGCTATGCCCAGCTAGCCAACTCTGGAAGAACCTTGACGCAACTGGACCAGGACTGTGTCGTCCGTGGTATCCTACATCACACTATGTATGCTCGCTGGTGGGCGGACCAGATCAAGAACAACACCATCTATGCTACGTCTGCCCAACATGTGTGGGAAATGCAGCGAGCGATATTGGCACGCCGCATTATGCTCAACGACTTGTCTCTATTTGAACCTGAGGGCAGCTGGCCATCCGGAACCCGGATGCCCTATATTATCTGGTGGCCCTTGAAGCCACATGATGAGTATCTGCGCCATCTCGCCGAGAGCGTCCCTGAGATGAAGCCACAGGTCGCGGCAGCAGCGATTGCCTGCGACTATAAGAGCCTTTATAAATGGCTTAACCCAGAACCGAGCTGGCACCTATGGATAGTCGCCGCCGAGTTCTCTCCCAACCCATTCTACCGTGAGGATCAGGAGAGGCGAGCGAAAGAGCAGGATGTCCAAGTGGAGCATGATAATACTATGGCGTTTGAATACGGTGAATTAAGGCAGACGAGGGAGACTACGGTATTTGAAGAGGGTGCAGAAAGAATTCCAGACAGTGTCGAGAAACGAGAGCCACGAAGCAACATGTATGAAACGGTGGAAATATTTAGTACGAGCTTCGTTCAGCTCAAGGTTTGGGAAGGCGTTGGAAAGGTGTCGCCCAAATAGACTGTTCTTTTTTATATTTCTTTTTAAATAATTTCATTTTCGTCGCAACAACCATCCATTGTCGTAAAATTAGTTGCAGCGCGGTGTTCTCTCATGAAGTGTTTCACACCTTACTCACACCTCGAACGCCATGGGTTAAATAAACTTACTTGGTAAGCAAATAAACTGGAGAAACTCTCAATGGATTTCTATTATAGCTTGAGCGGGAGGCGAAGCATTTTTCAAGAACTCACGGTAGTGGGGAAAGCTGGGCGACGGATTCACTACAGGGTAGCCAAATCTTAATAATCGCGGCTCTGCTCAGTTACACAGTCTGTTGGGCCTCTATTGTATAAGTTCGTACTATTAGTACAGCAAGTCATAATTTGCCAAGCGGTGATTTAACGGACTTGAGTTTGCATTTTTTTATCTTCTTTTACCACCAATTCTTTTACTTCTGCACAGAATATGTTTCGAGATCTCTGTGAAACCACGGAACCAGCCAGGGCGCCAGTTCTGTTCCTTCCAGCTTCCCGATCCTCCTTTTTGCCACTAGCAAAACGTCGAAACTTTTTCAACCTTGCGAATTCCTTGACCAAGCCAGCAATCCTGTGTCGTGCCGATTACCCGGGCTGAAATTGCAACCAAATTGCCTGTCATGGCTGAGCTAATTCTTCAAACAAAAGTTCCGGATTCCTTCTTATTCTTTGACGAGAATCCGAAGGATTAGGAGAATAACCTAGGCACAAGCGGATCCACGGCGAGGGGGTGTCATTGTTAAGAACCAGGGCAAATCAATCCTTGCTGTCACAATGACATGCTTTAACGAGAGTAACGTTGGACCGACATTCCGAATGACCGGAGAGGGAAGGATCGCCCAATTCGGATACTACGCTGCAAGGGGTAGCCTGACACCTGCACGGAATGGGCCGGTGTGCGGGAACAAGCTCGGTGCTTACATATAAGGATTCTTTTAGCTCGGGCTAGCTAGGTATGGAGGTACTACGACCGGGCCGTGTGGTTTGCCTAGCCTCGGCTATCCGCACAAGACTGGGCAATCTCGACAGACTCAGCCCTGTGGAACGTGTAGAGGCCGAGGCAACGTTTGAAACCCACAGAACTAATACTTTCCAGGCAGAGTTGTCATTTCATCGTGAGATCAACAGGTCACAGTGACAATCAGACTTTTACTTTAATTTACGATCCCTGCGAAAGAATTACTGTGTGCATTTTGCGCGAAGTTATTTTGCTGCTTTAACTCTGGGAGTCGGCACAAAATCCCATCAGTTCTTTACCCAGCAGGATGGGAAAAGCTTGTCGGCTAAAGATAATACAGGTCATAGCAGCCACAAACATTATGTTCCGCAGCAGCACGTATGTCTCCCCTTGTTATGCTTACCTACAAACTTTGAGGTAATCTGTATGGTGGATCAGGGTCGGAATATACCGATCAAGGTTTGAGATCCTTTGGGGCGGCGCGTGCTACTGCGGCTCTAATAACAACGCTACATTGCGGGGCGGCTCGGGCCGGAAACCAATTCAAGGCTAGGGCTTTTTCTAGCCTTAATCCCACGGTTGCACGGCGATTGGCGGAAAACATTTTACTTGGCATCTGGACCCTTTATGCAAGGGGCAGAAATCCCAGAAACGGTGGGTTGAGGTGTATAGTAAGATCTAGGAGATAAGTCAGACGTAGGATTTGCCAGCTTAGACTACGGAGGTGGTGGGTTCAATTTTGTTGATCCATGTTTGGTATGAGACCACTTCGATATGAGATTGTGGGGCAAACGTCCCTCGGCAAGGGCCGAGACTCTTCCGTTTATGTTGAACTATCAACTTGCCTTTTTCCGTTACAAGTCCGTGGTGCTCCACTGCCTTGAGATCAACCCTCTGGGTAAGGCGTGGACCTGTCCTTTTGATGCTTACTTCACAAGTGTAAATTCCTGATGCTCCACTACAACTGAAAGACCATGATACTTCCATTATCACCCAACAGAGTATATATCCCAAGAAAACCCTTTCTCTTGACAACATCACAGGTCACACTCACCAGTTCTTCCCTACTATCTCACCGCTGTCACCTCCAAGAACATGCACGCAAAACTCTTGACATTGCTCCTGGGCGGCTCTCAGTTAGCCCAGGCTGCTGTTGCTGGCCCTCGCCTGGCTAAAAGAGATGGCGCTTCCCCAACCCTGCCTCACGATGACAAGGCCACCGGCTACTGCACTTGGTGGATTGACTACACCGAGACCTTGGCTTGCGATACAATCTTGCAGAACAATCAGATCACTATCACCCAGTTCAAGCGATGGGTAAGTCTCATGCTAACTTCCATTACTTGTGCCAGAGCTAATACTACTTTCCCTTTAGAATCCTTCTGTCAAGAACGACTGCAAGGACATGACTATTGGTCAATCCTATTGCGTTGAGGCCGCATTCGAACCAACGCAGCCAGAGCCTGAGCCATCAAGCGAACCAAAGCCCTCTCCAACCAAACCATCCAACGGTAAGCTACTCCCCTCCAAATGCACCTTTCTTCTCAAGCGGAAACTGAACCATCTCTTGTAGGTATCCAGACTCCAGATGCAATCCAGCCCGGCATGGTCAGCAACTGCGCCAAATTTCACTATATTGCCAACAGCGACGTTAAGTGTGCCGACGTTATCAGCTACCAGAAAATTACGCTCGCCGACTTTGTCAAGTGGAACCCTACTGTTGGAGATGACTGCCGCGGTATGTGGACAAAAGTTAACGTCTGCGTCGGCGTTATTGGTGGCTCTCCTGCTCCTGCTCCCGCCACTACCACTACCACTACTGCAGGTAACGGCGTTCAGACGCCCCAGCCTACACAGCCTGGTATGGTGAGCAACTGCAACAAGTTCCACTGGATCGCTAAGGGTGTCGACTGTGACCAAGTTATCAGCTACCAGAAGATTACCCGTGCCGAATTTGTCAAATGGAACCCTACTGCTTTGGATGATTGCCGTGGTATGTGGGCAGAAGTTAATGTCTGTGTTGGCGTTATTGGCGGTTCTCCTGCTCCTACTAGCACTACCAGCACTACCACAACTACCACTGCAGGTAACGGCGTTCAGACACCCCAGCCTACACAGCCTGGTATGGTGAGCAACTGCAACAAGTTCCACTGGATCGCTAAGGGAGTCAACTGCGACCAAGTTATCAGCTACCAGAAGATCACCCGCGCCGAGTTTGTTAAATGGAACCCTACTGTCTTGGATGATTGTCGTGGCATGTGGGCAGAAGTTAATGTCTGCGTTGGTGTCATTGGCGGTTCTCTTGCTCCTGCTCCCACTACTACTACCACTGCGGGCAATGGCATTCAGACACCCCAGCCTATCCAGCCCGGCATGGTCAGCAACTGTAAGAAGTTCCACTGGATCGCCAATAGCAACGTCAAGTGTGCCGATGTTATTAGCTATCAAAAGATCACATTAGCCGACTTCGTAAAGTGGAATACCGGCGTTGGTGCTGACTGCAGTAAAATGTGGTCTGGCGTGAATCAGTGCGTTGGTGTCTAAGAGGCGTCACTCCTTTTCAGATAACTAGAGCTTTCTGATGTATGTAGACGTATCTAGTCAAGTGGATATAATTATTTAGTAATATATAAATGGCTGCAAACCAGCTAACCCTCTTCAAAGGATTTCATCAAAATATATGAGCCAGTCTAGTCTTCCCCATCCACTCTCCCAACTTCTACTGAGTTACTAAATAGAAATTACATGCAAGGTCAAAGGTGCACTACTATACCACAAGCGGTCTAATATGATACTATGCCCATGTAGGGACCTGAGCTGAAATCCGAACCCGGTAGTGTTTGACCATGTATTCAGGCTGTCTTGAAGACCGTCAGTAAAGGAATGAAACTACTTTTCGCAGCTTGATGCTAAAGAGCGTACGAGATTAGCTTGTGGAAATATCATAATTATAAGAGGCAAATGGTATATTTTGTCGAGTATTATTCATAAGAAGACCTTTCTTTTCCTAAGCTCTAACATCATGGCGTGTTCATGTCATTAAGAACACCCGCTGACCTGCTGAAGCTTGGTGTTAGAAACTGACAGGAGTTGAGAAATCATCAACGGTCAACGTCCCGAAGCCGCAGAGGACCGACAGGGTTCATGAAGATATTTAATCAGTGGGTTTATATTGAACTCTAGAACAAGATTTTACAAGTTAGGTAGTGCGGCATTATCGGCTGTTGAGCAATCTTTCCACACCCAGCAAGGATAGCCATTAACTAGATGTATATGCTTACTGAGTATATCTGTCGCAAGGGCTCAAACTCGCGGCGCTGCTGGCATCTTTAGGAATAACCCCTGCGGCAACAGCAGACTGGTAGCACCACCGCCAGTCTTGCTTACCCAGTTTACCGTCACATTTCCAAGACCAGAAGAACCATCCATCAGACTTCTCAAAGGACTCCGCTTGAGCAGCCCAGTAGGCTTTGTACCATGTTTCTTGCCCATCAACCTTGAACTCATCTGTGTTTTTCAAGGTACTGTTCACTGACAGCGACCATTCGCCAACGAAGACATGCCTTCCCATGTCATCATTGCATGCGGTCTGGATGTAGGCTTTCTTGTTGCCGGCAATTCTGTTATCGAAACTCAGGTATCGGTGTGCGTCGAAGAAGATGTGCTCATCATCTGGGAGATAGGTCCTTGGGTCTCCTGATCCCCAGGATTTGCCCTATGAAACATGGAATTAGTGCCGTCATTCTTTTAAGTCTTCACTAGAGACATAGAAGGACACTTACCATGAATTGAACGTGTAAGCTGTCGGCTTTAGCAACCTTCAAATAGCCCTCCATAGCTTGGATGCGCTTAAATGCGTTGGGATAATAATTCTTGATCATATCTGCTGCCTCGGCCTGCCACTTTGCCACATGCACCGGCTCGTTCAAAACTTCAAGCATACCAACAGTAGTGTAGTTGCCGTTGGTATGAATGCGCTTCGTCATCCACTCGAGGAATTTGTATGCTCGCTCATAGTTCTCTGGAGTATAGAATTGAGGATCTGGCACAGACTTAAAGCTTATTAGTAAACAAAGTCCGATAAGACTGGATGGGTTATACATACATGGCCTGTGAATTGCTCGTTCGGGGAGCTGATACCAGGACCAGAGTGAAGACCAATGAGCACGTAGATACCATGCTTCTTGCACCAGCCTACAATACGGTCAAGGTGCCAGATACCGCCTCGGGGCCAGTATTCGCCAGCCTGGATAATGTCCTCGTACATCCAGTATCCAACAGGAATACGTACGGCATTGAGACCAAGACTGGCAATCTGTTTGACATCGTCCTCTGTGATCCAAGTCTCCCAGTGCTTTTTGAAAGCGGCGTTGGCTTTGGCTTGACCGATACCCTTGACGCATTGCCACTCGTCATTGTAAGCACTGCAGCCCATCGTCTTCCATGATTCTTCGGCCATCCATCGTTCAATGATGAACTGCGAGCCTAGGTTGACTCCACGGATCTTCTTATCGTCCAATAGCCGTCGTTCGGTAATCTTTTCTCCGTTGGCCCTCGCAACCACTGCTCACCATCAGCATGGAACTTCTTAGTCGGGCAGTATTATTTACCTCTGGATTGAGGAGTCCAGGCACTTGCTGCGCCGAGGAACAAACAAAACAAAGAATTGAAAAGCATGGTTGTGGTAGCGAGGGTGACGTAGCGGATTACTGAGATTCTTCCTAAATCAAGCGCTCGGTAGAGCTAGGAAGAGAGATGTAGAGTCGCTCGAGATCTGTGTCGTATGGAATCAACCTCGAACTGACGAGAACGGCATGCTACTATATAGAGCTATGTGCATCGTACGATGTGCCCGGGAGTCTTCCGCAACAATTCCGCCATGATAATCTTTAGTATCAAATCAAATGTCCATGTATATTCCTACAAGTGGGAATCACCCCAGGCTCTACCTGCTTTCCGGACCTGCCGGACTGGCAGACTGTGGAGACTCCGCGTCTTGAAACAAAGGATCTTCCCGCTTCGTAAATAATGCTACCCAATGTCCACATCTCTCTCGGTTGACGATACCGTTGGTTGGTTCGTGCTAGGATCATAAGTGCGGCTGAACAATGTGGTTCCAGTTGACTCCACTGAGAACCCTGTTTGTTTATATTGAGAACAAAGATCCGATAATAGTAGACACCACATTGGGTGGCCAAACCGAGGTCTACATTAGCGACGCTGCAAGCAGGTTATCGCGCATGTACCAAAGAGATTTTTTAACAATCAGTACATCGCTGCAGAGCAGGAACCACCTCTACGGACATTTTCGGAGGCGGCATGTGTATGGATTTACCGCGAGTAGATTCTTGAATTATTATTTGCAAGCTGTAAAAGTTTGATCCCTAAAACATGCGAACAGAGGTAGTGATAATACGGGAAACTAGGCGATAACCCATAGTCAAGCCACTAACCGCCGCATTCATGGGTAATGTTCACTAGCTCTTGATTCATCAGAAGTCTGGAAGACTACTAGTTAGGTAGTTTAGCTTGATTTTCCCCGGATTTAGGGTACATACTATCGCTTATAAACTGTAAGTCTAGACAAGATGATAAAGATTTAAGCTTTTCATGGTAGGTAATAAATAATTTTTGTCTTTAGGAAAGTAATGAGCCAAAGCCCTTCTACTACAAAACCGATATATGGAACAGTGCGTCTTGCAATACCAATAGCCTAATAACTTGGAAATCTTTCTTAACAATGATGAGTAGGCGACTGGTTTACTTCAAGCATCTTAACCGCACCAAAGGTAGTATTTCTTACCCTGACCAGTATAAGTAAGCCACCAGATCTACCTAAGATTCCCTCACTAGAACGCCTCGATATCGCATCTTGCCCTGACGAAGCTTCTCCATCGCCTCATCGATGCCCTCCTTGTTGAATGGGAAAGTCTCAATAATAGGTTTTATTTTATGGAGCGCCGAAAAGTTAAGCATCTCGCGTTGGACATGTGGCGCAGCAGGCAGGCTTCCTTGAATCCGGAGAGCGTTCATTAGAATCTCTCCATATGAGCATCTCAGCTCGGACGAATCAACCGTAACAGCGCTAATTACTCCACCTCGACGGACGAGTGGCAGAACTGCTGACCAATCTGGCTGTTGAGCGCCGGTGAGAAGCATACAGTCGACGGCACGACCTGGGAGAGAATTGTCTCCCATGACTTGGAAATCTGACGCTCCTAGACTTCGTGCTGCTGCTTCTTTGCCGGAAGAGTGTGAGTAAACAGTAACATGGCACCCCATCTTAGCAGCGTATTGGACAGCGAGATGCCCCAGTCCTCCGAGGCCAAGAACACCTACGCGATGGTGCCACTGCACGCCTGCGCTGCGTAGAGCGGAATAAACGGCCGCACCCGCACACATCAAAGGAGCCGCCTCGGCGGAGGGAATAGTTTCTGGAATGCGGAAGAGGAAGTGCTCGTGCCAGGTTGCATGAGTCGCGAATGAGCCCTGATCCAAGTCGCAGAAGCCATAGAGCTCTCGCTTTTCGCAGTACAGCTCTTCACCCTTATCGCAAGAGTCGCAGTTGAGGCAGCTACCATGGCAGTACCCCCAGCCAACTCGATCTCCGCTAAATGAAACAGAACCGTTAGCGAACAAACAAGACTTTAAATAGATTGCGTTTATGTTACTCACATGTTGACGCTTACCACGGAATCGCCAATTGCTTCCACTATGCCGACTCCCTCATGACCAAGAACCATATCCTGTGACTTGTAATGTTCGTCTGTACCACAAATACCGGAGTGAGTGATGCGAACTGTCACTTTGTGGGCATCAGGAGGGCCAGGCCATGTAGCTGTGCTCTCCTGTACCTTCCCACTTGAAGTCCCACGATATGTAGTAATTGAAGGCATGACTGTTGTTGCTGGGAAGTTATGGGATATTGCTTCAGAAAGTTGTTAACGTTGCCCCAGCGTGCTTGATGGCTATTTATAAGAGACTATCCCACTTATGTCCTGGTTCTTTATAGTACTAGAAAAACACTTTCGGAGATTCAAACTCCCTTCTAATTCTGGTTCTCCTCTGCTAGTGGCCTTCTGGCTGCCCGTGCGAGCGGTATGCAAAAATGGAATATGCGGATTATTGCTCTCAAAGTGACCAATCACAGAGTGAGTTCCATTATGCTAGTTCTCCTTACGGTTCTACAACCGTGTCATTCCTATTGTGTTGCTTTCAAATTGACAAATGAGCGAGTAAGGCTTAGTGTAACATTTGTCTTGTGCGGTCTCGAGTTAAAATGTTGCTCTTGAAGTGACCAATAGCGATATGAAACCACAATTGAGGACCCCAGTGCTTTCTGCGGATAAAAAGTTTAACAGCTAAAAAGTGGATATTTTTGTGTTCGTGTTGCTTTAAAAGTGACCAATTACAGCGCGGCAGACCCTCAACCGAGCTCTCTGTCGAAACCTCAGTTAGTAACACCGCCGGCAGTTGGCTAGGCTTTTTTTCTTTGTAACCTGTTTGACCAGTAGAATGGATATTTATTACGTAGGTATATATGAGCTTCCTGCTCTTTCATGATTACCGGTAACTACTTAAAGACCAGCGTAAGACTCTTAGTAGTAACTGTAGAACCATTCCATTCACATCAGCACACAGTCTATACCACCATGCCTACCAACGAAGAGCAGAAGAACCTCGAGGCTATCGGGGAGTACTTCACCGAGTACTGGGGAAAGGGCAATGCCGCAATTGTCGACAAGCTTTGTGCAGATAACTTCGTCATCAACTACCCTATGCATGGACCACGATACGGAAAGGAGAATGCCAAGAAGATGCTTTTGGAGTTTAAAGAGGTAAGAACATACCTTTGTCAACTTGGCTGCATAACAACTAACACATATTCAGGCTTTTCCCGACATTTCTTTCCACGCTTACCAACACCCTGAAGGATGGTCTCATTGTGGATGAGACGGGTGAAGAGGGCGCTTTGACAGCTCTTCAGCAGCTGGGCTTGGTTCAGCAGCCGAATGCTGGAAAGGAGGTTAAATATCTCCACGAGTAGAGATAAAGGGGAGGACTAAGAGTTGAGGTTCATAGACGAGATTTTATATAGGAAAATGATAGAGGGTTGATAAATCAGGGTGACCTGAGATTATCGTTTTTAACAGTGTCTTTGGTAACAATTGGGTTGGACATTATCCAATATGACCTTCGAATTACCTCTATTTATCCTGAGGATACTTTGTGCCGCCCTGTTGTCGGATCTCATCCATAATCTCCATAACGCGGACAGTCTCAGACCAGGGCATGATAGGACTCTCCTTTCGGCCAGCCTGTAGATCCAATACCGTGTTGTCCGCCTCGAATTGAAACCCTTGTCGAGGTTTCAGGCTCCATTCATAACGTTTGCCCTCTGGTTTGGTACCCTCAGACCATTGAGGGTAAACCACAAAGGCAGTTGGATGAGATGGCGCGTTGCCTTCCAGCTCAATGAATCCATTAGTGCCCTCAATTGTCCCAAAGATATGCGAGCCACCGCGTGGAGAGCTTCCAGTTGACGTGATGACTCCTTGGCGTCCGCTGCTGGGGTAATGTAAGATGGCGCTTGTCGCAACTTCGACGTCGCCGTTGAATGACTGTGTCGCGATGATTTTGGGCTTTTCGCTACCAATTTCACTCTGTGCCGCAGCCTTTGTACCACCAGCAGCAGTGGTTGAAGGGTCCAACGTTAAAATAGCCCAGGTGAGTGAGTAAATACCGATGTCAAGCAGAGTTCCAGCTCCTAATTCTAAGTTCTTAAGTCGCGAGGTCTCGGGCAAAGCATCCAAGTCCCAGTGTGCATGGAAATTGCAGTTGGTGCGAGTAACGTCCCCGATCACCTTATCTTCGTAAAGTTGCTTTCTGATCTCGGCAATCATGGGTCGGTGACGGAGCCACATGGCTTCAGCAACGTAGACTCCCTTCTCCTTTGCCGCCTCGAAAACGCTGCGGGCTTCACGAGCATTGATTGTAAAAGCTTTCTCGCATAGAACGTTCTTTCCAGCATTGATGGCTGCCATGCAATCACGGTAGTGGAAGCCGTGAGGGCTGCCGACGTAGATACAGTCGATCTTGGGGTCGTTGAAAAGCTCTTCGTAGGTACCGTACACAAAAGGCTTATTTTCGACGTTGGTCACGAATTTATCGACAAAGTCTTGACCCTTTTTGACAGATGAAGCGCCGATAGCATGGATGATATGGTTGGCTTTCGCATCTTCCCTTGGAGAGACGAGATCTGAGACAAACCAGGAGGAAATAAGGCCAGCGGCTTTGCCATTCTTGTCAGTGTGAAAGTACATGATATATTAAGTCAGGACTTACTGAGGATGCCCCAGCGACATGTTGGAATCTGTTCATTTGCCATTTTTTTAGCCTAATGGAATGTTCTATTGATTTCAATTGAGTGAGCAATTATTTGCAGGGTGAGGAAGCAATGAAGCATTCATGTAAAGGATGCGGGGTAAAAATAAGGTCCGGTACCGCTAGGTATTACGTCAGTGTTATTTAAGATTTGGGGGTATTATTTACCCCCAAATCACTCCGCAAATCAATATGTACAACTACAATTGTATATCCTCGAGATCCATTATAGAAACGGTTTAACCTGGTATTCAAGAGCATTCCGCAGAGCCTCTTTACTGGTGAAAACCTAGCCGTTGGCGCATCCTCACTACCTAGATGGCAAGCAATTGGCTCTTCTGCCACTCCTTTCGGAGTAGTATGTGTTCATTCTTGGACAAAGAGGGTGCTGTATTACGTGCGCCACACAGAGCCCACGTCTGCCTCATCAGTCTCATACCCCTATAGCGCCTTGATCCTGTAACTTTACCACTTTTCTTTTCATTTTGTAGTCATTATGGGGACTCGGTACCAGAAGTTGCGGTGTGAATAAGCTTGATTGTTGTTTAAATCATAAAGAGATTTTGAAAGCCTGGGCTTGGTAAAGTTCTAAAATGGAGCAATAGAAAACGTAAGCTTGAGCATATTCAACCCGTCGATTTTACATGAACTCAAGATCAGTACTCGTAGTAAATCAAATCCATCCAAATCAAATGAAATTAAATCAACACCTCTATTCATTTAGTTTAATTTGATTTGGGGTTTTATTCTATTCTGTTAGATGTTGGAATAGGGTAATTATTTTCCTCCTAGAATGAGGAAGGCATTTCCTATCTTATCTCTTATCTTCCGAATAGCCTTATCGATAAGATGAGTCTTACAGTCAATCGGATGAAATCATTCAAATCAAATCAAATCAAATATAACCTCTCTAAATGAAACTAGAAGGCTTCTAAATTAAATACTGAAAAATTATTTCGAGATTTAATTCATCAGCAGCCCTGCTCTGGATAAATGCTCATGTCGCCGAGTGGCGTGATCTCCATCAGTTCCATCTCACGTAAGCAGGCACTGGATCTTGTCTTCTCCCAGATTCCTGATACTACTGTGTCGTCTAATCCCTTTCGTTCATTTCATATACTGTTTGAGGAAATTTTGTCTCGTATTGATGATCAATCGGCTTCAGCAGCCGATTTCTCAAACAAGTAGTGCGGTTCTGTCACAGATTCTATCAAAAGACTTTTCTGCGCAACAAGCCTGAACATCAGCATCTCTAGTGCGCCACGGATAGTGTCGGTGTCGTTGCGTTCTCTCAATATCTTGGTTCCTTCAAGTCCTTAGCAGACATGGATAGGTTTGGCCAGAATATGACTGCACAAGTCATACGTGACGAAGGAAACATTCACGTTGTCAATCTATCCAGGGTTGGCATACCACTTGATGAGGCAAAAGTTGCTTCAGAATGGATTGCGAAGGCTTTTGCACAAGCACGTAAGCACAGCCCAGCTACATAATCTCAACAGACACTTACTCTATCGCTCTTAGCTGCGGAACCAGCATTGGCAATCTTCTTCGGTCCAGCGTCATACGAAGAAAACAGAGAAATGCACGAAGCGTTTTGGGCATCCCATCTCGGGCGAGTAGCAAAGTCTGGCGTATTGCTGGGAGCTCTGAATTCCGAGGGCTGGCAGGGCTTCCGATGTCTTTTCCCTCCAGGCCAAGGTTGGCAGCCATATAGTGTCGAATATGTAAGTGCAGAATCCAACACCTGGTGTCTATGAGATCTTTACCAACTGTACTTAGGATACTGGGGTCGATGATAACTGGGAGCGCTTTCTTGAGCTTACGGGCAAAGAGGCGTACATGAACAGAGTACAAGAATGGGGTCGCTTGACCGGCAAGACTCACAGAGAGCTAGACTTGACCGTTGACCAATTCTTTACAACCTCAATGATCGTTGTTAAGTAAGCAAGAAACCAAGCATATATGCTGGATATAATTCTAACTTTGGAAGCCCAAGCAATCAACACCAAGGTATCGGCCGATTGCTCGACGAGGCAGCACGCGAAATCGTGAGTGTAAATCCAAGATCTAAATGAGTTATTTATTGCTGACACATTCAAAGGTACACAGCCACGACACGAAACTCTTCGTTCGTATCCATGAACACATCGTAAGAGCCATTGGCACACAGACCAGTGATCACGATGGCTAATTGAAGCAATACAGCTTTCGTTCTACTTGAAACAAGGGTATCGGGTGCTAGCATCAGAGACATTTACGCTTGGAGACGTCAAGCCGTTCTTGGTTCACTTTCTCATCCATGACTGTCTGACATCCTAGCCGCGGCATGTCATCTTTGAAATATCTAGTTTATAATCAGGTCGAACACCCGATATAGGATCAACCTCGTCATGGTTCTCCGACTAGAGACTCAAATCTTGTGCGGCGTGCGAAGAAGACGTGGTGTATAAAGAGGAGGTGAAAATAGTTTATAAAGTAGACAATTATATACGTAGAAAATAAAGTCTTAACCTTTGAAGAACATTACCAGTATTGAGTGATTCAAGTCTCCCTGTAGGTCTGTCCACGTCCATTGTCTCCCTTGATCACTCATATGTGACTGAATCGTATGCCTAGACACAATCATCATGTGACTGATTCATGACGCCTGTGTGAAGATTACAAACTGCGAGGCAGTCTGAAGCTTGCAGCCGTGTTCCCAGGGTATGATGCAACGGCCGAGTTCATGTTTGAATAGAAGTTGGTGGTGCTAGATGGCTTGTAAAAATAGATTTGAGTCGGGCCAACCTCAGAGTAGCAGGTGAGCAGAAGTTCGGAATCTGCCGTGCATGTAATGAAGTGGTAGGTGCTGGGGTACGCGTCTATGTTTTCGTACGTATCGAAAAGGAAACCGTAGTTTTGACCAGTTGGGATAACAGTGTAGGCGTACAGTTTGGACCCGTCGGAGAGCGAAACGTAAAGTCGAGAAGTGTCCGTGTCGAGAGCAAATTCTGCTTGGACCGACTCGTCTTCGTTGGTACCAACAAAGTGGCTACTCTGCAGGTAGACACCAACTTCGCTGCCATCATTATATTGGGCATAGAAAGAGGGCTCAGGAGGCGATGTGGTAGTTGTAGACGCAGCGGCGGTTGTAGTCTCAGCGATAGTTGTAGTGCCAGCAGCAGTTGTAGTCTCAGCGACAGTTGTAGTGCCAGCGGCAGTTGTGGTGCCAGCGGCAGTTGTTGTAGCCAACTCTTCAGAGAGTGCAGTAGTGGTAGTGGATTCATCGCTGACTACGACGGTGCTGGTTTCTCCTTCAATAGTGGTAGTGGGCTCTTCACTGAGAGTAGCGGTTGTTGAAACTTCCTTGCTGGTAGCGGTGGTGGTAGTCGCACCCACCGACGTGGTTGTCAAGGGTCTGCATGGCCCCGCAAGAGCGAAGCGTGCTTGTGCCGAGAGGAGGCAAATGGCGAGGGACTGGAGTGAGAATCGCATATTTAAAACGAATGGACGTGGTTAAGTAACCAGCGAAGTAATGAGTGTGGGTTTTGCGAGAAAAGTTGGGCAAACGTCAAGGGTGCGCAATGCGAGAAATATCATGTTCTTAAAGACAACAAATAGGGGTTCTTAATTAAACGAATGTCCGCCTATTAAAACTATTTGTGTTTAGTCGAATACTAAATCTAGACGGAGAGACTAATTTAGGCGCCTATGTAAATAACTCGTTCATTATGGAGTATTTTATCTTGCACCAACTTAGCTCAGCTACGCCACGTTTCAAAATCAGACTAGCAATAACATGTCAGATACTTCCCATTCGACATTCAGGGCCCCCGATATAACCCGCCGAGGAACTCTCCGTCTTTGGTAATGAGTCCACAAGGCTAAAGCAAAAACAAAACCATTCACCAAAAATAAAGACGAATGTTAAGTCCACATCTGCTTTCTTCCACGTTGGTGGACATGTGTTGAATGGAAGGTTTGAATAGTTTTGCTAAGTAATATATACAAAGAATGGAAGGAACAGAGTGAATGATAGACCTAACAACCCGGCGACTTAGAGATCATCATCCAGAGGGCTAAGACCCTGAGCGGTACCAAGTCTCTTCTCAAACCAAAACCTCAGCCTCTCAACCCTCACTCGATCGCCCATAAACTTAGCAAAAGCATTTGTGTTCGTATTGGGCTGGTCGATGAGCTTAGGAAATCCTGCAGGGGCACTAACATCACTCCTCACCGGCCAAAAACCACTTGCCTTCTGGAAGTCTTTACTAAGTAAGAAGTTCTGCAGCAGCTTGGCGCCTTCAGGATGCGGTGCATCTTTCAAGATGGCAGTGTGCTGCGGCCATGAGACGAATTTGCCCTGCTTTGGAAACGTGGCGTTTAGAGGGCCTGTACCACCAGTCGTGAGACCCAGGGCAGAGGTGAAGGTTGCAACATAAGGTGACTTTGGGTCGGCGACAAGACTTGGGCCTGTGGCTGAGCCTCGAACCCAGCGAGGCTTTTGCTCGAGGAGCTTGTTGAACCAAGCAGTGCCGTACTTGTTGAGGCTATAAATGTGAATTGGTGGTCTCTCGCTTTAGGCAACAGAACTTACATGAGGTCAAACTGAAAGAGGATTGCATCATCGTCGTTAGGATAGGTCAGGGCAAGCTTGCCCTTGTATTCTGGGGCAAGGAAATCCGGGAACTCCGTAGGCGTCTTTTTGCCTTTCAACTTGTCCTTATTCCAGATAATCTGCCATGCAATACCTATGAAACCATAGAAAGCGGCATCAATATCCCGGAAATCGGGATAGATCTTATCGAACCCAAGAGGTGCATAGTGAAGCAGTGCACCCTCCTCCTTCCAACGCGGAAAGTCATGCGTCGTCTGCAGAGCAACGGTGTCGACATAAACATTGTTACCAGCGAGCTGCTCATCGATTTTGCCATCATGATATTTAGACAAGTCAACAGTGAGGTTCAGCGTTATTCCGGGAAATGCTGCCTCGAACGCCTTTTTGACGGCATCTTGCTGGTTCTTTTCGTCGCCACCAAACCAAGATGCTACCACGCCGCCCTCTTTGAGAGCAGCCTTGTATATTTCGTTTATAGATCGCGTTTCGACCTCTGGAGCGGAATGGAAGTCGAGTAGGGTGTCGTATGCTACTACGTGAGTAGCAAGGAGAGCAGGGTAAAGTAGCTGGAGATGCATGATTGAGCCTTAAAGAGTGTGTTATGGTGCGAATGAAGGGTGTGGTGCCTGGAAACTTGCTCCCAACGTGCAGATATTTATAATGATAGGTATAGTCTTTCGCATCGTGCCAATCGGCATAAGAAGCTTTGACTTGCCCATCTTGCCGAAGTTTCATAACATCGGTATGATGGTTGTTCCGAGGACTGTGGCCAGACCAGTTAATTGTTCAGCAACTACAACAAAGGCGATACGAGTTTCAATTTGGAGTTTATAAGCAAGCGCGCGCGATGAGGTGATAAACTCTATCATGTGGGTTGATGTTCCCGACTTGGACAAGTCTCGGCACTTCGCGGTCTAGAAGCCAGTTGACGCCCGCGAATTGACCTATCAAGCATGTCTTCCGGCGCGATGTGACGTACTCCGGATAACAGGGAATGTGCTCAACTTGGTTAACCCCTGTTAGCATTCGCGGCCAGACTCCAGTCTGTGTACTAAAGTCCCGAGAGCTCTTTACAAATTATATTTCTTCGAGTGAATGTGCCTCTTTCTCGGGGCCAAAAGTTTGTGCACTCTTGCAGGTGGCAAAGCTTATATGACCCTGCTTGTAAGGAAACTAAACTGTTGTAGTTTGTCAAGGATTCAGCTTCTTACTATTCTTACACGTGAGACCCTCTTCTGTCTTCATAGTATTTTTCTTCGTATACAAGCAAGGGTTTGATCCGGATTCGGTTGCGAGATGGTATAAACTCTAATTTCGAAACAACACATCACCACATCACGGACTTTCTGGAGGCCGATTTCAACCGAACAGATGAGAAAAAGAAAGGTTGTCGTTTTCACTGTCAAGGGCGACAATGATCAAATTGTTACTTTTCAGGCTACTAGGTCATAGTCGGCGAAGCCATTACCCCTAGGAGAACTCAATGGTTTGTTTCGTCAAGATCACTCCTCATGACGTTCTATTTTCTTTTTTGCTCTGACCTTTAACTCTATCAAGCCCGGGATTTCTAAATTTCTTAATGATATTAATAATAAAAATAACCTCTTCTAAGGTCAAAACTCAATACAATCAAGGTAGTAGAAGTCGCACACGGTAACTCCTACCGTTTTATATTGAGTATCATTACTATGACTTTGGCTTCGCTTTAACTCCCCAATCGAACCCTGCCCAGCGTCCACCCTCTTCATCCTCCTCACTGACCAGGTCCAAGCCCAGTAGATCGATCATTCTCATAACACTTTGATCAACCATATCTTGGATTGACTTTGGCTGTGTGTAAAACGCCATCACTGGCGGAAACACCACCGCGCTTGCCTTTGTCAGCTCCAGCATGTTTTCCAAATGGATGCTGCTCAGAGGCGTCTCTCTGGCGACAAGTACAAGTCTTCTTCTCTCCTTGAGCGTCACACTGGCCGCTCGGACAATCAAATCGTTATCGTAGCCCATCCGTATCCCTGCCAGCGTCTTCATGCTGCAAGGCACTACGATCATGCCGTCTGTACGGAAAGAACCAGATGAAAGAGAAGCCGACACATCTAGCGGAGAATATATCATAGATGCAAGCGATTCCAGATACTGAGGCGTGTTATCTGGAGCATGGAGTTCGTACTTGAGTGTTGCGCTACCCCATTTGGACATGATAAGATGTGTTTCTACTCCTAGCTCGCGTAGCCGGTGTAACAGAGTCACTGCTAAGGGTGCACCAGTTGCACCTGTAACGGCAACGATGATACGTTGCGGGCGACCATTGCGATAATGCAAGGCGGACTGTGGACGAGTTTGAATAGTTTGGTTGAAGGGTAATGGGATTCTGGCGGAGTTTCGCAGAAACAGCTGTCGCGAAAGACGAGATAGGCTTTGCATTTCTATGCAGCGAGGCTTGGATTGAGAATCTCAAGTGGTTATAAAGTGTGCTTCGTTTCTTCAAGCCATCTTTGAAATAGGATTACAGTTTATATTTGTCAAGCAGTCGATATAATATGTTGTTGACCACGTTCTCGAGTTATTGAAATCTATGGGTACCTAATCAGGACCATCCTAATTGTGCCCCACTATGTCCCATTCAATTGGTCCTTTACCACCCACGCTTAAGTAGATGAGCCCTTATATTATGTATCACATAATTATAAAGCATTGCATAAGGGGTTACATACTGCTTACAGAGTGCATTAATTACTCTTTAATATTCGTAACGCGGTACTATGCTTACGAGTTTGAATTATTATAAGTCCACGGATCTCTCCTTGTATATTTAGTGTTGATTCTAACTATAGTCTAATATTTACTTTCAGCGATTCTACCACGTTAATTACCACCATTCAAAGCTAGGTTATACGAATGCTAATCAGTTTACTTATGTAGTACTTATACCTTCGTAGTGAATCCTATAATATACTTCAATTGAAAACGCAATATCGTAACGATTGAGAAGAATCGCCCACAAACAAGATCAACTAAACGTCATCCAGTACCAACTGAAGAAGAATAGAGGAGTTCGTATCAAGTTCCGATGACTTTAGGTTACTCGCTAACAATTGAATCTAAATTAATAAACACGTCGAATGAAATCATCTGTAAACAAAGTTGGATCGATGTGGCTTGCCTGGTGCTACATTTCAACGAGATGTTGCAGTAGTGCTTATTAACGTGCTTATCAACATGCTTGGTAAGGTTAACTATACCTGATTCCTAAGAAGATAACTCGAGTCGGCCGCCAAAGCTTCGACCCTGTTGAATCCAAGACAGTAAGTAACTTCAGGACTCATAAGCCTCGTCCGAGCCCAGCGAGAGAGAGAGATGTAAAAGTCTCTAGACTAAGCCATGATGAAATTACTTCGACCCGTATCAACCACCAGGCTCTCAGCCAGAAGTCTGCTGCAGCGCTCCCTATCCAGTGCAAGATCGGTTCCGGCTCATCTTGATTTCCGTGTGTTTGTGGACACACTGCGCGAAGACAACGACTTAGCCGACATAAGAGCTGAAGTCGACCCAAAGCTGGAGGTTGCAGCTGCCATCCGTCTGGCATACGAACAGCGCACCAAAGCCCCATTATTCCACAATGTGAAAGGGGCACAAAATGGTTTATTTCGCATCCTTGGCGCACCAGCAGGGCTATCGAGCGATCCAAAGCTCCCATATCGACGACTTGCACGTCACCTCGCCCTTCCAGGCGAAGCCGGTGTGAAAGATGTAATCGACAAGATGCTCTCGGCCAAGGGCGAAAAGCCCCTCCCTCCTGTGCACGTATCAACCGGACCCTGCAAGGAGAGGATCATTACGGGTGAAGATGTCGATCTCACTAAATTACCAGCCCCTCTCCTTAACCAGGCAGATGGGGGGAATTACATACAGACGCTGGGAATCAACATCTTGCCCCACCCAACGGAGCCATGGACAAACTGGTCCATCGCACGAGCTATGGTGTATGACAAGACACGGATGGTCGGTCTCATCATGAAACCACAGCATATTGCCCGAATTTTCGGGGAATGGAAAAAGACTGGTCAAGACGTACCCTATGCCATTGCCCTAGGTGCGCCGCCCATTGCTACCATGGCAGCGAGCATGCCACTGCCGGCTGGTGTATCCGAGGCTGAGTATGTTGGCGCGCTCTGCGGTTCTCCTTTAGAACTCGTCAAGTGCGAAACCAACAATATTTATGTCCCTGCAAACAGCGAGATCGTGCTGGAAGGTACGATTTCTATCACGGACACTGCCAAGGAGGGCCCATTCGGCGAGATGCACGGCTACAGCTTCCTGGACGAGGGTTCCATGCAGCCTCTCTATACTGTCAATGCAATCACTCACCGTGAAAACCCAATTCTCCCCGTGTGTGTGCCTGGGCGTGCGAACCTTGGCCCAGACGAGACACACACAATGATAGGAACGCTGGCTTCCGCCGAGATGCGCCAGTTACTGCAAGATCACGGCTTCCCTGTGACTCAAGTGTTCGCTCTTTTTGAAACGCAGGTCATTTGGGCAGCTGTGCAAGTTGACCGCAAGAAACTGGCAGAACTAAATACCAACGCCAAAGACTTCTGTAGCAAACTGGGTGACTTGGTGTTCCGCAACAAGTGTGGTATGCAGATCCACCGTTTACTAGTGGTAGGCGAGGACATTAACCCCTTTGATATGAACGACGTGACATGGGCATTTGCGACGAGGTGTAGGCCGTCGATGGACGAGTTTCATTTTGAAGATGTCCCGGCCTACCCACTCGTGCCGTACATGTCGCACGGGCCTGGGACGAAACTGACAGGTGGAAAGGTCGTGGCTAACTGTCTATTGCCGGAAGAATATAAAGGTAACCAGGGTTGGGTAACATGTGATTTTGAAAGCGGATATCCCGAGGGGGTAAAGAAGAGAGTCCTAAGCAGGCGACAGGAGTTTGGCTTGTAAAGGTAGTCTAATACTATTGAGTGTTCCATGCTCAGCTCTACATAACATCATCAGAACGCCTCTACAATTAAATATTCAAACGCAGTTTACTATTGGAGAGCCTAACTTGTACACATAACGATTGACTCATAATAGCTATAGGAATCAGGCAAGCCCATTGCATACTTCTACACAATGGCCAAACAGATAAGGGGTCAAAACCTCTGACGACTCTATAACTAACACCTTCCATTCAAAGCAAATCGATATTCTAAATTAGCACAATTAGAATAGAGATCTACATCTTAAACACCCTCGCCTCATTTCCATTATGCTATTATTCTCATGCCACGTCATGGAATAATATCAGCCCAAACTCGTACTAACACCTCAGAGCTCATCCTGCCAATTCCCCCTGCCTGTTCCTGATTGTAATGCTGAAGTCATCCGATTGATAGATGGAGGCATCCTAAATCATCTTGATTCGGCTGCTTCGATTGTTTTGGTCGTTGTCAGTGGTGTCAGCGGCGTTGGCAGTGCCGTTAGCATTATCGGCAGGCTGAGCCATCTGAACTGGGATGACACCGCCGAAGGGACCAGCGCGAGCAGGATTCTGGCAGCGGACAAGACAGACATTGTCTTCACCAGCAATAGAGCCAGTACAGTTCTGTCCTGCAGGAATAGAGGCAACGAGAGGGTGGTCAGTCTGTTCACCGTCGCGGTTGCGGCCACGCTCGTTACCTTCAACGTTGGTAGTCACGGGAATATCCTCCCAAGAGGAGCCAGTGCCATCAGCGTTGATCATACAAGTGTAAGGACCAGCACCGTCCGAGTTGACCTGGTGGACGGTCATCTCAACGCTGCCACCAGGGTTGACCTGAGGAAGCACGTCGCCAGTCTCCTCCATGATGTCGAGAGTGCCCTGCTCGATATCGTTGTCGCCACCACCGAGAGTCTCGCCAACGGTATCAGCAGAGTTACCGCGGAAGCGAGTTGCGTCCTGTTGGAAGGGGCGGCGCCTGGTGCCATCTCGAGGAGTGGCGGTGTCAACACCGAGGGCCATGCCAGAACCGCCAGCGTCGCCAACAGCATTGGTAATAACGCTGTGGGCAGCCGCGAGGTCGGCAGCGAGGAGGAATGCCCAGATGAGGTTCTTGATGGGAGCCATTTTTATTGATCTGAATGTCGATGTGGTGGAGGTTTGGGTTGAGAAAGTGAATTGAGAAGTAATAAAGATGAAACGGGGTATCAAAAGATTTAATTGAACCTGGCCGGCAGGAGAAGAAGTAATGAAGAAGGAAGATGATTGGACTGCTATGCTTGAGATGTTGATGCTGATGATTAGAATTGGAAATGAGGGTGAATCAGTAGCCTTATATAGAAAGGTCCAACAACCTCTTTTCCCTTTTCACAAGCTTCAACATCCGCATATCACCACCAAAGATTAACGAAACAGAGTTACACAACCTCGGACACATCCAACAAGTTCACGATGGCAGCTTTGACCGCTATTGCCAAGACCCGGAATTCTCGTCTTCCGAAGAACTCATGAGCACAGCCACTTAACGAAACGAAACACCAAGACAGTTATCTTCATACTGTGATTGGTCTTTAAACTATAAACCACTCATAAACAATCATTTGAAACAGAAAGAGAGGTTCTGCTATAGATGATAATCGACAGCAGGCCATGGCGGGTGTATCACATCGGCACATATAACCGACGCCCAGTGTCCGCATTCTGGGGAGCCAATCGTATCAATCCGTCGTCAAGTTCCGAGATCTTCTGTGTTTTAGAGGGTTTTCGTTTATACCTCGAGGAGCCAATCGAATGTTGCAAATCGTGTTTTGGGGGTTGAGAACCCCGTCGCAGGTGACGTTTCAGGGGGTTTGGGGCGGAGAGGACTGAGCACAACGCCAAGAAAATGACAAAACGGCTGATAATCGGGGTTTAAGAAAATCTCTAATACTACATACTAGTGAGGCGCAGGTGTTACTGAGGTATATTCAGCAATCACGTATTGTCCACATTGGAGGGTTGGTCGAAGGAAAAGGAATTGCCGTCTTGGCTTAGTTGGGGAGATTTATTTGTGTAGCGAGTTGTGTCGTGATATTCACTTCCGGCAGCCGTTCTGCATATATTAAGACAGCCAAGGTATTAGATTTCCCTCAAGCTGTATCATTGGGTTGTTGTAACCTGCTGGCTATTGCTCATGTAGTGGTCTTTTATCGGGACGTAGTCAGGTCTGTGTCACGGAGGAAACGGTCTTTACCGCTGAGAAATACTGGGAAGCGAAACAAATTAATGTTCCAAATTAACCATAATACTGCTTGCGATGGACTTGCAATATCGATAAGGTTAAAGATAAGGTTTTACTACTGATAGAAGATGCGCTCGACCTATCTTGGGAGGTAAACCAGTGAGAGATACCCTATATAGCCCGGGAAACAAAAAGGATCACACCAGCGTTGTGTAAAAGATTGATTGGATTATAAGTGGCAAAAATGCAACATTCCTACGGCCATGAGTAATGAGAGACTGTTATGAATTTAAAAATTGTGCAGTCTAAGCTTTAAAAATATTACGATTTAGTTCTAACTTAGGACACCTAGTCCCAATAATCTTCATCGTTGTAACACCTACGTTCAATTGAAATAGAAGTGCTTGTTCGGTCTTATTTAGTACTTCTATGTTTTACCTACGATAAAAGACCAGTGACTCCATATGTAGCAAGGTTTTAACAGCTAGCCACCCAAATTGGATGCGAGGGTCTTCCGATATTGATAACTAGGTACCTCAGCTTACAGTTTTTCACCTTCGTCGGTCGACTTGCCCCAGGTGATATTAAGCGCATCCGATTGGTTGTACAAGCGGGTCCTGGACACATCTTAGAAGGCTCTACTCCGTATTGCTGGTGGGTCTCAGTGGGACAGTTAGCCAACCAATTAATCGAGCAAGGCTGGCTAAGCGATTGGCAGGGAGGTATGTCTGACATTTTAGCGTGAACCCACCAGCAGCAGAACCCGTTAATGAGGTACGTCAATTAACTCTAGGGTAACTCAGTCCAACAAGAGGTTGATTGATTGGTTTATGACTTGAAGTCTTTTTGCCCACAAAATCCAACAGCGTCACGACACAAGTGAATGAATTGACAGTATTATAAAGAAAAGTATTCGTGTGTATTTATAGACAGCCATAAGATAGTAGATGGTTAAACGTTGGGTAAAAACCGGGCGAACCGATGAAAAACCCCAACCCTCAACCAAGTCCAACGATATCATCTCTGGCAGAGCAAAAGCATGCCACCTAGAAGATGCGACCTCAATTTACAGCCATGTACCAAATACTCGGATATAGACCATCTTGACCAACTGAACTTCTACAGCATAAGCCAGCAGCTCAGCCGCCAAGAACCCGACAAAGGTCACCGCCGGCTGGGCAAATTGAAAGGCAGGCCTCAGAGCTGGGATCCATGGAAAAACAAAGCCGATGATCATGATGGCCACAGTGGAGAAGACAAGTATCGGCGCCGCACGACTCTGAATGATGGGTAACTTTGCTGTGCGAAGCAAGTGCACGATGAGAGTCTGAGTGAGGAGTCTGTTGCCCAGTGTCAGTCGAGCCACCTAATGCGATATTACTGTGCTGGGGCATTAATCACTCACCCTTGGAGGAACCAATGTGTCTGAAACATCTTGACACCCTGCGTGTCGTCGGCGGATCGTATACCGTAGTAGAACCAGCCTAGGAGAAAGGTGCAGATATCGATGACTGAACTGGTTGGACCGAGGACAATGACAAACTTGAGGATATCTGGAATTTGTCAGTCAACGCCTTAGTCGCAGGAAGTAAGGGAACCTACCCATCGCGTGCCATCTTCGTGGTACTCGGAGGTACTCTTCATCTACGCGATCCCAGGGAATGGCGATCTGGCTGATGTCGTACAAAAGATTCTGAGCGAGAAGTTGAATGCTGGTCATCTGTATCTCAAGTCAGCGCGCGAAACACCGATGGGGAGATAAACAAGTACTTACCGGCGTAAAAGGTAGCCACGCACTGGCCGCCAAGATACTAAAAACGTTGCCGAAATTCGAGGATGCCACCATCTTGATGTACTTGATCGTATTCCCATGCGTAATCCTTCCCAGAATAACACTCTGCACAATGATGGAAAGTCCCTTCTCCGTCAAGATCAAATCGGCGCAGTCCTTGGCAACACCAGCTCCCGAGTCAACCGAGATACCGACGTCAGCATCTCGGAGAGCACCACAGTCGTTGATCCCATCGCCGAGCATACCCACACAGTGGCCTGCCTTTTGAAGACTTGTGACAATCAATCCTTTTTGCTTGGGCGTCACTTTGGCAAAGACGCTGCATCTCTCCACGGCCAGGTCGAACTCGGGGGAATCTTCAAGGAGCGCGAGTTCCGGACCGGAGATGGCTTCAGTGTCATCGTCTGTTGTATCACGTTGCTGAAGCAGTTCGAGAGATCGGCAGATGTTGAGAGCAACGGGTAGTGTATCGCCTGTAAGAACCTTGACACAAACTCCAAGTTCAGTGAGACTGGCAATAGCCTCTTTCGCATCGTCCTTGGGTGGATCGGAGAAGCTGATGATGCCCTCGAGGGTCATGTTTGTCTCGAGCATATTAACATCATCGACAAAAGACTTTCCAAGAGTTCTGGTCGCCAAGAGAAGAACACGGTACCCTGCCATGTTCATCTGAAGAGCCATCTTTCTCCAGCGCTGCTGTTGCTCATCGCTCAGGTTCTCACTCTTGCCATGACATCTCATAGATGAACAACGAGCAAGCACTTCCTCAAAAGCGCCTTTTACGATGAGAAGATTCTGTCCGGTGATTCCGCGAACAACGCATCCTGATCGACGACGCTCGAAATCGAATGGGATGACGCGAACCTTGTCGTAATGAGCTACAGGGACATCCTCTTCGTGCGGCAGGCGATAATTGAGAATGGTTCTGTCCATGTTGTTTCCACTGTTGCCCTGAATTTGGGAATCGACTTTCGCCAGCTCGATGATGTTCAGATTTTCTTCTTCGTCGGGGTTCGTGTATCGATGTACGGAAAGCTCGTCTTTGGTCAAAGTTCCTGTCTGTTATTCCGTTAGCAGCTGTTGACAGACCTGTCGGTAAAGATTGCGGTACCTTATCGCTGCAGAGAACTGTCATAGCTCCGAGATTTTGAACCGAGTCAAGGCGCTTGACAATTGCTTGTTTCTTGGAAAGCTGGTGGGCGGCTCGAGCGAGGTTCGCATTGACGATGGCGGGAAGCATTTCGGGAACAAGACCAACGGCAACGCTGATGCTGAAAAGTGCAGCACTTTTCCAGTCTCCTGTGGTTTTACCAGAGATGACCAGGACCTGAGAATGGTGAGTGGCTAGATACAGGAGTGCACAGGAGGAATACTTACGATAGGAACCATGACAACCATGAACCCAATGAGCATCCACGTAACGTTGAGAATGCCCTTTTGGAAGGCGTTTGGCTGTCGCTTCTTCTCTACCTCTTTGACCATGGTCGCTATCATTGCGTCTTAAAACGTCAGCCAAGCCTGCTCAACTGTTGGTGAAGTTGGTACTCACCGTCACCAGTTCGAAGTACAAGACCAACCCCGTGACCAGACACGATGTTGGTACCCATAAGTGCCACATTGCCGTAGTCAAAGATCGAAAAAGCCTCTTTCGCATCAGGTGGGCCAGTTTCTTTGAGCACAGGCTCGCTTTCACCTGTCCAAGCCGACTGGCTGATCCTGAGATAAGATGACTCGAGGATAAGACAATCAGCAGGAACAATCGCCCCTGGCACCAGAATCACCACATCTCCAGGGACCAGATTGCTGTCAGTAACAGTCTCCTCAGTCCAGGAAGTCTGCAGTCCGTCTTTTTCGGTCGCAGGTCGACGGACTCGGACCTTGGGGACGATTGACGATTGGAGGCGAAAGACAGCTATTCCACTTTGGTACTCTTGCCAGAAGCGTACAGCAACCGAGATGACAATCATGACTATGAGAACAGCAAATCCTTTCTAAGATGATTGCGATTAGCTCACACAAACTCAAAAAAGAATATAGATAGCACTCACCCAGCTTGGATCCGGCAACGCAACATTAAGAATCGCCAGGAAGACCAGTAAGATATTGAACGGGTTCGGAAGGACAGACAGAAGAAGCATGAACCACGACTGAGGCTTGCTAGACGAGACAACATTCTCGCCATGAATACCTCGTCGAGCTGTAGCTTCAGCGTCAGAAATACCATCGTTGCTGGACAAGAGCTGAGCAAGAGCCAAGTCCGTATCCATAGAAGCTACCCATCGCAGGATATCCTCAGGCATATCCTTGGAAGTTCTGTCTGGACCAAGTTGCCAAGGCGCCACACGTTCGCGGGAACCTCCGGTGCCCCAAGAAGACCAGAACTTGAAGTCTTGGCGGATCATGGTGCCGACTAGTCTTTGACATCGATTGAGACGGTCTCTCGTTCACTACCTCCAGAGCAAGACTCCTCACGGTCAGTTTGATTACTGCATCTGTGAGAAGCTAGATACATACCGTTTTGCACACGCCTTATTATGGTGGATCAAAGTCTGCCGCTCCAGACTTGGCAGTTCCTCTGAGGAGGAGAACGTGTTCTAGTGAGTTCTCCAGATTTGCGAGAATTTGGCCGGCAGGCAAAAAGTTGTTCATCGAAAGAGTTGAGAATTGAAAGCGAATATTTTCGATATGTCGAAGTGTGAAGTTGTGATGAGGATAATTGCTAACGGGGGGTTGAAGAGGTAATATACAAGGTCCAAGCCAAATCATACAGTTTAGCCCATTTAACAGCACCCAAGAGAAACATGTATGAAAATCTTTTCCGAACTAATACAAGCCCAGACCAGCCAAGAGGCAGTGAACTTACAATTGTAATTTGCATGTGTTTGTGGGGGTGAGTCATGCCGAATAGCCTTTCGTGTTTTTCCCTAGGCTGATTTCACTTGTGCCGAGCTCCCTTGGCGATAAGCCTGAGAATCGTCGTATTCCCAGGAAATATCCCAAAGCCAAGCGCCAAGCTAGCTTAGCAGCCATCCAGGTACCTGTAGATCAG
The DNA here is from genome assembly GCA_954870535.1 of Fusarium sp. VM40. Taxonomy (NCBI): domain Eukaryota; kingdom Fungi; phylum Ascomycota; class Sordariomycetes; order Hypocreales; family Nectriaceae; genus Fusarium; species Fusarium sp. VM40. The sequence goes on from CATPAH010000015.1 coordinate 350,030, forward strand.
GCCGACTCCCGAACGACAAGAAGAATTATACTGATGCGGTTACTGATGTGCATTATGGTCGACTTGGCGATATCTTGATGTCAAATGGCCTGATCCTCATGACTGAGGCTCCTGTATTTTCTCTTTTCTTGACAGAACCCACTGATCACATCAAACACTTTTTCAAATTGTTCTTGCTATCCCGGCAATCAGGCACTGCTGCACTGCCCCTTTGGCAATTTGACTACCGACAGGAACGGCAAGATCCGACTAATCAGGGGCTATGAGATGTAGTTTAGAGGCGCCTAGACTCTGAGAAATTTTAAAAGTACGCGTCAGCCAATTAGCTTAAACAGAGGGGGGCGGTGTATCTGCGAATAAGGTTCAAAAAAGCACCCTTCGTCTCTGGACTTAAATCACTCACTGTAAATTGTTAGAACCGCCATATTACGTGGTATATCAAATGGTGATGTGCTATGTCTCCTTCCTAAACGGTCGACCGAAGAGACTCAGCCTTCTTTCAGTAGTTGCTTCGCCCGTTGATACCCAACACTTGACATTCATGATGTCAATACTCGAATGCGTGATGATTTAAGAGGTGAGGTCCTGACCAGAGTGTTATGTGGATATTATAAAATTCAGAGTTGATTCTCTCGGCAATTCCTTAATCTTTATTGCGAGCGGAGGAATAGCAGCCTGGTATTTGGAGATAGAGGCTATTATGCATTACCTCAAGATATTTACAATCTAAGCTATAGCTTCCGGGAAAAGTCCAATGAGACAAAACCATTCTCATCCGCTTTAGTAGGGAAGTAATGATTTCTTATTGAACCCGGATTAGAAGAAAGTCGATCTAAAGTACCTGCCTGGAACTGACTTTCCCGCCATGCAGTATACCGATTCTTCATGTCCTTTCTTTCTGACCCCTCTCCCTCAACGGTATCAGACTCATCATATGTCGTGGTAAAATACATATCAGATGGAGGAGTGCTAAGAATGCCCAGAAGATTAAGATAGTAATCTTGAAGTTCATGAACCGAGAGACGTGCTGCAATCTCTTTTGCACGGACGTCACCATAGAACGCAGCAGTCCAGCATGGAAATCCAGGGAACTTGGGATGGCATAAATTTCCATAATAATAGAGATTTCGTGGGTCTATTTTCTCCTTGAGGATGCCGAAGTGCTCAGGCCAGAATTTGCCGGCGTATTTGAGAAGATGATAGGTACTCTGGCTGGGGTATCCAAAATTGGCAGTGCTGCATTTCTTAGCCATCATATAAATATAGGTTGTGCAGATATGCAGAAGAATCGCGTCGCATTCAGGTAGCAAAAAGGATTGTTGCCAAGGTCCGGAAACAGACTTGGTTCTTTCCAGGTGAGATTGTTCTGAACCTCGATAATAGTGCTCGGGATAGTCCATTCCCTCAGAATCTTCATCTGAATGATCTTGTTTCAGTAGAAATTCCCGTGCAGTCTCGTGAACGAGATAAATCTTGGTCCGGATCACTCTCACAAAGTTACCACAGATAGATTTGATATGCGTTTCAAAAGGTCGCACTAAGTCATAGTCCAAATCTGAGAACGTCTTGGAATCTGGGTACCCGGAAAACTTTCCACTTTGTAAAGGATTGTGATCCGGAGTTATAGCCAATGCTATACTCATCTCTGCCACCGTGAGGGGCTTAGCAGCAGCTAAGATGATACTCAACATCTTCCGGGCTTTCGACTCATTGGCCTGTGTTGCCAACATCTCCGAGTATACAGCATCAATATCCCGACTCTTGAGAATCTCATCAAGTTCGCGACGCGAAGCACCAGTTTCCACCTTTGCAGCAAGCAACTGGGTTATTAGTGTAACCCATAAGAATGTTCGATCTGCTCTTTGAATAAGCTCTTTCTTCACGCTTTCTAGAAAGTCGGCAGGCAAACCATCTCGAACAAGCTCAGAGACTGTGAATCCTATGACCTGTGAGATATCGTCACTGATAGAATTGACTTGATCCTCCCCTCTGAGTCTGATCATTGCGCTTCGTGTAGGTGTTATGCTTGATATGCCATCAGAGCTGCAAACTTGCTTGTCGAACGCATTCTTGATAAAGTTGTTTGGACGGCTCAGTACAAGCACCTTCAGAGTTCCTCCGTTTGAGCCACCCGTGGAAAAGGTTGTCGATATTAGTTTCACGAGTTTTCGGGCATTATCGCACTCATCTAGTCCATCGAGAATGCACAATACCCGCAAAGCTCTATTTTCGTCTTTGGTCTCAATCTCGTGGCTTGTTGCTATAAAAGCCGACCACAAAGCTTCGAGGCTTTGCAAGTGCTTCTCTTCGATGTGACGCATAACAGTGGGTACCAACTCTCGTCGTTGGTGGCAGAGCTGTCGAAGTAAGCTCTGCAAAGCAATAACACCGCTTCGCTGCTCGTGGTTGTCTGACTTGAAGAAAAAGTAACAGATAATAGTGGTGATATCGTCATCTCTGCCCATCCTCTCATCTATAAGGTACGAGGCCAGTACAGACTTTCCACAACCTGGATCTGCTGAGACCCACAAAAGCAACGATTCATTGCCACCCAGCCAGTCACGGTATACAGGGTGTGCCAGGATCCACCGACATGTACCTGGAACTGGAGATGGATTTCGCGCTTTGTGCTGGTTAGGGTCGGTTGAGGATAGTTGGGCGATAAACATATTTTGCTCTTCTTTCTTCGGTGTCTTACTGGTCAGTCTTTCTAGTTCCGTGAGGATAGAGCGCACTGGATTGAATCGTGGTTCATCATGCCGCGTGAAACGACAGATGGTACGATGGTTGGCATCCATTGGTATTACCGACTCATTTGGAATACCCAGCACGGCGGAGTCTCGGCTCACTACCTGATTGGGAGTTTGTCAGATAGTCCTCGCTTGACAGCGAGATACTTACCAGGTTCTTCATCATGTCCAATTTTTCAGTCTCGTAGAAACTGTAAATCTTCAGTCCCTTACTCCTTGCGATAAATGATTTAGAGATTCTGTCCAAATCTCGTGAATTCGTTTCAAGGTCCTTTAAAAGCTGGGTGTTTGTGGAAGTCCCGAGAGTTCCCATCTTCAGCACGGAACTTAACATATTCCCCCAGCTAGCCAGATCTGAGCCACGATGAGGCGTGCCGAGAAATATAACCCCAAAAATGAGTCTTTGAAGACTGTGGTATCTTTCGACCTCATGGGCCCGAATGAAAGCCTGTTTGAATACAATGCCTCCTAGGCTGTGACAGATGAAAACAACAGGACGCCCTTGTTCTTCCTCACTTTGTCTCGAAGCGTAAAGACCCTCCAATAGCTGATCGGCAAAATCATAAATATTCGCTTCAGACTTGCTGTATTTCACTGTCGAGTTATATGAGAACGAGAGCACGCGGGCAGATTTACAGGGCATGAGGTCCTGGAGCCAATTCACTCCTGTTCTTTTATCAGTCCAGGTCTTGGAATAATGTCCATTAAGCCCGTGGATGGCCACGATGTCAATTGTGTTGATGGCATCAGCGCTCTGAGATTTGAAAGTATGAAAGCCGAGTTCCTTGGATCGTTCTTCTTGGTTGGTCGGATGGACGACTTTGGGTTTCCAAAAGCCCGTGATTCGATTCATGATGTCGATTCAAAAATTAGTCTTTCCATAAGTGAGATATCAGAAGAGATTGCTTCCTCGGTGTTTGTGTTGGGTTGCGTAAGGGACAACATTGCGTCACGAGGCTTGATGTTAAAAGCCTCTTTCTCCGCCGGAATCGGATAATTATAAGCCCAGACGTTTTGTTTCGCCAACAGAATTCCGTAGGAGGTAATCGATCAGCTGACTATTTCTTTCCAATTTCTCTAAAGCCCGAAGAGTCAAGCTCATAGTAGAATGAATTGTTGCTTACTCGTATATTCCACCACCACTACGTTTCAACGTAGACCCGCTACAGTCTTCTGACTAAAATAGCTAGGTATGCTCCATGAAGGCGATTGACCAATCCACTACTGTCACAGGGATTCTTGATAAGGTATTACGGAGTACTACATGGGTGTTTAAAATTAGCGCATTTGCCACTAATACATCCTGTGAAAGTCAGTGCACCAAAACATGGAGGTATTTATAGACTACATTAACACAATATTCAGCTTGCTACAACCAAAACACTCGTTACTCTGTCCACCAATGGGTCAGATTGTGTGGTAAGTACATCATTGATTTAATACATTGTAGAGTCTGAATACTATATATGCCTCGTCATGTTCTACCCCTTACTTCAAAGCCGCCAATACATCTTCAAAAAGCTTCCAACCCTTCTTCTTAATCATTTCCCATAACTCCATGAATCATGCCTTGATAAATGCCACCAGATCAAGATGTGGCTGCCAGTCAATACGTATACTCACCTTCTAAATTGTTGTAAATATTAAGAGATTTGGGGAATTTGGGCTTGATGAAGTTTTCAAGGCTGAGGCAAAAAAGAAATATCCACCTACCTTCTCCCCGAAGACAATATCTTCATTATTCACAATAAGAGGTAGACCGTTGCTTACCAGGCTCAAAAAAGAGCCCGAGAACACAAGCCTTGTCAGTTGAATTAGCTTAACGCTGTGGCTGGCAATCCACTCGCCGACAGCCAAGCCCAAATTCGCCGCGTCTTCAGCGAGCTCGACAGCATGACAAGCAAGGCTGAGTTTGGAAATATCATTCATGGTAATTTCGAGTGATTTTTCACTCAAGTCAAAAACCATAAACTCAGCGCAACTGGAGAGGGGTCGACCGTCTTTTGCGCTCCGGATACCACCTCGTTGGAAATAGCCTCACACGTCATCAGAGTCTTTTAAGCCCGTTCGAATCTCCTGAGGGTGTCACTGGCAGTTTCAATGCCATGTAAAAAGTCAATGGCTTCCTACACTAGAGCCTCTTGCCCTTCCCCAATCTCACGAGTGGTCAAGGTTTAGCTCGGCGCTGCCTACTGCACCCCCACCAGTCACGTAGTCAAAACCTTCAATAACTCTCTTCGCCGTCTATGAAATTTGAAATCTTAATATAGACAGAGCGTCGGCTTCAGTGGCACCCTTCACCTGGAGTGATCCCACCTCAAAGTGCTCACTGGTTACCATAATTCTAATTCTATTATTAATATCATTAAGAGATTTGGAAAGCCTGGGCTTGATAAAGTTGAAGGTTAAATCGAAAAAGAATTGTAAAAGAATTCTGATTAGCGAGCGAACGGTACACCTAAACTTGGCGCGTCTGCAGGCTCCCGATGGGTACTCGACGATTCCATTGCAGTACCAGCTAAGAGATACAGGCCGAGCTTGTTGAAGTGCAAGACGTTAATACGGCTTAGGTAACTCCCGGTCTGCAATAACAGTAGGCAATGCCAAATTCCAGCGCGTAGTTTCTGATACCGACGTTCTGGCCGATGTTATATTGGGTCTTCCAAACAATGGTTATACTGTCAGCGGAAGAAACGCTAATTGCATTGGCTCTGAAGCTCATCATAAAGACCAGAGGCTCCAGTCCAGTGTCTCATCCATTTATCTTTACTTTTATAATACTGTTTCCTCTTCTAATGCCACGAACGGGTTAGCTATACTGTCCATCTCGATAGGTTAGTAGCTTCCCAGCGATGCTGTTCATTGTCTGTCAGGCATGTTACGGTATGGATTATTAGGATCCTCCATCTCCTCCTCCACAGACTGTATTTTCTTTACCACCTTGGCGGGGGCACCGAGGGCAATCGAGTAAGCGGGTATACTCTTGGTCACCACAGCTCCCGCCCCGACAGTGCAGCCACGGCCGATAGTAACCCCTGGGAGAATCACGACATTGCCTCCAATCCAGCAATCGTCCTCGATGCGGATGACATGTCCAAACTCCACGAACTTGATCCTGGAGAGCACGCTTGTCTCATGGCCTGCAGTGTAGATGTGCACGTTTGGGCCCATTTGCACACGGTCGCCAATGATAACAAGACTGGTATCCAGGATTGTGAGACTATAAGAATCATGTTAGCCATTTCCATTGTAGTGTTGGAGGTCTCAAGATATTTGGACTGACCCAAAGTTCATAAAGCAGTTCTCTCCGATGGAGACATTACTGCCGTAGTCAGGCAAGAATGGTGCCTCGATGAAAGTGCCGCTGCCGACCTTTCCTAGTAATTCGGATAGAATTTCGAATCGCTTGTTTTCAATCTCCTCATAGTTTCCGGAGTTTGGATCGAGATTGTTAAACTTGTAAGACAGGCCCCGAGCTTTGTGGCGGCCCTCAAGAAGTTTGGGAAGTGACGGGTTGTAACTTGACACGATAATCAGAGAATAGTTCGAGGCTTCTTTGGTTCATATAATACTCACAGCATCCCTGAGATCATCTTCTCGTACTCATCGCACCAGGGCGTACCCTTGAGACCTCTGGCAAACTCGATCACCTCTGCGTCTTTTTGCTGCTTAGCCATGATGCTGTAGCGTTGTGATCGCGGTGTAAAAGATTGGTGGGTGTTATCTTATGAATATAGACGATTGTGTCAATCTCTCACTGTCAGAAATAATCTTAGTCAAGGAGACAGGATGATCAGACAAATCTCAGTTTAAAGAAGAGTGTTATATGTTGAGAAGCGTGGGGAAGTTGAAGATAATGAGGGTTTATTACTAAAGCGGAATTAGAACGTGGCACCGGAATGAAGGCTTACTCCACACAGTGTTAATCGAGTACAAATAGCATAACTGAATAGGTTATTCCGTACGGAGTACAGTGAATAGTAACAAATCAATCAATAATAACCACTCAGCTAACTATTGACCCTGATCAACCGTATGTCTTCTTAGCTGGCCTACCTCTCAGACCTTCTAGGATAGCTCTGATACAAAGCCCTGATAATCGTCAAATGCGAAGTTGTGGGGTTATAGTGTTTTGTACTTCCGAATTAGGTATGAATGAGCACTCCGCACGAACTCCAGCATTTTGCGGAGTCTCCGACTTTGATGACCGCATTGTGGAGTCATCATAACTTGGCACAAATTGCTTGGCTCTTAACTCACACTGGCCCTTTATAACCTTATGAAAACAATGTGATTCATCTTTATGTGCCATTGAAAATCCTTACTGCTATCTGACTTCATCACGGCTTTTCTAAACAATACCTGGTCTCAAAGGATCCGTCGCAATTTCATCCAGCTCCCTTAAGGCTTTCTCCAGATCACTTACCACCTCTTCTTTCTCTGAAACTACTTCTAGGCCTTCGCCATTGGGCGGAAGCTGTGGGCCATAGGATTCAAATACAGCCCCAACTGCCTTGGCTGCTTGCTTTTGACTCTCTGTGAGGACACAAGACCCGATTTCTTGATCAACAATCTTCATCTTGGGAGCCCAATACTCTTCTCCAAAAGAGAATAGATCAGTATAATTGCCACGCTCTCTTTCAAACTCCATAACCAGTTGTTCAAACAACTCTAGTCGGGAGCAGTCCTCTTCTTCAATCTCTTGACGATCTTCATTCGATAATGGACCAGATGGCTCCATGCCATGGCCATGCCCTAAGCGGCAACAAGTGTGACGAAGATCGAGGATCAAAAAGGTAAAGTGACGCACAACCGCGCTATCAATCCAATGTTCCTTGCGCAGGTCATAGCCAACATGGCCCAGTAGACCATATAGATATTCAAGGTGTTCAAGGACACAACCAATAGCTCTGTCAATACCTAAGTCTAAAACCCAGGTCTGTTTCCAATTTATAACAGCTAGGAATTTAGTTAAAGGCGTGCATCCTGTGGGGGAACACTGGCATCGACAGTCGTCAATATCGTCCTCGCCAAATATGATGCTTGAGACGGTTGATGAGAGAGTTACGCTATGCCTTCGCCTGAAAGAATGTTGAGTCTGACCAAGGTAGGCCATGAAGTAGTGTGCTGCTGTTGTATGGCTCGTTACAATCGGAATAATAGACCGAAGATCTCCCCCATGATCAACTAGCCAACAGATATATGACGAAAACAGAAAGCCTTGACGTCGAGAACCAAACCAACCAGAGTTCGACGATTCCGCTATTATGTGGAAAACGTCGTCAAACACCGTCGTCGGCATAAGGAAACCGTTTTGCAGGGCACATTCGGCAACCTCGCCATAGAAGATCAGCGTATAGATTGATTTGGAATCCTCAGGACTTTCAGCGTCGTCGTACACTTTCAGATATATCGGAACATGGCAATTATTTGTCTCGAGGTACCACTGGGTCTTGGCCGCGTTCTGATCTAGGTTACTAGCTTGGCAGATTTTCAGATCCTGTCTCTGTAACGGAGTGAGCTCACGCTGTGCTAGTATTCCCAGATCCTTCCTTCGGGAGGCTAGACAGCGGATGATATTCTTTTGACCTTCTATACAGCTGGGTATGTCGTGGCTCCATGGTAGCCGCATGGCTCGTTGGACAGAACGCGTGAAAATCGCCGATTCAGAGTGGAGCAGTACGTCGAGGACCTCGCATCCATTACAGACTTTCGATCCCGATACTTTTCCAGACTTACGAGCATGGCATACTGCGTCGGTCGCATGATCGATTGGGTATAGCCCATTATTGTCTTTAGTGTTTAGTACGGTAGGACCTGCCTGATTCACAATTATGCTCAAAACCGTTGCATTCTGAGTCTGAACTGCGATGTGTACAGGCGTCTGACCAAGGTGATTGATCTCATTAATAGATAATGGATGTTTCTCTAGAAAGTCATGGACCATGTTGTGATCTTCGATGAGGACGAGCCTACTAAGCTGACCATATTCGAGATCTGAAAATGTTAGAAATACACAAGAACCTATGTGAGCCAGGTAAATGTCGGAGTAAACGACTCACAATTTGATATCGCTGGGAATTCTTTAACCAGATGAAACCGTTCTTGAATGCCATTGTGGAAGATTGGAGACACGCAATCGTCGCCTGCAGAATCATCACACCTTGACAAAAGAGAACTGATCGCTTCTCCAGGCCTTGTTGAATCTTGGAGCATTATGTTTTGGCAAAGTTGGGCTAAAAGGGGTGACCTATATAGTGTTCACGGTTAATAATCCTATTTATCCAACTTTCATTCCACTAAATACATATCCTTAGTGATCGGATAAAGACATACCTTGTCCTTGTGTCTAGATGCGTGGCAGGATTAATAAAAGGGGCCAGCATACAAAAGACCTGTAGAGCACCATGATGAAAATAGCATTCACCCGAATCGAAGATCTAGTGAAGGTGAAATCAGTGCGAATTCCTTTGAAAGAGTGTGAAACCATACATAGAAACTCGATGTTATAACATCCACGATCGATTGACCATGTTGGTCCACATCGGTGATTGACGCCCTTTTTTTGGCAAAACACCATCTGAGTCGCCTGTAGCATGACAAGAAGAGTTCCTCCCTGTCTTCTCCCTTGGGGGAAAAATCACGTTCCATCGCCTTTCTTACAATCTTGAATGCAGGGGATTGGTATCTGTTAACTGTTTCAGGCCAGGCAAGGCTTTGGCCGAAACCCATTCCACCAGTACCTGCTGTAAAGAATAGCGAGAATTGGCTAGTAGTTCTCCAGTGATTATTAATGAAAGGGATAGGAAACTTTAACGTCCGCTTTGTTTGTTGTTTTAGGGGTTGCTGCGTTGAAAGCGGGCACCCAGGTGAATGATGGTCTATGAAGGTTACTTCATTTTCAATAATGAATGGACCCCAATGCTGCCGACTGCGCCGACTGCAGGTCTATTTGCAGAGGCAGAATGAATCCATCGTCCACACGTTGCCATTTTGGTATCTGGTTGATTTAATGCTCGAAGTCGGCGTACTAGACGTTGAATCTCTCAGGCTCACGTCACCATCGGAAATCGTTTTGACGATGTCCCTACCCGTATCAACGGGCAGACTTTTGCAATTCGACCGGTCAAGCTCGGTGAGTCGGGCAAGTATTTTGTCAAGAATCCGTCGACTGGCATAGTCGCTGTATCTAATCGCTGCATTTAGCATCTATCGTCAAGGAGGGCTGGTAGTAATTCTCTCACACTCGTAGAACGTCCAGGGCCAACTGTAAAATGTTGTTTGTTTCAAATAATTGTTTCTCTAACTTTTCCAAGTTCTGTTTTTTGAATGGATATTTGAGTCTGACACAAAGTGTTTTGATCTTTGAAGTATGGCTATTCGGTATAAGGTCTGGGCCTTTCAATTCTGTAACTATGTTCAACAAATTGCTGATGGCGAATTTACAGTTGGCTTGGCCTTCGTTGATCAGTCTCTCAACTTCGGTATTGCTGATACCTGAATTAGAAGCCTGGGCATCCAGCGCGGTTAAGCAAGATTGAAAAGTTTGTGCGTAACTTCTTCCACGCTCAAGATCTTCATCCCGCCCTTCAACGTCGTCGATATATTGGGATATCTCCCTGAATAGCTGGAGTCCCAGGGAGACTGTTCCAAAAGTGCTGCCAGCAATACCGAAAGCTTCGGCCATGTCGGGACTGGGATGCAAGACAAATTCGGAGACGGGTTTTATGAGTAACGATGATAGAAATTTCGAACTTTGGCGAAAAGGCAATAAACGCTTCCTTAAAGCCTGATTTCAGGCTGCCCATGTTGGGCTCCCACCAATAAACAATATGATTGGCACTAGTGGCTGTGTGATATGGCGGCATAATCAGGCTGTATTGTAATTTCAGAACTGCAAATTGTGGTATACGTGGTCCAATTGGAAGCCTTACACGCTTGCCTGCATAATGGTTGATCGCTGCGTGAGAACGAAAAAATATAAACGGCGTGGGGTTTGATCCAGTGACTGGTCAGCAAGGCATTTTGTTTACGTTGTCTTATGTGCCTTACCGGCACCACTAAGAACATCTAGCATGGTCAACACAACACAGCCAGCACGTGGCAAACCGATCCTGCTCGCGACCAGCAGGTTCCCTACGCCCAAGGCGCAAAATCAGGGGACCTCGATCGCCCACAGCTACCCAATACTTATGGGATCAACACTCTTTCTTACTATCACACGCAAACTGTGCTCGCTCCGACTGCCCACTTGTTAACCACTGCAGTCGACCTTGGCGCACGCTAAGAGCTTCTTCAGCCATTGCCGACATGTTCTCGAGGGTAGAGCAAAGCAAGCAAAGATATTAAGACGCCATATGTAAGAACGATGCTCCAAGCTGACACATACGCATGGGTGGAAACATGTTGCGCTACCGTTTCAAACAACATTCTATGGCTGCGGCCTTCCTCTATATCTGGCCGAAACCACAGACTGTCTCCGACTGGCTTCTGAATCTAATAGCATTTTTAAGAAATTTTTCGAGCTTAGTGGATGTCCTATTTAGGTGCCTTCAAAACTCAACCGCGACTCACTTATACCACATTTAATTGTCAACTGTTGTACAGGGCCTTTGTCAAACAGGACAGCCGTTTTAGCATTAGCCATACCTATCATTTCAAGCATATTATCACTCACGGCAGTGACCTTGTTCTAAGCACGAGACTAAGGCTGCGAGGCTGGATCCAAGGTTCAGGGGCCGAAGAGACGCGTGTGGGTCATTGTTACAGATGTTAAGTAAAGCTCAGACGCCGAAAGTATAAGGGATCTCGACAGTTCTATTTCCCAAAAGCATAACAAATGTCGATCAGGTCGCTTATTGAGAGTCGGAGTAACCAAGTCAGAAAGCATCTTGAAACTGTCTCGCGAATGGGCATAGACCACCAGTGCCTAACATGACAGAGAGTCAACCAGGTGGGCTGTTGGAGAATTACAGGTTGATCAATCGGTCGATTATAATACATAATACAGCTATTAATTATCATATTAAACTAACTTCTCTAAGAAATTAGCATTCTTCCTGCCTGCTTCAGTTATACAAGACGTCATCGTAGTAGCACAATCACCGATCAATCGAGTTCCTCAGGCCCGTGACTCAGCCGCAGCAAATAAAAGCACAAACACCAAACTACAGAACGGGCAGTTGGGGGCTTGACTAGTGCCGTCACCTTTATCAAGCTCAGTGTCGAAAGAGATAGATAATACAACTCGAATAGTGTCATGGGCAACACAATTCCGTCGGCAGTACAAAACCAGATGCACAAAGACTTGCTGTGGAAAATTCTAGTAATTAGGAAGAAGACTCTCAATTTTGTTATCTTATGGTCTTATCACCAGTGGAACTTAAAGTAGTGAGAGTGTTGGTGACTGGACTTATTCTAACATCCTGTACCGTTTATACGGTGGCAACTGATATTCATGGCCTATTTTAGCCAAATCTATAACCATTCCACGATTTATCTCACAGCCGATGCCTCTGTCCCAACTATTGGTTTCCTGTTAACCGAAAACTCGCCAGAGAACAGCTTCATTCAGCCATAAATACCCGAGCCGTATGATAGTGCGACAGGTGGATGTGGATCATGTACACAGTCACAAGTAGCTGCGGAACCTGGGTATCAATACCCGGATCTGAGCGGCCGACGCAAAAGAATAAGGACAGCACATGTGATCCTGACTGGCAGAATAGTGCGGGGCATCAGCACAACGTTGCATAGTGCTTAGCATGGGTATGATTTGTTTGGTGGTATCACACTAGTCCTCGATCTCGATGGTTCTATGACTTATTACTATCTATCTATATGAGGAGATGAGAAAATTCTGCAGTTGGTTTAGTTTGCGAAAGATTTAATGAAGGTCATAATGCTACAAGACTAAGTAATTCAATAAGAGAAAAAAATGATTCGATAGAGGTGGCTGTGGAAGAGGAGGATTCAATCGGTGCTGTGTAAGTGGAGTCTTGAAAGTACTTGGGCAGCTAGCCAGCCCTAATAATTAATCCCTGTAAAAAGCAGAGCGGCAGAGCGGTGCCCATGAATCGGGTTATTTCCCTGCCAGGCTTACACCCATATTTCTGCCAAGACACTGGGGAACCCAACCACTACGGGAGGAGCCGAGAGAGCGAAGCAAAAGAACACCGTCGATAAAGACGCTGTGCGCAGTAAATAACAAATTCATAATAAATCTCTAACCATTGTGTAAGCTTAGAGAGACTAGTACCACTTGCTGGAGCTCCTTTTCTTTAATGGTTCCCTAATATTACATGCAAAGAGCTTAGACAGCTATGATCACCCACTAATTGTAAAGACAGTTAGTAGCATTTGGTCAAAGTCTACTATAGGGTCTTATATTGGTTTCTGAAGGATCCAACGCAAAAGAACCTTAGTCTTCCCTAAGTGAATAGAATAGTAAGCCGGACCTCGGGGAGGATTTGAATGGGCCGGTGAAAGGAGAAAGAGGAGATTGCTTCGAGCTTCTCGGAACGAGATCGAGCGATCGGCCGGATCGAAGAAAACAGTTGTCAGAAAGTGTCCGTGCATACTCCATGTGTCCGGAGAAAATTTCCGTTCACGAATAGCAGATAAGAAACCATAATGATGGTAAACCAATTATATTATTTAATATTAATACACGAGTACTTCATATAGAATGGATATCATATAAGAGTGCTATTAGAGACTATTTCAGACTGCCTTTTGTGTTTTCTTTCTTGCTGGATATAACATACAATGGTGAACGAAGATATGTGCAGCCGTCTCAGACATTGGTAGGTCAGAGTAGTTCCAGCCCCCATAACGCTAAGATAAAACACAGACAGATCACCGCTGCACGATCCTGCAGGATTATAGCTGAAGGCTTGGTCACATATTATACCTCAGTATCAAAGCGGTGATGGTATACCAGTGACCTGATTAAACACGAGATATGAATCATTACAACTCAATGATACTGCACCGGTTTCCAAGTAGTATCTGGATTCCTTCTGATGTCATTAGTACAGATAACCAAATTCCAGGTATAAATACCCAGGACGTCGCCATAAAGTGAGAGTTATTACAGCATCAGCCACCGCACACAACACTTTATCACAACCATCACCATCAAGCTTATACAATGATTCCTTCCCAGATTGGAAAGCTCTTCCTCAGCTCTGCCGCACTTTGGGCAACTGTAAGTAAGAACCATTCATACTTCCTGTGCTCTGAGTTGACATCGTTTGTAAGGCTTTCGCCAGCGGTCTCAGTCTCGAGGACACTGGCACTGCATCGGGTTGCACAGGCTCAACAGGATGCTGCATCCCAAGTTGCTTGGTAAACGTGTCCGACTTTTACGGCTGCAATGGAAATGTGGCATTCTCGGGCACCTGTCAGTGGAACTATGACAATCCCAAGGGAACCCAAGATATTGGCAACGATGGCTGCGGCGACGTTCAAGTGACTTTCTTGAAGGATGACAGTGGCAACCCCGCCATTGACATCTACCACAAGTCGGACAAGAAGTACGACCGTTACTCATTCAGCAACTGCAAGGCCCCGACTGTTGGAGGAAGCCAGTGTGCTCCACAGGGAGGCGGATGCGTAAGTCATTGAAATCTGATACATGTGTTAAACAAAAGCTGACATACTGCACTAGGATACTAACATCATCCTCACGGGTGCCCAGGGCTAGTGAGCAGGATGCTACTGGATACCAAGGGGAATGGACAGCCGCTAGTGCTCAGCCATGGGGTTCACGTCTGTCTTACACCTGTGGCCAAACCCAAATTTCCACTTCTTTCATAGTCCAAATACACATGGGGACTTAGTTATCGCATGAATATACATTAAATCCTCTACCGTTTTTTCTGCAACATTTCTCGCTGGCTAGGGGACATCATATACGTACTTTCTATAAGTAGCTAGGACGTATTTGAATTGGGGACACAAGAGGAGGAGATATGAGAGGCTTCTCCTAGCGAACTCTCTTGAGGAGGCTTGGCCCGATGACGCGCCTGATTCAAATTGGGGATCAGGTGTCTCAGGATGCGTCCTTGTGACAGGCCAACTCGGGAAGATATGATGTAACAGCTGCCCGTTGCCGGTTTCCCTGTTTTAAGTGTTCAGCTAACAGTCAATTGTCAGCCTGATGGCTCAGGACTGCAGTACCACCCCAAACAATTACGTCGTCGATCACATGCCGAAACGTGAAACTCACAACACTATAAGGAATGCAACATTCCTAAACACTAAATAAAGAACCCTCTCTCATTGAAAACATTAGCTTCACGAACTTTCCCACTTCAATTCCAATTATAGCCCTATACAACGTAACAAAATGGCGACTATGGACAAGGTTTTTGCTGGTTATGACAAACGGCAGGCCACTCTTGAAGACAGCGACAACAAGTTTGCTCACGGAATTGCATGGGTCGAGGGAGAGCTTGTTCCCCTCCACGAAGCCCGAATCCCTCTACTCGATGAGGGTTTCATGCACGGCGATTTGACCTACGATGTCCCTTCTGTCTGGGATGGACGCTTCTTCCGCCTTGACGACCATCTCGACCGCATTGAAGCCAGCTGCAAGAAGATGCGACTTCAGTTCCCGATTCCACGCGAAAAGATTAAGAAAACCTTGGTCGAAATGGTAGCCAAGAGTGAGATCAGGGATGCGTTTGTCGAACTGATTGTCACTCGTGGTCTGAAGGGAGTCCGTGGCCATCGGCCTGATGAGATCCTCAACAACAACCTGTACATGTTTGTGCAACCCTTCGTATGGGTCATGAAACCTGATGACCAGTACCAAGGCGGTCGTGCCATTGTTGCACGAACAGTTCGACGAACCCCTCCTGGCTCATTCGATCCCACAATCAAAAACCTACAGTGGGGTGATCTTACCAGAGGCCTCTTTGAGGCGAATGATCGTGGTGCCACATATCCCTTCTTGACAGATGGAGATACCAACCTGACCGAAGGTTCGGGTTTCAATATCGTTCTAATCAAGGATGGTGTACTCTACACACCCGACCGAGGAGTGCTGGAGGGAATCACCAGAAAGAGTGTGATTGATGCTGCTAAATCATGCGGCTATGAAACTCGGGTTGAAAATGTCCTGATTGAGGCGACTTACGAAGCTGATGAGATTTTTATGTGCACGACTGCTGGAGGGATAATGCCCATCACCACTCTTGATGATAAGCCAGTGGGAGATGGAAAGGTCGGTCCTATCACCAAGAAGGTTTGGGATCGCTACTGGGCTATG
Source organism: Fusarium sp. VM40 (assembly GCA_954870535.1). Classification (NCBI taxonomy): domain Eukaryota; kingdom Fungi; phylum Ascomycota; class Sordariomycetes; order Hypocreales; family Nectriaceae; genus Fusarium; species Fusarium sp. VM40. Next base: position 366,056 of record CATPAH010000015.1, read on the forward strand.
CACTGGGAGGATGAATTTAGCTTCAAGATTGATTACTAGGAGTCGAAAGTAAGCAGACAAACACCCGAATTCTAACTTTCTCCAGACACCTTGGTGATTATTGGACGAAGCGTGGTTACTTTCCCATTTGTGCAACATAGTACAGGAAGTTTTAAGGGTAGTGTGATAATTACAAAGAACATCACCAGATCAAACGGTGGACACAGCTGACGCTTGATATGAGGAGTGTGTTACACAAAAACAGGTCTCGGGTTAAATATTTCGCACATGATGCCCTTTGTAACACATCAAACATTGCGCCACAAGGCTTGGCATTTAGGTGTACAATACTGAGGATGCTCGCTGCGGCATTGATATCACTTCAACTCTGAGTACATGCATTACAGTAAGCATCGAGTATGTGAGTAACAAGAGTTGAGTGAGATTCCAGACCAAACTTCAAATATGCTGTTGTACGAATTACTTTGACTAACTAGAAAACTGGAGGGCTCATGTATAACTGATACGGTTCACTGGATGCTCAAGGGAGTCATTTTAACAAAAATAAAAGTTGTACTATTGTATTGACAGGATCGGTTTCTAAACTATTTCTCCTCGTATGCAAAATATCTAAAATCAAAACAGGTCATATAGGTCGTCATAAGTAACTCAGTCTAAGTTGTATGCAGATGTTGCTCGCATGGTCCCGGACTCATGGAGATGCTTGTGTAAATACATGATGCTTAATAAACAGGATAGGCAGGAACAGGGGGCTTCTCGTAAGCAGCCTTGGATGTGGTAACAGCTGCCTCGGCGGGCTTGGATGTGGTAACGGGTGCCTCAGTGGGCTTGGGGGTATTGGTAGAAGACTCAACCGGCTTGGGTGTGTTGATGGGAGTGTTGACGGGAGTCTCGTAGACCTTGGTGGTAGATCGGAGGAAGGTGGTGGCGATGACCGGAGGAACAACCTTGGTAGGGACAGGAGGCTGGTAGGCCTTGGTGTTGGAAGGGTTCCACTGCTGGATCTGGGTGGTGGCAGTGGCGTAGACAGAAGAGGAGACGGCGCCGATGGGGCAGTTGGTGACCGCAGGAGGGCAAGCAGTGACAGTGAAGTACTTGGTGGTGTAAAGAGTGGAAGTCATGTTGCTAGGTCTGTGGGGTCCAGGGACGTAGGTGGCACCAGGGCCGGGGACAACCTGAGTCTTGGTAACAGGGCAGATAGTGGTAGAGAGAGCGATTGTCTCAGTGGTGACGTGGGGAGTACCAGGGCAGTTGGCAACGTTAGGACCGCAAGCAGTGACAGTTCGGATGTTGGTTGTGTAGACTGTGGAGGTAGACCAGCCGGTTGTGACGATGAGCTGGGTAGGGGCAGGCTGAGTCTGGTGCTCTCCACCAGCGGGCTGGGTAGGCTTCTCAGGCTCAGTGGGCTTTCCAGGGTTGGAAGGGTAGTCGGGGGAGCCGGGGTTGGTGGGAACGGACTGTTCCTCAGTGACGGGGCAGACAGTTGTCGAGATGGCGATGGTCTCGGTGGTCACGTGGGGAGTCTGGGGGCAGTCAGGGACCTCAGGGCCACAGGTAGTGACGGTACGGACACTGGTGGTATACACAGTTGAGGTGGTGTATCCAGTGGTCTTGGCTGGCTTTGTAGGCTGAGGTCCAGTAGGCTTGGGCTCAGTAGGCTTAGGCTCAGTAGGGTGAGGACCGGTAGGCTTAGGTTCAGTAGGATGAGGTCCAGTGGGCTTGGGCTCAGTCTGTTGCTGCTCAGTCACAGGGCAGATGGTGGTAGAAACAGCGATAGTCTCAGTGGTGACATGAGGGGTAAGAGGGCAGTCAGGAACCTCTGGGCCACATGAAGTTACAGTGCGGACGTTTGTGGTGTAAACAGTCGAGGTGGTGTACTCGGTAGTAGAAGCAGCGTGAGTAGATCCAGCTCCAGACTGGCCACCGGTCACAGGCTTGGAGGGAAGCTCTTGAGTAGCAGGCTTGGTAGAGTGCTCCTCGGTGGCGGGCTTGGTAGGCTGCACCTTGGTAACAGGCTTGCTGGGGATGACCTCAGTGACGGGGCAGACTGTGGTAGAGATAGCAACAGTCTCGGTTGTGACATGAGGGGTTCCGGGACAGTTGGGCACATCGGGAGCACAAGAAGTGACTGTGTAGACATTGGTGGTGTAGACGGTTGAGGTAGTGAACTCGGTGGTGCTGGCAGGGTTTGTAGGCTTGGCCTGATCCTCAGTACCAGTGACAGGGTGAGTAGACTGGTCTTGGCTCTCGGTGACAGGCTTGGGAGGCTTGTACTGGGTAGGCTTCTCGGAACCGCCAGTAGTCGCAGGCTTGGTGGGTTGCTCGTTGGTCTCTGTCTCAGTGGCAGGCTGAGTGGGCTGCTCCTCGGTGGCAGTTGCGGGCTTAGTTGATCCCTCGTGGCCAGTCACAGGCTTGGTAGACTCTCCCTCAGACTCAGTAGCAGGTGCAGTTGACTGAACCCCGGTCTCAGTAGCGGGCTTGGTAGGCTGCTCCTCAGTGATAGTGGCAGGCTTGGTAGGCTGAGCTTCAGTGACGGGACAGATGGTGGTGGAGATGGCAATGGTCTCCGTTGTCACGTGCTTGTTTCCAGGGCAGTCAGGGATCTCAGGAGGGCAAGAAGTGATAGTGCGGACGGTGGTCGTGAAGACAGTTGAAGTAGTGAACTGGCTAGTCACCTCGGTGTGGCTGGGCTGCTCGGAGACGGGTTCGGTCTCGGCGCCTTCGGTAGTAACGGGCTTGGGAGGAGGGTAGACACCAGTTGAAGATCCAGTGGCAGGGACAGTCTGAGCAGGAATGGTTCCTGTCTCGGTTCCAGTGGCCTCGGTCTCGGTCTCAGTCTTGGGAGGAGGGTAGGCACCAGTAGTGGAATCAACGGCGGGCTGGGTAGACTCGGTCTCGGCAGGACTAGTCTTGGTCTCTGTGGGGATGCCCTCAGTATCGGTGGAAGCACTCTCGGTCTCAGCGGGAACAGTCTCGGTCTCAGCGGGAGCAGTCTCAGTCTCAGCGGGAACAGTCTCAGTCTCAGCGGGAACAGTCTCGGTCTCAGCAGGAACACTCTCAGTCTCAGCAGGAATACTCTCAGTCTCGGTCTTGACGCCTCCCTTGGTGGTCAGAGTAGTAGGGTTGGCAGGAGGAGGATAAGCACCAGACGGGGTAACAGTCTCGGTCTGCTCAGGGACCTTTTCAGTCTCGGTCTCGGTCTCTGAAGGCTTAGAGACAGGAGCAGTCTCGGTGCCTTGCTGCTCCGTCTCGGTGGACTCGGGAACAGGGCGCTCTTGAGTAGGTCCGGCAGTCTCGCCGTGTTCGGTGACAGGGCAGACAGTAGTGGAAACAGCGACAGTCTTGGTAGTGACATGAGAGCCTCCAGGACAGTCGGGAACCTCAGGAGGACACGAGGTCACAGTGTAGACGTTGGTGGTGTAGACAGTTGATGTGGTCCACTCAGTTGTAGAGGCGCTCTCGACATCAGTGGTCTCAGGAAGAGTGGGCTTGGTAGTCTCGGTAGAGAGCTCAGTAGTTCCCTTTGCGGGCTGTGTAGTCTCAGTGCCCTTGGGAGGAGGGTACGCGTCAGTCGAGCTACCGACAACGGTAGATCCCTGCTGTGTCACATCGGTGCTCGCGGGAGGAGCGGACTCGGAAGTTTGGGTCAGAGCTTCAGTGGATTCTTGAGCAGACTGGGTGGTGTCAGTCTGAGCAGGAGGAGGGTAAGCGCCTGTAGCACCGGTAGCTCCAGCAGTAGAGACATCGGTAGAAGCCTCAGCAGTCGAGTCTTGCACAGGCTTGGTCGAAGGGATCTCTTCGGGAGGAGGGTACAAGTCAGTCGCAGAGGTGGCTTGAGCAGCGGAAGTCTCGGCAGAGGTAACGTCGGCAATAGAGGTCTGGGTGGTAGCATCTTGTCCAGCCTCTGTTGTGAAGGTGTTCGCAGGAGGAGGGTACAGGCCAGTTGCTGAGGAGCCTTGGGAAGTAGGAGCCTCAGAAGTAGGAGCCTCAACAGTGGGAGCCTCGGAAGTGGGTGCCTCAGCAGTGGGAACCTCGGAAGTAGGAGCCTCAACAGTAGGTGCCTCGGAAGTAGGCTTTTGTTCAGCCTCAGTTGTCGGGGTTCCGGCAGGAGGAGGATAAGCATTAGTGGAAACTCCGACCTCGGTAGTATCTTCAACAGGCTTGCTGACTACGTCAGAAGTGGATGCAGGAGGAGCAAAGTCGGTAGTATCCTCGGCCTCTGTGGCGACAGTGGGAACCGGAGGAGGAGCATACTGAGTGGTGTCCTTGGGGGCATCCTTTGAAGTGGTCTCCTCAGGAGCGGGAACATCGCTGGTAGGCTGAGGAGGAGTGTACTGAGTAGTATCCTGACCAGCAGGCTCAGTGTTCTCGGGCTCGACGGGAGTCTCAACCGGAGAGTTGGGGCAGATGGTTGTCGGGACAGCAACAGTCTTTGTTGTTACTTGGGATGGGTTGGGGCAGTATGCAACATCAGAAGCGCAACCGGGAACAGTGAGTGTCTGAGTCTCGTAGAGGGTTGAGGTGCTGCAGCTAGGAGGCAAGTCGTAGTTACCCCTTGGCAGAACACCAGCATTGGCCGCGCCAAAGGCAGCGACGCTGAAGAGAATAAAGCTTCTCATCTTCCTTGTCAAGTATCAACGAATGTTTGAAGCGAATGAAAGGTTGTGATGAAACGAAAGTGAAGTAGTTGCTGGAGAGGAAGAAAGACTGTAATGGGCAGGTATAGCAGGAATCTTTATACCAGATTGTCATGATAATGTTGTCCCCGGCAATATATCTAAACTTTCCACTTTGGGCCTGCATATACGCGCAAAAACATCCATTGTCCAAAGACATTGATCCAAAATTGGAAAGACTCCATAGGCTCAGCTCGAATACGGGCGCTTGCATACAAAGACAGAGCAGGGTGAGGTCATCCCGGGCTGCCCAAATGGGACTGACAGGGCGGTCAGTCGATGGGTGGTTGGATGAGCTGGTTTGGGCTGAAAGCGCCTACATATGATGAGTGGATCTGCGTGTATATCCATATCCGCGCTTTGTTAGCTTAAGAGCCGCAGGTTCCAAAAATACGTTTCCACGCGTGTCGATCATGATGGGCAAGCGAAAAGTGGTCCGTTGTGGACGCGCGGTACTTTTGGTGATGAGGTCCATGCTCAAACCCTCGGACCTCAGGCGGACAAGGGCCGTAGAAAACAAAGCCTGGCACCTGGATAGGCCGCTGAATAACAGGGCCTGTTGCTCTGCTCTAACCTAGTCTGCAGAAAACGGTTCTAATAATGAAAGAAATGTCTTGGAAGGTGGACAATCGAAAAAACGGCCCAGGTTCTACCCACACGAAACATGCACAAGGCCTCGTGTTTGGCCGTTGGACTCCGCTTCCCTGATGTGATTGTGTGCTATTATTGGACATTTTGGCCACCAAGCGGCTATAAACAGATCGTCCTGTGCACGTAATTGGCCCATGATCCCTGCAAGCCCTCAAATCCCACCGTCCAATACCGTGGGTTGGAGAGCCAAGAAGGCCCAGACGCAGAGAACCAACTCACCACGTCAATTCCTTCTGTTGTCTGCATTAGTATATACGAGATGGAGACTGAGAATAGCATGTTGTGAAGTTTTTCTCTGCATTGGAGCGGGCCGTGATCTTTTCTTAGAAGCATTGCTCTATCTTGAGCCCAAAAGCAATTCTCGTGTCTGCAGGGTGCATCATCATTATGAGAACAAAGACTTGAGCAGAAAAAAGCAAGTATCGCTCGAAGCGCTGCAGTAGAACAAAGAAATAAAGATCGTCATTGATATTTGAGAATGAGGCTTCTGTAACCTGAAACAAATGGCGTGGCATCGGCGCTTACGAACCGGTTCTGTTAGCGCGCGGTTCGTGGGGAAAATGCTAGTTTGATGGGCGCCACCAGATCGTTAGAAACGCAGTGGCGTTAGGGGTTGGGCTACCCTGGAGATAACAAGGAAATGGCAAATAACAACCTGAAACTGGGCCTACAAGCTGAACTCTCACACAATGATTCTCTGTGGCTTGAGGGATTGAGTCCGATTCTATCAACCTCAATTCTAATTATCTTACCATACTTTAAAATAAGAAGATCGTCCATTATCGAGTACAAAGCTTTTGTTGAAAGCGGGACAAACGTAATGACACAAAAGGGAACAATTTTCCACTGGTAGTTGAGACTCATAAAAAGACGAGAAAGGCACCCAAGTACACGACTGGAGATGTGGAATATTTATTGATCAGCATCTGTACTGCATGAGAATCCAAATCACAGCATCCACAACACTCTCTGGAGCTGTCAGATGTGCCTTTGATCCAGAACCGCCAACGTGCTGTAACTTTGACCGTTCAGATAAATCCAACAACATGCTCTGCGCTTTCCCTTCATTTGCCTTGAGCTCTTGGATAGACTCATGCATTGCAGCTCTATCAGCATCTGTACCATTCCCGAGCCGAAGTCCTTTAGTACATATCTTGCCAAGATCGACTACAGAATCTGCATGTACAACCACGAGAGGCACACGGCCCAACTCGTGCTTTTCGAAACCCGACTGTTTCTTGACGCAATGGTCGTCTTGCTGAGCATGGTAACCGACTATTTCTCTTGCTGCCGCAGCTTGATGCTCCGGGCGTGCTTCCTCTTTTGATATAACGTCCCATTCTGATGTACTCAGACGATGGCAATCCCCGTAGCATAAATCCAGAGTATCAATTCCCTGTTGGAGAGCCTGGACGTGAGGGCTCAAAAAGCTCATCGGAGTGTCCCCCGTATTCGCATTAACGAAAACAAAGCCCTTAAACTGAGCCAAATTTCTCAACTTGATAAACTCCTGCAGGATAACGCCGCCGTACGAGTGACAGATCACTATATACGGAGGCGCAACTTTGGCAGTCTTGAGCAGTGTGTGTAACTCCACAGCAATCTCCTCGACAGATCTGGAGTCGCTCTGTGGAGCTATTTCACTCTGGCCATATCCAGCGCGCTCATAGTTCAAAACACTCGTAGAATCTGCAAGGCCTTGAGTGACCGCGGTCCATTCTTTTACGCTGCTGCCAATGTCGGGGATGATCACCACGATGGGGTTGTGGGCTCGTCGGGGCGGCCCGCGGATGGTCATTTCGAGCTTGTATAACCCCAGATCCACAAGGGTCGTGGAACTTCGCTTGGCTGCCATTGTGAAACAGTTCGTCCGCAAATACAAGAATGTTTCAAGCCTTTGTTTTCAGCGGTCAAGTTGAATGCGACCTTGTGATGAGCAAACTTGAGAGTTTGCATGAGCTGAACCGTCTGTGCATGACGCCATTGCGCTAGCAAGTTCGTGACTCTTATCTTATCAGTGCTGTGCCCTGCTATTTTTAGATCTTGTTTCTTTATCTAGAACATGCATGGCAATCACGTCACTTAAAATGACTTGCTGTCTGACTTGCCCTCCCTGCTTTTGGATGTGTCTCTAAGAAATGCTTACAATGAGGAACGAGAACTTTATGCCATATTGTTATCAATTATCCTTTTCCAGAGTTCAGCACTACTCAAAAACACGCTGATTGTAGGGTATTCGTCTTCTTGATATTTACGATGTAGTGTGTCTTGAATCGCAGGAACCAAGTCCGTAATCTTGCTACAATGGTACTATTTCAAACTCAATCTTATATAAAACTTCCATGATCACAAGCATTTGAATCTTATTTCCCAGACCAATATGCCTTAAAATAAAAGAAGATATGATATCCAGCCAAAATAACAAGGAGATTTTCAACATCTTTAGTAAGCCCGTATATTTTACTGGAAGTCTCCTGTATCTAATACAGGGCCTGTACTAAATAAGTAGTAAGTAAGGTTAAGAGCTTTATAATACAATTATATCTAAGAATCATGTGAAAAATTAAACTCTATAATAACTTTTCAGCCATATGCCATTTTACGAAATCTTTTAGGAAATAGTAAAACGTACACTATGAAGCTAGTATAGATAATGGATGAGATGAAGCTGTTAAATAATTGAGTACATAGCTCGCACATGGTCAAGCTGCAAGGCATCTTTCTATTAGGGACTATCCTTCAAACCCTTGCTGGTAAGAAATTAGAGGAGGTCTAGGGTCAGAGATCTGACTTGGTGTCACATGCTTGGCTGCATATAGGCTGTGTCGATATAATATCAATAGAAGAATTGAGGACTTTAAGACAAATAGTTCAGAGGTTTTCAGTTGAATGGTAGAGAAGTTGTTCAAGTAGAATTACAGAATAGCAAAAGACAGCAGTAGCCACTCCTTCTGATGATCCAAGAGCCATTCATCTGACCACAGATACAAGTGATGTTTATACTCCCCTTTACTGTTGTTCGAAAGGATCGCGTTGTCAATCACCCAACTCCACGCCGAAAAATGGATCATGGTATGGGGTCCCCGGTATCTGTACTGAGGACGTATCCATGTCTTAGGCCCCAGTTCCAGGTATTCCTCTTAAGCGAATTCGTCTAAATATCACGCACCACGACGCTAGTGCAAGGTGAAAACTTTGCAATGTTGAGTGGATTTTATCTGCAGTTATTCTCTAAAAACTCAGAATGGCGTTACACGATATCTGTGTGGTTGTTAACGAGCGGCCCGGCTCAGGTTCTTTTAGACATGGCCTCGGCGGTGTATGATCTTTTGGGTATCATTGTATTCAAAGATAGTCTATTATAACTAGATGCTGTCGTTTATAACGAGCTGTCGCTTATAACGAGCTGTCGCTTATAATGTTAAACACGCCCAAAATCAGTCCCCCTCGTCGGCAGACTCCGCTGGTCCAACGTTTTTACAGTGCATATTTCCCGCTCTAATCAGAATCTTCGTCTTCAACCATGGGCCTAGGGTTGGCAATGGCAGTACCAGACCACATAACTATATTCCCTTCTCTACCATCTCGGGTGTCAATACTTTCGCAGCCGCCTTCAACAGCAACCGGTGCTTGTGCTAGGACCTTGGCGAAGAAGTGCTTGGCTGCCTCATTACCTTCCTCCCACTGGAACACAACGCACTCGTGCATCTTGTCGCCTGCTTCTTTGCCAGGCGCAATCAAGGGGATCAGCTGGTGACGTCTCCTCTCGCGGGGAAGATCCCACCAAGAGTCCATGACAGCATTGTAGAGCTCGGTTCCATATCCCTGGCGACGATGTTCAGGCTTGATTAAAAACTCGGCGTCGGGCCAACCAGAGGAGGAAGAAGACATAGTGAGAACGTCTGGTAGACCTCCCTCACCAATGAGTTCGCCGGTCGACTTGAGAAAAGCGCCAAACAACCAGTGGCTCTGGTCGTCTTGGACCAAAGAATGAAGCTGTCGATTTGTCTCGTCCTTGTCTTTGCTGGCGCGGCCACGAGCTGTGGAAAGATTCTGAACCTCGGGGTTGTGGCGGAGCTCGTGAAAGGCGTCAAGGTCTTTCATCGTAAGAGGGCGAATCAACAGGTGCTCAGTCTCCATCGGAGGTCGGTCAGACGCGCTGGGGATTGGACGCTCGGGCAAGGTAACGGAATAACTGAACCATGGCGTCATGCCGAGGTCTCGGAAATCCTCGGCATTAACAAAGAGTTGAAGGGAGGGCAGGGCCTGCTGCAGAGGTGCCATTGTTTCCATAGTGCGAGTGGTGTAACTGCGGAATTGGGTTTATGGAGGAACTAAGTTTGAGGGACTGAGTTTAGGGCAGAAAGTCGAGAACAGTGGCAGAAGACGAAATGACAGTTTTGCAGGACTGTCTCGAATGATATAGATTGGTTGGCGAGGCAGGGTTACATAGCAAACGGCAGAAATGAGCGGTCTGTTGTTCTCGCATTTCGACAGGGCAAGGAAACGCGAAAAACCGTTGGATATGGCAGGGTTTGGCACAGGGGGTTGCGTGTTTGGCAACCAAGCTACGCAGACAGTTCCTGTAGCTAGGGTCTTGACGTCTCGTTGTGGACTGGCGTAGCTGTTCCAAATAACGGAATACAACCTTGGCCCACTAGGATCCCTCCAGGTAATGAATCCCTCCGCGCTTGCACAGTGAGACAGACCATTTCCCGTCTGTTCTCCTGAAACCACTGCGAGCCTTCCAAGGCAAAGACTGCCGAGACTAACCCCAAGAGTGCTGTTTAGACTGATGCAAGGCGAGAAAACAACGCTAACGCACGACTTGGGCCCCCTGACACGTACTGGCGTGTTTTGTTAGCGAAGGTCTATTTGGTAGTTCGTATAGTCGCAGCGTAGCAGCTGTTGGTTGCATTTGTTCTGTGCTGCTTATCTTTACTACAAACTGCCTAAACAAATACCAGGTATACAGTGCTGTTGGTCGCTACCTTGCTCTTTTCTGACACTGGGGCGTTACGGATACATACCCGCGTTAGTCCGCTGGCCCGGTAGATGTGCCGTGTCACACGGGCCGCCAATGGTCTGATGGCTTGGTGCAGATTGATCAACTGATGTCAAAGCGACATGCAAACTCACAAATCACATTCTCGAGTCGCCTCACTATCACCAACACCAACACCAAAATCATCACCAACGTCAATAGCTCATGCGAGGCGTCATAAATCATGTCTAGCTGGAACCAACAGCCTTCGTTCAAGATAAAAACCCCACTTCCCGGCCAAACCATTCCTATTCTTTTTTCTTTCCCCTACCCGGATCATATCATTTCCTTATGTTACTCACAAAATGGGTCCACAATAGACAACAACCGAGCGAGCGATGTGCGGATAAAGTCATCTGTACGCGGAACCCCACAATATAGGGGCCAGGCGCTCCATTCGCTAAAATACAGTGGTCGCTTATTTACGAGCACGTTTTACTGGAAACAGAAATTAATTTTTCTCTGCCGCCCTGTAATGAGCTAGATATAAGGCTCTGAGGTTCTTTTAACATCATAGATATATTCTCCGACGGGATTCAGTATTGCCAAGTTAGAAACCCATTAATTTCCTACCCGGAAACTCTACGTAAAATTCGCTTTCATACCAAGGTTACATTGAATCCCCTGCCTGCATTCCTGTTCTAGAAGAGATGTGCAGGTGGTTCAGGTGAAATAACGTAGTATTGCTCCTACAACAAACCCGGTAGAGGGTGCATACCGCTATTCCCCGTGAAAGCTAACGTCTCGTAAATGTCATGATCTCCGAATATTCGGGTCCGGGATCTATTCCTCGCGAGACCCAAGGAGGTGGTGCTGTGGCGGGTACCCTGTTCGCCTAATCTTCTCACATGAGTGTTGTTATCCGTGCAACGTTGTCCTCAGAAATATGCTAATGAGAATGTGGAAAAATCACACGGTATCTTCAGGTCATCTACTTTCAGAATTAAGACACAGGCTTGCCTAAATGAAAAGGGTGAACAAAACACCTTTGGTACGGAGGCCATTCTACGATAAATTTAGACTTGTCCGTACATAAATAAGCAAGGAGAAATTTTATCGAATTATTTTACTAACCTGGAAGAGAATTAACCCATCAAAGCAAGTGTGGTCACCTAATATCTAGCCCAGTCCGGTATCCCAGCCATACACGTTGAATAGGAAAAGTGGCCCAGAAAGAGTTTACCTATTAGTAAATGTTTCAAATTGTATCACGACCTATATTGCTCATATAGTGACCATCTGAATAGCAGGTAGGCTGTTAATAAACAGTTCAATAAAAGAAAAGAATCAGTGTAACTCGACTATTTATCATCTCTTGTCTGATAAGCCCTAGAGTTACTCAAACAAATGGTAATTCTTTTGGCACTCCGTACGAGTCACACCCTGAAAACCTCCACCAGTCCTGGTGCGCGCTAACAAAAAACCACCGAATCGCAGTCAGAGCAATCCATGGGAGAGGAGGAAAGTCCTGCCAGATCCCTCCCTCATATGTCTTGTCGTGGAGGACCATAGCCAACGGCAGAAGTTCCTTGCGATGGGATGCATTACCCATAGCCTTCTTCCCTAGCTCAGCGCCCTTTTTCTCAAACCACACGCCCCAATCGCATTTGTCGGCGTATTTCTCCAGATCAACGAGAGTCTCAATCTCGTTCTCCAAGTGCGTTCTCAGAATTGGCATGAACGAGTCCACAATCTCTATCAGCTTCTCACCACTAAACTCCTCCTCTTCTTTTCGTACTTTGGTGAGATATTCCCTGAAACGGTCCAGCCCAGTATGGAACAGGTGGTGTTCCTCGATATTCGCATCCATCAACCCTGGAACACCAGTGATCCTGTTGATCTCAGGGAAGATGTCTGTTTCTTCGGCATCATGATGCGTTAGAACTTCTTCGCTCCACGACCACGCAAAACTGGCGAAATCCAACTTGTCTTTCTGCGATCCACGTTGAGAGACATTGACTGCTTGTAGATAGATAGCGTTGATGCCGCGTAGGAAAAGATTGTGAACGACAGCCATGCCTGCTGCACATTGCCTGGCGCCTGTGGCTGGTTTATCAAGCTAAAAGGCATCTGCAGTCAGTGATATGTATTCTTCACGACGCATTAAAAAAGGATGAAGTCATACCGAGTCGCCGGCTTTCGAAGCACTAATCAGAGTAAAAGGGCCGTCAACCCATGGTTTCTGTGCTGTGCTCATGTCGTTGGTCAGATGTAGGTAAAGGCTCACTGCTGAAAAGGTGAATGAAAGTGATTACAAGAGATATGAGGTATGCGTTTGGTATTTAAATGCTCGCCCTGTCAGATTTTGAAAAGGCGCAGTACAACTAGCGCTGACGTTATATTCTTCAAGCATGGCCTGTCCCCGTTCGTAGGGCTATCTATCGTTTAGTCTCGTATTCTCGGATCTATTCACGCATTTTCCCTCTTTCTTTATACCCTCTCATGGTCCAACATGGAAGCTTCAATTAAGTTTAAGAGGTAATATTTTGTCTTCATAACTGAAGTACTGGTATATACTTTCTAGATACTAATCTAAACAGTCAAATACATCAACGTATTATTAGGCAGCCAGGTTGAGTCCGCTGAGTCAGATTAAATGCAGAGCATCTAATAGGTTACCAGCTGACTGACGGCTCCATAGAACCGGTTATCTCTTCCAGATGTAACCTTGTGGGTTTGGATCTCACGGCGACTTTGCAATGACCCTGTTTTCAGTCGTCAGATTGTAAGCGGCGACTAAATGCGGCGCTAATGATTAGACAAGGAGAAAGTCATGGTGGCTTGCGTGGCAAATAACTACTGTAGAAAGTATTGGTGTGCCTGAGCCATCCGAATGTGTGTGTGTTTTTATGCATCTGAATCCGGAATCGCTTCATATCTAGGGTGGACCAAGCTTTGAGAGTAGGGTAAGCTCATAATAATTAATTTTACGGATACACAAAGCATATAATATGTTACCGAAGTTTTATAGTCTATTATGCTGACTTTATACCGGGGAAATAAATTATCTTTGCGAGTCGCCTCCTTTGAGTAGGTCAATGTTTGTAGTTGTGTGAATGGTTAATTTCCTCCCCTAAGGAAAGCTGTACTGATAAATGCTGTTTTCACATTTGTGAACGAAGTAAGGACCTGGTGAACTCGCGGAGTATAGATTATCCGGCCCGCCATTCCTGCCGCGGGATCACATGCCTCGCTGCCCAACCAGGCAGGTCAGAAGTTAATAGGGAATCCAAGCTCTTATTGAAGCAGGCGACATAAAAGCACGATCAAATCTACAAGCCTGAGACTAGTCTGAATTTTGAATATTTTAGTCATCTTCATCAAAAATCCCAATTATTTTCTGACCCACCTGCCAACCTCCTCTTTTCTCTCCTCTTTTCCCGCCCATAATTTAAACGCCCGGGCTAGACGCTTTGACATGACAGGCTGTCCTGTTCCTTGTCTAGACCGTCGGCAAACCTTTTCACGCCTTGGCAGACGCCGTGAGTGTGATGATGTGTCAGGGTCGGAGCGCAACATTTCCGCTGATCCTTGTGTACGATGTGTTCAGTATGCAGTCACGATCAAATACTACTACGAGTCTGGTGTCTACAGATACAACAACATAGCATAAACTCCAGCGCATTGAGACCTAAAAGCTAATCCGCCGAACTGACAGTATTTACATCCAACAGTTGACCAGTCCCATTTTGAATGCTGTTGGAGCTGTCGCGCTTCAAATACTAGGCGATCCACCGTCGCTCGCCAATTGATGCTTTCGAGCATTTTCCTCCATTCGAGCAATCCTTGAGTTCCTCTTTGCTTGCTGCTTCCTCCGCCAGAAGAAAAATGCAGCACCAGCAATAAGTACCAGTCCAGCAACAGCGCCGATTACGATCCCGGCAATAGCTCCACCACTCAGCTTCTTAGAGCCGCTGGACTTCTCGTCTGAGTCGGAAGCTTCAGAGTCAGCGGTCGAGGTTGAGCGGTGGGTTGCGGTAGGGTTTGGTTCAGCGGTTGCGCCAGCTTCTTTGTCATCGTCGCCTGGCTCGGTGGCATTGAAGCACGGAATCGCGAATTTGAAGTCGGACTTTTCGACGAAGGTAATGTCGGCGCAGGCGTAGAAGGTCTGGTTGTGTGGTGCATCCCAGTCAGCACGATAGATGATCTGTAGAGTTGCGTTGTCGCCAGCCGAGACCTTGGATGGTGCGTCGGGAACCTCAACGCAGCTGTGGCCTGGATTGAGATCTGCAATGCTGCTCTCTTGAATCAATGTGTCGAAGTCATTGTTCGAGGCAGGATCTTTTAGAAAAAAAGCGTGTTAGTAACAATGCTAAAGAGCTTGGGGCAGTTAGCTGCTTACCGTTAGAGTAGGAGATGCTGATCTTCGTGTTGTAGTAATCGTCTTGAGCGACGAGTGAAATAGCACCGCCACCTGGATTAGCAGTTAGGAGAGGACATCTTAATAAATCTCATTTCGTCTGATATTTGAAGCACATACTTAGTGGAAAATCGGTCCTGTTGCCTGCAGAAGCACGGGAACCACAGGGGGCTTTATTATCCATATCCCCCGACCACACTCTGTCCGGAGGCCACATGAAAGCTGCTGGGCCCATGTCCTCATCTGTAACACTGGCATCTGTAGGAATCTCATCTTGAGTCGAGACAAATGGCACCAAGGCCAGGAGAAGCAGAGATCTCAGCATGGCGACTTCAGTGTGATTTTAACAGGGAGAACAGCGATGGCAAGAAGGAGGATGCTGGTGTTCGCAGACACCTTTGGGAAATCTCATTGTGTTATATCGCTGCATGGTGCGTTCCGTACTCAGACTCAGTGGCTGGCTGCTCGGTTGGTATGCGGGACTTTTGTCCTGCCAAGAGCCCACTGAAGCTTGTGACACCGATAAGCTCAGCAAAAGTGCAACTTGACATGCAGCAAACATCTGATTTGACTCCTTAGCTCGTGTGTGTGACAACCCCTCCTTATCAGATGATCAGATAAGATTTAGATGCATCCCGACGCTCCCATTGGCCTGCCACCCACCGTTTAACTGGCCCCATGTTGGTTACTAAAGTCTAAACGACACCCACCAGTCTCGTTTAGGCCTGGTTATTTGGCCAAGTCCTGCAGCGATATCGGATACGCAGGTCTGCGGAGTTCTTATTGACGGATTTATCTGCCCAGAACGGTCGCTTTCACTTGGCATCAGGTCATGGAAATGATCCGGTACCAATCACCGCTGGCTGGGCAGTTACTACATCACCGGCATTATCGGGTTGCGACGGAAAAGGATGTTGAAATAGGCCGAAGAGGCGATTGATTGCCTTGTGAATATCCTTGTCATGATCCAGGACAGTAGTCCAGCAAAGTAGCATGTGCTTGATAGATCTTAGTATAAAAGCACCCTTATCGTGCCCAAGCCAAACTTGTCTCTTTCCACAGTCCTACTATCCATCCATCCAGCCTCCAGACAACCCCTCGCTCGCTCAGCATGCATTCGTTCGCCGTCTACAGTCTTTTGGCATGTGCCACTCTTTCCGTCGCTCTCGACCCTCGCTTTGAGTTCCCAGACACAGTGCCGCTGGTAAAACGCCAGCAGCCTGGCACCCCTCAATACGCATGCCACGAAGATTGTGGTAAGTACGCCATGGTTTTATCAACTTGTGTGATCACTAA
Organism: Fusarium sp. VM40; assembly: GCA_954870535.1. Taxonomy (NCBI): domain Eukaryota; kingdom Fungi; phylum Ascomycota; class Sordariomycetes; order Hypocreales; family Nectriaceae; genus Fusarium; species Fusarium sp. VM40. The sequence goes on from CATPAH010000015.1 coordinate 382,083, forward strand.
TAAATTCCTGCTAGGTCTTTTAATCACACTCGCCCGTGAAACAGGCTTCTGCGATAGTGATGAGTGGAATGAGCGCTACGGCCGATGCATGGAATGCGCAAACACTTATGGCATCTGGAAGTACTACGGCGAAGGAGTGGAGAAGGCAGCTGAGCAGTGTGATCTGTCTCCCTCTCCCAGTCCTTCCGGTGCTGGAGCTGTCTCGACTGCCGTCTCGGCTGCTGTCTCGACTGCCGTCAAGACCCCCACGTCTACAGCTGAAGAGCCCGAGAGCACAGCTGTTGACACCTCGACTAATGCCCCAGAGGTATCTGAGACAGCTACCACGGCAGTGACTCCTTCTGAAGTAGCTCCCGTGGTGGTGACTTCTGCTGAAGACACCTCTAAGCAAACCGAGGTGGTAGGTTATCACGGATGCTCTTAAAATAATGAAAATCCTAACAATTCCTAGACCACCCCTACTCCTACGCCTTCCGCCGTCGCTACCAACAGTGCGTCTCGTCAATACGGTTTCCCAACCTTTATCGGTCTAGTTGCTTGGACTATCATCAGCCTCTGTTAGAGTGTGTTCACTGTACTAAGGAGACTTTAGTAGCTTCCCTGGGCTGAGTGGAGGTAGCTTATCATTATTGTATTCTACACAAGAAGGGATGTACCACTTCGATACATCCATCTTCGTAACTAGGCTCTTACTAGTTCTTAATATTAGTCTTTCTGTGCTATAGATATGTGGTTCGCATAAACGGACATATAAATAAAGCCTGTGACAACGACTAGGCGGTTGGCCTAATCACACACATTTTTACTCATCCCCAATGCATGTCCGATCAGCGTGGCAAATAAATCATCTACTATCTTGATGTCCCAGCGCGGCCCATCCCCAAAGCAAACTGATGTATCATAGAGCTTGCACTGAACCTCGTCTAACAGATACTGCAAGAGTCCATCTGTGTGACCCAGAGCAACTTCAGTAAGAGTGCTAAAAGCAGAATGACCGATTTTGCTTTTTACTCGCTGCTCGATAGCGACGCATGACAGCCACTGGTCGGGATCTTTGCCTTGAGAACGGTAGTCGGCTTCGACAAGCTTACATAACACCAGCCCTAGATCATCTTCTGCGGCCACTGCATGCGCTTGACTGATGGAACCGGTTTGTTTGTACTCGATTCTTGCTTTGGCCATAGTTTGGACAAACGACGGCGCGATGCTTTTTGTCGGGCCGGAGTGGCCGAGACCTGTCTTGATGAGTGTCTCAGGGCCGTGTCGAGCGCATCCGCTCTGGCTATGCTCCATCACTGACCAGAATAGAATCCCAGCGAATGACTCAGCCCCAGGGCCCAAGTATGGAAGGATATCTTGAGGAGGCAGGGAGACGCGCAAGTAATGCAGCGGGTCGAGCCATACGCCACAATCCAGACGATACTGCGTAGCGGGTGAAGGACCGAGTGAAAGGGAAACATCCCATGTGTCAACCACCCTACTGGAGTTTATATTCGTGATAGGCTCTTCTGGGAGTCTGTCTTTCTGATGTGCTATCGTTTCTACTGCGAGAGTTGATGGAACATCTAGCTCTGCAACCTCTGCTAAATCACGCAGAGCACAAAGCATCTCAGGTCGATCGTCTTCATGAGCCGTGTTAATTGCAGCTTGAATGCTTTTCTTAAGAAGGTCATTCTGAACTGATAAAGTTTGAACAGACTTGGCCTGTCGCTTACGGAAAGCTGCCTGCGAGCGCCGGCCTCGCTCACGCCGACGCTACAAGATTAGAGCCTGATCTTTGTAGTTCAGTTGGGCACTTACAGTCAAATCATCTTGGGCATTAACCGCACCCATATCTGTTGTAATGACGTCCAAAAGTCTATATATTGGTGACGATCGTTACGTGTTGACAGGTGAAAGCGCAGGCTTGATTTGTCAGATGGTGTAGCTCCGCATTGGGTATAGCCTCTTTCAATTACCCCGATCACGTAACCGCCGGGGAACCAATTAACCCGTCCAACCTTGGACTTGTCAATGGAGGTTACGTGACTCGGAGGTATATTTCGCTCCGCGTAAGAATACTGAGTGGACGATAAAAAGAAGATGCGGAGTTTATGACATATAAAATAGGAGGCACTTCACTTTGGATGAAGTTTGTCTTGCCCAAGAAACTCACTTGTCATTGAATCTCAACACCGATCAATCTTCAACTTATACTCCAATTTCTACTCAGTCAACATGGTGAGGATTGCTATCGCCGGTGCCTCAAGTGGTATGTCCCGAAAGAAAACCAAATCACTATTTTCACCTCTAACGGCAATAACTAGAGCTGGCTCGAGAAATCCTGGACAGGCTCGTCGCAACCGGAAAACATGAGATCATCGCGCTTGTCCGCAAGGTAAATTTTACGACCCTTTCTGAAATTCTGACTTATTGTAACTAACACATCTTATACAGGAAACTTCCCAATTTCCTGAGCTGACTGGTGTCAAGTGGATTCAGACTGATTACAAAGACGAGTCAGAACTAGTCGAGCTACTCCGCGGAGTCCATACCGTTCTATGCTTTTTTGCAGTCCACTTGGACCCGGGCTGTGAAACCCAGAAGCGGCTTATCGACGCTGCTGTCAAAGCTGGCGTTAGAAGATATGCCCCGTCTGAATGGGCTACGTGAGTTATCCCTTGATAACTACTCTGTTGCGGACCCAAGTTGACTGGTTCTCAGAGGCGTCAAATTGGCCGATTCACTTGACGTCATGTCGTGGTACAGTGGTAAGATTGAGATTGTTAAGTATCTTGAGAATCTCAACTCGGAGAAAAAGGTAGTAACAAGAAAACCGACCGAGAATAAGAAAATCATCTAATCTAATCGCTGAATATTTATTAGGTCCTCGAGTATACACGATTTCAACCCGGTGGCTTTATGGATTATTTCTGTCATCCACACAAGACCACCAAATATGTAACCACCACCGTCGTCAATGTGGATTTCGAAAAGCGACGAGCAATCGTTGTTGAAGGCACACTCGATGACGACATCGTTTACACGTCTGTGGAGGATATTGCAAATGTGGTCACACAAGCTGTTGACTACGAGGGCGAATGGCCAGAGGTTGGAGGTATCTGTGGTGAGAAAATCACCATTCGCCAGCTATTGAAGCTCGGTGAAGAGATACGGGGTAAGAATTACCGAAAACTATGAGAGCAAATTACTAAAACCGGGTAAGGAAAACCTTTCACGATTGAATGGCTCAAGATGGAAGACCTCGAGGCCGGGGAGTTGAAGACGGATAATTACCCTCGCCTTGAATTGCCATCCATTCCTCAGGAGCAAATCGAAGCTTTCTCGAAGATGGCCACAATTGGGGTTTTGATTGCCTTTCACCGGGGAGTCTGGACTGTATCGGATGAGTGGAACAAGCTGTTGCCGGGGTACCAGTTTACAAAGGTTGAAGACCTTTTGAAGAAGGCTTGGAGGTCCGGTTAGTAGACTGAGGCTTGACTTATGATCAGGTACGTGACTGGTTATCACCAGGTTGATTGGCTAAGTTTTATGGAGATAAAGGGGAAGAGAAACAAATGCTTTGTATTAGCTCCGACTACCAACTTGAAAATTGAAGTGAGGATGCTATGACAAGCACCTGTTTTATGCAAGTGACGAGGGAGCCTCACGTATTCCAGTCACGAGTGAAAGCAAAGTAGTCTCAGCGACCCATGTATTTTTTATTGTTAAACTGACTAACAACAAAGTAAATTTCAAGAAGCAGAGTAGGGCTAGATCGGTAACAGCCTGGCCAGAACCATTCTCGATCTAGTCCAACAGAAGCGAATTCAATTCCTAGCCCCACATCAATCTCAAACCCCTTCCTACATGCTGCATAGTAATGATCGTAAATGTCTTGTCGTATCGTAATGAGCGTGAATATCGTGGAATGTCGACTGGTAGTAAGTCTGTGGTGCTCCAAAGTCTCGGGAGGTCACATTGATCGACTGTGATGGTTGGTGAGACCGTTTACTCGATGGGAATGCGGCCTCCTCCAGAGCTAAGTGAGAAGGTAATAGTACCGCCACCGGTGTTGAGGCCGCAGCTCTGGCTTCCAGATCCCTGTTTTGAATCAGTAAAATACTCCCGATGGCGCAAGAGACAGTCACTTACGTTGTTGTTGCAGCACATCTGGATACCGTTGCAGACGCCCCCAATGCCACCGTTGGTGAAGGAGACACAGTTCACACTGCTGTCCTTGTCGTTGGTGGAACAGCAGTAAAGAGCCTGGTCATTGCCACAGCTGTTGCTCTGCTTGACAGTCTTAGGAGGCTTGGGAGCCTTGGGGGGCTTGATGCCAGGAGCTGGGCTGGCGAGAGCACCAGTGGCAATGGCGAGGATGGCGAGGACGGAGAACTTCATGTTGTTGGTTTGGAAAGTGTTGGTCTCGGAAAAGAGAGTATGAGAATGTAGAATTGAGTCTGAGATGTGATGAGTGAGTGAGTGATGAGGAAAGTGATTGATGAGGGATTCTAACCTGACTTATATACTCATTATGCCCCCATACATTCGCATGATCTCTGGTATTGTCCCATTCAGAGAGACAATTCTCGCCATTCTCTCGACGCCCAAGTCCAATCCCTCAGCTGAAAGTGAAGCTATCGAACTCTTTTTGCTGGCCAGGCATCATCGTAAAAGTCAATAACATGCAAGATGAAGCGTGAAGTGAAGCCAAATAACCCCACAACTGAGAAAAGGTCGTGAGATAGTTGGAGGGAGACAATATGAGGCTGAATCGAGGCCCGATCCAGGGTCAGCCAAATGTGATAGTCCTGGAGAGCTGAGTCGAATGGCTTACGGAGACGGCGAGGAGGCGAGAACACGGCGCCGATGGTCCGAAGTAAAAAGCAACAGTCAACAGCAAGACCACGCATCGGATTGGACGGCGTGGCAGTCCTGTTGAACACGTTTCGTGAGCTGACGGGTTCGAGACCAAAGGTTGAGTAAGAACTAAGAGCCAACAAGCAAAAAGAGTCAGAGAAGGCTTGACGCATGTAACGGTAAGCATGTATGACCTCTAGAGGCCAGCGTATCTAACCTTAGTGCGCATTGGACGCTGACTTTTGGACAACCACCGTACCGTTGCGTTAAGGTATACCAGCGCAGGAGTCCATGGCCAGCGAGAGGGAAATCACCTTGCTCATCTTCCTAGCCAGAGTAACACCTGTGAGAGAGTCACTCGACAATCTTCTTAGCGGATCAATCGAGTGAAGTGTCTCACCCCGGCAATGATAGCAAGATCCAGGAGATCGGTAACGGCCCTGACAGGGTATGCTCTTGTGAGTGGGTTGATTGTCCGTGGCTGCGCATCTAGCACCCCCTTTGCTATATCATGAACCAATAAGACGGCAAATTCAGAGCATGTTGATGGCCTCCCAACATAATACCCCCAAGACAGGCTAGCACAGCTTCCCCAGATTCTTACGCCTCTAGCACTATCGGACCTCCATGCATGCGCATTGACCTCAATACGAGCCGCGGCCGATCGAGCAGGGGTCTTGAAGCTAGACCAGGGGTTTTGAGGATCGGGCACAGACACTTCCGTCATACAAAGTCATAAATTGACTGTTGAAATGCATAACGCCTTAACGGGTCTTGATTCAACGGTCCCGAGCCTCGAGATCGTGAGGCTGAGGGTTAGATGTATTAACAGGGTAGACGAGGTCCTCAAGGTACACTGAAAAGACTCTCGCACAAATACCAGCCTTTGCCTCGTCTGTCTCACGCACTTGTGCATCCATCCGAGTCATTCTACATCTCGCCACTAAAGCAAAGCACACTCTCTCAACCTACTGCAATACATTCTTTTTAGCTGCCCGCCTTGAGCTTAAGCTAGATACTCTAAATCATGCGTTTCGCTACTATTGTCTCCGGCTTCGTTTTGCTGCAGGGCGTCATTGCGTCTCCAATCAGCGATTCAGCGGAGGTTGAGGCCCGAGACATTCAGCCTAGAGCTGACATTGAGCCCAGAGGCCCAGGTCTCGGAGATATTCCTTGGCCTAGACTCCCAGCTCTGCGTCGTGAGTTTGTCCACAGGATGTTGTGAACGTTTCTAATCACCTTGCCTCAAAGGCGCAGCGAAGAGCAGTGCAGCGAAGGGTACTGGTAAAGACTGCCCTTCGACGCCACCAGATACTCAGCAGGGAAACGCCTGTTCTTCAGGAACTCAGTACTGCTGCACTACCGCCAGTGACGGCTGTAAGTATCGCAAAGCTACCTGACCAGGCTGCAAAATCTGACCCTCTACAGCTCAGTCGTGCTCAAACTCGGAAGTTTGCAACGCAAAGATCATTTGCTGCAACAACAACAACGGTGTAAGTAATCTGAACGAACCTTGCTGATACTCTACTTATTGTTTGCCAAGTTCCAAATGTGCATTGGCGAAGTGGACTTCAATGCCCCCGTCACTATCAACATCAACATCTACAACGGCAAAGGAGGCAAGGGTGGTAAAGGAGGAAAGGGCGGCAAGGGTGGTCACTACTAGGCGAATAAACAGGGAGAATTTGGATTGACCTAGTATATTATATCTGGCCTGGTGTGGTGAGGTGTAGGATTTCGACCGTCACTACTTTCGATCTTTACACTCCTTTGAGAATGCCTTTACCGATGAAGTTAACCTTAGTCAAGACCCAACAAGTGGGCTTAATTCAGTATTTTGTCCAATCTATCAATTAAATTAAAGCGAGTTAATACTCTTTTCGGTCTTGAAAGTGAAGCCTAGCTTGACAGATCCATGAACTGAATAGCCAAGTACCAACTGGAAACAAGCGAGGAGGAAGCCTTTAGCGCCATTGCAGCACAAGGACCAAAAGTCTCCGGGTCTTGGTGTCGCTACACGGAGGCATTGGCCTTGTGAGAGACAAAATAGCAAGAGATAGAGCCTTTTCCACCGGGAGTCGCCAATGCTGGCTTGTTCCACCCGCAAATTCTCCAGTTTTCACCGTGTTTAGAAGACACTTTGAGAGTGGCTAAACTATTTGTATCTATTGATGCAGGCGAGGAGCCTACCCGTGGGGATCCATACTTTATTATCGAAACGGCGGCCGCGGAACCTCGCAAAAAGTCAGACAGGCGGAACTCGGCTCCTCGGAGGACCGTTAGGTTTGGTACCTGGGTCTGGCCCTATATGTGGCGGGAATATCGGTGCTAGATTGGATACGAGACCTGGTGGCGGGCATGACGGAAGGTTGAAGCCTCACAGCTGAAAAACGGCGGTAAGCTCCCGTTTATGCCATATGGAGCCACGAGTTACTGCTGACTACCTATGAATAGCAAACATCTCTGGAGCATGCTTTTAAGGATATAGTGTTGCATTGACGGCTAGACAATCCGCGATCCCGGCCCCGTTCTTGTGTTGATGATGTGGCTTTGCTTCATTGCTGCTAGTGCCCAAGCAAAGTGGAAATTCGACAATACCAAGCAATTATCGGAGTCTGTAAGATTTAAGAAGTAAGACTCCTTCTGTTAACCTCCGGCCATGTTAATCCCTGGTAGTGATGGGACCACCGTTGTCGTTAAGTGTCACCTGAAACTTATCCGATTCGGAACTAATCAAGTCTATCAAGACAATTGCGACAAGTGGGATCTGCCGTGCCTTTGTTAGTTGTTAACTAACGTGACGATCATCGTGGTGGGGTAAGTGAAGTAGAGTTTGCGCTACTGTAAGCCCGCTAATAGTCTGTGTCAATAGTTCAGCCCAGTATTTGAGCTTAGCTACCAGCTTGTCCAAGATTATGACCGAGAGTCCGAGACGTGAATTGCACCACGTATTGAAGCTTAAGTCTAGAATACTTCGGCGCTAAGATGGACTTGGGCATAATTTGGCCACCCATGACCATACGAGATGTTAGTTCCAAGAGTACGAATATCAACGTTGAGGTAAGCTGGAATCTCCAACGTACCCCGCAACAGCTGAAGTAGCTGGGGTAAAAAAGCTTGCTGTTCTGGGCAAAAGCGAATGTGTTGGTTGTATGTGTGCGAAGCCATTTTCCTTTCCGAATCGAGAGTAGTGTTTTTATTGCGACTTGCTACACAGTATTTACAGTATTATTCAACTGTTGTCCATGGCTGGATGTACGAGATACTAATCACCATAGTCATGTGTTCTGGATTGATAACAACTAGACGTATACCAGTTACTGTCTCGGAACTTTTAGTATTCTCGGTAATAATCACTAGAGTTCTGAGATACCCGGAGATCTCATTTCGAGGACATCTATAAATATAGAATGTATCACATGTGATCGGAGATAAAGACCACCACGTGACATCTCGATGAAGCTACGTAATACAGCATAATCTTATTCCCCCAATTTTCCGCCTTACCAAGTTACCTAGCAGGACGTGGAAAGTCTTTCATACAATGTAAGGAAAGTAATTGGAGGTAAACGTTTCTTTTCGCCGATGGTTAACGGGACAGAAGGCCTTATCCTTTGGGGAAGCGATTTCGTTGTTGAACAATATGATAGCAGTGGCATTGTAATGTGGGTCGAGGCGGCCATCCTCGAATTTGAGAGGATCAAGTCCACGTCCGAGTGTCCATTGTCTTTATTAGAGGCACAAACATTTGATTCAACACCAAAAGAACAATATCTAGTGTCATTGCGTATTTCACGTGAAAATTACCGTAGAGTGAGCTGTGATAAGTTATAAACATTGTTACCCGTGAATTGATCGCGTGAATTCACTCGAATCTAAATAACGGCTGGTAGACAGCATTATCACCCTGCTTCCACTGTTCTTCCACTTTACCAGTATGGCAAAATCACTCCTTTCTAGTCTCAAGCGCGGTCTCCCAAGATGCGTCAGTACAGTATATGACCGGTCTCAGCACTCGTACTTCGTAGTCTTTGGAGCGCTTGCTCTGTGCGCAATATTGCTTTTCACCGTGGCATTCTTGAACTCGAACCCAGCGCCAAAAGTAAAAATCCTACTCAAGGATGAAATCGGAAATGCAAGACAGCGAGCGCTTGAATACTGCTTTAACCCTCGTGCTGTGATGGCAAAGGGCTATGCAAAAGTAAGTCAGTGAGCGATTGCAGACAGCGCCACACTGACGAAGTAGTTCAAAAATGAGGTTTTCGGCATTGATACACAAGATGGTACGACCTTCAGATGACGTTAAAGTTTTGAGATTAACACATTCCTAGGTGTCAAGGTCGTAATCCCCCCAAGTTTTCTCGATGCGCTGAAGAGCCACCCTGCTCTCAGCTTTAAAGCATCCATCGACAATGTACGTAATCGGCTCTTCCATTAGTTCGCTCTACTGACTGCCCAGGACATGCAAATTGAGTATACGTACTTTGGTGGTCCCGCAGAGTATGTCATCCATGCTATAAAAGCCAATCTGACTGGGTCACTCCGTTAGTATCCTGGTTCCAAGATCTCAACGATAGTAAGACTGATTATCCCAGCGAGTTTCACTCCTTTGCTTCACGGTATGGTCAAGAGAAACATGCCCAAGATCCTTGGTCGGTACAAAGGTATGTCAGTACTATCCAAAATATACCACAGTTGCTAAAAGTGACCAGAATGGACTCCCGTGAAAGTGCATGATCGAGTACTACGTCTCGTCGCCACAAACAACGCCCGGGTATTCCAAGGCACCGCCGCCAGCCTCGACGAAGAATGGCAAGCAGCTTCCACTGGCTACGTCTTGGCATGCTTTGACTGTATCCGTGCTCTGAAGCAGTGGCACCCTTGGCTCAGACCTCTAGTCTACAGGTTCATCCCCGAGCGCGCTGCTATCAAAGACCAATGGGCCAAAGGTCGCAAACGAGTCATGGCGTCGATGAATGAAAGAAAGAAGAAAGGAGGAAATTTGGAGGATCCACCGACCATGTTAGATCATCTCAGCTCTGGAAAGAATGAGTCACTTGTTGACGATGTTGAGACGCAGCTCCTGCATCAGATGACTTTGATTGCTGTAGGAACCGTTACGACGTTTTCATCGACAACGCAGGCTATTTACGACCTCGCTGCCCATACTGAATACATCCCCATACTTCGCCAAGAGGTTGAGTCTGTTCCCAGAGACCAAGATGGTGATTTCGACAAGGACTCGGTCATGAAGATGGAGAAACTCGACAGCTTCCTCAAGGAGAGTCAACGTCTGAACTCTCCCGATCTGAGTAAGTGAACTAGCCGAACTTAACAACCATGGCCTAACAAATTACAGCAACCTTCCAACGAGCAGCAATCGCAGATCTGACACTTCCAGATGGCACATTCGTTCCCAAGGGGACGAAGCTCGAGATCAATACCTGCTCTATCCACATGGACAAAGATCTTTACGAGAACCCCAAAGAATTTGATGGCCTGCGATTCTATAGAATGCGGCAGGCGTCCGGACAAGACAACAAATACAAGTACTCAAGTGTCACAAAGAGTGATTTGTCCTGGGGCTTTGGGAGGAATGCCTGCCCTGGAAGGTATCTGAGTGCCATTAACATTAAGCTAATCATGGCTGAGCTTTTGACCAACTACGATATCAAGTTAGGCGATGGGGTGACCCGACCCCCGAATATCGAGTTTGAGGTTCTTGTAAGTTTTAACCTCATCTTTTTCTATCGGAATTGTCTAACACACTCAAGTGTTCTCCAGAGCCCGACTTTGAGATTCTTCTGAAGAACAGAAAGGTGTAGCAGGCCAATTAAGATTGCGGTGCTACCAAAATGTCTCTTGTAGGGCGATAGCCCGCAGGGCCAGAGTGGAAGGGGCTTAGTGGACAGTTTCATAGGGTGCTATTCAGAAGAAACGGTGTTTATATGCTACTGCTATTAAATGATCTAAACTCTCGCGTGGTGTCAGTGCTGCAATGGAGACACTATCTCCCTTGCTAGAACATGCGATTTTAGTTAATAAGATGATGTATTTAATAATGAGCCGTTATGAGCTTTCCTCAAGAACATTTGTGTATCAGAGACGTAGTAGTTTGTGCTCTTGCGGGCGAAACATTGACACAAAAACCAGAAAATTTAATTTGAAGGGGTCAATTAATCTAAAAATTGTAGCCCTTTATCATCTAACGCATGGAATGGCATACACTCGATCGCCCTTGACACTAACTTGCCCTCTTCGCGGCCTTCCTATCGTGCTGTTTGTTCACATGCTCCACCTCAAGATCTTTACCCACAGCAAGTAAGTCCCTGTTGATTATAGCCCGAATATGGGCAGCTGCGCAGATAAACCACACAATGACCAATACGATAGTCAGCGCAGAACCAAAAGCCTGGATCCCTCTCGAAGAAAGGTTTTTGCCAACATTAATGGTAGCGAGCGCGAGACCAACGTTGGGGAAAACCAGCGCCCACCAGGACAGACTGAACTCCATCTTTCGAGACGCGCGAAGAACGGATAACGCGGAGAGAGCCGAGAACCAAATTGCGACAAGCCAAATGAAGAGACCCGCGGCGATGGAAACTCCATACCACAGTTCACCGATAGGGAAGCTGAGGCTGCCGAGGAAGTCGTCTGGTAAAATAGACTTGGCCTGTGTTCCCAGTGATATGAGGCCGGCGCATGTAAATGCTACAAAGGTTAGTGCAAGGCAGAAAGCTTGGGATTAGAGAATACATACCAGTTGGACCGACGGCGATGAACATACCAGGCCTCTTAGACGCAGCCGGCAATTGATGCTGGATCAGACGCGATAAATAAACAGCATAGATGAAGAGAGCAAGCATCCACCCAAGCCCTTGTCCCATCAGACCGGCAATAATAATCTGCACTGCACTCCATTGGGGCTGACTGCCCGCTACCTTGGCAGCGAGGATACCAGTGACAAGGAATGGATACGCTGGTAGAATCCACGCTGGCAGCGCCTCCGATAAATCGAGCTTTTCTGTCTCGAAGATGATATGGTACTGCGTTACTGCAACAATCATCTCGCAGGCATAGTAAATCCAGAAAACCACCCGTATCGCCGTGGTGAACCAAGGCCCCGTCGCAGGTCCACCGTAGGACTGCGCGCCCGTCAGGATCAACGCGAGGGAGACCCAGAATGCGCCGAAGAAGAATGATTCCGACGGATGATGTAAACTGGTTGAGAACGCCCGAGGCTTCATGACAAATCGCGCGGCGATGAGCATAGTAAAGGTGAGGAACAGGACCAGATTGAGGATATAGAAGATCTTCCCGATTGTCTGCAGTCCGGTAAAGGTGTAGGGCTGCTCTCCTAGTAAGTTGGCGAGACCGCCCGTTGCCATTGTGCAGGGGAACCAGCCCCATGTGATTCGTACAACGCGATCTTTAAGACGAAGAGGTCGTGGCTCATTTTTGGGAAAGGCCTTTTCGCGTGCTGGCGATCCAGCTTCTAGGTCGACGGGATGGTGGTTCATGTTCTGCGCGGAGCCATCTTGGCTGTCGTAGGATTGGTCGTTTACAGCGTCATGATCGTTTCGAGACATAATTGCATTATTTTACACAACTTATCTCAGTTCCGTTCAAGGTCGACCGGAAGTGAAGAAAGAACCACCATCATCAAGACTTAATATGTACCTGAACCTAAAAAGATGTCTTTCCTTGATTTCATCATTTTCCTATTTCTTAGCCTTGTGACGCAAGCCAAGGGTGACTAGATTGCCGTCGCCGTCACCCGTGGACCAGGGCCCACTCTTCAGCGTCGACGCGCCTCTCACAAGTTTTAAATGAAGGATCTTGGAACAGAGCTTGGACTATTCTCCACGTTAGCCTCCACTGAAAAATTGCACTTGCGGCAGAGCCAAGGCCGATGATCGGCAATGCCGGCATGGAACTGTCCGTGAAGTTTAATTAATTCCATGTAGTTTAGCGAGGATTTGTTTTTTACACCACGACAGTCACTATGAGCAGTGAGGCCATTGATATTTGCAGACTCTTATAATCTCACTGCCAATTTTCATGCGTTGAGTTTAAATATCTAAGAACACAGAAGGTTTTACCTTTTGCAACTTATGGTTAAACACGTTAACCCGGAAATGGACCAATTCCTATTTTTCCACTTCACCAGCTCAATCTCGGCTGCGCCAGCTCACAAATGTCACTCGTAATCGCTTAGCATCAAGCCAGTGTAAATCCATGCCAACAAGAGATATATAATTGACTGTGGGGTGTCGGCTACTGCGCCTATCAGTGTAAGCTCCCTAAAAAAAGGCACCCACAAACGCCGCCATCGCCTCGAACCCAGAACCGGGACCTAGAGGACAGAAGTGACTGGCACCTAATGCCAACGGGGGACGTGTACAGCACAGCGAGTTTTGTAATGACACAATAAGAAGGATAACACTCGGTCAATCGCCTGTCACTTAACCAAGCCGCTTGTTTTAGAAGAGAGACTAATACTGGCCGCCACACTCCCAGTTCCTGACTGATGAAGGTAGGTAAGATGCCTAGTAAAGTCAGTCAAAACAACTCTGAAACCAACAGGTAGATATGTTATCAATCATGATGCTGTAAAATTCCAGAAGTGACCCATGAAGGTCTCACTAAGGCGCGTTATACCAAGTCACAAATGTGGATATTGAACGCATATAAACTGGGACATAGTAATCTTTTGGAGCGTTTCTAGAGCAGTGAACATACCGATTCAGTCTCAAATCGCCTTAATAAATATAATACAGACTACAATTAAGCTGGTAAAGTGTCAGAACAGCCAGGTAATAAACAAATGTATTAATAATCTTGTACTAAGGTGGTTAATAATTTTCAAGTATTTGTACGACTTCATCGCTATGATATAGTAGCGCAGACTCTAATGCCGTTCTTCCCTCATCATCTCTAGCCATTACATCTGAGCCTCTACTAAGAAGTAGCTTTACGGTCTCAGTATGGCCGTTCTCTGCTGCTAAATGTAAAGGCATTCTTCCCCGAAAACCTCTAGCCATGACATCTGAGCCTCTACTAAGAAGCAGCTTTGCGGCCTCGGTATGACCCCTCTCTGATGCTAAATGCAATGCCGTTCTTCCCTCATCATCTCTAGCCACGACATCTGAGCCTCTACTAAGAAGTAGCTTTACGGTCTCGATCTGGCCCCTCTGTGATGCTGAATGTAATGGCGTTCTTCCCTCATTACTTCTAGCCATGACATCTGAGCCTCTACTAAGAAGCAGCTTCACGGTCTCTGTATGGCCGTTTTTTGATGCTAAATGTAGGCATGTAAGTCCCCAACACTGTCTAGCCATAACGTCTGAGCCTCTACTAAGAAGTAGCTTCACAGTCTCTATGGAACCGTACCTTGATGCGAAGTGTAGGCATGTCTCTTCGTCAATATTTGTAGCCATAACATCTGAGCCTCTGTCAAGAAGTAACTTTACAGTCTCTGCATAACCTCTTCCTGATGCCTCATGTAGGAGAGTATTCCCACGCCGATCTGTGACTTTAATATCTGCCCCTTTATCAAGAAGCATCTTTACAGTTAATATGTGATCATTTTCCGATACTTCATTCCATGACGGGGTGTCGAGGAAGTTTTTAGCAACAGCTGAAACATCTTCCCCCATGTCAAGGAGCAATCTCATGACCTCTAGGTAATCTCTCGCTGATGCTATTTGCAAAAATATGCTCACATCACGAGGTTCACTTGCAATATGCTCTACTCTCTCGAGTACCAATTCCACGAACTTTCGGTCACGCCATCTGAGCAATTCCCCAACTTCAGCCACTCTGTCCTGCGGACTTTGGAGCAGTAGCGCTGCGCAGATATCAGGATGGCCGTTTCGGGCGGCCCAATAAAAAGGAGTGTTACCCAGCTCAACCGAGTTGATTTTACACGTAAGATCGGTTGTGACATCAAAGTCATGACGAACGCTTGACGATAGACTCAGAAGAGCAACGACACTTTCTTTATTACCCTTTGCCATTGCAGCCAAAACGGGGTGACCATATCTTCCTCCTCCTTTCGCAATGTCAGGATGTGTCTTGAGCCTCGTTCGAATGAGTTCAGGGTGCCCTCTATCGGCGAGAATATAGAGGATATCTGCTTCTTCATCATACATCCGGATCTTATGCTTCTCAAACGCATTGAAGACACGCACCCAGTCGGATACCGGGAATTCGCTGAGAAACTGTTGCTGTGGGATTTTATAGGCAGCAGTATCGGCGTGAACAAGAATAGACTTGCAGGCGTACTCCAAGAATGGGAACTCCTTTACCAGGCTGTTCTCCATACCCAGTGATTCCGGAATTTGTGGGTTGTCGATGGCGTTACCGATAGCCTTGCGAGATATGTAGGCGCTACAGCATGATTTCAGCCTCTCGTGACCCTGAATTTCCCAGTCTGTCCCAAATTCTGGCCATAGTCTGGAAAGACCTTTATCCTTGATAAGAAAGTCACGAACAGACTCATGAATGAACTGCACGGTAGGCTTGCTGCCTTTCGTGGTCTCAGCAAGTCCTTTAGAAGAACTAATGATACATTTGTTGAAGCAGTCCTTAGCATCCGAGCTATTGATAGCCGGCATTTCCGTATCTGCCAAGTCTTCCAGTAGTAACCCACACCATAGTGCGTGGTAGTACTCTCCAGGCGTTAGTGGTCGTGTTGAAAGAAGAATCCAGAGAAGAGAGAGCAAAAGATCTTCCATATGCTCTTGGTCTCGGGTTAAGAGATCTCTGAAAAGCTCGCTTAACTCATTTGGCACCTCTTGTAATCTTCTTCGAAGTGCTAGGCGTCCACGGCGATTTTCTTTGTTCAGAATATCCACCACCAGAGCAACCCAGAGAAAAACGCCAGCCGCCTTCTCAAGCATCATCTGTTTCAGCTCGTCAACCAAGACAGCATCCTGAATTCGTAAGTTTTTGAGGATATAGTGTTTCAAGTCTTCGTCATGACCGTCTTGACCTTCTAAGGTCAGTCGAATTCCTGTCTTGATATCGATGTATGGGTAATGTCGGCTCGAGAAGCACACCCTGAACCTGACATTATTTTCCAAACAATGCTCTGCGACTTCTTCAAAAAATATGACCATATCCTGGACCTGCTGCTCGTCACATTTATCTAATGCATCGACAAAACATCTAAGTTCTCGACTTTCGAGGGACTCGACTGCAGAACGGAATAGATCTTTGAGGATGGCCAAGGGTGGACAGGAGACCTGGTTGCGCGGGACTAAGTCGGGGTCGTCGAGAACATGCTGAAGATCGGGGAAGCCTTCAAAAAGCTGGAGAAGTAGGGATTGGTACATGCCCGACAATGACTTTTCTAGTAGTCCTCCTCTAGCATTGAAGAAGAACGAGATGGTGAGGGCTTGTTTCATGATATCCGTTTTCTTGGTCTTCATATAGATGAATTTCATGATAATCGATTTACCAGCACCTGGCTTACCTCGAATCCAGAGAAATCCGTGATGTTGGGATTGCTTCTCTCGGTCGATCCATTCAAGGTAGCCAGGGTGTTTTAGAAACCAGGTGCAGGTCTTGGAATAAGCAGACTTGATCGTAGTCCTGCGTGAATCAATTTGCTCGAATTTGAGAGAGTCGAGTAGCTGTTGTCGGCGACTAGGATCAGCTTGGCTAGCTATGGTAACAAATGCAAATTAGCTTTTTTACTTTCGTGATTTCATGTTAGATACTTACAAGAACAGGGTTGAAGATTTAGTTCTTGCCGTGTGTCACTGACTGCTGGTAGGGTCTCTAGGAGCTCTCTTGCATACGCGGCAGCGACTGCTGCAGCATATCTTTGCCACTCTTTTGCCTTATGCGAGTCTGAATAGTCGTATATGCCTCGAATCGGGAGGCAAGGAAGAACATCCATTAAACCTGCAGCTTCCATCTCAAAACAGATAATATCCAGCTCTCGTGCTAGCCTATCGCGGGTCATAGCGTCTCTCATAACCTGATTACTAGAAGCAATACCGCCGTAATGGATTACCGGCTGGGACGATTGTCGTGGCTCTCTCTGTGTCAGTTGTGACCTATCGCACTCCCGGCAGGTCTTTTGTGAAAGATCGTGCATATACGACGGCTCAAATAGGTCATCGGCAGTTTCTGGACGATCATACGTCGGATAGCCCTCCATCTTTTCGCAAAGAATGCCCGAGATGCGGCTTGAATTCAATTCGTGCCTGGCCCTTAGAGTCGTTATGGCTGTGAGAAAGAAATGACTAGGAACTCTGGGAACCGCTGTCGTTTGAATTCGGCCACCAGCCATAACCTTCCCAAAGTCGTATTGCATGACTCTACTTCCAACGACAATATCACCCAAGCGAACATCCAGCTTACCAGGCACTCCACCGCCGATACCGACCATTAATCCATGGCGAATTAATGGAAAAGTACGGGTCAAGTTTGTTAATACGTTTGTAGCATTATTATTCCCATATTGGCCTTGAGGCAAGCATGCGATAACGATATTGTGATCTTTAATATTCCCAAGCGTATAGGTATTGCTGTCGTTTGAACGCCTGGGTAGTTCGCCGTGGATCTCGTCTAGCATAGCTAGTGTAGCACTCATCTCGAAATGCAATGCACAAATCCAAGCTATAGTATAGCGACTATACTGGCGGTTATCGTCAACGCTTCTATATGCGAATTTCTGCCGCTTCAACGGCGGATGGTCTTCATTATTGCTTGTAAACAAGGTAGTGGAGTTCATCTTGGCCGAACTGTTCTCAGACTGTATGCCAGATATATAAGGCAGAAAATTTGATCCTATGAAGAGTTAAAAAGAAGAGTTTATCTTGACATTGTGAGGCTTTTAAAATTGTTGTTTCTTCCAGGACTGAAGAGGACAGCTGAGGGGAAAGGGGAAGTGATGTGGTAATAAGGCAACAAGGCAGCAACCAGGCGGTAATTAGGCAGCAACACCTGCCTTGTCAGTTTGCCCGTTACTTAACAAATACGTGGTAACCTGGCTAATTACCTCTGCCTATAGACCACTTTCTCTTTATCGCTTTATTTCAGAATTCTATAAGTAAGAAACGTCTTGTTGTAGCAAATTACTGATAGTAGAAGAAGTAAAGAAATAGTAAGTGAGAATTGAGAGTAAGGTACATAGCGCTTGTAGCAGATGGACTTTAGACCTTGCAGTCTGGCATCGTAAAAGGTTGAAGAAAATTTCCTCCTACGTTATCAGGTTATCAATCACTTTATTCTGGGCTTAACTTTACCTCGCACATCTATGGTTTTAGATGTGCTGTAGTAATTATCACAATGTTCCCCATATGGTTTAAGACATGCATGCAAGACTACCTAGCTATCATCTAGTTTTTGTTCTTCCCGAGTGCCTTTGATGATCGAGCAAACAAGCACGCAAGGACCTCGTTTTAATTACAAGTATCATTTTGATACTTCATATTTCTATACGGGGATGGAAAGATTGATGACTGGTTCTTCGCGCTCCCCCTTCTCTTTCACCGGACTTGTTTTTCTATATCACAGGTAGAAAGGCTATAAGAGGTTGAGCCTCTAATCCTGTGAATGGGCAGAGAAGCTCTTAGGTAACGGGAGTAAACGCTGTTGTTCACATTTGGCTCTTTATCCCTATCTAACCGCCATGGCAAAGCACACACAAAAGGTTCTCAAGGTTAAGAGAAAATGCTTATATTATGCCCGGCCTAAGGTACTTTATTCACTTTCTAGTTCTCCATTCCGGATCGCTATGAATTCAAGTTATTTATTTTCCCGTTTTCTTTGATAAGCTTTCGTAAAAAGCTTTGGCCTTGGGATGTACGGCAACCTTGCTTGGATCAAAGTTCAACACTTGCAATCCTTCTATGCTCCTCGTTCGTGAAAGTGCGACATAAGCTTGGCCTGTCTCGAATACACGTTCAAGGTCTACCTTGACACGGTCCAATGTCTGACCTTGTGCTTTATGTATGCTAAGCGCCCATGCGAGGATGAGAGGGACTTGAACGCGCGTTGCCAGTTTGTTGACGACCCAGCCGTCTGTCTCCCATGGTTTAGGTAACCATCGTTCAACAGCCCATTCCACAGGCTCGCAATGGTGAATCCGCGGTTTACCATCGCGCATTGTAAAAAGGACCACAGGATAAAGGGGTAAGAGTTTGTCCGTCACCTCATCGCTATTATGATGAGTATTACCGTCTTCCCATGAAGTGTGCAAGAACGAAAGAGTGTTGCAGAAGTCAATAACGCAGCCCTGTGACCCGTTCACGAGGGTCTGGTCGATGTTTTGGGTGAGCATGACTTGTGCCCCAACCTTCAATGTCAGATACTTGGGAGCTATGCAGTCGCTTAGGAGCATTTTGCGGATATCTGGGTTTTTAATCGTCCCACCATCTTCTGCAATGTATTTGTGGGCGTCGCGATCGATGTCTTGCAGTCGTCTTAAGTTCGCCCTGTCCGCTTCGCGACGTAGCGGGAAAAGCTCAGTGGCTTCTACACCTTTATGTTGCACAGGCCTGTGTAATTTTCCGAACTTCTCAACCGTGGCAGGTGAGAGACTGCCTTCTCGGACCTGGTTCAGCATTGTGGTGAATTCAGGATCTCTCTGCCTGTAAATTTGTGTGAGGTTGATGGTATGTCGTATGGCACGATTCCATGACTTGGACTCGAAACAGAACTTTGGGCTGCCGTCATCTGCTCCCTTTCTTACTGGCGGAAGCTGGAAGAAATCGCCAGAAAGGACGAGCTGTATACCTCCAAAGGGTTCGTCTGTTTCTCGTACCGCGCGCGCGATTGCATCCAGCTTATCGAAGAGGACGCAGTCAATCATGGAAATTTCATCAATAATCAAAACACGAACGTCCATCCAGCGCTTTAGTTTGATCTTGCTTTCCACGATGTCCTTGATGAGCTTTTTGGTCGGTGCTTCGCCAAGGCCAATTCCTGTAAACCGATGGAGGGTTGTACCGCCAATGTTTTGTGCTGCAAGGCCCGTTGAAGCTGTTACACCAATGCAATCCCTGTCTCCGAGGTACTTTGCCACCAAGCTTTGGACGATCTTCCTCAGAAGTACTGACTTACCAGTACCTGCAGCGCCCGTAAAAAAGACACTTTCCCCCCGATTTACCACGAGGTTGAAGACAGTCTGTTGCTCTTCGCTTAGTCTTGTTTCGTCCGAGTATGAAAGTGTTGCCCGGTTCTCATTACTGTCGGCCGTTCCAGCCGATTCAAGATGATGTTTTGGTGCCATTTTATGTCCGCGCTTGGACTTCTTTCTCAGATTATTGGTGGTGGAGAGGAACATAGGGGCACAAAGCCTCCGATGCGCTGCTGCCCCATCAAATACCAGTGAGCCCGTCCGCGCAAGGCTCCGAGAACCGTAAGCTGTCGTAAAATTTAGGTGCTGTATTTATCTCATGTGGTAATTCACTTACATCTATGAATGCGACCTGCCCAAAGAAGTAACATATATCGGACACACAAGGGAAATCCTGTGTGTATAGGGACAAAAAACCAAGCACCGACCCCGCAGACCAGGATTGTGTCTTATCCCAGGCGTGCCGTCACGTGCTTCTGCGAGAAGCTCTGGGTGGTTTTTGATGCGTTTTATGGTTGAATCCTATGCCAGGCGGTGCTCTTAATAATTCAAATCTTAAATTAATCTTTCCGGAATTGATTTGGCGACCCACGGATTTGATTGAATTGATTAGAAAGATTTAACTTGCATTGGTTACAGATCTAATCTTATCGATAAGGATAAGATAGGATACTTCCTCAAAGAAAGAGAATTATGACTACCCTATATGAAAATTGAAAATCTCGCCTTCTACATGCTTGATACTGGAGCGTCGTGAGAAAGAAACAATCCGCTCTTGAGCACATGGGTGTCAATATATGTTAATCTAGATTCGTCTAGGCCATCCTGTTATTCGGAATAGGAATGAATCTCACGTTATAAAAAGGTCGTCAACTCGCGTATTTTATCCAACGAACGAGGTAATTTTACGTTTGATGTCATTCAGAGATTTGCAAAGTCTGGAATTGAAAAAGTTGAAGGTTAAAGCAGCGAAAAACAGAAAAGTTGAGTTTATCCGACCTTGTTTTGTAGCCATATATTCAATGAACGATTATTTCTCTTTTCACTTGGAGGTGGGAGGCGCAAAAATCTCGAGTCTTATCAATTTGATTTACACCTTTACGTGCTTGTAGAAGCTGGATATACATGCGACAACGGGGGTCGTTAAGCAAACATTACGGATGTATGAGGAAGAGTTAATGAGATCAATCAGGCATTGCAACTGCTATTGGGCCATGTCTGGTAAAATTCTGATATGCCAGAAGGCAATGCCCTATCAAGTGAACGGGAATTAGGTCTGGAGTCTCAACTGTCCCAGCTACAATGCTAGCTTTTGATCCGAACTAGGGTCGTGCTAGGGAATCATATGGCCATAATGGAGGGCTAGTTGCCGGCGAGATTACCTTATCGTAACCTCATCCTGGTGCTAGAAATGGTAATTGACTGTTCTAGACAGAAACAGACTAACCTCCACAATTTCTATGTCCATCACGTCACAGGAACGGATGTGGTTTATTTGTTGGTAGAGCAACACTAAGTCTGTGGCTCATG
Source organism: Fusarium sp. VM40 (assembly GCA_954870535.1). Taxonomy (NCBI): domain Eukaryota; kingdom Fungi; phylum Ascomycota; class Sordariomycetes; order Hypocreales; family Nectriaceae; genus Fusarium; species Fusarium sp. VM40. Next base: position 403,552 of record CATPAH010000015.1, read on the forward strand.
GTGACGTACTCGACTCGAGAAACGGAGCCTTATATACTGCACGCAAAACACCACAAAATATTATTTACTTACTCAGTTCTGATTCCGAGTAACAAAAATCTCCAATTAATTCAAAATGTCTTCTATCCGTGTCTGCCAACCTCTATTCCGCCGCGCAGCTCTGCGCACAGCACCCACCCTCAACACCACAGCCAGAAGATTTGTCAACACCGAAACCGCCCCAACGCTCTACTCAGCCCACGCCAAAGTAATCGGCGCCCGAAAAGGCCGCGTCGAGGGCGAGAACCTCAATGTCGAACTCACCATGGCCAAAGCCCTCGGCGGCCCCGGCGACAAGGGAAAGACAAATCCCGAGGAACTTTTCGCTGCGGGTTATGGCGCGTGCTTCCAGTCTGCTATGAACGCGTGCGCTTCTCAGATGGGCATCACGATGCCGACAAATACCGAGGACAGTATTGTTGAGACGACTGTGCACCTCGTGGGAGATATGAAGAAGCTTGATATGAGTCTGCGTGTGGACATGAAAGTCAAGGTTAAGGGCTTGAAGAAGGATGATTTGGAGAAGGTTGTGGAGAAGGCTAAGGAGATTTGTCCTTATTCAAAGGCCACGAAGGGCAATGTGGCGACGAATGTTGAAGTTGTCCAGATGGACTAAACTAGTCACTGGGCAATATTTATTAAAATATTAATTCAGCTTGAGCAAAAAGCTATACGTATTGGTACATAATTTTGTGCTCCATAAAAGACCGTGGAGAAAGAATTGGGTCGATTCACAGCGATAACTGCACAGCTCGCAGCAGCAGTCATAATGTGTAGACAAATATTAATTCACCCCGAAATTGGCAATAAAAAAATGGTATTCAAAAATCCAGTCGTCAGTGTAATTTAATGGAGTCGCCTAAATATCCCAAACCGTTCATGACTCAGGTTCCAGTGTCATTCCAATCTTCGCGAATCAACTCCGCACCCTTCTCTCCAATCATGAAAACAGGCCCAACAATGTTAACATCCGGCAAAACAGGAATGATACTGCAATCCACAACACGAAGACCGTCTACCCCATAGACCCTGAGACGTGCATCCACAACGCCTCCGTCGGCCTCAGGAAGCATTTGGTTCGTGCCAGCAGCGTGCCAATTGGGGATACTGTTGGCCTTGACGTACTCGAATATGGCGTCTTCGTCGTCATCGTCTACGGCTGCACCGGGGCTCACTTCACCATTATTCTCACCGTATGTGTATTTTGACAAGGCGGGATGAGCGAGAATTTTGCGGAGGTAGTGGAAACCTCGAATGGCAATGGCACGGTCCGCGTCATGAGTATAGTACTGTAAATCGCGATTAGTGAAGCCTTCGAGGGAAGAAGATAGATTAAAACACGTACATTTGGGTTAATATTAGGAGCCATAGCCATCGACGTGCCCTTTAAAGTAATATTGCCCCGTGACAGAGCCACCATGCTGCTCGTCGTCAAGGATATATAAGATTCGTTGGAAAGTTGCTTGTAGTACGGTGTTGGACCTGAAGGGTACCACGTTGACTCGAAAAGGTACTCGATATGGGACTGGTCAGCAAGGCCTGCTTCCACCACTGCACCTGCGCCGATATCGAAGAGCTCCTGTTCCGAAAGTCGCTGGAATCCATTGGTTATACCGGATGGAGCGGTATACGGCCCAGTGCCGTTGTTGTAGAACTCCTGTTGACGGATCAGTACATGTTAAGTTGCTCGTTATAATGGGGACTAACCTCTTGAGCTTCTTGCAGCAACGTGAAGTCGGATGCGAGCTGAGACGAAGAGAATTTGAGCTCATCGCCCACTCTTGCCATAATACTAAAAACACTATGATCGTTCAAACTAGATTACATTGATTAGCGGTGTTGGAAATCCAAGCGTTGAGATTAGCGTACTGTTGGCCAATGTTTTCATTTATAACGACAGGCTCGATGGCGAACTTCTCCAGCTCAGCGGATGGACCAAAACCCTGGACCAGAAGATTAGTAAAAGGAGAGAAATTGAAGTATTGGCATGCGAACCGAAACCATCAGGAGTTGGGGTGACTGAAACGCCCCCATCGACACGACGACTTCCTTGGATGCATGGACTTGATGCATTCTCCCCGTTGGATGATCCATGAACCGAACTCCCGTTACTTTGGGCTTCTCTCCCGAAGTATCGGACAGAAGTTGTTGGACAGGTGCATAGTACAGAACGTCCAGGTTCTTCCGTCCAAGAGCCTTCTTCAAGTACCCATCATAACTAGAGCTACGCAAGAGATGCTTATCGAGCGTGGCAGTACCTTGCTTGACACCTGTGCTGTTGCCCGTATTGTAATCCTTGACTACGGGGATATTGGCCGCTGCGCAGGCGTTCATAAAGGCAACGCTCGTTTCAGGGACGTAGCCTTGATATGCGATCTCAAGGGGCCCGTCGCCGTAGGCTTTGCTGTCGAATGTCTTGTACGTATCATCGAAGCCCTTAGATTCGTTTTGAGGATTGAAGTGGGTGCCCTAGCGGGTGAGCGACTACCCAACTAGTAACAGTTCGAACGCTTACCTTGATGAACAGAGGATAGACGTCGTCCCAGGACCACCCTGGGTTTCCTCTACTCTCCCATAGGTCGTAGACGGTTGAAGTGCCACGCCCGTAGTAGAATCCATTGATCATACTACTTCCACCGAGCCCCTTGCCACCTGTTTCAGTCAGCTGATAATTCTTCTTTGGAGGGACCTCAAGACGCACGATGATAGGTGAGAATTCTCCCATCAAGGCCTTCCTGCGGTGTTGTATCGAACCTCCAGTCGATGGGTGAGCCTGTCGGTCGACAATCAGCGTATGATTATTTGGACTTGTGGCATATCATCACTTTACCTGTAATTAAAGAATTTCCACCAAGTGGCTTGTATGCTGCCACGACGTTCGGATCAGGTCCAGCTTCCAGGACGAGGACCCGGAATTTCCCAGATTCACTGAGTCTATTAGCAACGACAAGACCAGCAGTTCCACCTAAGCCCAATCTGTTAGCACCAGACTCGGAAGTGATACAATGGAGACGATCACCTCCAGCAATGACAAAGTCGTATTCGTCTTGGATCACAGCCCTGTCGATCCCTTTGATTGGGCGAGCCAGGATGCCGTGGGCACTGAAGAGGCCAATGGCGATAGCGAGTGTAGATCCGAGCATCGTGGTAGCTGAGCTAGCACCAGCAACCAGAGAACGAGAGTGCGTGGAATTGGGCAAGTACGAAACACAACGGCATCAAGTCACAAGAAGTATAGGTCAAGAGATGCTCAAACAAAGGCGCAAGGTCCTTTTTGAGCATTACCCCTCTAATTGAGACTCATAACTGCCAAGGCTGACATGGTGTGCTTACTCTGTACGAGCGCCCTGGACGTCATTTCGACCTCTGTGTGTCCCAAAAACCAGTAAAGTGAATCAATAGTCGGTGTTTTAGAGCCTTGGGAGCATAATCGCCAACTGCTTCCCCGCACATTTCCACTAGCGTGATCCTTCGGCTGGCGGGTAAGATCTTGTTTACCTTTAAACGGGCGGAATTAAACGTGATCGGCGATCGCAACATGACGTGTGTATTTGAGTTTTGAATAACCTTTTTAGTTTTGACTATGGCCATGGAGCTAACGAAGCATTTGCGTGTGGCAGAACCACAACAATTTCTTTAAAATGAAAATTAGTCAAACTTGGGTAACGAAGAATAATGAGAACACCGTGTCTTTCGAATTGGATCATGCTACATTCTTCGTTGAATAACCTCAAAATCAATCCCCCAAGACCCTGTTGTACCATTCTCTCCAACTTCCCTTGCAGCTTCACAGCAAATCCACCAATCCTGAAATGTCCCACGCACATTGCGTATCAAGCAGCCGCCGCCACAATGTGGCTATGTAACCTTAGAGCTTAGACTGATAGTATGGCGAAGACTCAACGCTATTTATGACCTTAACTTTGACCTTGACCTTGTTTCTATCTTCTGCACATATGCTCAGACAGACATAAACGAGCCACAGAACCAGAACCACGCCAAGAAAGGCAAGGCACAGGAAGAGTTCTATCGCCAAGAACTTGATCAGGACACCCAATGTCAACGCGACAGAGCCTGGTCCTCGAACCCCAGGCTCTTGACTGACACCGGAAAGGTTTATGAGACCCCTTGGACCCTCCTCCATAGCGTTTTCAACAAAGACACCTGCCCCAAGGAATGCCACGGCATCGAGAAAGGCAACGATGTAGAGCATCCAGCACCGCAGCTGATCGCGCAAGATGGTCAAGTAGAGGATGGTCAGAGGGAGAAGAGCGAAAGAGATAAGGGTTGAAATCAGGCTGAGAGCTGCGGCACCTTGCATGAGGGCCTTGAGGCGGGAGGGCATGACGAGCTCGTCTTTGACTTGGGCGAGTGCAGTGGTCCAGGGCAGCATCTTCCTTTTGAGGACGGAAGGACCATCGCCTTCTCTGAGATGTGTCTCGATAGCAAAAGACACCATTTCCTCAACGCTAAATGAAGGTGGAAAAGCATGCTTGCATAAAGCCTCGTTGGTGCGGTTGTAAACAGCACACATGCCTGTAGTATGCTGGGTTAGTCAAAGCAGAGTTTATAATACAGTGAAACATATACTGACCTGAAAGGCCCCAGTACCAATGGTCAGGGAGCTCGTTGATTTGGAGATCGTTGACAGAGACGTCGGTGAGGTTGGCTGCTGCATCGACAAGCTCCGCACTACCAACGCGAAACAAGTGGATAGAATGAGTGTCGGGAGAAGAGCAGCTAATGAGGACAACCATGTTGCCAATAAGGCCAACTGAAGAATATGTCAGTTATGATGTTATTGATATTTGAAAAGAATGACTTACGAAGGATTGCAAGCATGAACCATATCAGGCGGTATTTCGCATCTCCGATGCCGATAATCCTGAGCAAGAATTCGCTGGTATTCATTGTGCTTTGAGTAGTGTGCAGCGCGGATAAGTTCGCACGCTGTATTGAGAAACGAATGTATTTGGAAAAAAGAGTAAAAAGAATGTGGTTGTGGTAATGCAGATATCTCCATTCTAGCTGGGAAAACCTGTGTCTATATACTTATCATTTGCTTTTTCAATTCAAAAACGCATCCTTTTTCTAAATCAAGCATCATGTCAATTTGCGGCTGAGCATTCGAATGCTTGTGATGCTGCAGGAACAGTCGAGCGCTAAGGTTGATCTGATCTATTGGCTGTTCTTTAAGTGTGGAAGTATTTTTACTGTTCAGGCGGTCTCCTCAATGCGGCCTTCAGGTGATGTAAGGTGGAGGGATTGGAGTGTTGGGCGGGGTGCCATACAGTCGAGTCCTCATTTGACGCCTCGGCGCAAAAAGACTTGGCAATGTGGACGTGTTAACAGACTGACATGAAACTATTGATTTTTCAATCTAATTTCGGGTACTCTACAGTATAGCGAGATAACTGCTATAATGTGAATGGACGAGGTTGGGAACGGGTACAGAATAAGGTTGCTGATGTAGATGGCTTTTGGCAGATGAATTAACCATAATGTTTAAGGTTTAGTACAGTGGTGTAGTCTCGATAAGGCCACAATCAATAAGAAAATCCCATCGATAACAATATTGAAACCTGATACATGAAATCCATCTCTCACGACTCATTCTGTACATCTCAGCCTACCAACACTCCCGATCTGGTGATCCCTGAGCATCGCCACAAAAGTCCACACCGTCTCTCCAAATCATGTAACCCATATCAGTAGAGTTCGCTGTTGGGTTTATCCATAACAATTGTCCAGTGCCCGCAATATACCAGCCACAACTGTCAGTCACTACTTCTGCCGCTCGTGTCACCCAATCCGCCGATGTAAGAGCATCCACAAAAGCATTGTTGCAGCTGAAGGCTACGGCATCACCGCGAATAGAATAAAACGCGGTTTGGGGTCCAACTACCCAGATCGTCGAGCCCATTTGATCCTTCAGATTCTGGACCGCATCGTCGCAGTTACCATGATTGAGTTCGACGCCACAGCCGCACCATGTGGTCCAACGTTGCTCCCGCTTCTCTATCATGGTTCGTTTCGCTATGGAGACTTCTGCAAGTGTAGCTTCAGTCTCAAAGTTGGAGACGCGTTCGTGTATCTCTTGACCCTGTGCATTGCGGTGCACTTTGTAGAAGCCATCTGTGGTACCTTTAGGGACTTTGAAGGCGTCAGTGAAATAGAAGAGGGCTGAGCCGGCGAGGATGTTGGTGAAATGCATATTTGAGAGGAATGCGTAAAACGTTGAAGCCAGTACTTTAGAAAGATGATGAGATGAATCGGTAAAGCCTGTGGATATTGTCATCGCCTCTCTTGTTCTTTTTATATTCATTTCCACCGCCTAGCAGTACTCTTTGACTTCGTTACAATGTGCAACAACGTTTGGAATCATTTAGGCTGACTATGCATAAGCAATCTACTTCTAGTAATATTTTTCTACTTCTCTTCAGCATCACAAATCAGTTGATGCATTTAGTCTTACATGCATGCCCCTTTGACTGATTAGGAAAGCTCCGTTTAACTTGTGTCTATGCAGCTTTTACTTTTACGTCAGTAACTTGAATAATATTACCGTTTTCCAGCAAGGGCTTATTGGAAGCCAGAGTATGTTCGTTCAACGTCTAGTCTAGGACTCACACTATGAAAGGATGGAGAACAGGATTCCATTATCAATATTGCCGATTCTCATAGCCTGTTTATTTGGATTTAATATTGAGGGGTACTTCAAACAGCGAGCATTATGTTCTTTACTACTTAAGCATCAAAATGTTCTGTTGCTAATGTTGGACACGGTACTCCGGGAACCGGTGTGGAGAGGCAAGCAAGGCCGATCTTGAAGCAACTGTGAATTTTGACGATGAAACTGCTAGTGTTTGTGTCACTTGGAAGGCTCTTTATGTGTTCGCATGCATCTCTACAGGTTTATGGCTGCTTTCTGCTGGGGTAGGATTCTTCGGGGCTTGATATGAATGTCAAGGGTTATTATTGTTATTATATTGTTTTACGCCGGGGCATTCCTACAAGGGGATAAAGGGCGCCTAGCTAGGTATCTAAGATTTATATAAAGATTGAAGCCTATATTATATCTCTAGAACCTAAGTCTAGGAGGTTATATAAGGGATATACTTATAGGTTACCGTCTAGGAGGTAATAATGATTCTAGATGGCATTAGATACCTTTAGGTATAGTGACGGGAGTGTAGGGTAGGTTCGTTACTAAGTGGATCTACCTGGGGCAGATCCTTGTAAAGAACTGGGTCTTGCGAGCCAGTGTTATGTACTTAGTCCAATCCTTTCCTAACTTATTGTTGATCTCTACCCGCCTGATGAATGTCAAGGGTGTCAAGTCCAACTACAAGCAGGTCGGTCGTGGTAGTCGTCATGGCCATCGCCAAGCTGCCTAGTCCACTCACGTTTGCATCGTTGAGACAACCTTCTATAGCGGAGGAACGCGGAGACATATAGAGACTGAGAGACAGGCTATTGGCAGGCCCAATTCATAGCCGAGGTTGGGTGCTAGCTGGGATGAACAGTGTTGCCAAGAATCTAGACTAAATTTAAGAAAACCCATTACGCAAATGCGGGGAAGTTCTGGAGCACTACATACAATTATGATAATTACAGCATAGCTTAGCGTGGAGGCGGCAGGTGTCCGGGGACATTGTCCGGGGAAACTGTGCGGATGAGCTATTGGCTCATATCATCGGTCAAGTAGCCCCAAGGTAATTATTGTATTATTTATAAATCACAGAGGATCCTACAAAAGTCTGTTAAGGTGTAGACACATCCTCTCTCATCTCTTTTCTGAAGGTAGCCTTTCTGTGAATACCAAAATGGTCCGGTCTTTACTTCTTGTCGCCGGATTATTATCCACTACGCACGGGCGTGTACATGAGCTCATCGTGGGCAACTTCGCCAATAATGTTCTGTACACATTGAGCTTCGACGACAAGACCTACAGCCTGGATCTCATTGCGAACATCTCCGTTGCGACAAAGAATTCATGGATTTCATTTAATGTAAGCCCTGTCACAAACTATCGCGAATAGTATGCTAACCTCGATAACAGCACGATAAGACTACATTGTACGGAACAGATATCATTTATACTCCTGCTGAGGAAAATTGGACCAAACCGCCAGTTTATGTCAGCCACACGATCAACAACAGTAGCAGCATTACAGTCGACAAGGTTTTGACGGGAAAGAAAGGTTGCAATGGTACCTCGATCTACATCGTCGCCGACATGAAACCTCCTTACAACGTATATGGTGTTGACTTCTGGGGAGCACCTGGCTGCGGCACCGTCATGTCGGTTGATGAGAACGGAGCTCTTGATAAGACTGTGCAAGACTACAATTTTGCGCCTGGCTCAAACGTACACGGAACGGCCCTGTCGCCTGACTCAAAGTTCATTTATTCTGCCGACATGGGCAATAACTCCATCTGGACGCATCCCGTTGATCGGAGAACGGGCAAGCTTGGCGAGCCTGTAAGTAGGGTTGATGGACCAGCTGAGCATTCAGAACCTCGCCACGTTGCGGTCCATCAACAAAGTGGTAAGGCCCTCTACACCGTCACCGAAATTACGAGCCAGGTCGCCTGGTACAAGCTCGACCGCCGCACCGGTATTCCGCAGCCTCAGAAGAACGTCTACTCTCTTATCCCAGAGGGCCTTGACGTCAAGGGTTACAGAGGCGACGAGATCGCTGTGTCTCCCAGCGGAAAGTACCTGTGGGCAACGACCCGATCTAGGGATGTCACCAAGCCAGGCTTCCTCTCGGTGTTCAAACTCGACAAGAAAGGTGCGATTGTGAGTCAAAATTTTATCCGCCGTACAAGCTCAAGTGGCGGTGCGGCGAATGCCGTTACGCCTATGGACAAGAGCGACCGTTTTGTTGTTGTGACGGATAGTGCAGATGGCTTTGTTCAAATTTGGGAATTGATGGAGGACGGAAGTTCGGCACACGTTGTTGCACATATCAGTCTGAAGGACAAGGGAAACGCTAGATATCATTCGGGATGCTGTGCCAACGCCGTCTGGCTCACCTCCTACTAGATATAGCGAAATTGGCCATGTTTTCTAAATGTCGCATTAAATATGAGACAAGTAGACAGACTCTCTGGAAACAAGAAATAATTGTTGATGATTGAGAATGTTCGGAGCACTAGCAGGGTTATTAAACCTCACCCGCGGTCACTCCCCACGGGGTTTGCCCGAGCTCTGTTTTCTCAGATAAATCTCGGTTAATCTTATTCATCATGGTACTTGATTATTAGAAGCTTACCGAAAAGAGGTCCCAGTTTAACCATATGTATTCGGCTCTTTGCTATTCCTGCTGTCACAGTCAGGCCATGACCCAGGCCATCTTAAGATCGCGTCCAGCCCTACCCCCGAAGATACCGCTGATAAAATGATGAAGCATTCCAGAGTCATATTTAACGCTAAATAGACGGATCGAGTTTCATTGATATAGACTGATAATCCATGTCTATCCCGTGCCTATACCAGTGCCGTGGCTACCACTTCATACCAGTTTCCAAGGGGCCATAACCATAAGTTCTCAAATGCATATTCTTTGAAAGACGATTTAGTCGAATTATAAGGTGGTCGTTGTAGATCCGTCATCAATCCCCTACTCGGGTCCAATTCTGGCCCATCTGAGGCTCACGAATGTCTACCTAGTCTACTGATCAACAGGGTCTATTGCTACCAGGTCGAAACCAGCAATTAAACCTTCACAACGACAGTCCAGCCAGTGAGGGAATGTGCCTCGCCAGAGACATGCTGCCTTACTTTCATGGCTATGAGAAGTGTTGTAAGTACTGTTTGTGTTTGTACTCTTGCGGCTATAATATATTCAAGGGATTAAAATGTCATGCTCCAGTCAACGGCTTTGGTTGGGTACTAATACCATGATCCAGGCGCCCACGAGGAGGACAAAAGACATATGTGATGTTAACGGGCTTTAGGCACCCCATCACCCTCTCATGAAAGTAACGACATGTGAGAGCATCGTGGAGGCCATCGGCTTCACGAACAAAAGGCACGGAGTGATGGGTGGTTCTGTTTGGGCCTGTTGCATCCGCCCCATTTCATAAATGGACACATGCTTCCCGGATAGGGTACTATTAAGAGTCTAGACCACCCTTTTTTCAACCAACAGCCTTGCTACAGAGTTGCGACAACCAACATGCAGGTAATGCAGGGTTGAGTGCCAGGCGATTGGCTGAGAAATGATACGATGCCCCACGCCGCATTACCCTTCCCATCTAGCTACCGACACAAACACCAGTTGACCCAAACTGTCATATTGATGGTGTAGAGTGTGTTTGTCTTTGACCTGGCCATGGCACCATTACTGGTGCGATACCTTGAAGTACCCTTAGAGGGCTACGAAGTGGCCAACTTAACATGGGAGCTTGAGGTGATTCCGAAAAGCCTCCCAATTCCCTTGCTTCTTTAAACTGCTTCCATATCGAACTCCATGTCCTTCCATACGTGTATAAGTACCTCTAACATTAATCGCGAGCCCAATTATAAGACAAAGAACGTGGGTCCGATTACATGCAATCCATTCTCGGCAGGGAAGGGACCCATAGCTATAAATATGGGCGCTTGTTCTTTTTCCTCTTTACTTTTCTTCGTCCCATCTTGTATTACCTAGTCCGGTCTGTATCTACACCGAAGCAAAGGACTATCACCAAACAGACCCATACCACCAAACATCCACCCATGGCTTCGAAAATCCCCGCGACTTCAACAACAGATGATTTCCCCACCAAACAGCCGTCTCAAGTTGCTGACGTCTCTCAGTCACTTCACAGCCCCGGTCGCGACAGGTCTCATAACGGTCAGTAATTGCAGAGCTTTTCTAAAAGCGCCCAAATGATATCCTTCAAAAGGCTTAACACACTAAAGATAATACGCCAGTAGGTAGGACCGGATCTAGTGAGCCTGACATCTGGATACGCCCTGAGGCATATGAGCGAAGACAAAAACGCCGCGAGCAGGGTGATAATGAAGATGATGGTATTATTGGTAAAATAGTTTGCACTCCTTTCTCTGTTAACTCAACTATAACTCATATCTATGTAGATGTCTTGGTTTGCGAGTTTTATGTATCTACCGTGGCTATAAGTGGTGTTATTTAGGATTATGGGTAGTTCTATTAGAGATCTTTATAATTATTATCTTTGAAGCTTTTATTAAGACACCTGACTACCTTTCTAAAAGTTTCCAGACTTTATGTCCATTAGTATATTTTATACTAGAAAAATAAGAATTAGTAATATTGTTAGTAGTTAAAAATCTGTACCCGAATTTAATCAGTATAAAGTAGACTTCTAACCGAAGCTAATTTATACTTATTCTGCCCATAGGCTTATACATTCTACTTTATACTTACTAAATTAGCATTTAACTTTACAGCTTTACTCTCTTACAGAAATCTCTATCAACTTTGCACGTAAGGGTCCTTAACCATTATAAGATTTTTAAAAACATAGGTTCTATTCTAAGTATGCTTGTACAGAAGTTCGACTCTTTCTTATTCAAATCTTCACTATCATAAAGTGACCCGTTGTAATAAAATATCTGTGATACCACAGCTATTTACAGATCATGACGAGCGTATTTACTCTTATGTCTGATCTTTTCTCCGTACTTGAACAGAAGAAAAGGCATAGGAATGAAGGCGATTGAGATAAATGCCAGTGTGGAACTGGCCCAGTTGACGCCAAGCTTGGTGTACATCGCGGTCGCAAACAAGGGCTGTCATCTGTTAGTTGATGTGCAAGTATGTTGAACGGTGTGACTTACAAAACCAGCACCAAAGGAGCTTCTGAAGAAATCGTTACCAGCAAGCACGGAAGCTGCATACTCGGGATACGCATCACTCAAGTAGTTCAAGACCGAATTAAATAGAAGGAAGGCACCGATGGTAAACCACGATGTTCCAATGATCGGAACGATCCAATGAACATCTACCCGAGACGCCCAACCAAACCAGAACAAGCAAATAGGAATGCAAAAAGCGCCGACAAAGGACGGCGGTAATCGCCATTCAGGTTTAAGCTCGCCATCACCATTGAACTTTGGCTCGATGTACTTGTGCTGGTACCAGACAAATGGTGGCAGAACGACAAAGACGCCACACAAGATTCCCAGGTAAGCAAGACCTTGAATACCCAGAGAGAAGCCGTAGATTTCTCCAAAGACGATGGGGAAAGACTCGAACCAGATGTACAGCAGACCATAGATGAGGGCGATGTAGAGGTTGAGAAGAAAGACAATGGGCTCGCCTAGGCTCAATTGAAATGGTCGTACTAGAGTCATGAGCGCCATGTCCTTCATCGACATATCCTGGGTGGCTAGCTCAGCCTCACAGACCAGTTTGTCGTTACCAGTCAACTTTCTCAGCCGACGGCTGCGACGGTAAAGGATATTGGCTGCTGATGTTTCGGGAAGGAGGAAAATAAAGAGAATGAGAGAAAAGCCAGATAGCCACATGAGCTCCCAGATGGTCCATCTCCAACCCTTAGCTTCAGCTGCGAATCCTCCTACCAGAGGACCTAGGGTGGGACCGCAGATATTCCCAACTCCCCAGATTGCGAGTCCATAGGTTCGCTTCGATGGTCTGTACATATCGCCAATTGAAGCTCCGCCTGTAGCCAGCGAGGGAGACCCGACAAAGCCGGTGATGAATCGGAAGGCGAGAAGCATACTGAAGTTGGTCGCGAGTGCAGTGGGAACTTGAAGGACGACGAATAGAGCTAGTGTGATGATATAAACCGGGTTGCGGCCAATCTGTGGAACCTCAGAGAGAGGAGACCACACCATGGGACCAAGACCGTAGCCCGCGACGAACACAGTCAGGCCAACTGTAGCAGCGACTTGCGATACACCAAACTCTCGCATCACGTCTTGGAGACCGGCGGAGTAGATGGCTGAGCCGATGTATACCGAGAAGGTAAGGAGGCAGATTTCGAAGGTGACGAAGAAGCGTTTGGTGCGAGACCAGTTCCGAGGGTTCTGAAAGGTTAGGCCATTGTACCTCCAGACAGAGATGGGGAACTTACTTCAGGGTCATCTGGACCATACCAGTCCACAACATACACATCCTTGCCTTTCTCCTTGTCAATTGGATGGCCGCTAGCCCCATTGACACCCTGAGTGCGCCTCGAAGGCACAACCGTTGAAGACGAAGATGATCGAGTTTGCGGTTCACGAGCCTGCTGCTCACTATCCTCGGGAGGCTGAACCTGACCATATTTGGCCATATTCGCTGATTTCTCATTGTGCACGTATTTCTTCCATAGAGACGAGTCCTCTTCTTCGGGATATTTGAACACCTTTCCCCCAGTCATAAGCCGGAGGGTGTGGCTGAAGATAGTATCACGTATTAACTCCTTCATGGTGTTAAGAATAATGAATGGCTTGTCAGGACAATGGCCAAGACCCGAATCAGGACACTAAATGCCATTCTATACTACTATTACGAAGACGACAACGGCTACGAAGACGCTGTGTCGTCATGGTCGTCGTGTCATAGATGACAGCGTTGAAAACGTGGTGGATGGATGATCGGGGCACGCACAGAAGTTTTTCTAGCGGCGATGGGAAGGCTCGGATCACGGAGATTGATGGTGATCGTTGGCTGAGGAAATCGTTGACGAATATGCATGGCGTAGCGGCCCGCGAAAGTGGAACCATTGGCCAATCGGGAATTAGTAAGTTAGATCTTAGCAACATTAGCATTGGGCTTTAAGTGTCAATGGGCCGAAAGAAATTCTCCATGGTGAAGGATGAGATTTAGTGATGAGGTCATAGATCTATACTGGGTATTCGTTCAGTTTCGCAATGCAAGTAATAATTAAGATGCGTTACTTATGACCTACTCTACTTACTCGTAAGAATATGGTTGTAGAGTTAGAGATACACTATTAAACGAGACAGTAGCCCAAGTTGGGAAGTGCCTGTGGTTTTATTTTAAAATAACAGCTTCTCGTCTCTTATGTATACTGACTAACCGTAGTCCTTAAATAATACTAGAAGATTTAGGATTTGGACTCCAGTATATGAAAGTGTGTCTCTAATGGGTTACATCATACACACTTAAATCTGAAGTTTGAAATTCAGTTACCGTAGGTTCGTTTAACTATAAAAGGCCTATCTAACTTAAGTAAGTCTAATCACCGTTCTATTTATATAGTTTAATTATTATATCCTTATTGACAGTAATAAAAATCTCATGCTATAAAGTTATAAACATTTTGATAAGTATGTTTACAATAAATAAGAAGAAAGGTGTAGAAAGAAAAATAATTAGGATAATAATAATATGGAACTAGCCTAGTTATCACCAAGCTTTGTATGTACCGCAGTTATAAGTAAAGGCTATTATATAGTACGGATTTAGTCGATTTATGTACATGATATGTCGCTGCTTTTACAAAGTAACTTAGTGCAGGCTCCATTCCCACCCAGCTCAGGTGAGTGGGTGGCATGTGGGTAACTGTCCGCTTATTAACTGCCCGCCGATGGCGGAACAAGCACCTTGGCAGGTTTCAGCTCAACCTTGATTTGTCATCGGATCAGGCATTAACTTTGTGACCTTTATGTATTTATTCCTTAGACTGCGAACGTATTTCCACCCCTGATTTGCGAGCTGTGTTGGTCTTATACTAATCATTCTCTTCTATTGCCCCATATTTAGAGGTATCCCTCACAACATCGAAAGCCACATGAGATTCAAGACCTATCACCAATGAAGGGCAGAAAGATCGTGATCTCAGGTGCAGGCCGTGGCCTTGGCCGTGCTTTAGCTATCGTAGCTGCTTCTCAAGGGGCAATTCCAATATTGCTTGGTCGATCTCAGAGTGCATTGCAAGAAGTCAGTGAGACAATCAAGAGCGACAGTGGTGCAACGGCATACCCTATTAGCTGTGATCTTTCAGATCCGACTTCCGTGGCTCAGGCGACGAAGGAGATAGCTGAAACACATCATGATATTGATATCTTGGTCAACAATGGTGCGCATTTTACCGAGGGCAGCTTCGAAAGGCAAACCGATGATCAGATCATGTCGGTCGTGAATTCAGCAGTCACTGGCACCATGCTCTTGACACGGCAACTTCTGCCGTTATTAAGACAACGCCCTCGAGCAGATATTCATAACGTTGTCTCCATGTCTGGTCTCCAGTACGCAAGGCTCACTGGTGCTTCACTTCCTTTTAGAGCGGCAAAGGCTGCTCAGGATGGCTTCGCCCAGGGCTTAGTGGAGGAATTGAAAGGAACATCTGTACGCGTCACTTCAGTTTATCCTGGGCTCATTAAGGATGTGTCGCCCGCCAGCGTCGAATGGCAGAAGGAACGTGGTTCTCATGAGGGCATAACGAACAAGAACGTTGTTGACACAATAATTTACGCACTATCGGCCCCACCAAATGTGGCATTGCGTTCAATTGTTATCGAGAGAGCCCAATCCGATTTCTTAGTGTAGCTCTGTTAAGATCTTAATAAGCGAATTACCTAAGGCCGAATTGTCAGCCGGATTCAGGGTTCTGAAGCAACTCATAGTTTCGGTCTTGTATTATTTTCGTTTTATACCATTACGTAATAAAATCGATTTCTACGAAGCTTACGATTGGAAATTCGATTATGATACAATCCATCTTTTACTTCAAGTTTAATCATCTTACCCCTCTCTATAATTGAATTTAACGAAGTACCACACCATTTTGCAACTAGCTGTAACATTGCAGCTGGCAACTGGAATTCCATGCATGCGATCGACCAAGCAGCCTTTTACTAACATCTTCCCCTACCCAATAGCTATACCAGACACACCATAGTACTTGAGGGAACTTGTATTACAGTCGATTGAATGAGCTAGGTACTTGGACGCCTGAAATGTGAGACGCAAGTGACTTGTCCAGATTGTTACATGGGATAACTTGCAACAGTCATTGATAGATCCATGGGATTGTAGCCAACAGCTTATTTCTCAATGGCTGCCAAAATTGCTTTCCTTTCAGATGTCGCCCTGCAATGCAGGCCCTGGTGGTAGCCTGGTAGGCATAGCCCTCAACACGGTGTCCTTCTGAGTCGGTGCAGAAGTGTGAGACATAACTAGCATCAGCAAGGCCAAGAGTAGCCTTGAAAGTGGAATCCTGGCCATTCCACTCAGTGGCAAGTAGATTTAGCCTACTCGTTGCCGCAGTTCGTTCTAGAGTGCGCTAATTGGCCCAATAAGGCCAAATGCGATGCAAGCAGACCGAGCTTTGCCTGGGTTGTCCATACTCCTGTTAATGCACGAATGATAATACTGCAGGAGTCGACAAGTAGTACAAGGAGTAAGAGGTAGAAGTCTTGCATTGTAACGAGGGGTACTGAGGGAGAAGGGGGTTGGGTGGTAGAGAGATGACAAAAGGTGGGAAGGAATGTTGCTCCTTTTATGCTTGGACTCTCTTTGTAACTTCTACGTTGTAGAGACTGTCGGCCCGTAGGTGAGGAGGGTGTTGGTTGTCTCGTTGGCTCTTAGTTAGCTGTTGGTTGTTGGCTGTTGGTGATGGGTTAACAGGGGTACCCTTGAACCAACAGTGATGAGTGTGCTTGCATGTGATCGATTTATAAAAACCCAAATCATTGCGTTACAAATTATCAGTGAAGTCTTTTTTTTCCTTTATCATCAACTGCGCTACAAATAATAAAGCGTTTTAATTGACCGACTCTATTGTGAGGAATTAAACCCAGTATAGTTTGGTTGTAAAAGTAGGTACCAGAGATCATAACATCCATGGAATCAATCCCATCAACAGCCGGCACTTGTGGGTCCTGTTGATTCAGCTCGGCATGGACAGGCCTATGAAAAGACATCATCACCGGCTAAGCGGCAAATCTTGTGATCAATATCATTCTTTCGGCAATCTCGGCAATTTTAGCAATATTCTGTACAGGGACTATTTGTGCTCATAAGTGAAGACTGGTTAAATAGAAAGTTTAACTGAGTCTACATCCAGTATTGTTTTCTAATCACAGTTTCTTATTCCAATGAGGCTATCTCATATCAAGCAAGGTTAAGCTTCGTATTGAGTAAGTCTAAGGCCAGAAATAAAATAACACTCAGTCTATCTAGTAAGCTTTGATCTGTATCAAGGTCTCAACCCCTTGATATCTTTCTCGGTAAGAGGAGATTTTAATCTGCACTTATTTAATATCAGGTTGATTTTTTAATTTAGATAAGGTGTGTGTTACCTACTCCTCCGAGTAAAACACAATATCGGGCATGGATTCGTCACTTCACCACACGTGTCTGCACAGTTCTATGTCGAAATTACAGCTTGAATATACTTCAAGCTTCATACCCACAGATGAGATGCGAAAAGTAAGCTCTGGGTGTTCAATGGATTAAATATAGAATGAAATCAATCAATAATTAGCACCTATTCTTTCTAGTCATTTCCATAAGTCGTTTTAGTCGTTCTGCTTCAGTAAATGCACCATGAGCTCGAAGTAGGTTAGCAATAGAACTATTTTTACCTGAACGTCGTATTGCATAATCCAAAGGCATTTTCCCCGCCGCCGAGCGACAGTTAATCAAAACACCTTTGTCTATTAGACACTGAACCATTGCTTGCGTGCCTCCCGATAATGCAGCATGAATTGGTCCCCAGTCGTCGTTCTTGCAGCCTTCAATATCGGCGCCGGCATCAATCAACACTTGGAAAACACGGTCAGTAGAAAAACAGCAAGATCTACTAAGAAGTGACTCTTTCGAGCCCACCCTACCGACTTCTGTATTAGGGTCTGCACCATGATCAATCAGAAGTTTGATAACCCTTTCGTTTCCGTCGGAAAACGATATGGACAATATAGCGTCGAGGTTCCTTAATTCTGGTTTGAAGGTGGCATTTCCTAGTATCAGAGAGACGGCATGTGGGCGTTTCTCTTCGCTCGCAGACATCAAAGCCTCAACGAAATAGCTATTCCGAACACTGGTATCTATATCTTCCCGGAGGAGTTGCTTCATAATGTCGTCTCCACTGTGACGGCCCGCGTCGGTAAAAACACTTTTGCCTGTGCTTCTCCGGACATCCAGTCGAGCATTATTTGCAAGTAACAGCTTAACAACATCGGTACGATCATACGAGCATGCTTTCATCAGGGCCGTGTAGCCGTAGCGATTTTGAAGATTTATATCAGAATGATTTGCAAGAAGTAGCTCAACGATTCGAAGATGGCCGGATTGGGCGGCTTCAATCAGGGGAGTTTTGCCGTATTCATCCTGGAAGTTCACCTTAGCACCTCTTTCAATAAGAGTCGAAAGTAGAGCTGGGTTTCCAACAAAAGCACACTCGATGAGAGCAGTACGGCTGTTCTTTCCACAGATATCGACTGTACCGACCTCCAGGAGCTTCGCGTAAGCCGACTCTGAGCCATGCCGTATTGCTACCACAAGAGGGATATCGCCATATCTGTTCGATGTGCCAACGTCTGCCTTACATTCAAGCAATCTTTGAACGACCTCGGAGTCGCCCGATTTGGCTGCTAAATGTAGAGGAGTATCCTCATTATATCCAGGCGCGCTTGGATTAGCCTCTGATAGTAATAGAGCCTCCAAAACACAGAGACGACCATTGTAAAGGCCTTCGGGCACTAGTATGCTCCCAGATCTGAAATTCGCTTGAAGTTCAAATTCGAATGCAAAGCACTCAAGCAACCAAGCTAGTGCAGTCCGGCCAGAACTATCTCTTGAATCGATCTCAAGACTCTGCACAAGTGATATTGCCAACTCATCAAGTCCGAAAAGGGCAGCAAGGTGCAAGCCGCCTACATGTCGAGGCGCCTCCCCTCTGTTGTCCCAACCTCCAAAAGTAAAGATCACGTTAACCGCCAGATCGACCATTTCTTGGTTTTTGAGAAAGTCAACAATTGTGTCATAAGTTTTGCCAGAGCATGAAAGGCTTCTGACATGATGACCCCAATTGAATGCGGCATATTCGTAGAATGGGTTATCTAAGAGCTCAGACTGCCAATTTTTGTACTTGTTGCCACTTCTCGCTGGACCGTACTTCGTTAGTCCGGCTGACAGACAAGTAATGCACTGCCTTACAATATAGTCGTCGGTACTTGGAGGTAAATGACGATCAAGGGAATGTTGGTCCCAAAAATATTCATCAAACAAATTTCGGTTGTGTCGAAAAAAGTCTTCGGTGGTGTAATGGACGAGACGAATCTCCCTACTTCCCTTCGGGATTTCGACCAAGCCCCAACATACAGAAAGGAGTGATCCTGTGTCGACCATGCCATCTTGATGAAATTCTGTGTCCCCTTCTCGCCAGGCAAGACCATTCAAGATCCCATCGGCCGGTAGCTTCCAGATTGTGCAACATATCCAAGCGAGTACTCGAAATGCCAGGTCCCTCTGCTTTTTAGGCTGTTCTCTGAGCCGCTTCAGAGTATCATTGTATGCTTTGTCCAGGACTTCGAAATCTGGATCCTCATAATTATCCTTCGCTCTATCTTTGAGCCGCTTCAGAGCATTCTTCACATCTCTTTCTGACGTCTCGTTTTCAAGGGATTGGAGATATAGCTTTGTCAAAAGAAACCTGGATATTTGTTAGTGAAAGACACCTGGATGTGCAGCGAGTTTTGGATTAACATACATTCCCCTTGTGATTTCACACATAATCGCTTTTACGGAGTCCTTCAATCCTGGTATCTTACCAATACAGTGCGACTCTGGCCACTCAAAATTGTCGACATAGGCATAAATGTCCTGCTGTTGCGCTTTAATATCACAACGTTGGTGGCCGCTGAAATGGCTTTCGATGAGGGGTAATGGTCGGGAAGTTGCCAGTAGGTTGAACGGGAGGTTTCCTTGAAGAAACAGCAGCCTTTTTGGTAACGAGTGGCAGTCCACTTGCTGCCACTCATCTAGCGCATCAATGACCACGAATATCATTGAGAAGAAGCCTGATACAGATTCCAAGCATGAAATAATCCTTTCCGGGGGCGCCTTCATACGTCGCAGTTTGTATTCGTTATGAAGTTCCATTATGACCTGAGGGAGAGGAGACAGTTTCTCACAAAGCTGTCTCAATAGACTTGCCCGCAATTCGTCAAATGTCTGCCTATTAGTACGATCGTATCTGCAGTATATATGTGCAATCGCAGTGCTCGGGTCGTTTTGAAAGCGAGAATGCAGGTCTTCAATGATAGCAGATACGAGGACAGTCTTTCCAGCCCCTGCAATTCCCGGACAGAAGAGGACCTGGCCTTCCTCTTGGATCCAGAACCGATATTCCCGTGAGGTCAGAAACCACTCACACGTACCCGGAGCCTTCTTATCACGCTCATCTAGCTGGTAAGCACCGAAATTGGTATCAGAGAGCCAGTCTAAAGCCTCTCTTTCTTCCAAAGAGCGTATTAGAGTTTTCACATTGGAGATAACTAGACAGGGTGATATTTTTAGATACTAGATTACAAATGACATGGAAGAGCACTGACCTTCTTCTACTTTCGAGATGATAGTTGCCTCATTCTCAACCGCCTCAGGGAGGACTTTCTTGAGAATCTGCTTAGCATATACAGCTGCTGTCATAGCTGCATAACCTTGCCATATGTCATTCTTGTGAGCATCAGAATAATCGCAGATTCCGCGAACGACAAGACACGGGAATCCATTCATCAATCCAGCAGCTTCCATCTCAAAACACAAAATATCTTCTTGACGAGCAAGTTTGTCGCGACTAGCTGCATCTTTCATGAGAGTGTTGCCCGACGCGATAGTACCATAGTGAACTTCAACGTCTTCCATAGGCTCTTCTCGTGGTGTCCGAGTTACAATATCGGTCGGGGCTGTCGTGCAAAACTTAAAGCACGGATCATTCTCATGGGCGGTGCAGACAGCAAAAAGAAGATCCGGATTTACAGGACGTCTGTATTTGGCCCTCAGTCTTGTGTTCTTTTCCACGATGGTGTCAACTTCGTCTTGAAGCTTAAGGCCTTTTCGATCATATTGGCTCTTGAGTCCCGTTAATGCTGCCAGCAGTAGTTGAGGTGGCGAGTTAAGGTGTCCTGTGTGCTGGAATGCTTCTTCTGAAGCTTTCCCAAAGTCGTATTGAAATACACCGCCGTGATTGGATGTCGGTGAGCTAACCACAACATCTCCCAAGCGAATATCGTGCTTTTCACTGGGGGCTCCGCCGCCAATCCCGACCATAAGACCGATTCGGATATTGGGAAAGCTGCGGATCAAATCCTTCGCGACAATGGCTGCAGATGTGGTGCCGTATTGACCGTGCGGCAGGGCAGCAATAACCACCATATGGCGATGTATTCTTCCGAAAGCGTAAAGATTGTAGTCATTTGGCTCCCTGTATCTAGGGGATTCGTCCTCCTCAAATTGCTCATCGAATTGTTCTTGAGCTGCAGTGAACTCTGTCGTCAGAGCGCAAACCCACCCCACTGTATAGGTGTTTGGATTAGTTGAATCCGACATGTTGAAGGTGGTGAAATTCTTATGCTTGTGGGGTATCTGTCATATACGATAGGAGGCAAAGGAAGAAGAAGAAGCTTGGAGCGGGGGTACCTGGGTTTAAGTCAGTATTTCACACCGTAATTACTCGGGCACAGCCTTGTTGGGCTGCAATCGTACTGCATGGACTGCATATTGCTTGTCAGCCCGCATTGTTGAGAAATATGCATGACCATGGCGTTTACGCCACTTGCAGCCCACAGCTCTGGACCAATGATACTTGTTCAATTGCGCCATGAACAATAACTCAATAACCATACAGCTATAACTAGTTACTTTCCCTTACTAAAATCACTTGATGACCAATAGAGTTACTAGTGACCACAAAGGTCAGTGCTACACCACATGCACATAAATAATACTCTTTAGTGTTAAGACAGGACCCGACTCTCTACTTCTTGATATACGTCAGCATAGTTTATACCTAGAACATCTCAAAATTAGAGTAATTATAAAGTTATAACAGCTTCAAAGAAAACATACAGTTGGTAGTATCTTAATAATAACTGCTAACCTTCTAAGGTATATAAGAACTATATTGACTCATTTGAACTTCTATCCTAGATTCATCCAGAGGCCATCTTGTTTATACCAACTCTTAACTCATTTCTTATTGCGCTGTACCTATGCGTCCAATCTGATTGGTATACCACAACTGTGAATGAAGTTAGTTTAGTTCCTTAGACCGCATCTGAAGATTACATACCGTTTCGGCTCCCATGCCGACAGCCTTGATTCCAGTATACTTCGCCCATCCCCATGGATCAATCTTTTTAGCATACGCTAGAGCTCCATTTTCAGGCACATTCTTGTCCAAGGCCTTGTGTGGAAGCCCTGGATCGAGAACTGAAGGCCGAGCTAGACCAACAAGATCACAG
The DNA here is from genome assembly GCA_954870535.1 of Fusarium sp. VM40. NCBI lineage: Eukaryota > Fungi > Ascomycota > Sordariomycetes > Hypocreales > Nectriaceae > Fusarium > Fusarium sp. VM40. The sequence continues at coordinate 426,005 of CATPAH010000015.1, forward strand.
GTTCCACCTGCAACGGCAGTCTCCATGCCCTGTCGTGACCGGAAACCACCCGTCAACATGATAGGAACGTCTGGAAACTCGGAGCGGATGGCATTGGTAAAGTCAACAAAGAAGGCCTCTCGGGCTTTGGTGCTTTCTTTGACTTGCGTGTGAAGACCGGTACTGAACATGGGGTCTTCGATAGAACCTCCACTGACTTCGATAAAGTCTACTCCTGCGTCCACGATAGCCTTAAGCTGAATGATGAGCTCACTGAGGTCTGTGTGATCAGTCGAGTTTACCTTAATCCCAACACAAGTTCCAGCTGGAACGGCATTTCTTATGGCGTGGATTATATCCACAACAAGCTTCGCCCTTGCTAGTGGTGAGCCTCCGTATGCATCCGTGCGGTGGTTTGAGCGTTGGGAGAGGAACTGTGCCAGCAGGTATCCATGTGCAGCGTGGATTTCCACACCAGAAAACCCTGCCTCAACTGATAGTTGTGCCGCTTCGACGAACCTTGTCACCACGTCCTGGATCTCGAGTTCTGTCATCTCTTTCGGCGTGCCATAGACCAGTGCCCTGACCAGCCACGGAAACCATCCCTTGCCCAGATCAAGAGGAATTGGGCTTGGAGCAAGACTCTTTACGAAAGGTGCTTGACGTCCCGGGTGATTGATCTGGACTATAGCCTTGGTGCCATTCTGAGTACAAGCATTCGCCCAGGCCTTCCACGCTGCGAGTGTCTTTTCTCTCGGCAAAGCCCGATTGATCACAAAGTCACCCGGTGCTCCAGAATGCGCAGGGTCGATGTGCACGTTTCCTGTGATCATTGTAAGCCTTTGTTACACGTGAAGGTTCAGCACTGTCCTCTCACCAGATATGATCAAGCCCCAACCTCCTTTGGCCCAAGCAGAATAAGTAGCAAGACACTGTTTCCCACCTGGAAGACTCTCCTTGTCAGCTAGCCTCTCTGCCATAGCCGCCTTGGTGAGGCGATTAGGTAAGGTGAGGCCACATTTTAACGTGATTGGTTTGGCAATAGATAAATCCATGGCTTCGATTATTGTGTAGCTATTGTGATGGCTGGTATCGAATTACAGAAGCTATTCGCCTTCTATTTCATATTGACTATAAGGAGACCTAGTCCGGCCATTTTTAATTAGGGCTCCTGGTAAGTAGACTTCACTGCATAGCAGACTTCTATCAGTTCGTATCGTCGTATGCAAGAACATGGAATTCCTATCACTCCGATACCCGTGCAGGTTATCACATATGTATCTCGGGAAATTACATAATATTCCGGGCTTGTCCGTTCATCCATGTAGCACAACAAATCACGCTCAACTCATATTTTCGGCTAAATCCTATGATACCTACTTATGATTGGCGACTCACGCCTTTACGCGTATTTGACCATCTTAGGCGCATCGGTACGAGCATCCTACTGACACTTATCGATACATAGCAACCTTCACACCAGTCTTGTTCGAAGGCCCGATCCGCATGACAGGCACGTAAGGAGCCGAGTCTCGGGGCTCAATGCGCGAGAATGTCTTGGCTAGATGAGCAAGAATGTAGGCCGCTTCAGTTTGAACCATCATTTGCGCTGGACAGCGACGAGGCCCTCCTCCGAATGGCAGGAATTGCCAAGATCCTCTGTACCCGTCAAATCGCTCTGGCTTAAACTCGTCGGCATCTTCTCCCCAGATCTCAGGATCCCGGTACATGACGGTTTTGTTGATTAAGACCAAATCGCCTTTGCGAATGAGAGTTGGTGATTTGCCGTCTGATCCTCCGCCTGCTGGTATTACGACGTCCTCGAAGGCTCCTCGTAGCTGCGAGACATTGTTGGGAATCATTCGGTGAGCTGAATTGTGTGTTAGTTCAGAGAAGATTGAAGGGCGGGCTTTTGACTTACTCTCGTTCATGACACAGTTAAGATACTTCATATTTCGCAGAACAGAGAAATTCATGGGAATATCTCCAAGTTCAGCAACCTCCTGGCGAATCTTCTGCCAAACCTCAGGCTGGCGAGCAAGCCACCACATGCAGTTACTGATGAAAACCGAAGTAGTGTCAATATTGGCCACGAGGATCAGACAGATCTGCGATCTCAACTCTGGCACATCCTGGAGATTCTGTATCATCGACCAGAGAAGATCAGTTCGCTCCTCGCCTAGATTAGTTTCACCTTGCTGTATCTTTCTATCGCGTTCTTCCTTCTCTTTTAGTGCTTGCTCAATCGGGGGAGTGACAAAGGCGTGGATCTCATCTACGGCCTTTAACCAGGATGACCAGTCGCGGAGAAACATGAGTCTGTTGAGCTGGGCGCGTAGGCGACCGCCATCAAGCACATCGAGCATGGTGAGGGCGATCTTGGAGCGTTCCGGATACACCAGAGACTCAGTAGAATTGCCAAAAATGAACTCCGTGGCGATGTCAAGGAACTAAACGGTCAGTTCAATGTCACAAGACTGACTAAGGACTTCACTTACCCATCGTTGAAGAAGTGGCTGTAAATCAACAGTCTCGCCATCCTCCGGCATCAACTTCATAAACTGATCTGTATGACGCGCCACACGATCGGTACTAGTGTACACCTGACGATCAAAGAAGGGTTGAATAATGAAACGACTATGTCTCCAATCGTCACCATCAGTAGTAATAGCACCCTTGTCGGCAAAAGGACTCAAGCCCCTTCTGAGGTTTCCAATTGGTGTCACTCCAAACTCTTTGAAGTGTGTGGCATAAACGGCTTTGAGGACCTCTGCATCGCAGGTGTAAACCCATCTGACACCAAACATGTTGGTAGCAAACGTCTTAGTATGAGGCATACTGGCGTGCATCTGGGCTAGCCAGTCAAGGAAGCGGTTTGTTCGCAAGGCCCGGATTTGACTTGCGACAAGGTCAAGACCCCAGATAGGATCCCATTGCCAATAACTCGGCATAGGCTGCCAACCTCTTTTGGCGTTGTGGCGGTCATCGAGAACAAGCTTCTTGAAGAGGAAGGCAAGCGCGATGCTAACGAGTGCAAGTGCCGGGAGGTTGCCCGTTGACACCTTGTCAGTGATGATCCGGTGGATTGCCATCTTCTAGGTATTGAGCGTAGGAGAGGACAATGGAGGATTCACCGAGAATAAGATAAATGTTCAATGAAGCGTGATTAACTAGTGTGATGTGTGTCAAATATTAAATGGCTTTCACCTGTTCAACCACTGAGTTCAAACGTTTGTTCATTAGATATCAATATGGATTCCAAGTACATAGCATCCTGTATTCTTTTGTGTATGCACATGAATCCGTCTCGCATTCAGTTCGGATTCCATGATGTTACTGGCAGGATCTACTGCAGGATCAGCAACACCTGGAGTGAGATGGAGAGACGCTCGGATTGGCATTTACCGAAGGATTCTCCGTGAATATTCCGTCATGTAACCACATCATACATGATACGATACGATCGCGATTGACGAAAATGGATTTTTGGCAATGGCAGAGTTATCCGAGGATCTTGATGGATTTATCGGAAGAGTATTGACAGAGCGTGAACATGTGATTGCGGCAAGAGACAACATACCGTCTGAGTTGCTAGGAGAGAACAGGGATGTTGAACACAGAGACGATAATAACCATCCTCCGTAATTATGCGAGTGGGCTAACCAGGCGGCAGCAGGAGAATAGGTGATTCTTATATTGAAAACTGCTAAGAGACTATCACTTTATCTACCGGCGCCGCCTAGGCGTGCGTTTAAGGAATTGATGTCTCACATTACATGATAATCTAATTTAACGAGGTAGATAATAATATTTTATACCAAATACAAACTCAACCCATCCACAGTTGCCCTGCCTCCGATGCCCCTTGTGCATCACCACACCTAGACATGACTGATGATCCTCTGCGTCTCTGCAAGTCCATCACGTCGCAGCAAAATGAAAGCCCAGTTTTCACTGCCGCAAGAATCTTGTCATCAACGTCACTTTCCCCGTAGCCATGCTGTAGAGCCTCCAGATACGCCGCGGCACACGAGAATAACATGTACTCGCTGGTCGACTCGGCACCGCCTGTAGCTCGTATACGGCGTTGGAATGCATCAACCGAGCCCGACAGCAGCTCTAGGAGATCTCGATGACAAGCAGTATCTAAACTAGGAAAGGAGCTAGCTTCGTGCTCTCGAATTAGATCAAGACAAAGCGACATAGTAGCTTTTCTGTGAACGAATTGGAAATGTCCGTGGCCTTGGGTGAGAAGTGCCGTATACGCGTGGTGGTCCTTTGTCGGAGTCAGTAGCTGAGCAGAAATCTCCATACGCATTCGCCGTGAGTAATAGTATTCCAGTTTGGTGCCCGCTTGCTCGGCAAAGGGCTCGTGGAGCGCCAAGACAAAAGGCCTGGTGAAGAAATCGACCAGTTTGATCTGAAAGTCCGAGGGTGGATTTTGGCATGTAGACCGTAGCGTTTCTAAACCAGTCGAACAGGCTGTGTTTAGCTCTGCAGCGAGTGAGTGGCATTCTGGATATGTTTTAGAGGAGCCCGGGGCGTTGGCTAGCTGAAGAATGCGGAGACGGAGTCTTTGGGTCTGGGCTAGGAGGGGCAATACCGAGGCCGATGTAACGCCTTGTGGCTCTACTCCGAGATATAGGTCGCTGTCCGCGATGTTACTTGGCGGCTCGCAGTCGTAGCTCTCGGGGGCTATAGGGGCTGGGAGCCCTTTGTCGATTGCCACCTGTAACGACAGCTCAAGCATAGTTGCCCAGAGCCGTCTCCGTATCTCAGCCTCTTTAGCAGACATATTCGGCGTACGGACTCGAGGCTCACGGTGTAGCCCCAGCTGAACGGCAATATGTGTCAGATCATGCCCTCCTGAAAGCCATCCAACCCCTATAGGCGCCACATCCTGAGAGTGTGTGTGACGTGTCAAGGCCAAGAGACAAGCAATTTGGGCCATACTCAGATCGGCCCGCATTCCCTTTACTGTCTGGCGCGCCAGCCATTCCTTGACGTATAAGATCCATCTGCTGGCCTGCTCTCGGAGGGAGGGAAATTGCTCCGGGTGCGACTCTGTGGGAACCAAAGTGGTAGAGCCGAGGGCGATGGCGAGGAGTAACTTGCATGCGAATGTGTCATCGATGTTTCCAGATGGTGATGTTGAGGTTTCCCAAAAGTGCTCGTAGTCTCGTAAGAAGGATGGCACGTGAAATATGCGCAGAACCGATTCAAAGGTTCTGATATAAGAGTCCAGAAGTGCATCGCATGTACTTCTGGGTGGTAACACATCCCATGCAACAGTCTGAGCTGTAGTCCAATTGTCGATCAAGGTTTTGTTCCCATGATGCTCCTCAACAGTTCGCTTTAATCGTTTAAACTTCTCAAAAAGAGGTCGTACAGATTCAGTATCCGGAGTCAGACTGATATTCTCGCTTGCCAGATTTTCCGCGAGAAAACTCAGCTTCCGACATTGTGAGAATGGCAGATACCAGTCATTGTTTTGGTCATTGTTTTGGTCATTGAATTCCGTATAGTCTCTTTCGTCAGCTTGAGACAACAAACCCCTGCTCTGAACTTTTTCTGAGGGATATAGTAAACTCTGCATTGATGTGCTGGAACTGCCATTCATGGTCGACGGGAGGCTAGAAGTTGTCCACGAGGACGAAGTACCAGAACCATGTGGCAGTGAACTAAATGATTCCGTAGAAGTAGATTTAGAATGCGAGACTTCTGCCAGGTCGAAGAAGTCCATGTCAACGAATTCAATAGGAACATGATCACTCATGGGGGCCACGTCCAGGTTAAAAAGGTCCATGAGCTGCTCGTGACTATTACTGTGCGCGTGCGAAAGTCCTAGCGATGCCAGTGACTCATGCTGCTGCATGTGCATGGCGGGCTGGTCCATGGACACGGAACCTCTGTTTGTCGGGTGATTGTTGTACACGCACTGAAGGCTCGGTACTGATTTGGAGCAGGGCCCGCAGGGCGAGTGACGGTCGCAGCGGATCTTGCGTCGACGACATTCGGTGCAGGCTACAGCCGGACGGCGACGTCTATACGCCGGACCTGGATCCATCGGGACCGAGATCGAGGTGGTTTGTCCGAGGGGCCGGTATTGTTTATAATAGGCTGTAGTCCCAGTGTATGTGAGGGTGTGGTAGGTTTCTTTGATGAAGACGAGCTTGGGTGATTTTGCCGTAGGCTCTTTGCTTGTATGAGGGCTAGTACAAGTAGTTCATATATCTCGACGACTTAAGTTGCTATACGGCGTGCTTCAGTAGTGGTCGCCCAATTGATAGGATGCTAATGGTGATCAAGGTGCATGCCAATAACCACCCGCAATGTCGTAATATAGCTAAGCACAATCTACGAGGAGGTCAAAGCTCCTCTGTCCCATAAGGCTGTAGGAGTGTTAATCTCTGTGCTGCTGGGGGAAATAAATGCGGGAATCGGATGACTGCTGACTGCAGACGGGAAGAACTTGGCTCTGCCGTCATTCACATTTATTGAAAAGGTCAGCACCTGTCTACATAGTACATAGACATGCCGAACTGCCATAACCGAGTTGCCGGTTGAGTCCTTCCTATCTCACTCAAAAACCTGATGGTAGCCATCAACTTGTCTTCCTGTGGATAAACACCATGTGTATGACGGACGGAGGATTCAGTGCCTGCCAGTTAATTAGAACATTCTTGGCTAGTATTTCTAAGGAACGCCCTTTTACAGAATTCTGGTCTGACATCTGCTTAGGTTGGATCAGGTACCCGCCCTTAATCAGATCATTCACCCCTGTAGCTCTCACTGCAGAGTGTGATTTGCTGGACGACACCGGAATCGCTACGCGTTATCTGTGGGGCTTAGGATCTATTTGCATATGTGCATCTCAGGCCCGCAGACAGGGATGGTGTTGGTGATGGTGTTGCAGGACGCGGGGGTAGATCAAGTGGCCCAAATCAATAGCCTGGTTCTGTGGATGAAGACTGTAACTTTAATCCTTGAACGCCTACCGTACACGCGCATATATTCCTTCCGCTAAGAAATCTACGAAATGTCACTGGCGTTTTGAGCTTTGGTGAGATGGATGGCAATTAGACTTCATGATACAGGGGAACATGCCCAGTGTAGGAAATTTGACCGAAGGATTCTTACCGCTGTACATCGTGAATATGCACAACAAATCCTAGTGACATCGCGGCATTCAGAATTACGAATTTCCTAGTTAGCTCAGCCTTGGAATAAACTTTGCACCCCGCACGTTCAGTGCAAAGCTTGAGTTGACACCATGCAACGGGTAACGAGCCGGGTCAGGGTTCATGCGCGGTGATACCGTTGGTATTGGCAGGTATATAAATCCTACGGTCCTACGGATAGCTTCCACTGCCTCAAATCACCCCATTCAATGCATCCTACATGCAACTAGTTCTCTATTTCTTAGGCTTCAGGCCTCCAGCAGGTACACGGCCTCGGACAGCGAAACTTTGGAACTCGGCGCCCTTCTCTGAGAGTTCCTTGCGGACACGCGTATCAAGGGTGTCGAGTTGCTCAGACGTGAACCCTTCAAGTTCAGGGAGGGCTTTAGCTGTTGGTTAGTTATCTGCAACACAAACATGTCTGGGTATAACTTACTTCGTGCCATGGCCACAATCATTGGACCAGCGCCAGCTGCGCCGTTGATGCTGGCTTCCTTCAACTCAGGCTTTGCCCTTGCGCCAACCTTGCACTCCAGGATATCAACCTGGACATCCTCGAGCCCCGCATTCTCCATCCACTCCTTGAGGTTAGGCCCAAAGTTACCCCCCATCTTCTTGATCTTCCAGATCTGCTCCAGGAGCTGGAAGAACTCGCGCGCAGCAGTGCCCTCGCCCAGGGTGCTCTGGTCGCAGTCTAGTTCCACAAGCTCGACCCATCCTCCAGGCTTGGCTAGGCCGCAGAGGTTGGCGACGGCTTGCTCGAGAGAGAAGTCTCCACAGAATCCAAGGACTTGGCGCTGGTGCACCAGGTCAAAGGATTCGTGCCATTCAGTGGGCCACGGCTCCGTAATGGACTGCTTGATGAACTCAATCCCTTCGGGGCGAGGATCGGGGAAGAGGTCAGTGACAAGATCAGTGCCAATGTAAGTCTGCTTCTCGGCGACAGAGCCGGCTCGCTTGCGCAGGTCCTGTAGCCAGATACCTGTTTATTCATTAGCTTGGTTCTATGCGGCGAGTCATAGTGGCACCAACCATCTGCAGTAGCCGAGTCAAGAATCCTCAAACCAGGCTTCTGCCAGTCAACAGGAGCAAAAGAGAGTTTTCCACCGGCTGCATCAGTATACACCAGATGGTTGTCAGTCAGACGTGAGATCTCCTCGTGCAAGCCTCTCTTCTTGGCATCATCCATGAGGGCATCCATGCCGGTGCCATTGGCAATGCTGGCGTCGGGGCCGCTCTGGGGAAGTTGGGTTGCAGCTTCGGTGGCCATGTTTTCTGACTTTGGGGTAAATGCTGGCGAATAATTGATGGGTAATTGTTTATTACTGGTGGTGGAGTCTGAGTGTCTAAAGTTGCAGCTGGGCTTGTAAAACAGTCCCTTTAAATCAACATGTCTCGTTAGTGGCAATCTAAAGAGGGGGGTGGTGTAGAGAAACGGATCGGTCCGCTTTCGAATATTACGCCACGGCCACTGCTTAACCTCTGCCGTGCGCTATCTCTAATGCCGAAGTTCAAAGGAAAGCGTGAAGGAGGCCTGCGGCATAGCACGCAACACGGCACGGCACAGGCAATTAGTGGGGGTTCGAGGCGGCCGATCAATACAACCACGCTGCTGATTCTCCTCAAGACTCCGGGCAATTTACTCCGCAGAGTGCCGAAGGATCAAACGTGTGATGACATGGGGTACGGAGAATGGTGGAGACACATCTTGCCGCTGTCAGACTATACCATCCGTACTGCCGGATAAATCAGGTATTCTCGTTTACGGAGCCGATAAGTTAGCTCGGATTATTCTACCCGAAGTTGGCTGCCGAGAATGAAGGATTTCTAGGCGACGCGAGTATGGAACGATGGTTCGGTGTAGGCGAGGTTGGAATGTCGATGAACTAATCATGACCGCATTCGATCAACGCTCTGATTCTGTTTGAAGCTATAGTCGCTTGTTCGAGCAGTATCAAGTCCTATCCTCTGGAGCTACTATACCAGACAATACGCCTTGAGCCAATTCTTAGCTCCACACTCACATAATGACAGACTTTCAAGTGAATGCCACTACGGTGCTGGCACTTGGAGTATCTCTAATCACTTTACGTACAATCTGGGTTATCATCTTTCGGCTCTATTTGTCACCCATATCCAGAATCCCAGGCCCCAGGCTCGCTGCTCTCACTTTCTTCTACGAGTTCTACTACGATGCCATCTGTCGGGGACGATTCCTCTGGAAGATCCAGGAACTACATCGCCAGTATGGCCCTATTGTGAGAATCAACCCCTATGAAGTCCACATCAATGACGCAAATTTCTACGATGAGATCTATGCCAATGGCCCTCACCGGCCGCGGAACAAGGTCCGCTTCATGTCGACTCATGATGAAAGCATGTTCGACAGCTTCAAGGCTGAGACTCACAGAGTACGTCGGGCAGCTTTGTCTGGATCTTTCTCAAAGCAGTCTATTCGTGCCTTGGAGCCGCGGATTCTAGACACCATCAGTCAACTCACCGGCAGAATGAGCACACTCAACGGAACAGGAGAAGTTGTCAATCTCAAAGCATTGTATAGCGGTCTGACTATGGATGTCATAGCTCAGTACTGTTTTGGGGAGAGTATGGATAACATGAAGCAAGATAAGTTCGGCAAGGAACTGCTAGACTTTTTCCACGAAATGCCCCAGGCTCATCCCATTGGACGCATGTTCCCGTGGCTGTTTGATATTATTCAAAAAGTCCCCATCAGCTTCCTTGCCAAAATGGATGCGAAGCTACAACCGCTTGCAGACTACGACAAAAAGATTTCTGGTCAGATCTCAGACGTCCTTGCTAAAGAGAAGCAAGACGGTATCAGGACAGTCTTCCATGAGATGCGAGATAGCAAACAGCTTCCAGAGGCTGACAAAACACTTGAACGCTTCAAGTCAGAGGCAGCAATTTTTCTCGGTGCTGGAACTGAAACTACTGCTGCAGCACTTACGACCTTGAGCTTTCATCTGGCGGAGAATCCAGCTATGTTGGCGAAGTTGAGGGAGGAGCTCAAGACGGTTATGGGTGCACCGATTACGGTGGCTAGGCTGGAGCCGCTGCCATATTTGGTACGATGAGCTTAGAGACGCTGTATTGGATGTTCTGCTGACTTTATTGCAGACTGGGGTTATCCAAGAGGGCATCAGACTTTCGTTTGGTGTGCCTGGAAGATCACCGAGATATGCCCCAACTGAAGACCTTTGCTACGCCGGTTACAATCTCCCACGTGGTGTGAGTATCCAACATCCCCTTCCAACCCAGCTGCGCAAGTTTACTGACACTTCCCGAGACCCGTATGAGCGCATCATCCTATCTCATCGACACAGATGAGGAGCACTACCCAGACCCCTTTAAATTCGACCCTGAGCGGTGGATGCACGGTAAGGCTAGCCTAAGCCGCCATTTCGTCCCCTTCTGCAAAGGTAGTCGGCAGTGCATTGGGATGAACCTGGCGTATGCTGAACTGTATCTTACTGTTGCGACGGTCTTTTCAAGGTTTGACTTGGAGTTGGTTGGGACTTCGCAGAGGGATGTGGAGATTGCTCATGACTTTTTCGTGGGCATGCCGGCTTTGGATTCGAAGGGGGTTGTGGCGAGGGTCGTGAAGGATCTCGGTGGTCATTAGTTGGAGCTGATAGGTGCGATTAAGGTAGACAGTGTTTTGTCTTCGTTTGGGAGTACTGAGAAAATAATTGATTTTATCTGGCTTCTCAACGGGGAAAATAGCTATTAAGCTACGTACTTTGTAACGTTATGGGCTTATCATATAAACTATAAATTAGGTAAAAGTCTAGCATACTAGACATTACAGAACCGATAGTCAAGTTAGATCTCTTGCCATAGAATCAGCATTCATGTCCCAACCTAGTCGACTGTGAAGGGTCTATTATGACTGCCTTTTATCTCTTTACACCTTTTTAGATAGCGAAATATTTCACAGGCAGAATGTCTCATTCATTACTATGATTTGTCCAGTAAAAACATTTAGCCCAGTCTGACACCTCTAAGAAGAAGCTTTCTTTACATATGCCATCAACGGTGGCTTAGAGCGAGTACCAAATGTCAGCTGTCCATCCAACCAATTCTCCGATTCTGGTGCAAGCTCCAGTTCGAAGCGGTACAAGAGTTTGCATAACGCCATACGCATAACATGGTAGCTCAACCTAAATACCCAGTTAGTCATACGTAAGATGTGTAAGAAATGCACGGAGAAACTTACTCTTGTCCAAAGCATGATTGCGGACCAACTGAAAAAGGGTGCACACTGCCCTTCTTATCGTTCATGCAATCCTTAGGACGACCTTTCCCATCGGGCAGCCAGCGCGATGGGATGTATTCATGAGGTCTCGAGAAGTTGTTCTCAGTCAGGTATGTCACTTGGTGTAGCATCATCACTACCGTATTGCCAGGGACAAAGCGTCCCGCAACCTGAGCGCCAGATGCAGGTACCACACGGTCTGTGCCGGTTGCAGCGGGCGAGTAGCAACGAATAGACTCTTGGAGACAGGCTTCGAAGTACGGTAGTTCCTTTTGGGACTGCCCAATCCTGTCCATCGTGATGTCGGCTTCACTAGCGAATGCACCCCGGATTTCACTCAGTAGCTTCTTCTTGACACGTTCGTTCTTCTTGCGAAAGACGAAGTAAACAAAGCCAGTCAGAACTGTAGGCATAGCCTCACAGCCACCCAGCATCAAGAAAGGAGCGAACTCGCGTAATAGGTCAAGAGGCATCGTTCCTTGGCGTCCTGATCCATCCGCGTCTCCATCCAGCACCATCTGTAGCATATCGTCGCGCGCCGAGGGGAGGGCAACGCGGCGATCAAAACGGTTAAAGATGGGCGCCATGAAAGAGTCACGCTCGGCACTTCCCCAGCGATGGACGGCAAACAGGAGGAATTTGTGCAGGAAGGGGAAGCGGTTCAGAACGGCAAGGATGGTGACGCCTCGGGCGAATCTGTCAAATGAATGTACCCAGGGAACATACTCGGGGTCGGTGAAGAGATGGAGAGACTCGCCGAGGAAGAGGTCCGCAATGAGATCACAGATGAGAAAGCTGTTCATGTCGCGCATGTCCACAGCCTCCCCTGTTCCCTTGCCGCTAGACTTGTCCAGGTAGCTGAGGTACTCCTCAATGTGCCCGTCGATCATGCCCTCTAGCTTCTTAACGTTTTCTCGCTTCAGGGCTGGGACCATTGCCTTTCGCATGATGCTATGAGTCTGCTGTGACCGCGGCTTCGCAGGATCAGGATTCACCAAATCACCGCCCACCAGAGCCGCAAGCCGAGGATCTTTGGCCATGCCATTCTTGGCAGCTTTGGTTGCGCCACAGATATCAGACCAGGCGCGCTCGTCAGTGTAAGTGAGAGCATCAGGGGCAATCCGAACCACTCCGCCGTACTTGTTGTGCAGGTCCGTGAGCCAAGGTAGTTGGCGACCGCTGGCCGTGGCTAGGAGATGGGGGATGCGCGATATGGCACAGAGCTTTGGGCCAGGGAATTGAGACAGGGGGGAGAAGTAGAGGTCTCGAATGATGGAGACGAGTAGGCCTGTGAGGGTGAGAGTGGCTAGAGCACAAGCCACGCGAAAGGTTGGCGAGGCGGTTTGCCATGTGGTGTTCAGCTGGTTCCAGTCCATACTGAGCTTGGACTGTACGCGTTGCCAATCCATGCTGTACGGTATAGGTACGTGAAATGATGTTTGACTTGGACCTTCACAACTGTGGTCCTGATAAGTCTTACTCAATTGATCTAGTGAGTGAATCCGCGATGGAAGGATTGACTGCCAGGAATGATAATCGACCCATTGTCGTACAAGAATTGTATATAGCGCCAAGACCAATTCTCCGTTCCGGCACATATCGTATGCATGTGCCGGAGAATCCATCCTCGCCCCACGACAGGCAATGCAACTTTGACAGATCGGGGCGTAGATAAAGCCTGACGTCTTCTTCGTCACGCATGGTAGTAATGAATGATTAGAACCGCCTTGCTCTGATAGGCAGCCCCTCCTCAACCCCTGCCAGCACATCCCGCATCATGTCGCCCGCTGAATCCTCCCAGCAGAACCCCGGCTTTGTAGCCGTTTTTGTGGGGGCCACCAGGGGCATCGGCTTAGCTACCCTCAAGGCGCTTACGCAGAGGTTGAAAAAGCCGCGGTTCTATGTCATCGGTCGCTCGCAGGCCAAGTTCAAGCCTGAGCTGGCTGCCCTACGCGAATGTAACCCTGATGCCGAAATCCGGTTCCTCAAGGGGAAAATCTCCCTCCTCAGAGACGTGGATGATGTATGTGACCGGATATTGCAGAGCGAGTCTCACTTGGACTTGCTCTACATGAGTCCAGGATCCTTAGCCTTTGGTGGGCCGCATTGTAAGTCCGAGAGCTAGCAGTGGAGACCGTTTACTGACTTGCGTCACAGATACAGAGGAGAAGATCGACTTGTGCTTCGCATTGTCTTTTTATACCCGCATACGGTTTATTGGCCGTCTATTGCCGGCCCTCTTGCAGGCTTCCAAACCCCGAGTCCTCTCTGTGCTTGCGGGCGGCCATGAAACTCCACTTTGTACCGAGGGCGGAGATATAGGATTGCAGAAGGAGGGGAACTACACGGCTCCGCGGGCCGTGAATCAGGTGACGACACTGCATAGCCTTGCCTTTATGCACTTTGCGTCTCAGTACACAAAGGTTTCGTGGCTACACGTGTACCCAGGCTGGGTAGCCACTGACTTCCTCTCCGATCTCCTCCAAAGCGCTGGTACTATTGGTGTTGTGGCGGGGAAGATAATTGCCCCTGTATATCGGTCTATTGCTATGAGTGAGGCGGAGTGTGGGAAAAGGCAAGCTTTGTATGCCCTGAGTGGTAGATATCCTAGTCGAGATATGATTTGTGCTGCCATGGTGGATGTGAATGATCAGGCGCCGTGTCATGGTATGTGCAGTGGGTTTTATCGTGTGTTGAGTGATGGGAGGACGGCTACAGGAGATGAAGTGCTTGGACCGCTGGAGAGGGAGGGGTGGCCGCTCAAAGTATCTGAGCATATTCAGGAAGTGTTTGATAGAGTCTTGAGCCAGTATTAAATGGGACAGATTCAGTGATGAATACGACCTATTTAAATGGTTGTGATTGAAGTTTGTGTTCTGTGCACTGGTTCATTCAATGGAGCAAGCACAAAGCATCTCCATTCAGAACGAGAAACACAGACAGATCGTTCATCATAACCTCGTAGTAGCTATCACTCATTCCATCACCACCAGTATCTTCCTATAATCCACTTTAAACCATCCAGAATGATCTTACCTCGGCGTCACACTAATCTTCACACCATTCAAACTACTCGGCCCAACTCTCATAACAGGAACATACCCTCTCTCATCCCTCGCCTCAATACCCTTGAACTTCTGAGAGAACCTCGTAAGAACATAGGCAGTCTCAGTCGCCACAAGGATATGCGCGGGACAGATTCTTGGGCCGCCGCCAAAGGGCACAAAGTGCCACAGAGGACGCAAACCGTCCCAGCGCTCCGGTCGGAACTCGGTGGCGTCAGCACCCCAGTAGTCCGGGTCACGATGCATTAGGTAGCGGTTGCAGTGGACAATGTCACCTTTGGCGCAGAAGATGGGCTGTTTGCCGTCTGGGCCGCCGCCACGAGGAAGGGTCGTGTCATGGGCGGCTACGCGGATCATCTGAATACCGTTTGGAATGGTGCGATGAGCTATCATAATATCAGCAGCTATTCAAGCTTTCTATGAGTGGTTTTCACATACTCTCGTTGATCACCCAGTTCATGTACTTCATCCCACGAAGTTTAGAAAAGGTAAGTTCTTCATCCCCAAGTTCATGTACCTCCTTCTGGAGTTTCTCCCAAGCTTCGGGGTGTCTCGCCAGTTGATAAATAGCATTCGAGATATGGATACTCGTCGTCTCATTGCTAGGTACCCACACAGCGGTGATCTGATCCCGCAGAAGAATTCGATCTTCAGACGGAATCTTGTGTACCATATCCCAGAGGAGGTCAGTTCGTTCAGATTTCTCGGTGCTTTTTTCACCCTTTTCTTCGAGCTTGGCAAGCTCATCGTAGGCACGGTCGATGTACTGGTCCATGAAGTTATGTACGAGGCGGATACTCTCATACCATTTGGGGTCGCGGTGGAGGAAGAGGAATTTACTCATGGTGAGTCGGACGCGTGCACCTCGCATGATATCTACCATGGCTAGCATGACGTCCTCGCGTTCTGGATGAGTCAGACAATCGCGGGTTTTACCAAAGAGGAATTCAGTTGATGTGTCAAGGAACTATCGACACGGTTAGCAACAATTCAGCACAGTCGTGAGTGACTTACCCATCGTCGAGTAAGAACCTGCATATCAAAGGTCTCGCCATCAGTAGGAATGAGATCCAGCATCTTATCGGTAAACGGCTTGAGTCTAGCCACATTGGCAAAAGCCTGTCTCTCAAAGTAAGGCTTGATGATACCTCGACTCTGATGCCAGAACTCGCCATCAGCAGTGCTAACACCCTTCCCTGTAAAAGGCGCTGCAACACCGTTATCCACGCGGATAGGCTCAAGCACAAACTCCTCCCATTGCGACGTACTCATCGCCTTCATATTCTCCATCTCAGAAGAATACACCATGCGCATGCCCAGAAACCTAGCCTTGAACGTCTTGGTCCCCTGGGCAGCCCAGGTGTCCTCCATCCACGACAGCCATCGATGCTCCTTGAAGGCGCGGCTCATAGATAGCACGAAGTCGATGCCCCAGATGGGATCCCAGTGGGAGTAGGTCTTGAGGGTGCCGCATTTATACTTCTTTGTCTTGATAGAGTAGCTAATATGATCCCACGCTCTGTTTAGAAAGTAGTACGCGATAAGAGCGTAGAAGGCGCCGAGAGATATGGCGGAAAGATGCAACGACATCGTGGACGACTTCGGGGATGACTTCAGCGCGTAGGGGCACAGCGACGACGTACGGTGCACCAAACGTCATTGGTATACACAGGATTAAAGGGATTAGAAGATACAGTTTGGATATCAAGAGAGTTGAGCTCGCAGTAAAAGAGGCGCCCTGGATAACCCTAAAACCAGAATGAACCCGCTGGATAATTCACACTCCCCAGTTAGGCGGTAGGAGGGGTGTTTTTATCACTAGCCTATCCGTTGCGGGGCAAGATCCGGCCGGAGAGATCCACTTTAGCAGATCAATATTCCGTTCTGATGACCCGGACGGCAGTGAATTAACATACGACCTGGGCAGCTGTGCCGCTGTAGAAGCCATAGGAAGAGCCGTAGGATTGGATTGGATCATATCATTGAGACATATGTCAGTTCTTCCAAACATTGTGATGTTGCGCTTTGGTTGAGGGTGGCAGAAGGTGTAGGGTAACTGGTGGTGCAATACGGAAAGACGAGCTGAATCTTGAGGCCTCACGAAGTGCTGTGTAATATAGTACAAGTCAAATGCGTAGGCTAAATTACCTGTGCACGAAGGACGCATTTCGTAAGATGTTCTTGTGGCTCATGCTTGTTGCTTTCTGACATTCCTTCCCTCTTGCAAACTCACACCGATCAAATTGAGGACTTGACAAAATTCACTTCACTTTAAAATTATGCTTTTTGTACATATCTACCCACATGCAGTGTTACGGTGGATAAAGCTTGAATCATGAAGGAAATAGAAAGTGAGATCTCAAAGAAAATAATCCATAGTAAACTTGTTTAAATTCAGGCATGAAGGCCAGGATTATGATGGAATCATGACAGGAATGTCTATATCTAAAATTAGACGACGCGATGTAGTCTAGCCTGATTAGGACAGATCGCATAAACCCGTCCAACAACTCAATGACTTGTCGCGTCTAATATCATACGAAAGAACATCGAACAGTTGTGAAACGAGATTTACATTAACTATGAAAGAGCAGACTCATACGATACAGTACTTATGCTGATGGCGCAGCCACCCTATATATCAGCTTCTTACCACCAGCAGTCCCCATCTTCACCCTCTCCGCTCCCTTCGCAACACCCGCAAGCCCCTCATCGCTGACCTCAGTCGGATGCGTCGCAATATCCTTCGAATCCAACAACCGCTGCGCAATAGGTGCCCACGTCTCCGCAAACGCCTTGTCCTTTGGCCGCGCCTCTCTGCGGTACGGCTTCTTCCAGTCCACCGGCTTGCCCAGCGCTGTCCACGCGAGAACCCAGCCGGGGCGCACATCGCGACGCGTGTGGCCGCGGATGGGGAATTGGTCTAGGCCGATGTAGTTGCCGCCGTGGCTGCCGATGGCGCCGTAGCAGATCTTCATGCTGCTGCTCTCGGTGATACAGTCCAGCACGTATTCTAACTTGTCGTTTGTGAATGCTCGGATGTCCGCGGCGCACGATGGGGAGCGGTAGTCGAATGCTTCGACGGCGCCCAGGGACTTGACGTGTTCGAACTTTCCGGGTGAACAGGTCGTGATGGGCTTTAAACCCGATCTGAAACGGTCAGTGATAGTTCATTACGCAAGTAGATTGATGCAATAAGATGAGAGTTGGCACTTACAGCTTGGCGGCCTGGATGGCAAGTCCTCCTGTAGCAGTTCCGCCACCGTAAATCAGAATATACTGATCGGTAATCTGACCCGAGTACGGAAGAGGAAGTTTCATGGTATGGTATAAAGACAACCCAACCGTAAGCAATCCCACACCCAGTGTCGCGCCCTGCTCAAAGCTCATCCAAGACGGGAGGCGAAGCAGCAGCATCTCTGGGACACTGACAAACTGCGCAAAGCCCCCATTGTTTGGGTTATCCGATCTGTTTCCCGCACAAGCACCACCCACGCGATCCCCAGGCCTGTACTTCGTGGTCTGGCTCCCTGCCATGACGACTTCCCCTGCAAAATCGCAGCCCCAGGTTGAGCCGGGAGACGGGGACATGTCGAGGGACTTCCAGTCGTGGGGGTTGACGCCCACGCAGAAGATGCGGACGAGGACTTCGTCTTCTTTTGGGGGCTCTATGGGGCAGCCATCTTGCAGGGCGACGGTTGCTGCGCCTTGGACTTTTAGGGATGTTTGGGTGGCGGGGAGCCGGGAGAGGATTGATTGAACTGCCATGGTGAAGGAAATTGGTGTTTAGAGGGTATCTCCCAAGTTCAGTGTAAGTGAATGTATAATACCAATACAATAACTCAACTGATAGAGAAGCACAGGAAGGAAACGTCAATTAATCAGGATACAACAGCAATGCCTCCGGCAGTGTACGACTTACTGAAGAAGGATATCTAGCGATAACACCTGCAATCACTTCAGCTATTCCTTGCCTCCGGGGTATTGTATGACATGTTAGCTCTCTACCCAACTCCCGGGATGAGCTCGGCTAGGGTACGAAATCTACATGCCATCATGCATTGTCGTATCCCCACGGCATACGGTCACCTCTGCATCCTTCTCCATAGCCGAACCTTTCTCCGTGGGATCTACACCCCTGTCCGGAGTGTATGGCCCCACCCTCCGGCCTCCTCCGGGATATCGTTAGCGGGCAGGACACCACCCCATGGAGCAACCACGGCTGATTTACCGACTCCGAGTAAATACGAAAAACCGGAGAAACGCCATCGCCGATCTATCCAGTCAAGGATCCGAGATGCCTTCGCTATCACGATTTGCCTGATTAGTCTTTTGGTCCTTCTGGATAAGATCACGAGCTCTATCTACTAAGGCTGTTGCAGCTTCATAGAGACATCGACTCTTCCTCACAACTTGTCGAAACAATTTCATCACAAAGAGCCATTCAACACTCGCGGTTCAAACTGTTCGCCTTCAACAGCACCGCGATACTCGCAGCCAGGGTTGCACCACACTATTCACTATAACCCCTTCTCTTGTTCACAATGCCTTCTCCCGGAGAGCCCATTGCTGTGGTTGGCTCAGCCTGTCGGTTCCCAGGTGGTGCATCGTCGCCATCGAAACTCTGGGACCTCCTCAAGCAGCCCAAGGATTGTCTTAGGGAGTTTCCCAAGGACCGTCTGAACCTTGAGGCTTTCTATAACAAAGATGGCGAGCACCACGGCGCTACAGATGTTTGCAATAAAGGCTACCTCCTTGAGGAGGATAGTCGGGTGTTCGATGCATCTTTCTTCAATATCAACCCTGCTGAGGCTGATTCTATGGATCCTCAGCAGCGGTTAACGCTCGAGACGGTCTATGAGTCGCTGGAAGCTGCTGGCTACACCCTTGAGCAGATGCAAGGTTCGTTGACTTCGGTGTATCTTGGTGTTATGACTGGAGACTATCATGATATCCAACAGCGAGATATAGAGATTATCAACCGCTACCACCCCACAGGGACTTCAAAGAGCATTCTCTCCAATCGAGTGTCATACTACTTTGATCTCCGCGGCCCCTCAGTCACCATGGACACAGCGTGTTCCTCATCCCTCGCTGCACTGCACTTTGCCACACAGTCTCTCCGTAGCGGTGAATCAACCACCGCCATAGCCGTCGGCGTCAATCTCATCTACGACGCCTCAGGCTACGTCGCTGAGTCAAAGCTACACATGCTGAGCCCTACATCACGCAGTAGAATGTGGGATGCTGGTGCAGATGGCTATGCTCGTGGTGAGGGTGTTGCCTCGGTCATTCTCAAGCCGCTCTCCGAAGCTATTCGCTGTGGTGATCACATCGAATGTATTGTGCGCGAGACGGGCATGAACAGTGATGGACGCACAACCGGTATCACAATGCCTTCAGCTACGGCGCAATCGGCGCTTATCCGTCGCACATATCAGAACGCTGGCCTAGATCCCGTCAAAGATCGACCGCAGTACTTTGAGGCCCACGGCACAGGTACTTTGGCAGGTGACCCTGTTGAAGCCCAAGCTATCCGACAATCTTTCTTCGATGACAGTGATGCTTCCGCGGAGACCAGTGAGAAGCTTTACTGTGGCTCTATCAAGACGGTCATCGGACATACTGAAGGATGTGCTGGTCTCGCTGGTTTGCTCAAGGCTTCTCTGGCGGTTCAGAACAGCACTATTCCTCCAAACCTGCTGTTCAACACGCTTAACCCATCCATCAAACCATTTTACGACCGCCTCCAGGTACCTACTTCACCAATGCCTTGGCCTGAGGTTAGTCAAGGACCAAGACGAGCCAGTCTGAACAGTTTTGGTTTTGGTGGTACCAACGTCCACGCAATCATTGAGAACTACATCCCTCAGGCGACATCTCCTACACTGCCATCATCTGAGAAGTTCGTTGGACCATTGGTCATCTCAGCCGAGACAGAGCCTTCACTTGCCACGACAGTGGAAAAGTACGCAGAGTTCATCAGGTCAAACCCCGATATCAACCTCGAAGATCTGGCTTTTGTCACACAAACTCGACGAAGCACCTTTGGCAAGAGAGCTTTCTTCTCTGGCGAGAACCGCGACAAGCTCCTCGAGTTTCTCGACTCTGCTGTCGACACGTCCAAGACTGGTGCTGAGATCGGCATCCAGGCTCCTCAAACCTCATCTTCTGAGCCCCCGGCCATTCTCGGTATCTTCACCGGTCAAGGTGCACAGTGGGCGTCTATGGGCAGGACAATGATAAAAACATCCACGCAGTTCCGCGAATCCATAGAGAAGTGTGAGAATGCTCTCCGTGGTATTCCTGATGCCCCGACGTGGTCGCTCAAAGAGGAGCTCATGGCGTCTGAAGAGAACTCTCGCATTGGCGAAGCTGCTATTTCTCAACCTCTTTGCACAGCCACACAGATCGCCATCGTTGATGTCCTCGCTGCTTCAGGTGTGCACTTTGACGCTGTTGTGGGCCACTCTTCAGGCGAGATCGCAGCTGTCTACTCCGCTGGCATCCTCTCTGCGTCTGATGCTATGCGTGTTGCTTACTACAGAGGTCTCTACGCAAAGCTAGCCTCTGGACCCGACGGTGTTAAGGGCTCTATGATGGCTGTTGGATTAGGCTCAGAAGATGCCACTTCATTCTGCGACACGGAGAAGTTCAGAGGAAGAATTAGCCTAGCTGCCAGTAACGCACCGTCTAGCGCTACCATCTCAGGAGATGAAGAGGCTATTCTTGAAGCGAAGGAGATTCTCGAAGAGCAGAAGACGTTCGCACGCGTGCTCAAGGTTGACACGGCCTATCATTCACATCATATGAGGGCTTGCGCGGAGCCCTATCTCAAGTCACTGGAGGCTTGCAACATCACTGTCAACCCCCCCTCCAACAATTGTATCTGGGTTTCGTCCGTTTATGGAAACGCGGATATTATGGATGGCGAGGAGGATATCGAAGCTCTGGCAGGCCAGTACTGGATTGACAACATGGTACGACCAGTCCTCTTCTCTGAGGCATTGGAGTGCTCGCTCTGGAGAGCTGGGCCTTTCAACCTCTCACTCGAGATTGGTCCACACCCAGCTCTCAAAGGCCCAGCTTCGCAGACTATGAAGACTGCGTTGGGCCATGTTCTGCCATATGCCACATTCCTTCGCCGTGGCTACAACGATGTCGAAGCCTTCTCTGGAGGTATTGGCTACATATGGGCATACCTTGGGTCCGACATGGGCTTTTCTGGGTACTACCAAGCTATGCATGGCTCAAAAGCAAATAAGCCAAGGATGATCAAGGGTCTCCCATCGTATACTTGGAACCACAACAAAGTCCACTGGAAGGAGTCCCGTATCTCCCGTCGCTATCGTCTCGCCGATCGAGCGCCACACGAACTGCTCGGTCGTCGCACTCCAGATGACTCCGAGTATGAAGTTCGCTGGCGCAACGTCCTTCGCCTCAACGAGCTTCCTTGGATTCGCGGCCACGCTTTCCAAGGTATGGCACTGTTCCCGACCTCTGCGTACATGGCCATGGCTATTCAAGCTGCCATGGAGATCGCTGGCTCAAAGCCTGTGAAGCTGATCGAGATTCGTGACCTTGTCATCCCAAGGGCGTTGACGATTGAGGAGAATAACCCTGGCATCGAGTCCATCTTCTCCGTCAAGAGAACAGGCAGTATTGACGAGGATGTCTTCCATGGAGAGTTTTCGTGTCATACTTGTCCCAGCGAGGCTGAGGGGACTCTCGAGAGGAACTGCACTGGTTCCATCACTATTGACTTTGGTGAGCCGTCTGATCACGACCTTCCCCCTCGAGCACCTGGCAAGTCAGGAATCATACCTGTTGGTACCGAGGAGTACTACGACTCTCTTCTCAACATTGGCCTTAACTACCAGGGACTTTTCCGAGGCCTCAAGTCAGTCGAGAGAGCCATGGGCTATGCTACAACAAAGGCATCATGGCAAAAGTCCGATGTTGGCGATGCGTATGTTATTCACCCTGGACCATTGGACGTAGCTTTCCACTCCATCATTGCAGCCATGTGCACTCCCTTGAGTGGAGCTCTCTGGGCGCCTTACTTGCCAGTCAAGATCGACAGACTAGCGATCGCTCCCAACACCAACTACGAGGGCGTCCTTGGGGAGGTCAACTTTGACGTAGACACATTCATCACCGAGACTACTTCCAACACATTCAGAGGAGATGTCCACATCATTAGCCCCGACGGCAGGACAGGTCTGCAGGCAGAGGGTCTGACTCTGAAGCTCTTCACCGAAGCAAGCTCTTCTGATGACCGACACATGTTTTCCAAAACGATCTGGCGCACAGATGTTCTGGACTCTTCACAGAACCTTGATGAGATCAACCCTGACCAAGAAGAGTTGGCTCTAGCAGAAGCCATCGATCGTACGTCTCTGTACTACATCAAGAAGATCTTTGACCATCTATCAGACTCTGACGTCGAGAACTGGAAGTGGTTCCACAAGGCCTTCTACAAAGCTGCCAAAGAGACTCTGCAGGAGGCAAAGGAGGGGAAGCACCCGACCGCGCAACCGGAGTATCTCAACGA
This sequence comes from Fusarium sp. VM40, assembly GCA_954870535.1. Classification (NCBI taxonomy): domain Eukaryota; kingdom Fungi; phylum Ascomycota; class Sordariomycetes; order Hypocreales; family Nectriaceae; genus Fusarium; species Fusarium sp. VM40. Next base: position 449,060 of record CATPAH010000015.1, read on the forward strand.
CACCGAAGAGCTGATCATAGAATACAAGCGCAAATACCCTGATCAGGCTGATCTAAAGCTCATCCACGCAGTGGCGGACAACCTGGTCGATGTCATGACCTCCGATACTCAACTCTTGGAGGTCATGCTCGTCGATGATATGCTCAGTAAGCTTTACACCGAGGGCAGAGCCATGCAACCGTTGAACAAAATCGTCGCCGAGCTTTTCCAGAACCTCTCCCACAGATATCCCCGTCTCAACATCCTCGAGATCGGAGCTGGTACAGGCGGTACAACGAACTCTGTCCTCAACGCCATCGGAGACGCATATGGTCGCTACACATACACCGACATCTCAGCTGGTTTCTTCGAGAATGCCAAGAAGCGCTTCCATGCGCACAGCAAACGTCTGGACTACAAGGTCATCGACATTGAGAACGATCCAACCGGCCAAGGCATTCCTGAGGGAAGTCAGGATGTTATCCTTGCGGCTAATGTCCTACACGCCACTCGCAACCTTAACGAGACGATGGCCAATGTAAGGAAATTGCTGAAGCCGGGTGGTTATCTTATCATGGTGGAAGTCACCGGCCACTATCTGCAGATGATGTTCCTCATGGGCGGTTTGCCCGGTTGGTGGCTTGGTGTTGATGAGGGGAGAGCTCGTGGGCCTGGTATTGGATTGACTGAGTGGGATGAGATACTTCGAGACACGGGGTTTACTGGAGCGGATAAGTACGTGACAGATCTGCCCGACTCTCTCAAACACGTCTGCTCCGTTATCGTATCACAGGCCACCGATGACAGAGTCGCTATGCTGCAGGAGCCCATCTCATTCCTTGACGAGATCCCACTAGAGCAGCGTCTTGTCATCATCGGAGGCAAGACTCTACCCATCTCCCGCGTTGTCAAGTCCATCCAGCGTCTCGCCTCGCGCGTCGCAGACCAAGTCATGGTCGTCGACAGCATCGATGCCCTCACAGAGAAGCACTTCAGTGCCAATACATCTGTCATCTGCATCGCTGAGCTCGAAAAGCCCATCTTCGCCACTTCCGTCACCCCGGAGCGTCTGCGCAAGCTTCAAGATCTATTCTCTCATGCATCGCATACTCTCTGGCTCACATCCGGTCGTCTTGACGAGAATGCCTACGCCAACATGACAGTTGGTCTTGGACGCGCTATCATTAATGAGCTGCCACAGCTGAACCTGCAGTTCCTTGATGTTGCAAAGGCGTCTAGTGTGGATGCCAATGCGGTGATTGGGGCGTTCTTGAAGCTCAAGCTTGGCAAGTCGCCGGATTTTGTCAACACGCCGCTACTGTGGTCGACGGAGCCGGAGCTTTTGCTGAGGGATGGATTGTTGCAGATCCCGCGTGTTGTTCCTGATGTGGAAAGGAATCAGAGGCTGAACTCGCTTCGACGAAGAATCACAAAGGATGTTTCCATTGATAAGACTGAAGTGGTTGTGGCTGCTACCGAGGGAGGACTGTGTCTGGAGGAAACAGCGCCTTGGCTCAGGATTGCAAAACAACCAGAGAGTAGCGACAATATTGCTCTACGGGTTGAACACTCTATTGCACTACCATTCAACGAGGAACAAACCCCAGTTCTTTGTGTTGGTAAGAGCCAAGATCAAGTCATGGCTGCTCTTAGCCCCCACTACAGCTCAACTGTCTCCGTCCCAGCGAGCGAGGCAGTGGTTATTTCTCAGAGTCAGAGCCAGGAGGAACAAGTTGAAGTTCTGGTGCAAACCTCTGTCAACTTGACCGCCTCTTTGATCCTGTCGTGCATCTCGTCGGCCGTGCCCACAGGGAAGAACGGCAACGTGCTTATTTACGGCGTCAGCACTGATCTTCTCAAAGCCTTGGACGCACACAGTTCGAACAAACTCGTCTTCGCCAATTCTGAGACACAGCCTGAGTCATTCTACATCCACCCTCGAGCATCCATCAGAGGTATCAAGAACTTGCTGCCCCGAGGTATCACCCATGTGGTCGATCTATCCAGCACAGGCAACGAACAGATCAAGCAACACCTTGTCCACTTATACGAAGCTGTCAAGGTCTCATACAGCACAACCCTCGCTTCCAACACCAGCGAGTTGCTCAAGACCGCATATGAGACCCGTCAGCAGTCTTCTCTTATCTCTACGCCATCAATTGTCGCTGTCCAAGATATCCCCAGCCTACCGACCCTACCATACCAACGCACTGTGGTAGACTGGACCAAGCCGGAGCCTGCGTCTGTCAACATCCGCTCTATCAGTGGAGAGGGCCTATTCTCACCCAACAAGACATATCTCATGGTCGGTCTCGTCTCGGACTTTGGCCGATCCATTTGTCGCTGGATGGTCGAAAACGGCGCCAGGTATATCGTCCTCACCAGCCGCAAAGCACAAGTCGACTCGCAATGGCTCAAAGAGATGGAAGACCTTGGGGCTATTGTTAATGTTTACCCCATGGATGTCTCGAAGCGAGAGTCGGTACAAGCAGTCTGTGATACCGTCAAGAGGGACCTCCCACCTATTGGTGGCGTTTGCAATGGTGCCCTTGTCCTCAAAGATGGGCTGTTCATCAAGATGGAGGCTGATGCATTGAACGACGTGTTTGCACCAAAGGTCGATGGCACCATTCATCTTGACGAGATCTTCTCTGAACCAGATCTTGACTTCTTTATCCTATTCTCTTCAATGAGTTCCGTGGTCGGAAACGCAGGACAGGCGAATTACAACGCAGCCTCTCTGTTCCAAGCTGCTATTGCACAGCAGAGGCGTAAAAGAGGCCTTGCCGCTTCTGTCATCTCTCTGGGCATGGTCGCTGATGTAGGCTACATCGCCGCCAAGGGGCCAACACTAATGGAGAGACTCAAGAAGGCGTTCTATATGCCCATCTCCGAGTCTGATGCCCACCAGATCTTCGCAGAAGCTGTTGCAGCTAGCAAGCCACACGGTAATGGCGAGGAGACTGTTGAGATGGTTTCAGGTATCCAGCCGTTCAACTTCACCGCCTCCACCAAGGCTCGACCTCCTTGGGTCAACAACCCTCGCTTCTCACACTTTGTTCGCGAGGAGGAGAGCAACGCTGAACAGGATGACGCTCGAGGAAACCAAAGTAACGTCCGGGTGCGTGAACAACTGGACGCTGCGACTTCAGAGGACGAGGCTGCGGCTGCTCTCCTTGCTGCATTCAGAGTCAAGGTTGAGACTATGCTGCAGATGAGCGCGGGCAGTCTCAACGTTGAGTCATCATTGCTGGATGTTGGTATTGATTCGCTGCTGGCTGTTGAGATCCGCTCATGGTTCCTCAAGGAAGTCCACGTTGACGTCCCTGTTCTGAAGACACTCAGCGGCGACAACGCGAAGGATATCTGCGCCGAGGCTGCGAACAAGTACCTCTCAGCTAAGATGCAAGAGGGCAAGGCCGAGGCCGAGGGAAGCAAGCTGGAGTCAACAGTGAACGGTTCTCCCACTACAGGTTCCAGCGTTGACGGAAGCTCAAGCCCTGTCAGATCAGGAGACACGACACCACCAAGTACAGTAGGAGACACAGAGAGCCAGGAGGAGACGAAGCCGGAGAAAGTGATTGAGAGAGTTGAGAAGCTATCATATGCGCAGTCGAGGTAGAGATCCCATGTTTTGTTCGGCGGTTCAATTGTATGTAGCTAAATATTGTATATAGGCTATGGTTCCTAAGCCAGTTCTCCAAAGATGCCACTTCCTACAACAGTGTTTACGTTTACACCGCCAATGGCAATATCCAGCTTGCGCGGTTGAAGAGAGCCATTTCTATAATCACAGCGCATCACCACTCGTTACGAACGTGCTTCTTCCCTAGACCTGGCACGGGGGAGCCTGTTCAGGCACTTCTTGCTTCGCCGAGAGATTGCTTCAAGCATGTAAAGGATGGAGATGGAGGCGCTCTTGACCGTGAAGTTGAGATTTGGCGCAATCACATATGGCAGTTATCTGGGGGTGATGTCCTGAGGGTCATCCTCGTCACGCATGCGCCCGAAGAACACTCCCTTATCATTGCTTACCACCACATCGCCTTTGATGGCGTAAGCATGCACATTTTCCTTCGCGACCTCAACGCTGTGTACATGGGAAATAAGCTCGACACCTCAGCGAAGCAGTACATGGACATATCTGCCGAGGAACGTTTTCAGATTGAGAGCGGCAATCTCGATGAGCGAATCGCGTACTGGACGCAGATGCATACACCATCAGCAGACACGCTGCCTCTATTCCCCTTCGCCCGTGTAAAGTCACGTCCTCTCCCCGAGAGCTATCGCAATGTTGAGTCCTTTGCCGATATTGGACATGAGCTGTCGGCCCAGGTCAAGCGTGCTAGCCACGCTTTGCGTGTCACCCCATTTTACTTCTACATCACAGCCCTTCAAGCACTGTTTAATCGTCTTCTGGGCGTTGAGGATCTCTGCATTGGTGTCACGGACGCCAACCGTACGGAGAAGAGCTCCCAGGCCATCGGATTCTTCCTCAACCTGCTACCTCTTCGCTTCACCGTACAGAAAGACGTCGCCTTCACAGATCTTGTCAAAAGAACAGCCGGGCAGTACCACACCGCGCAAACCAACTCGGGTGTCCCATTTGACGTAGTTCTAGATAGGGCAAACGTACCACGCGAGTCGACGCACACGCCGCTATTTCAAGTCGCTATGAACTATCGTCAAGGCAACTTCTCCAAGATCCCGCTAGGTGGCTGCACCCTTCAGGTGAAGGAAGGTCTGGATGCTCAGAGTCCTTATGATCTGGCATTCAGCATCACGCCCAATAATGATACAACCTTTGTGCAGATCGTCGCCCGCGAGGACCTTTATGAGAGAGAGGGCACGGATACTTTGATGAGCGCGTACTTGGCTCTGCTTGAGGATGCCTCAAAAGATGTGAACAAAAAGCTCGAAAGCTACAATCTCTATGATCAAGGGAGCGTTGATAGAGCGCTTACATTAGGGAATGGTGGTATTAAGGACTATGAGTGGCCGTCAACACTTACAGAAAAGGTGGAACAGGCGATGAGAAATAGTGGGCAGCGCGTGGCCATCAAAGACGCTGACATGGAGGTAACTTACGCAGGGCTTGCCAAAATCACCAACAACCTCGCGTCAGTTCTCTTGTCGCAACTGCAGCCCGGTTCATCAGTCGCTGTTCTCTGTGAGCCAACGGTGGCCTGGGTCGTATCTATGCTGGTAGTTATCCGCGCAGGAATGATCTACATCCCTCTTGATGGCAAGCTACCCGACGAGCGTCTTAATGCTATCCTCGAGGCCAGTAAGCCTGATTTGATCCTTTGCGAGGACAACACAGAAGAGCGCGCTCAGGGATTGGCTGGCAATGTACCTGCCTTGTCTTCAGCCAGTGCATCTGGAAACTCTGAGGCCCCCAACATGGAGCGTGTCGACGACGCGAACTTTATACTCTTTACCAGCGGTTCAACCGGTACTCCCAAAGGTATCAAACTCTCATCCAGAGGAATCATCAACTACGTTGCGACAAAGAGTTCCAAGCTTTCTCTCGGTAGTGAAGTGGTTCTTCAGCAAAGTGCTTTAGGCTTTGACATGTCCCTCGCGCAAGCCTTTATGGCGCTTACCCTCGGTTGCACATTAATCATTGCCCCTGCAGCCAGTCGTGGGGACCCCCAAGCTCTAGGGAAGCTGATGGCGGCCGAGCAGGTCACCTTCACGTTGGGAACTCCCACTGAGTATCTTATGCTGATACGCCATGGAGGTGAAGCTGTTAAGGCGGGATCGTTCTGGAGGAATGCTACTTCAGGCGGTGAGGCCATCACTGCACAGCTGAAAGCTGCTTTCAGGTCGTTGCATAACGCTCCTGTCCTGACAGATTGCTATGGTCCCACCGAGATATCCTGCTGTGCCACGATGCAGACCGTCGACATCTATAGTGAGAAGGAAGGGGAAGCAAACTCCTCTGGGAAGGCCAATCCTAACACGTCGATTTACATCGTCGATGAAAGTGGTCACAGCGTACCTCAAGGCATACCTGGCGAGATTTGCGTTGGCGGAGTGGGTGTTGCCCTGGGCTATCTCGACAAAGACATTTCGGCGCAAAGATTCGTCACAAACCCTTTCGCAACGCCCGAAGAGACAGGAAGAGGCTGGACCTATATGTACCGAACCGGTGATAAGGGCCTCATTCGTTCCGACGGTGGACTTCAGTTTCTGGGTCGCATGGAAGGTGATACAACGATCAAACTTCGAGGACTTCGCATCGATTTGGATGATGTCGCCAATACCATGCTACGAGAGGGTAAAGGATCTATCGCAGATGCTATCGTTACGGTCCGAGGCGATCCAGCATTCCTCATGGCACATGTGGTGCCCGCTCCAGGCTCATCCGCTAGTAGTGAAGATTTGCAGCGATTGGCAAACTCGCTACCACTGCCTCAATACATGAAACCAGCGATTGTCACCCCGCTGGAACATCTGCCACTGAGCAACAATGGGAAGATCGATCGTCGCGCAGTTGAAGCCCTATCACTACCTACTCTCACATCCTCAAGCAATCCACAAAACCTGGTCGCATCAAGAAGAAAGCCAACTTTGGCCGAAGGAGAAATGAGACTCATTTGGCACAAAGTTCTCTCCCAGACTGGACTTACCAGCAGCTCAAAGCTAGAGCCTGAAACAGACTTCTTCCACGTTGGTGGAAACTCGCTACTTCTTGTCAAGCTGCAAAGTGCCATCCAGACGTCTATGGGTGTTTCTCTCTCTCTTAGGGAAATGTATCGCTCTAGTACATTGGAGGGAATGACTGGAATTGCCACGGAACGGGTTAGTGACGACTTTGTGTCCGAGAAGATTGATTGGGAGGCTGAGACAGCTTTGCCTCACTCTATCAACATCAGCGAACTCCAGCCACTTCCTCTGAGGACAGATCGCGGGTTGGAGATACTCATGACGGGGTCATTAGCTTTCCTGGGTAGCAGAATCTTACGATCGCTACTAGATGACCCCGCAGTCGCAAGAGTTCATTGCATCGCTATCGATCCAGACTCGATGGATAACCACATCAAGGATGACTGTGTCACAGTATACCCTGGCAGCCTGAGCGAGATAATGTTCGGCCTCTCAAACGATACCTACCACCAGCTTCAAAAGACCGTCGACGCCATTATCCTTGCCGGGTCAGAGGGCCATTGTCTAAACAACTACTCCACCCTCCGTGCGCCAAACGTCACTTCAACACAACAAATTGGTCGTTTTTCATTAAGTCGTCGGATCCCCATCCACTACATCTCTTCCAACCGTGTCACCCTACTAGACGACAGCGCAAATGCTGCTCTGCCACCAATCAGTGTCAAAGACCATTGCCCACCGGTAGATGGAAGCGAAGGGTTCACGGCAGCTAAGTGGGCTAGCGAGGTATTCCTCGAAAACCTATCCGCCGCAGCGACGAAGTCATCCAGTAGTGACCATGGCGAATACCTTGCGGTGACGATTCATCGACCCTGCGCTATTGTTGGAGAGGAAGCTCCCATTGAAGATGCCCTCAATGCGTTATTGCGATACTCTAAGCTCATATCCGCTGTCCCGAATGTTAGTAAGCTCAACGTCAACGGCTACTTCGACTTCCTCCCCGTTGAAAGTGTCGCCCGCGATATAGCGGCATCGGTTGTATCTTCACAGACCGCCCGGTCAGGTGTGGACTTCCGACATTACTCTAGTGGAACGAGAGTAATGCCTGAGGAGTTTGCTTCTTATATGCAAAAGAAGTATGGCGGTGAGTTCAGGGAACTCGAGTTGGAGGACTGGATTGAAGAGGCGAGAAAGGAGGGTATTGAGGAGTTGATTGTGCTGTATTTGCAGGCGATCGTTGAAAGGGAAGGAAGAATAACGTTCCCTTATATGGGAAATACTGTTTAGTGCTTGTATTATTATAAATAGTTGAATTACTCATGGCGTCTAGGGCCTAATGGAAATAGGTTTATTGATGAACGGATCATGATTTGGATCTTATGTCTGCTTTAGGGTTTGTAATTATTAGTACATAGAGGAAGGTGTCACCAATACTCGAATCGGCGATTGTAGGACCGAATGTGATCTGGGTTTTCGTTCCAATACATTTCATAACAAAACCCTTCCAGCAACCAAGACATATGCAATGCATCGTGGAAAACCACCTCTATTTATCTGAGGTTTACAACGACCCCTTTGGCCATTTGTACTCCGGCCACGGAAAGTCCGGATTGTACCTCTGCTGCAAAACAACACTCCCAGGAGGAAACTCCTTCTTGTCCCCATTGTCAAGATCGGTAGGTTCGGCATCGCCGGGAAAAGTCCAGTCACTGACAATTCCCACAGACTTCGCAATATCCTTCTTCAACCTCGCCACCTTGCCTGGGCGTGGCGAGAAGTTATCTAGATGTTTTGGGTCGGTGCTTTCCTCGAACTCGCCGGGCTCTGCGGTAACCCAGACATCTTGATACCACTGCTGGTCTTCGAAATCCATACCCCCGCAGTCGTCCAGCTCAGGTTGCTTGAAATCATTCGTGATTGGCGAGTCCACGCCACAGTTATCGAGATCCTCGAAGATGGTCATGTTGGCAATGACGTAATTGACATGCGAAAGAGCGAAAGCCTCAGTCTTAAGGAGGATCTTCATCACAACGTCGGTGCTCACAGCTAGTTCGTTTTCAACATCATCTTCGTCGAAGAATCGATCAATGTACCATATGGCGCCCCTCTCTTTTGCTTCATCGTCAATGAGACCGAATGATTCTTCTCTGCCGGCCTTGTCTTCTTGCAAGCGAATGTATTGGTGTGTCTTTCCCCAGTAGTCTTCTGGTGCGCGGACTATTTTGAGATGGAGTAGTGGAGAGAATCGGGAGCAAGCGCCGAGTTCGAAGGCAGATTTGAACTTTTTAAGCTCGTTGTCGGTAAGGTTGGTGACGAGATAAGCCGTGAGGCAATCGTCGGGATCCGCGTTGGGTTGCACATAAACCATCTTTAATGAGTAATGATAGGATATGTAGGTAAGGAAACAATTAGTGGTGACTTAATTGGGAAAACCTTCAAATTTATGCTCTCAAGATTTGAGACGGCCGTGAATATTACGTCGCTACTGCCTGGGAGGAAGCTCTCGGTGGCCAATCGGGTCAAATAGCGCTGCCTGGAATAAGTGGCATTGGCCGGATCGACGCTTGCGCCCCCTGATCCGGGCCTATGATTGGTTCACGCGTAAGCATAAACCAATACCTTGGCTGGTTAATACGACATCCTTTGGCTATGGGCCACTTAGGTCTCAGTAGTGTTAAACAGTATGAGAACAAGTATTCATGGAAAGCCTTGTTACAGTCCAGTGCAAAGGTTCCGACAATAGGCTGACAAGAAGTATATGTAGTTTATATTAACTTATATAAATCTTAGAAGTGAATAGGTTGTCGGAACTTTTGCATACCCACTGCAACAACAAAGCGTAGCAAAGGATTTACTTAATATTGTTTAAATAAGATATGCTGTAAGGTGATTTCTATCATACATCCTCGAGTAGCGCCTTGTTAATTACATTTTCTTTGTAACAACTCATGACTTACATCGAAGCAATGCCCCCCGTGGGTGAAGCATTCCGGACAAACACACAAATCCGCAACGCCTGCAAGGCAAGTGCCTCATGTGTAGAATAGGTTCCCAGAGGGACCAAAATAGCATATAGCGAAGTGTAAACCCCATACCTTCGGTTTTTCCAAACAAGAATTCTCTTCGTTTTCAAAGAGAAAGTCTTGATCTAGTCCTGTGAGTATCTTGAGGATTTTGGCTTGTTGTTGTTCTCGTTGCTCATCACACTAATCCCCTACCGAGGTCATCTTGAGAGTTCAATTGCACAGGATTTGTGGCTGGAAGAGCTTTTACAACTCCAATATTCCCTCTTCTTACCGCCATGGAAGGTGGGGTTGACCCCCAGTAGCCTCGCTGATCCAATGAAGACTTTTCTTGTCTAGATTCAACAAGACATTTCACTATTTCGTCGCGGCCTTCCTGACGCGCATAGTGTAGTAAGTCGCGATGACAGTAATCAGCGTGATTTGAGTCATCACACGATGTGATAAGAAGAAGTTGGACCACTAACTTGTGACCATGCTCGGCTGCGTAGGATAACGGAGTCCGGCCAACAGAATCTTTGGCCCTGGTGTCTGCACCACTACCAACGAGCAGCTTAACAGTTCTGACAGGTTCATAAGAAGAGGCATAATAAATTGGACGAGCGCCCAAGCTATCCTTGGATTCGATATCTGCCCCCTTTTTTGGAGTAACTTAGCAACATGGGGATATTTATTGACTAACGGGTTACATACGTGGGTGGATTAAGCCCCATCCACTTCGTGAGTGAAGCCAAATTCATCGAAAAGAAGTGAAATGACCTCAGGATGATCACTTCGCACTCCAGCAAGTAGTGGAATTTGGCCACCCGCTGTTCGAAAGCTCGCATCAGCGCCCCTAACAGCCAGTAACTTGGAAACTTCAAGAAAGCCTTTTTCGCACGCTACACGTAGAGCAGAACCCAGTCCGTCTCCTCTGCATTAGTATTCTTTCTATTGTAGAGTCGTTTATCAAGAAACAGCCGAACCGTATCGTTGCGATTAGTTGAAGTAGCTATTAGGAAGGGTGTTTCTCCATCAGTGTTTGCACAATACAGGTCAGCGCCCACGTCTAGAAACAGTCTGGTAATATCCTTTTGCTGTTGTGACGAAGCGTATTGAAGCGGCGTGATATTGAAATTGTTTCTGGCGTCGACATCAGCGCCTCTTTCGATCAGAAGTGTCACTAGTTCTCTATGTTCGAGCATCGAAGCAACATGAAGAGCGGTGAGACCATTCTCATCCTTAGCACCAAGATCTGCGCCATTGTCGAGCAGTAGTTTTGCGGTTTCTTTGCGGTCTAATATGCAAGCGAGGTGTAAAGCTGTGAAGCCATTGCCTGCTGGTTCGTTCGGATCAAGATCTGCTTCGTATAATAAGCGCCTGACAATATTCGTCAAACCCAGAGATGCGGCCACGTGTAAGGGTCGAGGCTCTTTTGGGATTCCTCCTTGTGAGACTGGTAAACCTACTACAGCCTCTGCCCAAAAGATCCAAGGATTTTTAGTTTCGATTCCAGCATCGAACAAAGTCCAAATAGATTCTTTTAAATCAGAGTCAGGTGTTCCCACTTGTCTATAGTGGTAGTTCCATTTGATAGCGGCATAGTCGACAAACTTTCTACTATCATCGCGTTGTCTCAACTCATCCCAAACGTCTATGAAACTGATATATCGAAGACAACATTTCGCGATAATCATGTGTTCTTGACTCTCAATGAAGCTCCGAAATTTCTTGTCGGGTAGCAAGACTCCTGGAGGAGAAAACTTGAGACAAATATACTCCTTAACCGAGAAGTGCGTCAGGTGCACTTCTCGATCCCTCGGAAGTGATCCAGATTTGACCTGCTTGTGTTGTGCAGTTTCTGCGAGATCATCCACGCCATTCCTGGGGGAGCCTATGTCTTCATTTTTGTTGTACACGGCAGGCTGTTTGACTTCTATTAGCGATCCGCAGAGATCAAGAATCATACTTTCGATATAATCCTCATCGATACAATCTGGCCTTTCATCAATTGGAAGCTCTTCACAATCTTCAGTTATGAGCACTGCCTCTGCGATCTGGCCAACTGTCAATGGATGTAGAGCAAATGCAGCCCATCTCAACAAAGATAAGGCTCTCTGTTTATCCTCACTTCCCATTGAGTTGATTCTATCCCATTCTCGGTCATAGAGGGCATCGAGCCCGGATGGTGTCTCATCAATAACTCTTTCGAGCCGTTTCTTGCTTAGCCCTGTCCTGAGAGAACCCTCCTGTAGTTTTACCCACTGGAACTGACCCTGACAACGTTTCTTTATCTTCTGTGTAATCAAAAACTTCCACACTTCGTCCTTGGTGGTAAGCTTCCTTTTGACAACATCTGAAGCAAATACTGTAAGGTCGGGTCCCACATCATCCAGTTCGATATCGTATATGCTATAGCCTGGAAATAGCGAGAGACCTTGTTGGATCACAGCGGCGGGACGGCTAAGAATGAGAAGTCCAGTATTCGTCTTAGTAATAGTCTTCCTGAGTTCATTGAGAAAATGTGAAACTGATTTTGTGTCTGTGTCGGCCATCCCAGTGCATTCGTCTAGGCCATCCAAAACAAATATACACCCAGGAATTGCCATAGTTACTTCTCCAAAGAGCTGGACGATGGTTGATTGTGGTGCCTCTTGCCCATGTTGCGACAAACGACGTTTGCTAACGATGTCAAAAGCGACTTGGTTTTTTAAGACCAGGGACGTCAACCACGATCGCATAGCCAGGAATGGGTTTTCGCGACCTTCAAACTTGGTAGACAGGAAGAAGTACGCCAATGGTGCCATGGTCGTTCTCTCGATCTCTTGCACCAGTTTGGCGCAGAGAACTGTCTTGCCAAAGCCCGCAGGGCCCTTTATCCAAAGGACCTTGGCTGTCGTTGCAGGAACTTGCCATTGCAGAAAGACATCCCGGTGGAGGATCCATTCGCAAGTGTTTTCGAGTCGCTTCTCGCTAGAGTCGTGATATATGTCATTCGGAGGTGGGGCTCCTAACCAAGTACCCAGGTCTCGTATTGTTCGGGCTGAAAATGTTAGTGATGGCCGAAGCACGAGAGAGGGAAGCCAGACCTTTTGAGTCTTCTTTTAATCTTTGCACCAAAGCTCGCAACTCGTCCGTGTACGAATGTGTCGTCGAGTTAGAATTTAGATTAAGACCTATGTGCACTGTTAATAAAGGTTATCCCGATCGGGTGGTTACACAAACCTGTGTCAAGTGCATGATGCAGGCTGTTTGTACGTGAAAGTGGTTTAGCACTCTCGGGAGGCACGACTTCGTATAGCAACGACACAAGAGGTTCTAATGCTTGGACGTGGTTGGTTTGTCTGAATCTCCCACTTAATGCCCAGGCCACTCTCTCCAGTCTGGGAAGCTTCTCAGGGCCAGAAGATGGCATATTCTGTATACCGTTTGGGCCGTCGAGGTCATTTGGAGAATCCAAGAACTCCTTAATATTTCTGAGTAGAGCGTTGACCAATGTAATTGTTTCTGTGTTGTCAAGCGCTGGATGATGGATGTCGGACAGTTTTCCATCTTTGATGCCGACACTGATTCCCCAGTGCTTTAGGCGGTAAATGGCACCTTGTAGTTGGACATCGAGCGAACCTTTATCGCGGCTCGCGGTTTTATACGTGTCATATCGCTGTACGATTTCCAAACACGAAGTAAAGACACCGACGAGACCAGAGAGGCCCACCGCAAATCCTGCCGGTTCCATGGTGTTGTAGCGGAGGAAGAAACTATGTGGGAATAAAGGTAGGATTGAACGCAATGAGGGCGGGAAGTAGGATGATTTGCTCTGCCACGTCAGCTTGCATATTACAGGAAGGGCAACCAATAGAACAGGTTGAAAAAGCAGCATTTGCGTTGGCTGCACTTTCTCAGCTGCATAGCACACGGCTGAAAAGCTCCAGGTTCTATTGGCTCCTTCATTGAAAGGTGTCAATATGAGGGGAAACTGAAAACGCGATAAGCCAGCATTCTCCTCTGTTTCCATTCCATTAACAATTACTCAAGAACTTTCAATCCAGAATTCAGGGGTTGCAAGTTGAATTTGAGATAGTCGTCGCTGAGTTTGGGGCACATTAGACACGTTAACGCTGCTTCTTGTTCATTCTGCAGTAATACGAATCCAATATAACAAACTGTGCGTCTGAAACATTCCACGACAGTTGAAAATCCTATATTAAACCGCGATAACTCTATTTCGTAATCAGCTGCGATATGGAACGATTCGTATACATTCAAAGGGAATTTGTTCCGTGTTCGGCGCGTCAATCAAATGTGTCATCAAATCCACTAAAGTTCTGCGGATGTTTTGTATGTTTAGGGTATTCATGCTGGGTGCTGACATAATCGTCAATTCATTCAAAACATCACCATCTTAGATGCTTTCTCGTGCCACCAACCAACACACATGTTTGACGTCATTTATTGCCCTTGACCAAAATTCGTATGCTTGTGGTTCTATATTAACCATCAACCAGACACTGCATCATTAAACATATAATATCTCATTATGGGTGTATCCCGAGCTTGCCGAGCTTGCCGAAATGCAAAGACTAGGGTACTACACTCATTGCGCAGAACGCCATGAATATCAAAACCGTAGACTGACAAGGCTACAAATCTTGTAGTGCGATCTTCAGAGACCGATTTGCAGTCACTGCTCCAAACGCAATACCTTCTGCGATGGTTACACCTCAGACGCAGAGTACCTTTTCCGGAGTGAGAATGAAACAGCCAGAGTCAACTCTCAGCGATCACGCCGCTCTCTAACCCATTCAAAGATCTCTAGTCCGGTTCTCTTGAAGCTCGAGGACAGATCGCTAGATATCTTCTACGCGGAATGGGTACGAAACCCTCACCACCAGAAAAAAGCTCCGGGCTATCTAGATTTATTGCCCTCGATGAAAGCAAGAGCAGCACCAAGATCTGCTTTGAGTCTCGCGGTCGAAGCGTTCGCTTTGGCCAATGCTGGAAATCTGCTTAGTAGTAAGGGGAGGCTGTCTCATCTAGCACGGGCAAAATATGGTGCTGCTCTTTCGGCTGTGAGGACTGCCATTATGAATGATGCTTTCACCGCCGACGATTCCACATTGATGGCTATTCTGACCATCGACATGTTTGAGGTGAAATATTCACCCTAACCCGTTCGAAGTGAATGGTCACGGGACGCTAACATCATCGTATAGGTTGTTTTCATGGTCAGAGAAGAGCCGCTCAAGCTCCACTGCAATGCAATTGAGCACTTGCTCACGTCAAATGGCACCGAGCAGGTGGTGTTGTCCAACAGTTCCGCAATATATCGAATGGCGAATCATCGCTTGCAAGTCAGGCAACTTGGATTTGGCCTCGATCCGTTACCTGTGCAGCTTGCCTATATTGATATGCTAGATCCGTCGATACCATCGCAATGCCTTGTGCGAATACAGCTGCGTGCTCAGCAAACTATCGCCCTATCGCGCAATCTTCTTCTTAAGGACCCCCTCAACAGGCCAACGTGGGATCAACTTTCGCTGTTACTTTCCCGGACCTATCACCACCTTGATGAATTAGAGGAGTGGAATATCAACCTTCCTATGCTGTGGAAGCCGAAGCGTGTCGAAATGGCTGAGCATGAACATGTCCTCCAGGATTTGATCGCAAGTTCCGTACCCATCACACCTCATGTCTGGATCTACGAAGACCCGTGGTTTGCGCACCAGATGGCCTTTTTCTACCAGGGTCAGATCGTATTAAGAACTACATTACTGGACATCTTGGCTGCGATGGAACACTATGGTAATACGTACCTAGATTCCGCCCAGGTTCAGCACGAAATAGCAAGACAAGAAAGGATAATACTCGGCCAGGGTGATATCTTGATGGAATCTATCACTCCCTTGCTGGCGTTGATTGAGTCGGATGATGCGGGTGCGATCCACCTGGCTGGGAACAAAATCAGTCGGTGTTACGCTCGAGCAATCTGCTGGACATTACAGCGAGGAACGCGATTGCCAGCTGAACAAAAAGACTTTGCCAGGCGAGCCGAGGATTGGATGAGATCTATTAGCGATATTTACTAAATAAGTGTCCCCTCCTGCGAGTTATCAACTATCGTTGTGGGTAACCAACAATGAATGCTTACAAAAGATGACAAACCATACAATTAAGCGTCGCCTAAATTTACAACGACATGATGGATTTCAAACTCAAGATGGGACAGTATTTAGACTTCTTGGTCCACTAGCGGGCCTCTTCTTCAAGCTCTCCTCACTTTCGCCACTTTTGATCCGTTTGATCAGATCCTCCATTTCAAAATCCACACCAATTGGATTCATCAGATACGCCTCCGACAGCATGTAATCAGCAGCCTCTTGAAGGGTATCAAAGTTCTCAACTTGAAGCTCAAGGATATTGCCATCAGGGTCATGATAATACAAACTTGTCGTGGGGCCATGGTTGATGCACCAGAATGGCTCGATGCCGTTCTCCTTGCGTTGTAAATACGACATGGCGAGCTCTAACAGGGAAGAATATGAAAAGGCAATGTGTTCGAGACCACAGGTTTTAGTGTCTTTGTTTGCGATGTCCATTTGGACGATGCCAATGCGATGGTGCTCATCGTCGTAGGACAGAAGGTGCATGAAGTCATTTTCGAAGTTTATGTGGGCTTGGAGGAAGGTCTGATAATAGGAAGAGAGACGAAGGAAATTGTTGGTGCGAAGAACGACATGAGCTAGTTTGGATGGTTTTAGAACCGCCTTGCCCGGGTCGTCAAAGTTGAAGTTGGGCTGGGGGTTGGCAGTACTAGTCATCTTTGTATGTATGTATGGAGTTTGAAGAGGACAATCTGACTGAGGATTTTCGACATTGCGTTATGCCCAGCTGATGCTCGCTCCTTGTTATATAAACTTCTCGACTTGTGCAGAAATGGAGGATGTTGAACTCCTATCGAGCGCGGCGGGGTTGGAAATCATCGTTGATCGGACCATCGTCATCTGTAACTACATAGCGGCAAGTACGTAGTGACTAGTGTAGATAGGACGGCATTGCATAAAATAGAAACTAACCTAAAACCGCTTTGCAGCCGTAAATCATTTACACTTCAACCACTATGTATCCGGGTAAGCACTAACCCTAGAAAGGCTTTACATCCGACCAATAGGCTGTTGTAACTATAATCATAATATGATCTCAAAAGTACCATCAGTGATCAGCAATGTGGTCATGATCGAATTGAGCCATTTTGCTATGTCAACGTCCGTAACACAAAGGTTCCGACTCATTGCACTCTATTGGCAGCGTTATATAAACATGCCTGTGAGAATGGTCTTAAAATGCAGTGATAAGAAGGCCGCAATTACTCAATGCTTTGAGTAGAGCCGGATCACATAATTCTTCAAATATCTCTTCAAACAGTATATCTTCCCATCTCCTCAATCACTATAGCAACTCACGATGGCGCCAGATCAAGTTCCCTTTGGTCTCGCCACCATCGCCAATGAGCATAGTGACCTCGAGACTGCGCTGGTTTTGAAACAGTGGGCTTACCCGCTGTCAGCGCTCGACGAGTCTTTCCATGGACGGAGTATGATGGATCTTCTCCAAGAATGGCCTTCGTCTTGGAAGTCTCTTCAACGACTAGCATCAGATCTCAACGATGAAAATGTACCTGAAACTGAACATACGCGCATTCAAATGGAGAACGTCAATTTTGACACACCTATTCGCTACCCCAACAAGCTGCTCGCCGTGGGAGCCAACTATTGTAGCCACTTGGAAGAGATGGGCCTGCCTGCCGAGAAATGGGATCCCTTGCCATTCTTCAGCTGTCCTCCTACCAGCTCGATCGTTGGGCCTGGTAAGACAGTTCCAATGCCACCGGGGACAGAGAAGTTTGATTGGGAATGCGAGTTGACGGTCATCATCGGCAAACGAACCCAGAATGCAACCCCAGAGGAAGCACGGGACGCTATAGCAGGCTACACAATCGGTCTTGATCTTAGTTGCCGTGACCTGTTTCAGACAGGTCCTCAGGGTTTGACTGATATCATACGAGGCAAAGCACAACCTGGAATGAAGCCTTGCGGTCCTATATTCTGGCCCAAGGAGTGCATTGGAAATTTTGATGATGCACCCGTCAAGTTGTGGCTCAACGGCCAATTGATGATTGATGGCAGTACGACTGAAATGATTCAACGTCCAGAGGAATGTTTATCTGAGATCAGTCAAATTTTACCTCTTGATCCCGGAGATATGATCATGACTGGAACGCCCGCTGGTGGCGCGAAATCACACGGGGATAGGTGGCTTAGGAAAGGGGATTGCATCAAAGCACAGATTGGTGATATGCAAGCGCTGGAAGTGGAAGTCTATTGATAAGGTGGGGTTGCGTGCCAGGTACTTCTAGTGTAGCTCAACGGTTAATGAATAAGTATCGATATGATATCTAATTCAATTCGCACGCAACGCTGTAGATCGCCTTCCTCGCCATCCGGTGAAGAATATGTCGATCAGTTATTCAGGCTAGTCGCTCAAGCCAGGGGGTCACCAGTATGGACAATGATATTGACTGGGGGTCTTTGAATTCAGGTGCGTCAAAGCGGCGTCAGTGGCGTGGCTAGCTACATTGTGATCAGATAAACAGGCTGGCTCAGTGTTCAGATGTGATCCCGGTCTTCCGACCTCGGATAAGTCGGATGGTTGGATCTGATGTGATAAAAACATATAACACACTAATATGCCCGGCTACACACAAAATTTCCATTTATATACACTGTACCGACATTATATTGTACTAGAGGCATAGTATCTGCACGACCCTAACATCACAATGTCTCATCCTCAGGAGGCCCGAAAGATTACTCAAGAGACCACGAAGCCAAAGTCTTTCACCGGCATTAATCATCTTAAGTTACCGTGCCACGATATTCTCAAGACTGGGGCATTCTACGAGAAGATCTTTCATCTGACTCGAATTCCCAAATACAACCATTACACTCCAGATCACAAGCTGTTTGCCATTATGCTAGAGCACCAGCCAACTAAGCTCATCGTCGAGTTGCGTTACGTTCCGGCACAGGCAACCGCTCAGAAGGGTTGGGATCCCATCACTTGGGGAGTTGGTACTCGAGCAGACCTTGAGGAATGGGGAGCCTGGCTTGATGATCACGGGGTGTCAAGAAGTAAGATTCTTACTGGGATTAAGGGCTGGGTAATGGCGTGCGAAGACCCGGATGGAAGAATCGTGAGGTTGTATGTTGAGGATGAGGAACATGAGTGGACGGACCATCCGGATCAGGATGAGTATTGGCTTGGAAGTGTGGAGGCGAATCCAACTCAGGAGTAACTATGGACCTTTACAAACAGATGAATTTGAAAATATGTCACGGCAAAGCTATATTCCCGAGTCATCGGAAGCAAATGTCAGGGCATCCTGCCCTTCCAGTCCGAGGTCAGAAAGATCTACAGATACTAGAGATACCATGGTAGCATCCGTGACCATTGTCTCAAGTATCTCGATCAAGTCTGGCATATCGGGAGGATACCTAGTCATGTAGACAGATCAGCTGTTCTGTTTTTAAACATAACCTGCGCCGTTCCTCAGGGAATTCTCCTTATACAAGGAAATAGAAGCACTTGCCGCCGAGATACTCGAACTTGGGCATATTTGATTATTTATGCAATAATTCTGCCATAATTTGGATTGTCTTTTTGTTGTTGTTGTCATCTGTATGCCTCCGTCGTTTCCTGTCAGTATAGGTACGATGAATTATACCAGTGTCATTGTCGTTGGTTTGTTCACTATCATCGTGTTGGTCTGGTTTTTCAACGGTAGGAAAAAGATAAAGGAAGCAAATATCCAGATGCTTCGGAATGGTCATAACATCGCCAAAACTGTGTATGAAGAGGAGGGCCGGAAACTCACAGTAATTGCGAGATTGGTTCAATCCACAAGTACTTGAATTGCCGTCTCGATCTATCGATTTGGGTGGACTCTAGCGTAAACACGGTAAACAATATCTACCAATCTTTATACCTCCCTATTTATACTAACTGCCAGTGACATTGAAGTAACAAGAGCCTATTTTACAGGTTTCAGTAATCGTTAAGGGTAATAAGTAGTTATATAGTCATACACTGATATTAACTACAAGTCAATGAATAGATTGGCTGTTTCTGTTGTTAATAATAGCTATCTTAGCTATATCACTCTCTAAACAGAACTATTTTTATAAAGATACATTCGAATCTCTCAGATTTCTAAAACTTTGTTCAAGCGGCCGACTCTACCCTCCTGGTCCACACGGCGCAATGGCCCAGTCGAGTAAGTTCGTATACAAACCCCTCGAACATCTGGACTTGAAGATGTCTACGGGATGTGTGTTGATACACAGGCATAAGGCGAAATATCTTTGCAGCTTTACTGAGGAGCTCTAAGTCAAAACAAGCCCGACTTTCGAAGGGGTTCATTAAAATATTCAGGAAAAGTGTTGTTATAGCAACCGTAGGGTAAAACTGAATGACCCTAATACCAATCAAATCAGTTACTAAATCCTTACTGAAGTAGAGGAAGGAGGACACTGCTCGTGAGAACAAACGATTTCATTTAAAACAAGTGAAACAACCCTGGTTAAGTGGGAAAAGAATCAGCTTACCAGAATGTCTCAGCTGCCAAATGAGAGGCCGTTGCTGTCAAATGAATGAGGATGGAACGGCTAGCTTCTAGAGCAATAGCCAGACTGGTTTTAAGAACAGATGTACTAAATTCTTCCGGATTACCATTTTGAGAAATAGGTATGGCACATCTTCCGCTTGCATGATGAATGGCAATCAAGAGGTAGAAGTATTCCAAATAGATGAGAATAACACGCATTGTGCATGGTGGCTCCACCTTATAGTTTGGTGAACGTGAGGCACAAGGCATTAATAGCGAAGGCCTCTCTTCAGGCGGCAACGACAAGCGCCATTCCTCAAGCTCAGCATCAAGTTCGCGTATGTTTCGTAATAACTCGGCGTATGATTTTCGACTCGCTTGTATTGAGTAGAGCAAGTGGCTAGTCTTCCCTTTAAGGTGGCTTATACCTATGTCTCCAAATAGTTTCCAAGGTTTTGCCTCATTGTCAGCTGAATTTGTAATATCGTTATTTGGTGGTGTTAGGTCGCAGTACGTCTCTGTTAGAAACGGTGGGTGGCTTGTCCTCAGGGTTGTCTCTTTGTCAAATACGTAACATATCCAGAATAACGTTCGTAGATGCTGTCTTTGACGCTGTTTTAGACTTCCTCCCGCAGGGTTGTCACATGCGATGGGAACATCAAGATGGCCACCGAGCACCATAATCATGCGGCAGGCGAGCCCATGGAAAACGATAGCTGTTGAAAGTCGACCCGCAAACGCTTCGTATTGTTGCTGGAACAGATATTAGCCAATCCCTCAATACTATTGTATGTATTGCGCTTACAAGAATTAGCACGCTTTGTAAAGTTGTGACGTTGGGTTCCTCCAGTATACTTGTCAGTATGTGCCTCGCTTCATGAGCGCATGCATCGGATTTCACATCCGGAAACTCGTCAGCGGCTGTTCTGAATAGATCTGTTAAGGAAAGAAATGCAAGGACACAGCATTTAGAGATTAGATGTTCGAGGGTTGCTGGACCGTCGGGCCTGCTATAAGCCAGAGTGATCGTGTCAGCAAAGAGTAAATCGTCGATAAACGGAAATACAAGCTTAAAGGTAGATCCTGAGTAAGCATTAAGAATGGACAGAGTAGTCTCTCGAGATGGGAGTTTGGGAACCCCAGGCGAATAGTTCGAGGCGTTTGCAACGGGCATATCCCTGGGTACTTCAAATGAGATTGACTGTCCAGTTTTCGAAAAAATCCAGTCACGGCCTTTTCGGGAAAATTTTGGGAAACCATTTTCCAGGTCGACCTGTCCCAAATATTGTCCACCGTAATGAATCTGACCGAGAGTACCACCAGTAGTTCGAGAACTGGGAGTGAAAGGGGTTGCCAAATACTGGGTCGGGTCGGAGAGTAGAGGAGACTCGTGATAGGAGTCTGAGGTGTCGCCATGTTCTCCATCGTCCGATAACACAGGAAGGGGTGCTGCCGCGGTGGCATCAGGCTGCTGGTCGTGCAAAGCCCCTGTTGGCGTCCAGACTGGCTGTGGTGAAAATCTCTGTCGCCTTGAAACATGTTAGTAGACAAATGGTAAAAGAAAGGATGAAGGACCCCAAAGGCAAGATAGCATCTACCTAAAAAGAGCTTTCGACTTGCCTCTCACGGCTATGTCAAAGGTGCAGGAGATGTTGTGGTGTCGGCACCAGTCGCAAGAGACTTCCAGTGATGTCCGATCACATTGAATCTGATGTGTACAAAGGACGTAAGCATGACTGGAAAGCCTTAATAACCCTCTGTAAACTGCCACAATTATGTTACAAAGCCAAAGATAGGAGGAGATCAAACGCCCCGGGGTATTTTCTTGGCCGGTATTCGCCTATCAAATTATACGTACCTTTCTTCTGCGGCAAGAATCACAAGCCCATCTTCTACCCATGACCAACGGCCTGGTGATGGTTGATCGATCTGTAGGTAGGAGCGTGGGGGCGTTCGGGTCTCTGTTCTGAAATTGGGGCGGTTTTAACTTGATGTAGCAGTAGGCTATGGACGTAGTGGGAAGAATTTTGTTCAAGCATCCCTTTCGAATAGACGAACAAGCTTGTCGAAGTGATCTTAGAGGGAGGGAGGTCTAAGCCCGATAAGACCCAAGAAATTAGAGTTTCCGCTGACAAAGGTGATCGGGGTTTCGGGGTATGATGATGTCGCTGAGTAAGCGGATGGCCCATATAAACAGGGGTATCTGAGGCACCAAAGCTTCAACGGCTAACTTAACTATTGTTTCTAGCCCTTAACAAGTTAGCAACATTGAGATCATCACCGGGATTCATTCTCTAGAACATAATCCGCGCGTTCAAAGGCTAAAATAGAACACACTCCGGGCCGCCAGTCAATCAGTTCGCAAATAATGGGCTATGCCTTGGTGCCGTTGGAGCATGGGGATTGAGGATCGCACCTAGCTTCTCCCTGGGCAGGGATGCCCGCCTTGAGAAGTCGTCATCTCTAGAGCTAGAGGCAGTTACACGCGGCAGGTAACTATGAGCGCGACAGGAGTACTCCATAGACATGCTACGAATATATAAGAATATACAGAGCCTGCCGCTGACAAAGCGGGTTTGTTTGCCATATTCTATTCATCAAAAATCTCTGCGGATAAGTCAGCTGTAGACTTTAACATGTGAATGGTTCCTCCAGTCTATTATTTAGAACTTTTCGTATTCAGTAAACAAACCTTACAATACTAATAATAGAATGAAATTCTAAGTGACTCCTTTGTGTGAAGCTCAAGTTGACATGTTATTATAGAATGTAGGTGTTGTTTCTTAGTCCTTTTCTCTCTTTTATCATGCTCTTATTCTATTTCAGCACTTACCAAATACTCGCTTTTTTTACACCTCGTCCCTTAATAACCGTTTCTCTAATATTCTCAAACTGCATCATATACCTTCTCCTTCAACCTCCTCTAATTTATAATTGTCACGGTATCAACTAGCCAGGATGTCCATCCACGATCAGCTTACCTCAGACACTCAACCCAGACACAGTCGAAATATTCCGCTTCTAGACGCTATCCATGCCTCATATCTACTCTCCAAATCCTTTCAGCTTGACGCCAGAACCAGTGTAGTTGTGAACTCCTGCCACTCAACAAGCTCGGCTACTCCGATTCTGGATACTTCTTTGGGAGTGAAAGTGTGGGAACATGCCAAGCGTCGTGCCGAAGATAATTGCATCCTGCTACAGTATGTACTAGGTTGGTATTGACTGGCGCAGAAGCTAATGTCACTAGATCTCCTCACGAATCGACTCCCTCTTTGCTCACGCCATTTCTCAACACTCTTCCTTTCAAAGTACCAACTTCCGTAGTCACATCATTGCAAGCCCTCCAACCGTTTCTACATTGCGTTACACTGGATAATCCAGCATCATCGCGATATGCCGCATTGGCTTTGACTCTCGATGTCGGGCTAAAAGGTCAAGTGTCGAAGGTTCTCTTGTCGATACCCGCCCACAGTCTCGATACAGCCAGTGATCTATTCGAGGTTTCTGCAGAAGTCAGCAGATACGCGTTTCATGTCTTTTACTACATTATCGCATTTGCCTCAACGCCAGCTGAAAAGGCTTTACTCAAGCTCAAAGAAACTGACGAGAATTTCATCCTATCTACGAATGGAACATCTAGACCTCCGTCGCAAGCTGGGCTCAGCAATGCATCGGCGGCAAGTGATTTCCGACAAGCCCTTAAAGATATCGGCATCAAAGGTGCCGATCATCGCAATCTCATCGCAACGCTCGCAGGCCTACTCACCTTGGGAAATACGCTCGACGAGAAAATCTCTTCCACAGATATGATGGAGACTTGTGATGAAGCCGGTGTATTACTCGGCATCGAGCCCGATGTACTTATCAGTCTTTCTCATTCCCAACGCCATTTCTTCATCAGTTCGGCCTACGGATCACTGGTAAACTGGGTTGTCTCTAAAGCGAACGATGCCATCGCATCTGAGCTTGAAGCCAAAAAAGACTCAAATCCACTGCACACTCTCGAATATCCTGTACTCTCGAATGGACACGACTCAGATGATAGAGTTCAGATCACTATTGTTGAGATACCTGATCCTTCACTCGGAAGGGCAATAGCTATGCAGACAAACTTTGATAAGACGTTTGGCATCAATGCTGAAGCAGTGGATGACGGTATCGCAACGCCATCTGTTGACCCTTCGGTCTGGGACGATACGTGCCGTGCCATGCTTGATAGCCCAGGGTACCAGAGAAACGTAGCAGGCTTGGGGCTTACAGAAGACTCCCAACTTCAGAATAAATGGCAATCTACTGTCACTAATATCAGTAACCTTGCTGAAGAGGACAGCTTTCTCCGCGTCATCTCCTTTCTGAAAGATGAGCGACATGCTCTTGACCTGCGCTTTGTTCTCGACTCCAGTCGGATCTGGTACCATCTATCGCTATACCCTGGTTCTGATATCACGTCCGAATCAGCAGCATCACCGACATTCGCAGTCACTCCGTGGTCCACCAACATTGTGTTGAGACAATTGCTGTCATGGCGTCTTCAAGACTGGGCCGATCACAAGTCTACCAGCTCGGCTTTTACTGTCGACTTTGCTGTTGACGAATTTCTGCAGCGCTATTCCGCAACACTTGGGAATGTCTTTGATAAACATGGTATCGAGCAGTGGTTTATCCAGATGGGTTGGCGCCGCATGGACGCTATTGTCGGACATCAGCGCGTGTGGATGTCCGAAGAAGCTTGGTGGCAGGTTGAGGAAAGGCTCGAGACAAGTCTCACACTCAGAAAGAGGCAAAGCAGCAGAAGTACGTTGAACACCGAGCACCATGCTACAGCCCTTGGCAGGCCAAGTAGTTATTTCTCTACTTTTGAATTTGACCACAGTCGAATTGGAAGCAGAAATCATCTCCTGTTCGAGAACTCTCCACACCGTCAAAGCACTAGCCTCGCCGCGAAGGGCCAAACAGATGTGAGACTGTCTTACTCTGAGTTACCTGCCACTCGGACACTTAAGGGATCAAAGACCTTTGAGTCTCGCGATCCCGAAATGGCGAATCCGGGACATATTGAGATCAACAAAGTTACCTGGAGCCGTCGTATCTGGGTAGGTGTTGTTAGGGCGTTGACATTCTGGATTCCGTCTGTCCTTCTCCGTCACGTTGGCCGCATGAGTCGGCCCGAAGTTCAACAGGCATGGCGGGAGAAACTGGTTCTCTTTTCCATCATTCTACTGATCAATGGAACCATTCTCTTCTGGATGATGGGCTTGGGTACTGTGTTGTGTCCCAATTCTGATAAAGCCTGGACCCGTAAGGAAGTGGCGACTCATCAGGGAGATAATGACTTCTGGGTCAGTATACACGGTAAAGTTTACGACATATCCGATTTCTGGAAACGTCAACATAGCGACACGGACATCAAGACTACAACGGCAAATATGCAACCACTCGCTGGGTTTGATCTAGATGATTATTTTGTGCCCCCTCTACACATGGCATGTAGAGGACTCGGAATAGCGGAAGCAACACGGCTCCAGTCAAACAACACACCTCTGTATACCACTGCGGTACATACCTCGGGCTATTACGCTACCGAAAAGAAAAGTGCCTTGCATCAGGATAACTGGTATTGGGACCACTTCAGCCCTCCAATCAAAGAGTATTACAAAGGTGACCTTGTTTACTCCAACGACAAGGTAAAGAGAGAAGGCGAAGGGGGGCACGCTTGGGCGAGATATGGCAACCAAATCTACGATCTGACGAATTACTTCTACACCCGAGACTTATACGACACCGTCGCCAAGTATCAGTTTTTGAACGATGAGGTGACCAAGCTTTGGGAAGACAGTGCCGGTAAAAATATCAAATCTGAGCTTGACGAGATGTTGGCCGACTCTACCAACAAGACCAAGCATGATAATATCGTTCCCAGTTGGCGCTGCATCCAAGCGATTAGCTACAAAGGGATGTCGGACTTTCGTGACACCGCCAGGTGCCAAGTAAACAACTGGCTTTTGCTTGTATTCACAGTCATTGTGTGTGTCATCATCGGGATCAAATTCGCTGCGGCACTTCGTTTCGGTTCTAAACGACGTCCATCAAAGCAAAAGAAGTTTGTCATTTGCCAGATTCCTGCTTATACGGAAGATGAGGAGTCTCTGAGAAGAGCCATCAACTCATTGACGGCTCTAGATTACGACAATCACCACAAGCTTCTGTGTATCATCCGCGATGGTATCGTGGTGGGTCAGGGAAATGACCGACCGACATCAAAGATTATACTTGACATTGTCGACAACAACTCTGATCCAGCTGCCCTGCCGTTCAAATCCATAGGATCGGGGAGTGACCAGCTCAACTGCGGTAAAGTGTACTCTGGACTGTATGAATATGAGGGGAACATTGTTCCATATCTTGTTATCATCAAAGTCGGCAGACAATCTGAACAAGCGCGAGCAAAACCCGGAAATCGTGGGAAACGAGATACTCAAATGTTACTGATGAGCTTTCTCAATCGGGTGTATCATGAATCTACGATGAACCCCTTGGAACTTGAGATGTTTCACCACATCAACGATGTGATTGGTGTTGATCCTCGACTATACGAATTTCTCCTCATGGTGGATGCCGATACTGCAGTTCATGCTGATGCTCTGAACCACTTAGTCTCTGCATGCGCAAACAATACCAAGATTGCAGGTATTTGTGGTGAGACAACGTTGGAAAACGACGAGAGAAGTTGGTGGACCATGATTCAAATCTATGAGTATTTTATATCTCATCATTTGGCTAAAGCATTTGAGTCATTATTCGGCTCTGTAACCTGCCTCTCTGGATGGTTCGTACCCCAACCCCTATAAAATAGTACCACACTAACCATCTCTAGCTTTACTATGTACCGCATCAAATCCTACGATGGAAAGAAGCCCGTTGTTGTGTCCGATGCTGTTCTCCAAGACTACAGTATCTGTGATGTTGACACATTGCACCTCAAAAACCTCCTCTCCCTTGGGGAAGACCGTTACCTGACGACCCTCATGATAAAACACTTCCCACGCATGTGGCTCAAATTCTTACCAGAAGCCCAGTGCCAAACGGTCGCCCCAGAATCATGGAAAGTACTTCTATTACAGCGCCGTCGGTGGATCAACTCTACGATTCACAACCTTATCGAACATATGCGTCTAGAGAACATGTGCGGCGCATGCTGCTTTAATATGCGTGTCATTGTCTTCGCAGACCTGTTCGGAACCATCATCTTTCCAGCAACATTCGTATATCTGGTTTATCTCATAATCCGAGTAGCTACCGGCACAGGGCAATTTCCACTGATATCCATAATCCTCTTGGCAGCAACATATGGACTACAAGCTTTGCTTTTTTTTTTATGAAGAGGCAGTGGCAACACATTGGCTGGATGGTGATCTACTTGATGGCATTACCGGTGTATTCTGTCTTCTTGCCCATTTACTCTTTCTGGAACCAAGATAACTTTCATGGGGAACCACCCGTACTGTCATTGGTGAGAAGGGCGATAAGCAGGTTGTTGCTCTTGATGACGAAGAGGGTTTTGACCCCAGCTCCATTCCGTTACAGCCATGGGGTGAATATGTCCCGACCAACCAGTCATTTACACAAGATCACAAGTGGACCCAACAAGGCTGGGCCTATTCCCCAGAGCCTAACATCTCCTCCACAAGGAAGACTTGGACACCTTTCTCCTCACGTATGACATTGAATACCCAGCCTTCTTTACAGCTTGATCATACCAAGCCTCCTGAGATTGTTCATCAGCAGTCTGCAATGAATCTTGAGAAGAAATGTGCAGAAGGATATGAAGCTATCCCAAACGCGTTGATATCAGCCGCCATTAGATGGACACTTGCTGAAGTGAATCTCGACACCGTCACAAAGCGCCAGGTCCGTGCCATTGTTGAGAAGCGTCTAGAATTAGAGCTCGGCGAAGAACATCTGTCATTCTTCAATCAGGAGCTTGATCGCCAGCTCCAGGAAATAGAGCTAGCGTCATGAGGCTATACACTCGTCTTGTTAGCCGGCCGAAGACATGTAAATCGGTTTGTCTGGTGTTTATTAGAGCCTCAGTGTGATGTGGCATTTTATAGAGTTTGCTTTACAATTTTTGTTTTGGCATTGCATCATGACTCCAGAGTTTTTCTAGCACACGATCGTCAACAGCCATGGTGTCTTAAAGAGTATATTTAGCATCTATTCAGTACACACGTCGTAGATAAACCCTTTAGTAATCACATATGAGCGACATAACCTCCCTATACCTATAGTAGTCCAGATCCTCATGCATCATGGCAATGACATGAGAATATAGTTATGCAGGTAGCGAGAACTCCATCCAATAGATGGGCATTCTCTAAGATAAGCCAGCGCCTGTAGTAGCAGATCGGGTACCAGTAGTAAACCTCATTCAAGCGTTTGCTCACCACAAACCCCCACCTAATTGATAAGGTGCTACGTTGCCCAATATTGCTAGGGATGGAGGGTGATGACTCTAAGCAGGCTAGACAAGCTGGGTTCACAGTAGGGGCACTTTTGTAGCTCACGTAGATCAGTGACGTGGTTGAGATACTTCAAAACTAAGAGATCTTTGGCATTCCAGGATCTAATGTCTCAAAGAATGTTATATGACAGTTCTTTAGTTCATATTCTACCATAACTAGAGATATCCTCCGTCTAGCACAATAATACATGTGTCATGGCAACCCTTAACAGCCGCTGCCACATGACCAGTAGTGATCATAGCAGCTGCCAAACTTGCTCGTCTTCCTGCACTGGACACCACTCGTTCCGACAGCAGAGCAAGAGTTTCCGCCATTCTGCAGAGCAGCGAGGAAGGTGTTACGGGCCAGGTTTGCGGATATGCTTGAGCAGACTTGGCTGCAGCTGTAGCTACAGGTGGTGCCACTATCTCCTGTGGCAGTGCAGGTTCTCTTGCAGGCCTGTACGCCGGCGATGGCGCTGAGGGCGTAGATAACGTAGGATAGGCTGACCATGGTGGCGGTGGTGATCTTGCAAACTGTTAGGACTGTGCTTGAACGATAGACTCGCTTGTTGGAGGTAAACTCACCAAAGTCTGGATTGATTCGGGGCTAAGAGAGAGTAGACTTGGAGTGTTTGCAATGAGGTTCTGGTTGGATTGTTCTTTCAACTCTGGATGGATGAGGCTTCTTATACTTGTGAGACCTAGGACAGAGTACAAATTAATAACGCCGAGAAACATACTCCTGCTAATCTGCCATCTAGACTCCAAACAACAACTCACCACCTCTGCATCTCGTCTCGCTCCTCCTGAATGCATGTGCATACAGACTATTGAATATTCGGATTTCCTCATTAGGCTTTTCGTGTAAGTATGTGAGTGATACCAGCACGTTCTGTCTCACACAGCTGAAACATGAGCGACCTAGAAACGCTAATCAACGCGAAATCTTTAACCTCATCCAATCACTTTGTTTACCCCGCCTCTCTGCACAACTCAAAATCATATAAGCGATGCAATTTCGTATTTGATGTTACATTGTATTTTCAGCTGCGGTTGCTCGGCATATTTAATGGATCTCGGACAGTTTTCACCTTCCTAATTCATGCTATCGGAACCTTTGGGGCCGGGTGATCGCCGACGGACCGATGGCCTGCATCCCCGGTGCGGGCCAGACTGCTCCAGATAGAGTCCAGACCAGATATCAAGTGGCAATCGTACAAACGGGAAGATCTCCACGGCTGCAGCCTGCAGAATGTGGAAATCACTTCTTTATACCGTAGATTGTAAAGGAACCTTTGATTTTGTTATGACCTGCATTTTCGAGCGACTCTCGGCTGCTAGACTTACCGAACCATTCGTTCAAGTCCTCTCCTTTTAGGTCTAATGCCATGGTATTTGTCGCCGAGCAACAGCCCCCTGCTGAATCATCTAGGTAAACATTTAGATCACTTCCGGTGTCTGCGACCAAAGGATCTGTAAGTTGTTGGTTAGTCCTCATTTCTCTCAGACACAATCTTGTTACCTTCAAAGCCTGCATTTCGCATATACTGCTCATACTCGAAAACCTGACTTGCCCCCGCAATGCACCCCACATAAAGAGCCATGCTGTTTTTGATGTTATCAGAGACAGGCTTCTTTGCAAGAATATCTGATATGGCTACTCGTCCTCCGGGCTTGAGAAGACGGAATATCTCGTTAAAGACTTGCTGCTTTTCATCGTGGGGGACCAAGTTGATGACGCAGTTGGAAATGATGCAGTCGGCGATGGTACCCTCCAAAGCGATGTTGGTAATACGCGACTCGACAAACTCGACGTTATTCATCCCATAATCAGCTTTGAGTGCCATTGCTTTGGAAAGCATGTCCTATCCGCATACAGTGTTAGGTCTTGTTTGATGGAAGATGTCTGTTCAGCTCGCCTTGTTCATGTCTACCCCAATTGCTTTACCACTTGGGCCGACCTTCTTGGCTGCTAGGAAGACATCCAACCCAGCGCCACTTCCCAGGTCAATAACGACCTCTCCCTAGTAATATCATCAGCATTGTAGGTTGTGGGATATCCGTGTGAACATACCTCCCGAAGCGTGGCTGTAGCAAGAGGTGTCCCACAACTCAATCCCAAGTTGGCGTCCTTAGGGATTGAAGCGAGTTCCTCTTCCGAATAACCAAAGGCTTTAGCGACGGTGTTGCTGTACTTTGCATCAGAACCTTTGGCGGTAGTGCCATATCGCTCGCTGACTTTGGCGTATATGTCTTCGGAATTCATGGTAATCAATATTCTCTCACACTGATGTGTTTTTTCCTTGGTAAAACGTAGTGAATAGGATGATGTAAAAGACCTTGATGTTTTCTGGTTGTTTCCAGTTTTTATAGTCCATTGACGACTTCTCACGGCTTCCATCTCCCCGCCCATATATGTACCAGTGCTAGGCCTTAACTGGAAGAAGTTATCACTGCTTGACGGCCAATCAAGATTTTAGGTCTTTATTGAACTAAGCTAAAACAGGAGTTCACTCAAACAGTCACAATACTTTAGCCAGGAACAGTAATAAAGCGATATGTCACCATGTCATCCCCCCTCGCACATCAAACTCCAATTGGCATTCCAGGAAAACTGCAAGGTATTGTCGACCCAGCCGTCTTTAGGATTCTAATAGCTCGGCACACTTTGAAAGGCTTCTTCACCCTCCCAGTTATTCTATCTTAAAATGGCATCCCCATATCAAGCGCCGACCGTGGCAAAATGGTCCTTAAAACCTCACAACCACAACGCCACTCGAGTTCGCAATAACCAGCGTCGTCACCGCGCTCGTATCAAAACCCGACTAGAATCGCTGGAGATAGAATTGGCCCAGTCCCAAGACGAGTTGCGCACAGCAAGAGATCGAATCGAGGAGCTAGAGGCTCTGCTTCGTGCCAAAGCTTCCTGCTCCGCTCCAGGTCAGCAATTTGAAGATCCTGCACAGAGCTCATATTGCACACCAGACCAAGTGATTGTCGAGCAGCCATTGCCAGAGCTACAGCTTGGAGACCTAGGTGGTGGCTTGTCAAACTCAGGAGTGTGTCGTCGTCCTCTCACATCTGTCAATCAGTTGGCAACGCTGCAAGACTGTGGTCAAAGGTCAATATTATCGCCTGTCATCAACATCTTAGCTGGAGATATGGCCATAGTAAATGAGTACGCTACAGGTCATATTGATACGGGTATTTTCGGCTTCTCTCTTCTTGCGCAGTATGAGCACAACAGAGACCTTCCTCTTGTCGTGCCCCATGAGTCCACAACCCTATGTCGTGTGGCTTTTGAGATCATTGCGCGACAGAACATGGTTGGCATAGACCCTGGCGAGCTGGAACGTCAGCTATGGTCAGGATTTCGACGGGAAGCTAAGCAAGGCGAGGGGTGTAGAGTAGACACTAAAGTTCTATATGCAGTGATCGATTACATGAGCTCTTTATGAATTGATACCAGGGTGTTTACATCTTTGCTTATGGGACAACCTCTTCTTGACGGGAATAAAAACACTTGTCATGTATCTCTATGCTGAAGCTATAAAAGCACATATCATTCACAAACACGGGACATCTCATGGTACAACAAGCAAGAGCGACTAAGAATGTGAAACAAAGTAACAATTGTTGATTTAACTGTATCTGAGCCCAAATTGTAGACTTCCATCTGTTCCTCTCAGTAGAGACCCTACAGGATCCACCTAGGAGATGTTCAAGGGAGCCAAGTAGATAGCAAACTTCGCAGAGTCTGGCCAAGGCTTGCTCTGTCCCGGGTACAGAATAAACTCAACCTGCTGAAGCTCCTGGTAGATACCACTCGAGCTCCCCTGAGCCGTCTGCCAGGCCTCTCGGATCTCGTTGATAAAGGCATTGTCGGGATCAGCAACAATAAGACCACCTTGGCCAATGTCGTTTCCGGTGACTACTTCGCCGTCTCTGAAGATGCCACCCGTTCCTGTGATGCGTCTGTCTGAGATCTCAATTGCTGCGCCAGTGCCGCTGATTCTAGCGGCGAAAACGGGGGCGAGGAGGCTGCCCAGGACGAATAGGTTGAGTTTGCCGAACATGATGAATGTGGTTGAATGTTTTCTGCTGACGTGGATTAGTAGACTGTCAGACGATTCAGTTGGATTGACATACTGAGTTGAGTGATTGATTTTGTGATGTTTGTTGTTTGAGATCTTGATGGTTTGAGATGTGAAGTGAAGTTGTGATGATAGAACAGGTGGTAGCCGGAAGGGCACGAGGCTTTATATCCCTAGCCTGTATTGTACTTAGTACCCTGTAGTTCATTGCCTTGTCTATGATGTCAATGTATCAAGTCATAGCGGTGAGTCTGAATGACAAATACTCAAGCATAGCCTCCAAGGATCGAGCTACGGATACTCCCACGTGCAGATCGCATGTCTATCACAATGGCTAGCCGGCTTTCTCAGGGGTGAACACTAGCGGTCACAAGAATCCTGAAGGATCCTGCCTCGTATACGGACTTGACGGATTAGGATTCTCCTTGGGTGTTTGGACGATCACATCGACGATCAACTACGTCAATTATCTCGGAAATTTGCATACACTGGCAGTTCAGGATGATCACAAATCATGACATCCGTATAGCAGTCCATGTGAACGTACCTTGTCAAGTGTGAACTGACGGTAGAAACATTGGCCAGAGATTGCTTAATGGGAATCCGTGATTCCATCTCTATCGCGAGATTTTGTGAATTTGCCCTAATATTGCTGGAAATTGTTGAAATTCGGTCTCATAACTGCAACCATCTACATAACTTGATAGTTCAGGATCTAGCAAAATACATATAGATTTCTCATTGAGAAGAATCAAATCAGAAAGCGAGCTATCTAAAGGGTACCAGGACCGCCTTCAAACTTCTCACTGGACGTCCTTATCAAAACACTGGTGCGTGGGATCCTCTTGACACTCGCCATCATTACCCAAAGTATACGAAAACTCCAACTGTCCAGACTCAGTCTCGCCGCTACCTCCAGTGACTTCAGTGTCCGCAACACCTCCACCATCTGGACAGGCATTCTGCACCGCATTGAACATATCGTGACACACTCCAGCAATATCATCAGCCGTGGGGAAGAGATGGAAGAAGTCAAAGACGCTCTTGAGACCAAGGCGGCAGAACGTCCCGTTGTCACAAATAAGTCGCGTGACGTCCATTTCCATGTCCCTGGCCATCATGTTACCCGCGTTCTTGATGAAGTCGTCGCAGAAATGTGCTTCCGCTCTATCAAGAAGGTCTTTACTCCCGGTGACGGTAGAGCAGGCCACGTTCTTCAAGGTCACCTTCCATTTGCCACCGTCTCTGGCGATTATGACGCTGGAGTCGGTGATGTTGGGTCGGAATAGGTGACCTTGTTCTACCATGTGATCGATCCATTGATCAAAGTCCAAATTGCTCTGGCCGAAGTTTTCCAAGAACTTGCCAGAGGATGGTGGTATGGCCAAATCTCCTGCTGATGCGTCCCTCACTTGGTGAGGAGTCGTCAATGCCTATAGGTTGTTAGTAAACGTAGACCCATTCAGATCTCAACGTCGACATACCTCAGCACTGAGTGCGGCCAGCAGAAGAGAGTAGAGTTTCAAGTACATGATCTTAGCAAAAATGAGCAACTCGACAAATTCGATAATACGGAGTATTTGCGTTCTAGTCTGGAAGATGTCTGTTTCGCGGGAAAGCCCAGTTTTTAGCAAATAACATCCGTATCATGGCCAGTGTGTCGACAGAATCTTGTATTCACCAACGTCATTGTTCGTCGTGATCGACAAGCAGTATTTGGAATGCCATTCAGCTGAGGCGGCCGCTGCCCTACAAGGTTAAGAATCCTCCGAAAGTACCGTGCATGGCCCGCCCTGACTATCCCTGGACACTTCCCTGACCCCAGCAAATATGTTTCGGAAGATAAACATCAGTCCCACCTTGTGACCGCTGTTCAAGTGGCTGAGCTGTCAAAGGATTTAATCAAGGATTAGCTTCCTTGGCAATTAAGGTAGCGGCCCATCCCGATTGCCTATGAAATTGAAGATCTAGTCAACTTCGGGGGTACAAAAACCCCGTTACTTAGCAAGGGTTAAATCCTTCAGGTAAGGCAATAGTATATTAACAAATGACGAAATGCAAAAGTTTATATCGTGAGCAAGCTCAATTGGTATGACATCAGAGTCACTTCAAGATTCTCGGCATGTCAAAGGATCAATCGGTGATCATCATGTACCCATATTCGGTGTCTCGTTATGTTGTAGAGGAGCTGAGGAGCAAATCCTACAGTCATTTCGTAACGCTTGGTCACAAGACTGAGGTTACCTGATATCTGGGCTAAGTCGTCTTGACAATCATCGCTAAGGTCGTGCGTTCCGCAGCTGAATAGATTGCCATTTATGTTGGCAATTGAATCTTCCAAACAACGATAGATTATTCAAGCAACATACTCATGCATTACTTCTGCGAAAGATGTCATGATTCTAGCAGTAATTGTGGTACTTGGCAATGGGACATCGTCATCATTCAACTCATACAAAATTCACTTCTGAAGGGTAGTTTTGCAAATCATATTTATATTCTCCAAAGTGGCAACCACAACCAGGTCTCCCTAATTCAACTATCTGGTTTAATCTCACCAACTACTAGCGTCCCCTTCCCATGCCATATGCTATCTCTCTCCCCTTATTATGATGAGCAGCCCTAGTTATCCTTGTTACACTGTCCAGCATTGGGATCGGCACTAGAAGAAGGGCGTCAGTTATCAACATCAAGGATCCTTGTCACATAGGATCGCAAATGTTACATACCTGTACTTCCAGTTGGTGTAAGAGCTAGTGCCACCATGGGCACAGCTGTTGATCTCCTTCTGTAAGCCATCGTAGCACTCGTCCACGGTGAGCTCCCTCTCGTTATCTTCGGTACTGATCCGCTCCACGACCAAGTCTATCTTCTTGGTGCTGTCCAAGTTGTAGCAAGCACCGAGGGCTTCGCCAGGGGACCATTTGTTGATAGCGAACTTCAGCTCGCAAGCCTCGCGGGCCTTGCCAAGGGCGAAGGTCTTTTGCGTGGCATATTCAACACCGCTTTCATGGCAGGCGGCGTACACCATGGTGAAAGCAGAGAGAAGGACAGCGAAGGAGCGCATTTTGATAGTGTTGAAAAAGGTTTTGTGTGTAGGGTTGGTTATGATGTTGATGTGCTTGTTTGTGAATGAAGATAAAGGGTTGTGATACAGTCTTCTAGAGGGCGCCCCTCGGCCATCTATCTATACTCGCCGTCTTCTCTACGTTTATCTCAAGACGCATATACAACCTCCTCAACTCCTCCTCTCATACGTAATGGAACATAGCCGGTGACGTATTGATCGCGGGTGAACTGAGACCCAAGAGATCATCACCATCATCATCATCGCAAGAATCCTTCTGCAAAGTCAAGTTTGATCCTTTTCCTTGGTCGAGTTCGGTGATCTTCAGACTCTCAACCTACGGGTTCTACTATCCGCGGTTTCGGATAGTTCCGCTCGGGAGCTGAGAACAAGGTTTGGATCCTTGTTGTATTTGCGTTTGTGGAGTCGGACGATCGGTGGCTTAGACTTCATCCTTTTCGATCTACTCTCCGATCCTTGCCACTTCTACGCGCCTTGGTCTAGCGCCTCGGGTTGTGGGTATCAATCCTACGGGTACTCAAGCTATCGGTGTGTTTGTCATTTGGCTTCTGCAACAGTATCTCTTTGGTAGTTTACCGTCCCCTATTCAGGCCTCAGGTCCATTATGTCATTAGCTACAGGCGGCCGACTGTCGAAGATCCTTCCTACTCGACTCATTAGGATTCGCAACAGGATTTCTTGTGGCATGAATCCATGTCCGTATAGCGAAGATAGGAAGGACTGCTCGGCGGATTACCCATCCCTATGGGGCCATTCGATCATGATTTGGAATAATGGGATGGAGCATGCCTCATCAGATACTGCTAAGGACTCATTGCAAGTAGCCATAAATACAAGTCCTCCCCATCGATCCATAGAAGAACCAACAAACTCTCTTTCATCATCACAACATCAATATCAAGAACCTTCACAAGAAATCTTTTCAAAATGCAGCTCCTATCCTTCTCCTTCGTACTGCTGGCGGCATTGGGTGCTCAGGCCCTGCCTGCTAAAGAGGGCACTGTTGGACTGCTTGCACTAGGCGTATGTATCATGTCCCTTATGTCTATTTTTGGCCATTAAGCTAACCAATCACCACCTTTATAGCAATGTACTGCCTTTGAAGGCCAGTGTCTTGTCAACGGCCGTCGCGAAATCTGCAATATCGGAAAGGTACGCACTCCAGTTTCCAATCCACTTACTACTAGAAGGTCGTTAACGCAATATTCGCATAGTGCTCTGGTGTTAACACCAACTGCGATAATGACGGCGGTATTGTTAGTTGCAGCTAATAATCGGCTGTGATGGAGTTGGAGGAGGACTGCTATTACTTCTTTCCATAGCAGTATGAATATCAAAGAGAGAATCCTAGAAATTAAACAAACTTTCACTTTTTACCATTGTGATTGGTTTACCAAAGCTTTGTTTTCTTTAGATGAAAGGGAGGCCGTAATTTGACTGCACATGTGACATTTTCAAGTCAATGGTCGACCTTTGTTTTATAAATAGGGAAAAAGACGAAAGTATTTTTTAAATCTGCGGCATCCATTGGGAGTCGAAATTGGGGACACCGTAGCCGATATAGTCAAAAGGTAGGACACCCAGGGGGTTGAAGCCCAGTTGTTCAAAGTCGACTTGGCTGAAGTCGAGTGCAGGCATGGTATCAAAGATTGTGTCTTCGAACGACCAAGGGTGCAATTCCATTGGTTGGGCCTGCATGTTATGAGATGGACCTGCTAGATTCCACCCTTGACTCTGATCTGCCTTATCTCCGTCATCCTGTACATGCACTCTGGAACTTGCGGTGGTGTCCCCATCTTCAGAGTTATTTCTCTTCCCTAGCACTCGTGATAATGTTTGCCAGTACCGTTTTGCAGGAGCCCACGACTCAGCTAGTTCACCTAATGTCAACAAGCAGCAATCGAGATCTCCACGGCTGCCCTTGCCGAGGAACATGACCATGAGAGTAGCCGTCAAGGTACAGTGAGTTGCTGTTATAGGACTCCGACGGAAACTTCCAAATGCCGTGCGGTACCGGTTTCCGAGGTTGCAAATATCTTTCGCCGCCTGCCTACAAGCTTCCAGGGCAATGCTTGATTCTGATGGATTTGCCTTCTTTGGCAGAAATGGCTTCGCTAGAAGGATGATGCATGTGTGGAAGCACATATGGAGGGTATACAGATGCGGTGACGCGCTCGGCTGATCAGGGTCAATTTTGAGTTCCTTCGGGAGGACGAAGAGCCAATTCTTGAGGTCGATAAAGCAGCTTTCAAAGAAGGATTGTCTTTTCTTGGCCGTCTCAAGTCCTTTCGGGGCGTACCTAACGATAAAGGAGTGTGCGTAAGCAGACATGGAGATGATACTCTTATATGATCTCAGGGAAACCTACAGGTTGCTCAAAATTCTCTCCAAGATCTGACACTGCGTGCTTAGATACTGCAGGAACATATGCAACAAAGGCCTGCTAGGTCCACTCGTCGCCACGGAATCGCTCTGATTGCCATGGGGCAAGATGTTTCCCATTAAGGGCACCGAACCTTGTGAGTCCTACCGACCAATTTGTTAAATCACGTCACAGTAGCACTGTCAAGAAACTGCCAAATGACTTACCAACATGGTGCATACTCTGCCGGCATAGCTAGCCCAGAGCTTATCAAAACAATACAACGCCCAGTAGATTTGTCGCCGAAGCTGTACCTCGGCATCAGTCAGACGACCTAGGCCGGCATCTGCAGTAGTATCGAGGTTGAAGCCCATATCAAGAACAAGTCGGATTGCCATCCCGTGATGCAGCCAGCCTGCTGCATCTGACCCTATAGCCTGTAGACAGTTATCAATACTGTCCACAAAAGGCACTTACGGGTGCATACCACATAGAAAATGGCCATAATAGCGAGTGACTGCACTGTCGTGATGGTGGGCCACTTGAGTTCACCCTGAAGACGCCCTTCGGCTAATTTCATAAAGGCCATCCCAGCTGTGTTAGAGTCTCGAGGATCGGACCGGACATCTGGCCTGTCGGAGTAGCGAGATGCAAGCGCCATCATACAGTCGAGCAGAAGAGCACTGTGGTAGCGGCCATTGCTCCTCCGGCTGTCTCGAAATAGGCCTTCGTCTACTACTTGCAACCAGGGCTGTTCCCATTGGAAGTAGAGATTTATGAGGTTTTCTTGTAGCTCTACGGACATGTTTGAGCCTGATGCTAGAGTCTGAACTTCGGGAGGGAAGAGTCCCTGGAGCTGGTTTTGTGGGATACTGGGCTTGTCTGCAGAGGACAAGATATGCGGTTTGCTGTTACGTGATGGTAGTGCAACACTCGGTTCGGTCGGTAGTTCCAGACGTCCACTCGTTACTCCGAAGAATGGCTCATCATGGTCACGGCGATGCGAAACATGCTGCAAATCCTTCTGACACTCTACGTCTAAAGATGGCAATCCAGCTTCTGACTTGGCCTTTTGCGCTGTTATACGAGCGATCGAAGCGTCGATATCAATCTCATGAAGTTGAAGCACTTGTTCAAGCAGAGCAATACGAGCCTGCAGGAGGGAAACATGTGATCTCGGCGCCGAGCCACGGTGATCGACGTTGGTCGAGAAGACACAGCTCAGCCCTCTAGCGAGGCACCTAGAGCACGACGGTTTCTGTCCGTCGCACTGAAGTCGTCAACATAAAGGGGATTGCGAAGACGTGTGTTCGTGTCGCACCTTGGCTCGTCGGCGGTGACATTCCTGACAAGCACGAAGGACGTATTTGCTTCGTGCGGTCCGTGTTTTGCGTGCTGCCGGTGGGTTACCAGGGGGCTTGTGTGGAACTGAGTTCGGCATGTCCAAGAGAACGGCTTTGTGGATTGTATATGATAGGTTTGAGAAGCGTAACGTTAGAGATTACTCATTGCCAAGAAAACGAGATGCGGCGGAATGCAAATTCCGCTCTGGAAATACGCTAAAATTAGAGTTTGTCCATGACTCCACCAAAAAGAAACGGGCTACCACTGTAACATGGAAGTTATAAAAGGATGAAAATCTCATGATATCCCAGCCTGAAATAAATTAATCACCCATCTTACACAAGTTTCACTCAGGCAGTCACAAGAAAAGCCCGCTTTTACCATGTCGCATCTCAAATATTATGCCTACGAAGGTCAAGGCGTTAAAATGCGCGCCGAATTCTCCTACAGCCAGGCCGTCCGTGTTGGAGACAGAATCGAATGCTCCGGTCAAGGTAAATAAACTCTCCATTCTTACCCTCACTATAATACTAATCAATTTCAGGAGGCTGGGATCCCCAAACAGGCGAATTCGAGAAGGAGATCAACGCGCAGATTGACCTCGCCTTTGCTAATGTCGAGAGGTGTCTGAAGGATGCCGGTGGCAAGGGCTGGACCCAGGTCTTTCGGGTTAACTCGTATCATGTCCCTATAAACGATGAGGCGTTAGACGCGATGGTCCGCAACTTCAAGAAGTGGATGCCTGACCATCAACCGCTGTGGACTTGTGTCGGTGTATCGCGTTTGGGGCTGGATGATATGCGTGTTGAGATTGAGGTCGTGGCGCATGATCCCGAGGGGACTAAGGTTGCGTAAAGAGAGATTGGATATATGAGATGATAGAAAGGCGGTTTCCTCTTACACTGAGCTTCTTGGTTGATGAACAAAATCCAACAACAGCCGTTAGGACAAAAAGTCAGCACTGATATCTAAAAGTCGAATATTGAGAAGATGCAGGATTAAGAGTGAGGGTTTAGTAAGTGACGAATCCTATCTCCGGTATCAATGAGAGTAGGCCGCATATTCGTCTAATCATCAAGTCCAATAGCGCTTGTCCGCAGAAAAGAAGCCGAAACGCGAAAATGCTTAAAGCCGACGATTTATCATCATTCTACCTAGGCTATAAAATAATTGGTTCTCATGCACTGCGCCGCTTACTCCACAACAAGCAGTCGGGCAATCCTTCGCTCGGTCTTCCGAATATCATGACGAGTCTATTGAATCGGGTGAATAATGATAAAGCGAAGCGAAGTAAGATCTCATACCTGCTTTATACAATCGAATGTATTTAGATAAATATTCCTGGCTGAACCTCGATTAATATTTATCAATACTACATTCTCTCGTCCAATTCAAGATCTATCAAAGAACCATAACTTTCACCAACTACTCCATTATAAGTTCTAACGCTATCAACCACCGAACAATATATCAACACCACTATCAAACCCCATTCCAACATAAACAACCTCCCCACAATATAAACCAAGCAACACCACAATGGCCCATCCCATCATCTTCAACGGCAGCCTCGGCCTAGGTTTCATGATGGTCGGTCTCGGCCTAAACGCCAGCTTCCGTCCAGACGCTCACCTCAAAAGCCTCGAATTCCCCGTGCCCACCGAGCCGTTGGCCAAGAAGTTCAGCCATGCCCTCATGCGCATCTGGGGCATCCGCAATATCTCGTTCGGCCTGTTGATGTCGGCTATCTGGGCCACGGGAGATGAGAACCTCATGGCGAAGACGCTGTGCATTTCTGTGGCTTTTCCGATCACGGATGGGTTTGTGAGTAGGGCTATTATCGGGGGCGGCGAGGCACAGCATTGGATGTTTCCACCTATTGTGCTTATTATGAGCGCTGGTTTGTTTGGGTGGTTTTAAATGGATGAAGATCTAGGAGATCTCAGTGTGCCTTTATTTGGTTTTGTCTTCATCATAGAATTAATATGTTGTTCATTATAGAAGCAATAGATAGTAGCTTCGGTCAAAATACAGATCCTCCTAATTTACAAAAATCCTGGATTGAAAGAAATCCCATCAGATACTAAGCCCATCTGTTGCGCAAAATACAACGACTGGTCATTTTGCGCCCAGTTCGACGCGCCCTGAAGACGCTGTAGTAGATCCTCGGTTGTCTCGGGCATGCCTACCGACTCGCAAATTTGTGACTCCTCAGATGCTGGGGATCGTTCATCTGTACTGTCTGAATAGGCTTTCTGTGCTCGCTCCGTAACCTCGTGAACCACCAAAGGCTGTGGTCCAAC
This sequence comes from Fusarium sp. VM40, assembly GCA_954870535.1. Classification (NCBI taxonomy): domain Eukaryota; kingdom Fungi; phylum Ascomycota; class Sordariomycetes; order Hypocreales; family Nectriaceae; genus Fusarium; species Fusarium sp. VM40. The sequence continues at coordinate 491,010 of CATPAH010000015.1, forward strand.
ATCGATGCCCATTTGAAGAGCAAACCCCACCGATGGGTCATCTTCCATCCACCGAGAGAAACTCCTCGCGTATGTTGCTGGTGATAACGGTCGGGGTAGTGCTATTTGCTTCGTCATGGGCATTGGGATACTCGGCTGTCCGAACAACATTGGCATCAGGTTTTGATTTCGGGTGAAAAAACGCCTCAAGGCAGCTGGGAAGTCACTGTCTTGTGCCAGTCGGTCTTGGCTAAGACACACATCAATTGTTAAAGCCAGTCGTAAATATTGTGTAGGACTTCGAGCCAAGACATCGACATGGTCGTTTGTGAGTAACTTCTGTTCGGGCTCAAGATAACTGCCCATGAAGTATCGAATTGTCTTCGATATAGAGTGTACGCCGTCGTATTTAGGGTGAAGCTCTCTGAAAACTTGGATGAGGACGTTGAGCCGCGATTGTTTCGATGCGACTTCCGGACGTGCCCAGATCTCGGCGGCTGAAGAAGCAGAAGACATCTTGATATCAACCATATGCATCGCAAGTGGAAGTGCCGTACACGCCACAGCACTACTCGGTAGCCAACGCGTTAGGCGATGTGGGTGAAGTCTGGCGAAGCATTCCGCTATACTTTTTGTGGCACTTCTCAAATCTCTTCGGTTGTTCTTAAGGAATTGCGTCTCTTGCGCTGATGTCGCTGCTTGTGTAATCATTCCTAATACAAGGCCAAGATGTAGCTCGTAATTAGACAATGCTACCTGGCTGGCACTACAGATATTGTTAGTTACCTAGACTGCGCTTCAAGAGTGATGAACTTACTGGAAATAAATCCAGACCAGGTTAGTAAACAGCACTGCAGAATCTTCAAACGGCCCCGCATTCGGTGAAAGATCTTGTATCGCAAGCGGTGGTCTAGTGGCCGCTGCCCAACTTCTGAGTGATCTCTTGTGTTCCTGGACTTGCACATACGCCGTTGAGTGTGCTTCAGCGTCTAGAATTGGCAATGTCTCAGTTGGATATACCAAACCCAGCATGTCCGTCAGGGTGACGCAGAGCTCTGTGAGCCGCTCAAGCGCAAGAATGAGTTTGTGCTTGGTGGCAATGTTGTAAACGCGTGATGACTCAAGCTCGTCGACCAAGTCGTCGTATCCTAATGGCGTGCAAGACATGAAGTCGAACTGAGCATTTGTAATTTGTATGTTCCGCCGCACACAAAGCGGCATAATGCGATCGCGAATAATACAGCACCACCAGATTCGCTTAAGTACGTTTCTTCTCTTCATGTCTTGCTGCGACACGTGCAGTCCATATGAAGGGTTATCGTATTTATCGGCGTCGCATGACTTGGCGTGTTGTATGGCTATCCTGAGCCATCTACTATTTGGCATCCGGGGTCCGGAGCGGAAAGTCGGACACCAATATGTCAAGAGTGTGGCCGCTTGTGCTATTGAGATGGGATCTGGGTCGGTGGAGAAGTCGTATAAAAGCTGGGTGGGTTACATTAGAGATGATGCGACGCAGGGTCGGGATGTCCTACCTTGGCTTTGGTGTAAAACGACTCTTTCGCTTCGAGAATAGTGGAAAAGCCAAGAGTTTGCAAGCTCTCTTTTGGCACAAACTGTGACTGTTAGAATGGCCATGCTCAAGGCCGCGTCAACTTACAGTGCAAGAGGCAAACATCATAGACTGCAAGAGCAGCATCGAAACGGGTGTGCCGGGATTGGCAGTATTTGATGGTATAGGATCGTATGCATTCCAAAAGTCGGCTTCGTTGAGGAGGGGCAGCAGCGGGTGGATGTAAAGGAAGTAATGTCGAATGAACTCGTCGAGGATCGGCTTGGAAGGGACGCGTAAACAGCCCTGAGCAAAGAGGTGATTGAAGTCGCAGTCGCGCATATTAAGTGTCCTCAGGAATGGCATCGACGAGTATAGGGCTTTTAGTTCGGATCGTACGGGTTCGCTCGGCTCCTCGCACGGCGGAGGTATGTATTCTTCAATCTCTTCAATCTCTTCGATATCATCATCGGGTATCGCGGACGGCGACTCGAGGTCCGCCCGCTCACGGTGCACAAAAGAGCTGTACTCTGTTTCCTCTAAGGTGTGTAACGTGGTCGACGCGTCTTCGATAGGACTCTGTGGATTATCACGGCTGGAGGAGGGCGACGTCGTCGATGCCGCGACGGCTTCGCAATCGCGTAGGATATCATTGGAGACGATGGATGAGGATCGATTGGAGATAGGGCTACGACATGATAGATCAGTAAATAGAAGATGCTATAGACAAGGCGACATACAAGGCATCTGCGCGACGAGCGACGACACATTCAGTGCCATCGAGTCGACAGTTGGTACAGGGCGTGGAAGTGCGAGTGACATCACACCTGACCTTCCTCTTGCGACATTTGAGACACGCCTTAGTCGCTCTCTTCCTCGAAACAGGCTTCTTGGCGAAGCGGACAGGTTGCTGAGTATTATTCATCCTGGCAAGGCAGAGCAGAAGCGGAGACAAAGTAAGGAAAGGTGGTAATGCAAGTCACCCGAGGTTGTAAAGAGGAGAGATTGAGGAGCCAAACCCCAGGTTTACCCCAACTATTTGCCCCCTGCTAAGGGGGCTAAGCGCGCCTAGTCCCACGGTAGTCAACCTCGGGTTCTCGGCTTGGAGGGGGTTGAGCCCCCAAGGGGAAATATGTGTTCCTTGCAGTGGTTGTGCGAGTATGGTGAGATGGATGGAATAGTTGTATTGTGGGGGCTAAATTTGTTACATGTTTTTCCATGCTCAATTGCGTTGTCTGGATGCTTAACTCGACGATGAGATGCTGACCTCATGTGATGTGCCGATCCCTGCGAGGAATTGAGTGGACAGTCAAGTGCCGAAGCGATAAACGCGGCAAAAGTCCCATCTCGCTGTAATCATCTACATACTGTTGAAATTACTTGTCTTGTTGCAGCTGTTACTAATAACTAGTAATATATTAATCCATCGTTGATGAACCGTGTTTCTGGACTGGCGCACGATGACGCTGCGCGAATTTGCAGCTTGGCCATGATCCCGAAGCACACTATTGATCAACACTACCAAACGCGCCTTTCCCATACTTGTTTTATTCCATCGTCGTAAGAAATAATATTCCACCATAAATTAACAGGAATATCACTTCAAGAACACTACCCACGGACCTGTTTCACCAATTTATAGTTTGAGTAGGATGCTGACTACAGGGTAAGCATAGCGCTCCTAGCGCACTACGTCACTAACCCATAACAGGACGGATGCCATCCTTCACAACGGATCTCTAGGTTCCCGAGTGCGAAATCTAAGCCCCCCAAGCCACGATGGATCAGACTCGCAATAATCCTATGAATCCCTAAATCCTACCCAAAAATCCCACGATAATCTTAAATACTAAATCCTATTCCTTTCTGTTCTTTAAATCACTCACGGCAAAATCCTTCGGCTTTAGACCCTAATTGCGCTCAACACGCGCTTCTTTCGTACTCAACGGCCGGGCCGATAGCGTCTAAATAGTGTCCGCTGGTGCTTTTGTGTTTATTTTTGGCTCGTATGAGTGGATGGTGCCAGTGGCTGTGCACTACAGTACCAAATAACACACGACTGCCGGGGACAGCATGTTAACGTCACCATCACAAGCCCTCATTTTCTTTCTTAATTTGTACCTTTTCGAGGGAGTCGCCGATGGGGCCCGGTGGGATAGTCGTCGGATTCTCTTGTATACGAGGCCATGGTGGCTGGAATGCGACGGGTGATCGCTGTCTAATTACAGCGCAGTGCCATCATTCTTTTTAGCGTGTGCTCCCTTGGGCAATGTTTTCGTTGTCTCATTATAATCTCAACCGAATGCTATTTGTTTTCTTCCGATTTACTTCTTGCATTTATCAACAAACCTTACTCGCTTTCTCTATCCTTTCATAGCGTCGTGTTTATTTTATTGACTTTATTCAAAATGGTCAAACGATTCAATGGCTTCGACTTTTGGGAACAGCGCTTCAGGGCCCAGCAATCGCTAAGCTCCGGCTCTAGTTCCAGCGCCGACTCCGATTCTGACAGTCAGAGCGAATGTTCGCCTGTAGAAACTCCAGACGTCTCCACCATCGATGAGATATCACTATTGACAGAACAAAGTCCGTGTTCACAAAACAATAAATCGACAAACCAAATCATCCGATCCCAACCTATACTCATCAAAACTGTCGCTGCTCACGACGTTCGCAATTCGTTAGCCTTCTCGCCTTCGTTGGACCATCACAGCCAGTCGGCGTCCGTGTTGCTTTCCAATAGCTATGATGAGAAGGAGGAATTCCTCACAGTTGTCAAGAGAAATGACCCCCATAATAAAAGAAACATACAAACAATTGATACCAGACGGTCGGCATCTGGCACAACACTAAGACGGCAAACACCTCTCAAGATCGACACCACCAACCTCTCCACAGGACCACGCCGCCAAGTCCAACAAAGACATTCGACACTCCCCAAACTACCTTCATCTGACAAATACAATATCATTCCGGAGCATAGACACACGTTCAATGCATCTTTAGAATGTACAACATGTCTGACCCAACAGACCGACGAAGCTTTCGAAGCCCTCGCCGATGCTCTTCGTGAAAAGCGACGAGAGCCAATAAAACCTACAATCCAGCTCATATCAGGCAGAGACTTCGACGTCCCAGTTATTAGAACACCAAAGCCAATCCGACCAAAAATTATATCACAACATCTCGAGAGGGCACAACAATGGGCAGAGAGCCAACGAGACTTTGACAGCTCGACAGTGAGCTCTTTGTCAAGTCCAATGAGCCCAATGATGCCCATTAGCTTGTCAGTTAACACTAAGAAGAGTCCAGTAGAGGCCGAGATAATCCCTATGGGGTGTAATCTGGATCATGACTTGGAAGACTTTTTGAAATGGGAGGCGCAGCACGTTTGTGCCTATGGATATGGCACGGATGTGTTTCCCATCTCGCCTTAGACCTCGCATGAATTTGAGGCGAAGGATATTTGAGACGAGAACATGAATTATATACCACAGACTTAGAACCTTTCATAATAATACCATATTACTTAGATTCACCATAACGTTACTGTTATATCGGTAATAGCACCACGGGTTCTGGTGACTAATGCGGCTTTTGTGCCCATATTCGGCCTAGACTGGATGATATCATCCAATGACGTTTAACATTCGTTCTTCGTTCGGACTAAGGGATTCATTCAGACCTCATGCTTGGTCATCATTGTCTTTTCAATAGCATAATATGTGATTCTAGACCATTGATCTTGTTAGTGAGTCGTTGGGTCCATATCCAATTACGTGACCTAACCGACAATTCGGCCTTGTGGCGGGGTATCGCCAAGTTCGGGTTACTTGATGAGGGGTCATGAATCACGAATCTCCTTCACCTCCCGATATATAAAGGACTAGATCAGCGCCAGAACTTCTGCCTTCACACAACTTAACTAAACATCAACAATGGCTTCAGCAAAATCTTTCCGTGAGCTCATCGGCGTCCAGCCCTCCTCCGCAAGCACCTCCGACAGTGTCCTCATCATCATCGATGCCCAGAATGAGTACGCCGAGGGACATCTCAAGGTGACCAATGTCGCCGAGTCGCGCAAAGTCATCGCCGCGCTTCTAGAGAAGTACCGCTCTGCGAACGGGGATATCGTGCACGTCGTGCATGTTACTCCAGAGGGCGCTCCGGTCTTCACTGCTGGAACTAAACTTGTGGAAGAGTTTGATGAGCTTAAGCCCAAGGATGGCGAAGATGTTATCAAGAAGAACTTCGCTGGTTCTTTCACAGACACAGATCTGCAGGATGTGTTGGATAAGGCTGGCAAGAAGAAGGTTGTCCTCACGGGATACATGGTGAGTAAAATGAGGTGTTGGCGTGGTTTATGCTAATGATGCAACTAGGCGCATGTTTGTGTCTCAACCACCGCACGACAGGCTGCCGAGCGTGGATTCGATGTTTTGATCCCTGAGGATGCTGTCGGTGACCGCGATATTCCTGGAGTTGACGCTGATCAGTTGGTCAAGGTTGCACTGAGTGAGATTGGTGATGCCTTTGGAACAATCATCAAGAGCAGCAGCATTGCCTAGACGCTACAGGGATATACCAAACAAGACAGAGTACCAAATCTTTTGTTATTATAGTTTATGATCTATAATTGCTTTTCTGAAAATTCTGGCTGTACCAGGTCCCTTCTTGTGAACTTCACGTTGAAATTAGTCTGCTTGACGAACCAGGCATTGATGATCTTCCATTCCTTGCTAGGGTCTTCAAAGTCGATCTGCACTCTGTTAGCTTCTCATTCTGATCAATTTTGGTTAGGGGAACATACCTCGAATCTTCTTAGAAGACTCGGCACAACCTTGTAAATCTCCAACAAGCTGATATTCTTGCCAATGCAAGTTCGGCTACCCATACCAAACTGGAACATCATACCGGTCATCTTCTTGATACGCTTGTCCTCGTCATCGGCATTCAGCTTAGGATCTGGGAGCCATCGCTCAGGACGGTACTGGTCGGTATCGGGGCCGAAGATCTCCTGGCGATGGTGAATCAACCATGCTGAGACTCCGACAATGGTCCCGCCCTTGACGAACTCTCCGCCGATCTCTGCTCCTTGAGGAGGCACGATTCTCTCCATGGGAAGACCGGGTGCGGGATGCATGCGGAAAGCTTCTTGGACACAGGCATGTAGGTAAGGGAACCTTTGGGCCTCGGCAAATGTGACCAAACCAGTTTCGTAGTCAGAGAAAGCTCCAGCCTTGGCAGCTTCATCGAGTTCCTTCTGGAGCTTCTCGTAACAAGCTGGGTTTCGGAGAAGATAGTAAAATACTGCAGACAGGGTGATAGCTGTTGTTTCTGAACCGGCGAACGCCATCGAGACTGCCATGGTCTGCACAAGTGTATCGGTCATGAATTCAGGGCGTGCTTCGCGGGCAGCGATGAACTTGGATAGCAGGTCCTGGCCAAGAGGCTGCTTCTTGATGTTGGCTAGAGGAAGGCTATCGCCGGCATGGAGCTCGGGGATGAGTCGCTCGGCCATGCGAGCACGGGCGAAGCGTGCAACGGGGAATGTAGAGTCGAAAAGACCCCACTGGGAGAGTTTGAGGTAGATTGGGTTCTTGAGGAAGAGGAGATCGAGGAACGGGATTTGTCCGACCTGAATTATAGTTAGTTGGGAACAAGTCAACTGAGAGGCTTGACTTACAGGTGCGACATAGAGGAATAGCTTTGAGAGATACGCAACAATACCCTCGACATCTTCATTTTTCTCAATGAAGCCATGTCTCTTGCTGTAGGTGATTTCTCCAATGACATCAAAAGCGTAGAACTGAAGCCACTGCGTAAAATCGCAGACATCGGGCTTCTTAACAAAGAGATTCTCAGTTTGATCCAAGAACAGCTTGGTGGTATTATCGACGAAGGGCTCATATTGAACAAGTGCACTCATGGAGAAGGCAGAGTTGACACTTCTGCGGAATTGGGAGTGGAAATCATTGTCTGTTGTGCTGAAGAGGGATGCAAGACGATGGCCCTGGACGACGGATTGCTGCACGATGTAGAAGTCGGACTGCAGGAAGGTAAGCATAGGGTTAGGATAGCTAGTATATAAGTGCATACCTTGACATAACCCTTGCTAAGACCATATATAGATTTGAGGACAGCAGGGTTGGAGAAGGATAGAGTGTTAGGTCCAATTCTCACGATATCGCCATGCTTGGCGTGGAGTTTCTGAAGGGTAACTTCAGGTCGCTGGCCATAAACATCATAAAATCGCCACCAATCCGTCAAAGACGCCACAAATGGTCCAGGATATTTATTCAGACCATGGTGATATCTGTTCTTCACCAGCCACGTGACGATAATTGTTGCAAGTACCAACGCCCAGTGCTGGACTAGAGCACTGAGGAGGGTTTCGATCAAGCCGCTGTGCATGTTGAAAGCACGAGAACTGGCAAGAAAAGAGGAATTGTTGAAAGAATACTAAGGTGATTGATTTTTCTCTATTCTACTCTAACGACGTTCTCTTCTTATATCACTTTTCACTTAGACACAAATCTTGCTGCTGTTTCGGTGTTCGGCTACTCCAGATTCACCCCCACAGCCCGACCTGGGGTAGTTTGGGAGAGGATATCCACTATTTTCGGCAACTGGGCACGGCAATTGTGTCGTGATGCAGCTACTGGAGCTCGAAAGTATGGCTATGATCATAAATGCTGACTTATCCATACTAGTAGAAGATAATATCGGGATATCGAGGCGAGGAGGCTATTACCTCGACGTAATCTGCAACCTGCCAACGTTGGAGCTAGCAATTGTCGTCGGCAGATGTGAACGGGAGCAATGATATGAGGCAGAATGATAAGCAGATAGTATCGATAAAGCCTTATCGTTTGTACATCGAGATTTGATGGCCGGAATGTGCGGAAGGTTTGTATTTGAGCGTCGTAATCTGAGACCGAAGTGGTATTTCAGAAATGCCGAGACATAAGGTTTACTGCGATCATGGATTGACCGTCGGTAGATGCTGTATCCATCTTCAGTCATTGGCCGACTCTTGGAGGTATGAGGATGTTATATAATTTTACCTTATCGTTGTTTGCGTCAATAAATGTCAGTCTGACAGCGAACTTAAACTTACAAACACCTTCTTAAGTGTCTGTTAGATCATATCTGACCCCGTTCCCATCTCCTATGCTGTAGGTTTTAACCATTCAAGTTATCACGCACGCTTATTTCCATTTTCTCCCACCATATCAACACGAATAATACTCCCAGTTCAATTTTGCTTGTCTGTATAGTCGGTAGCAAGGCCCTGGGCTACTATGCGCAACACTCGACTTTCTGGCACTTTCTTACCCTGTCGGGCCGACAAGCTATCAATATTTGGCCTTGCTATAAATTTTAAACATTATATAGATATGTATTAATAGTCCTGAAATCTCCTATATACAAGAGATGTCTATCTTGGTGGTAGCTTAGTGTTTATAATATACTTTAGGACTATTACATTTTTTTAATTCTACATAATATCACTAATTAGGTCAATTCTTATTTAAGAATATCTCTGTCTATCTATGTAAAGTCTGGTAGCACTTTTGAAACAGAGATCCAGCTATTTTAGTAAAATCTATAGAAATATTAATAACAGAGGTCTCTATATAGACTCAAGTCCACTCATAGTTGCACTGACCAGCGAGTATCAAATCCTGTGCATTCTGACAACTATTCTCACGAGCTCAAACAAGTCCAACAAAATCACTGTCATTGGTCACTTTGCTGAGTCCGTAACACGTATAAGCCTACTAGCCTGCCTTTCCTGCTTATCCAAGTGGTATTGGAGCCAGTTTTCTAGGTACGTTGGGTGAGTTCTATTATACTTCCGTATGTCCTGTGTTCACTCCTACCTTTTGTCTTCTGAGCTCTCTTCGACTGTTGGTGCCCTAAGTTCTAAATTTTCGGGGAACATCATTCGGAGATAGGATAGATTGGTGACCACCTCAAGGCAGCAGCCGAAATGGCATCCGTTGGGCTCGACTTGAGATACGTACCTCAATGCGAATAGAGGATCCCCGCCCGTTCTGCCCCCGGCGGGTATGCATCGGGATCAGCTTGACATCCTTCCCGAGATCTACATTGACTGCCGCTGACTAACCGGGGTTTACTCCATTGTGATGGGCCACAGGTCCTGGCAATACGGATGCACGGATACAATTGACTGGATGTTAAACACCCAGTGCTTCATTACGTATCATAACTATCCATCTTCTCGTCGCTTGATGCTCTATTCAATTTAAGAGACAGATGACCCATGTGAACGCGTGGACAAACATCCTTCTTCCACAGCTTTAACATCACATCTTTCTCCATCACTCCGTTCCCGTTCGTTCTAGAGCAGCACACGCAAAGATGGCCGGCCACTTCTTCCAACCAATTAGCAACAACGTTTTTCCTGAAACCGAATATTTCAAGGGTTTCATGGAGCCTTGCCGGTTCGAGGGTGACGTCTATGACCTGGAAGTCACTGGAGAGATCCCCAAGGAGATTAATGGCACCTTCTACCGGAACATGCCGGATCCGCAAGTCGCACCTTTTGCTAGAGACGACATAGTAACTCATTCCAATACGTCCCTTGGTAGCTTGGATCTGATATGCTGTTAGTGGTTCAATGGTGATGGAAACATCAGCGCCTTCCGAATCAAGGATGGCCATGTCGATTTCAAGCAGCGATATGTGAGAACCGAAAAGTTTGTTCGAGAGAGAGAGGCGAGACGAGCATTGATTGGTACGTTGGCCATATAAGAGTCACATGGATAGATACAGCCAGCTTACAGCCAATAGGAAAGTATCGCAACCCCTTCACAGACGCTGAGCCTTTTAAAATCCGATCAACGGCAAACACCAACATCGTGTACTTCAATGGAAAGATGCTGGCGTGCAAAGAAGACTCGCCCCCCTATGCCATGGACCCAGATACGCTCGAGACACTGGGAGTCGAGACGTTCGACAGCCAGCTCAAAAGCGAGACTTTTACGGCTCATCCCAAGATCGATGCAGTCAGTGGAGAGTTGATTGGGTTCGGCTATGAGGCCAAAGGCATCGCCACCGCTGACATTTGCTACTTCTCCATCAAGCCGGACGGGAAAGTCTCGGAGGAGCTCTGGTTCAAGCAACCTCAGCTGTCCATGATCCACGACTTTGCTGTTACTGAAAACTGGGTGGGCATTCTTGATGAAATGAACCCTTGATTACATAACTAATACTGCCAAGGTCGTGCTTCCATTGATCCCCCACATCTGTGACCTGGAACTGATGAAGAAGGGGGGAGAGCATTGGTACTGGGATCCAAACATGCCTCTCTATTTCGTCGTGTTGCCCAGACGAGGGGGGCAGCCTGAGGATGTAAAGGTACAGAGACGGCCGCGTCAGTCTAGTCGTATTGGCGAAGCAACTAATCACTTTGACAGTATTTCCATGCGCCGAACGCTTTCCCGGGTCATACTGCGAACGCATATGAAGATTCCGACGGCAAACTTTTGGTGGACCTCACCATCGCCAGCGACAACGTCTTTGATTGGTTTCCTGAAAAGAATGGCGTCAAGGCCGACATGAGCAAACTCCACGCACCGCTCAAGAGGTTTACAATCAATCCCCATTCTGATGTGGCCGAGCTTCCACCAGCCAAGATCTTATTGGAAACAAGCTGCGAGTTTAGCAGAATCGATGATCGATTCGCCACAAGACGCTATCGCCACGTCTTCAACATTCTCCAGGATCCGACTTTGGGGACCGACTATCCATTCGTCATGAAAGCCAACCCCGGTGCCTTCTTCAACGGAATAGGGCATCTCGACTTGGAGACAGGAAAATTTGAGAAGTGGTCTGCCGGTCCACGCGCTGGGTTTCAAGAACCTGCTTTCATCCCCCGCTCGAAGGATGCCCCAGAGGGCGACGGCTTTTTGATCGTTCTCGTGAACGACTACGAGGCCATGAGGAGCAACCTGGTCATCATAGATGTCAACAAGTTCCAAGAGCCGGTCGCGACGGTCAAGCTACCTTTCCGTCTGCGCCCTGGACTCCACGGCAACTGGGTGGATGCTGCAGATCTGGAGAAATAATGAACTGGGATTGATAGTGTGTATATTGTCCGTTAACAGGTGCCCTGGCTGAAATGCCAGAGACGTTTATTCTTTTGAGGAGTAGGGCTTGGCTGAACTGTCAAGCAATTATTGACTGGCTAGCCATGTGCGAGAAAATGATTGTGCCTAGTGAATCTCTTTCCCCTCTTATTTGATGGCGCTGTGTGCGTCTCAAAGGTCATCTCTACCAACCTTTCCGCAACTTCACCATGATAATAATCCATTACTAACATAATCGTACTGCTTGGCCCGATTCTATACTTCCACCCTCTTGCAGCCGGTATGGCCCGGTGTGATGATTCGTCCAGGTGGAAATGTCGGACCCATCGATTGCTTCGGGATCGCTTCCTAGCGTTGACCACAACTGATCTGGAGCCTCTCAAGCTCTGATTGCCGTTTTTAAGCGCTGAGCTTGTTTCAGCATTGATTTCTACAAGGGAATTACGATGAACGACCTGCGATTGGTTAACGTCAACGTTGAGCTGGGGGTATAGACCGGTCGACCACAGCGGAAGATAAATGCACAAGCCTGCGCCCGCCGCCACCACTACTACTGCTAGCAGACAGGTAGCTGTAACCATTCTTTGTGCCCTCTCTTACCATATCAATACGATTAATACCCCCATTCTATTTTTGCTCCCCTATTAGACTCTATAGTAAGGTCCCGGGCTACTATGTACAACATCCGATTCTGTGGCATTTTCTCACTCAGTCGAGCCGATAAACCATCGAGCTTTCGCCTGTCATAAATTCCAACCGCTTGGCTACGTGAATTTTAATTATGTACTGAAAGTCCCTGTATCTAAAAAACAACTGAGATTCTCGTCCTGCTGAGAAATCTAAGCTTCAGGACTACTATAATAATTTCACTCCTATCTGGCATTTATATTAGCCTATCTTCATTCGGACTGGCTCTTCTTGCATTCTCGCAAAATGTTATGGCAAATACCAGCGCCAATACTATGAACTCAAATGGACAAGGGCTTACCCACCAGGGCATCGGCAGTTCTTAATCGGATACATCGGGTATCAACTAAGCGGAATTCCAAAATAATGATTAAATAAAAAGTCAATAGAGTTATCTTTCCAAGCTAGGTTACGCCCTAATCTACTATATATTACATCTCTCAGTCTCCAGTGGCGGCAATGACCGGTATTTGTTGTATGACACTCATCAAACCATAAAGTACTGCTCCCTGGCCTCCTTTTAACGGATTTATGATTGTCCATCCCTGTGCTCCGTATCAGGTATCTCTTCTTCAAGTGGTTATGGATCTTCAACCAGGAACTGTTTGAGTGACGTGGCATGCACCTAATGGATTTACCACAGCGCTCATTGGGCACTTTAACGTGAGGGCCGTTCGCGTTTCTGGCTCAAACGTAAGTCCTGCTCAATACCACTGCATATTATCACCCAAGAAGGTTCGCACATGATCTTGGCGAGGTGGCATTGCAGGGTTTATGTTATCAGACTAGTAATGCCGCTTCCACACTGTAACCTCGTCGTACTGTCACCGACTGAGTAGTTATCCATACTTTTCATCCTCAAAAATTGTTTTCTCTTTAGGAAGAGTTTTGAGGATCTCGTCAAAATGGTAGACCACCCAGCAGAAATGTCTTCACCACAGAGGGTGCCGGAATCTGCGCCCTCACCCACCCCAGCATCCCCGCCGGCTGTGCAAACCCCTGCTGAGGATCCCGGACCTGCTGAGGATTTTCACGACCCTCAGCACTGGGCGAATATCGCAGGCGGAGTATGCAAAAGCCGACAGCATTATTTGATAGAGCTGACGAAGGGTAGGACGCCGCCGAAGACGACGACGCGGATTCAGCAGTTGGCGATGATGTAGCGAGTTCGACAGAGTCAATCTCATCGAGTATTCTTCATTACCGCACTATTCACGGAAGAACGTACCACTCCGAGCGGGGAAATGCTCAATACTGGTAAGAAGTCTGTTACAGGTATGAAATCAGTAGCTGATATTTTAAAGGACACCAAATGATGCGCATCACAATGAATCTATGGATATCAAGTAGGCTATACCGTTTGATTTTGAACAATTACTTACTCATATAGTCATCATCTCCTGTCACTGTCGCTGGAAAGTAAGCTTCACCTTGCTCCACTGAAGAAAGAAGATATTCAAGTACGTGCAACACCGTTGGGAATTAAGAACAGAATACTCAAAGAAGACTAGAAAGTATTGGATGTCGGCACTGGAACTGGTATGTCTTAGAAAATGTCCTGAGATCCAGGAACTAACTCATATGGCAGGTATCTGGGCTATGTAATTGAAACCACCAGAAAATTTGAGAATCTACTAACATGGCAACAGCGATTTTGCCGATGAGTATCCCAACGCCGAAGTCACCGGCACGGATATTTCGCCCATCCAGCCAGACTGGGTTCCACCTAACTTGAAGTTGTAAGCAACCTTCATACACTCACCCAGCCATCCGGACTAACATGAACAGTGAAATCGAAGACTGTACCCAAGAGTGGACCTTCGACCCTAATTCATTCGATTACGTGCACATGCGTTACCTGTACGGGAGCATTAGTGACTGGTCTGCTTTATTTAAGGAAGCTTTCACAGTATGCAAGCCCGGAGGTTGGGTTGAAAGTTACGAAGCGTCTCCTAGAATGGAAAGCGATGATGGCTCTGTGACTGAGACTTGTGCTATCAACGAATGGGGCAAATTCTTTATCGAGGGCGGCAGAAGGCTGAATCGCACGTTTGAAATCATCGATAGGGACCTTCAGAAGAAGGGTATGGAAGAAGCAGGCTTTGTCGATGTGCAAGTTTGGGATTTCAAGGTAAACGTTTCACTCTTAGTCACATGTCCATGAGATATTGATTTTGATATAGGCACCCATCGGAGGCTGGGCTAAAGATCCGCGGCTCAGGGAAATTGGCCAGTTCGCTCAAGCTGTGCTTGAACAAGACTACGAAGGCTACGTTCTCTATATGGCTAATATCGTACTCGGCTGGTCGAGGGAAGAGGTTTCTCTGTACTGCGCGCAGTTGCGACGTGAGATTCGATCGGGGACGTTCCATCCTTACTATCGGCAGCGGGTTGTCTATGGAAGAAAGCCTGAATAACTGAGGTTAAACCACAGCGGTGTCCGCATGTGGACGGCGCTCACTTGAGCCGTACAGCCAATTATGTATGATTGTTATCATTAGTCGCCACAGGTAAGTTGCAGCTAGTGTGATCAAATGTTATTTTCATTTTAGCATCATGGCAATCAATCTGCATGAAGCGTGCTCAGAAATCAAGCAGGACAATGGTTTCACATGGCTGTTGACATGTGTAATCGCCTGTTTGCAAAAGAATCCTCAACCTCGGGACTGCATTCGTGATAAGTCTTGGCTCGCATGTCATGCGCTTCTCAATACGACCAACCTCACGAAGTCGAAAGGTAGTCAATCATAAGACTGAGACGTCAACTGACTCTACCAACCCTATACCAACTCCTGAACGATGAGTGGGTGGGTTCGTCCATCAGTTCATGTTGAGGGAGCGCCCCAACAAAAAAACAAGACAAAAAGCACGAGCTTCTCTTGAGCCAAAAAAAAGCTATGACCATCACATGGGTTTTTCTCGGCCTCATTTACAGGGAGCACAATGCCATTAACGAACTACGTTAGGCAATGGACTCCGGGCTAAATCCACGTGGTAATGCTGCCCTGTGAACCTGTAAGGGTGCATAAAGACAGTGACAGACCAAACTGGCGGGTGGAGGACCAGGGGAATTGCTTGTGGCATTACGACGGTAAATGGCACTTGTTTCTTCTTTGGGTAATAAGTGGAATGATCGCCCAGTTAACGTCGCAGGTACCCGTTAAACTGGCACTGGAAGGCGGTGGCAAATTTTGATGGCAGAATTAGTGAAGTTGATTGCGAGAAGCAAGTATTTATCAGGCAGTGCTGAGCAGATGACTCGCCCTGCATTGAGGTCAATTGATCACCATGGTCAGATACTTCGTAGTACCTCGTAATTAAACCGTAACACATGCGGAAAGAGATAGCTGAATGTGAGTCAGTGAGGCTGAACATGTTACTGAAACAGCCAATCTCGAATCTCACCATAGGCTATCAGATTACCACCAACAGATCGGCACTTTCCCAGTACCTTTCTGATTGGCAGCCATACCACTTTTTCCATTCCCAAAAATTTAGAGCAAACATCACAAGGATTAGCCTGTCACAATCAAAAAAGGGACCCAAGGGATCCTCTTTCTGCTGACCTAATATCAGCCGCCTGCCCCTTTTCCGCCCCCTGTCGCTTTTTCTTATAGATACCGATTAAATTTCAAGTATTCCGCACTACTCCCTCTGCACAACTCACATTTCGTTTCTTAACAGTGCAAAGAGACTATTCACAAACAGTAACGTCATGCGTCAACCGATAGCGACACAACAGACTCCCGATGGCGAGGAATGGTGTACGTACTCGTAAAACTTTACTGGGGGTTTTGGTTACTAAGATTTTGATTTTAGATTCTCCCGACAAGATGCTTGCACGTGCGTGAATCGATGCTTCTGAATGACCGCGGACTAACCATGAACTTGTAGGACACCCCAGTAAGCCTCATATCGGCAGTAAGTTATATCTCGAAAAATGAAATATCCAAGACACTCACATTTTTTATCCAGGCCTGGAGGAGTACCAGCAGATGCACCAGCTCTCCATCTGCGAGCCCGATGCTTTCTGGGGAAGTCTGGCTCGCGAGCTTCTCACCTGGGAGCATGATTTCCACACCGTCAAGACCGGTTCTCTGGTCGAGGGAAACCCCTCTTGGTTCCTCGGTGGAAAGCTGAACGCTTCTTTCAACTGCGTGGATCGCCATGCGCTCAAGAACCCTAACAAGGTCGCCATCATCCACGAGACTGATGACGGAAACAATGGACAGTCCATCACATACGGAGAGCTGCTAAAACAGGTGTGCAAGGTCTCTTGGGCTCTTAAGGACCTTGGTGTTCGAAAGGGCGACACAGTCGCTATTTACATGCCCATGGTTCCTGAAGCTCTTGTTGCTATTCTTGCTTGCACACGTATCGGCGCTGTTCACTCTGTTGTCTTTGCTGGTTTCTCAGCTGGTTCTCTCAGAGATCGCGTCGTCAACGCCAAGAGCAAAGTCGTCATCACCGCTGACGAGAGCCAGCGAGGTGGTAGGATAATCGGCATCAAGAAGATCGTCGACGAAGCCCTGAGCCCTCTAGAGGGTGTCCAGACCCTTGTTTTCAAGAGGACTGGGGCCAATGTTGCGTGGACTGAGGGACGGGATCACTGGTGGCACGAGGAGGTCGCTAAGTGGCCTAGCTATATCGCACCTGAGGCCATGGACGCTGAGGATCCTCTGTTTCTGCTATACACCTCCGGATCGACGGGTAAGCCAAAGGGCGTTTTGCACACCACTGGTGGCTTCCTGGTAGGAGCTGCTGCGACTGGCAAGTACGTTTTTGATATTCACGAGAACGATCGATACTTCTGCGCCGGCGACGTTGGATGGATCACAGGCCATACTTACGTTGTCTACGCCCCTCTTCTTCTGGGTGTTTCTACTGTTGTTTTCGAGGGTACACCCACATTCCCCAACGTCTCTCGTTTCTGGGATATCATCGCAAACCACCAGATCACACACTTCTACGTCGCTCCTACTGCGCTTCGTCTGCTGAAGAGAGCTGGCTCCGACCCTGTTGACCACGATACCAAGAGCCTTCGAGTTCTCGGTTCGGTTGGTGAGCCTATTGCCCCTGAGATCTGGAAGTGGTACTACGATGTTATCGGCAAGGGTGACTGCCACATCGTTGATGTAAGTATCCCATCGGAATGGCATTGTTGGAATGAAAAAGGCTAACTGAGTAGACCTACTGGCAAACTGAAACCGGCTCCCACGCCATCACCCCTCTGGCTGGTGTCACACCCACCAAGCCTGGATCCGCATGCCTGCCATTCTTCGGTATCGACACAGTCCTCATCGACCCCGTTTCAGGTGTCGAGATCCAAGGAAACGGCGTAGAGGGCGTTCTTGCTTTCAAGTCTTCGTGGCCCAGCATGGCCCGAACTGTCTATGGTGACCACCAGAGATTCGAGGAGACATACCTCAAGGTGTACCCTGGATACTACGTAAGTTCTCAGCAAAACGTGACAGGAAATACTTACTGATGTTTATGCAGTTCACCGGTGACGGAGCCGCTCGTGATCAGGATGGATTCTACTGGATCCGCGGCCGCGTCGACGACGTGATCAACGTCAGCGGCCACCGCCTCTCAACCGCCGAAATCGAAGCCGCCATGGTCGAGCACCCAGCGGTCGCCGAGTCCGCGGTAGTCGGCGTCTCAGACGAAGTCACAGGCCAATCCGTCATCGCCTTCGTCTGCCTCAAGGAAGCCTTCCGCGCCTCCGAGACCGAGGTGCACGCCGAGCTGCGCCTGCAGGTGCGCAACAGCATCGGGCCGTTCGCGGCGCCCAAGAAGATCTTCATGGTGGTTGATCTGCCCAAGACGCGCTCTGGAAAGATCATGCGCCGTGTGTTGCGGAAGGTGGTCATGGGCGAGCAGGACCAGCTTGGTGATATCTCGACGCTGTCTGATCCTTCAGTCGTGGAGAAGATTATTGAGGTTGTGGAGAAGAGTAGCTAAAGGCTCAGAATGACAATGGAAACGGAATGGAAATGAAAATATAGAATTAGTCGTCATATTAGTTTTAATTAGAAGCTTTCTTTTCGCTCAGCCAAATAGGCTGTAATATCTTAATTGTTCCTACTTGACTTTATGTGACAAGATGGTGCCCTATATCTAATTATTTGGCTGAGTGAAAAGTTCGATAAGTTTGCACTCTTATACTGAGCTCTTGTCAAACAGCACTAGTAGTATGCTGTGTCCTGAGTCCGTTGTAACGAGCAAAATGCTTCATTCAAGGTTGTATTATACATACATAAACATATCCAAATGCTATCCCTATTATCTCTCATGCTCTTATTCTTCATAGATCCAAATATTAGTCTTTAGCACATGTAAAATCATCAGTCTTCTTCAGGCTTATCAACTACTTCTCAGTCACAGGAGAATGCTCCGCGTCCTCGTCATGAGCTACTCCACCCAACTTAGCCTCAACATCACCCTGCTCAACTTTAGTAGTAAGGTGGGTAACGACACTGGTCTTCCAAGCTGGAGTGCCAATGTACTTGATACCGTTTGGATCTTCAAACATATCTGCAGTTTCCTCAAGAGTCTTTCCAGCCGTCTCGGGGAACATGAAGAAAACATGCACGAACATAGCCACGTTGAACACAGCAAAGATGATATAGCTCTTCCACGTGATGTTCTCGAAAGCCACAGGGGTGAAGAGTCCGAGGGCAGTGTTGAAAGCCCAGTTGGATGAGGTAGCGAAAGCGACACCCTTTCCACGGAGTCGGAGAGGGAACAGCTCGGGAGGATACGTCCAGGATGCAGGACCCCAGGTTGGGGCGTAGGATGCGACGAAAAGGTATGTGCATGCGATAAGGCCCTTGGCGGCTCCTCCACTAACGCTCATAGAAACTTGAGGTGAGTCACGCTCGTCTTTGGGTATCTCGGTGCCGTGAGCAGCAAGGATT
This sequence comes from Fusarium sp. VM40, assembly GCA_954870535.1. Lineage (NCBI taxonomy): Eukaryota > Fungi > Ascomycota > Sordariomycetes > Hypocreales > Nectriaceae > Fusarium > Fusarium sp. VM40. The sequence continues at coordinate 510,266 of CATPAH010000015.1, forward strand.
CCTGCGTTGGCGAACATCCATGTACACATGAGGGTAGCGCCGATGAGGAATGTAGGACGACGTCCCCACTTGTCCATCCACAGGAGCGCGGGGATGGTCATAAGGACGTTGATGATGTACTGGATAGAAGAGGCAAGGAGGTTGGCGTTGCCCTTGTAGCCGGCCATGGAGAAGACGTAGGAGATGTAGTACACTGGTTTAGTTAGCATTGTGATTTTTAGTGTAGTAGTAGAAGGCAACTTACTCATAACGTTCATACCGGTTAACTGAGACCAAATCTGGGTGAAGATTCCAATGACAGTTCGGTTGAGCATGTTGGGCTTGAAAAGATCAAGGTACGTAACATCAGCGATCGAAGCCTCGAAGGCACACATATCCTTGATATCCTGCAACTCAAGTGCCACAAATGGATGGTCAGGGTCTCCATGTCCGTGGACAAGAGTGAGCACACTATGGCACTCATCCCAACGATCCTTGCGTGCCAACCATCGAGGGGACTCGGGGAGCAGCATCATCATGAAGAAGAGGAAGACGGCGGGAACCATCTGGAGACCCCAGGGAACACGGAACGCAGCGGTCGAGTAGTCGTGCGAGTGGCGTCCGCCGATCATGGCGCAGCCGTAGGAGATGTAGTACATGATGAGGATGCCCCAGGTGATAGCCCATTGCTGCATGCCGATGAAGCGGCCTCGCTTGGAGGGGGGTGATATCTCGGCGATGTAGACGGGGACTTGGGCGGATTCGATACCGACTGCGAGACCGTTGATGATGCGGCCGACAACCAGCATTCCGATGTTTTGAGAAGCGCAGGAGATGATAGAACCAATTATCCTAGCCAAATATGTTAATTATACCCTCTGCACCAGTTGGGAAACGACTTACCAGATAATACACCCAACCATAATAGAATACTTTCGCCCCATGCGATCGCTCAGAATTCCAGAGATCAACGCACCTAGCCACGAACCAGCAGCCATACTAGCAGTAATACCGCCCTGGTTCAGCGACGTCGGACCACTGCAGTCCTCATCGTCGTCGAACGGCGGACCTTTGGGACCCTGGTTGAAATAGCATTTGTAAGAGTTCTCGCCCAGTTGGGCAGAGATGGAGGAGATGTCGAAGCCAAAGAGTGCTCCGCCAACGACCGCGACACCGGCGATCACGTAGATATTGCCAATGGCCATGTTGTGTAGACAGTGTAAGTCAAGTTTCTGTGAACCATATTGGGAAAAAAGGATAATGATGGCGGGTGCTGTGTTATATATGCTTTTTGATAGGGGTTACACAGCGACCAGAATATTGTATAACTTGAACCTCGGTGTTACGTTATTGTGGACTTTGAACCAGGAGGCAGAAGCAGCAGATCTTTCTGCTGTTGAACTCCTGATGTTGGAGATCCTTGCTGTTGCAGTGTAGGTCTCCACTGACCACGGGGATAACGGTCTGGGGTTGTGGACGGTGGAGCTGAGACGGAGGAATTGGGTTTGAGATAAGTACTTTATGATATGACGTAGTTCTCTTCTAGCTTTTGCAGTAACTGTGATGTTCACCTCTGCGCCATTGTCATATAGTAGATGAGTTTGCGTTACGCTAGTTTGGGGATCTTGATGGCAGTGCTGTTATCCTGTAAAATATCCCAAGCTGACAAAACCGCATTCTTGGTCTGACCCAATTCTATCCCCGTGTTCTCTCTCTTCTCCAGAACCAACTCCATACCCACTGAGATCAACCCTCACGCTGGAGCTCGGCGACGTTACATCTTCACGAAGAAATCCGCGTACCGGAAAATATCTTCGCATCCTTCCGGCACCAACTTGCCGTCCGTGGTGTCATACGAAGCCTTGCAGATCATATCACCAACAAGCATAAATTTCAGACCCGACAGTTCCCATCCCAAGTTGTAAAAGAAAAAAAGATTAATAAGAAGTCTGGTGTTCCCCCAGATCTCCACATGTAGAATAGGTCCGAATAGAAGCCCCCCTCGATAAGCGCTGCAATGAGATGGCTGTGTTTGCTGGGGTCTACGGGGAAATCTTGGTGAGAAATGGAGTGAGCTGCTTTTGTCACATGTTCGCTTGTGTTTTGACACGACGGGGATTGTGTCAAACCACATTTTGGGTCCTGTGATGGGATGGAGTAATGGAGATCTCTAACCGTCGTGATTCCGGCTAAATTAGCTTTTCTTTTTTCTCTCTTTTTACCGGTATTTTTCGTTGTCGTGTTTTGGAAAATGTTTGTTGATCATGTGGACATTGGTGAGCAGTTCCCAGCATTAAGCGGCTGGAACGTGATGTTAACATCACATCACAGGGAATTATTAGCATACGATGACTGTAGTAAAGACCGTGTTATTCCCAACTGATCAATTGTTGTTTGTTTCTGCTTGAAGCATGAAAATGATGATCTTTGACGATCCACTTCTTAATCTCGACATGCCCTGTGCAACGTTCCATCACTGTATGTGGAATCTGAGACATGCAATGATATCCCTGTGAAAGGTCGCATTCGGTGTAATTCTCTTAGATTTGCATTTAAGAACTTTCGGGATAGGTCACGGGATATTTTTGTATGACGGATTTGTCTAGACATTTGGCAAATTTGATGTTATACGCAAAAGGTTGAACCAAGGTTGTTGTTCTCCCGTCAAAAGAGGACTGCTGTGAGAGAACCGCCTGTACAGCTATACAGACCGAAAAGCAATAATAGCTTAAATTCAATGAGGTTAATAAATAAGGGTTAAATCCTTTTATAATTAGTGGTGTTCGTTACAAGTAAGTTCAGTATGGCTAATATATAAATTCAATAGATATTCACAGATTAAAGGCAGTTATCCATTGGCTTTTAACTTTATTGAACCTACTAAGTGTTATGACGAGCTTTTAATAATTCCTTACTACATTGCATTTTCAAATGTGTGCTATAGATATCAAAGACCTTATTTTATGCGAAATTGACTATTCAGCTTGTCCGTGAAATCGGACTAATACTCATCCTGTATAATAGCCTAGGTAGCCAATTCCAACTCTATGTTAGTTAGCTTTTTTAATATGTTGGCTTAATATGTTAAGCTCAGTATTATTATCTATCTTAACTCTTCCGGAATATAATGTATCTGGAGGACCTAAGAAGTAAGACGGCAACTTATGTACTAGTATTATAAAAACGACTGAGTACCAGCAGAAAGCACAAAGAATATTTGAATAGATCAGGGCGAAAGCGGAAGAGTAGCTTGTGCTGCTGGTCCAAGCGACGCCTGCTGTGGTGTTAATGGGACTGAATACAAAGATCCAGGAGGTGATCGTAAAACCCCCATGGCAGCAGTAGCGGATGGCGTTAAAGATGTCAGACAATGCATCACTTCTTTAACAAGTCGCTGGATCTGTCGAAATCTCGCCCTTGTATCTGGATCAAGAGTCAGTCGACTACTTAGCGACTTCACAATACCACCGAAGGTAGCCCAGGCGTCAATAAATCGATAGTAAAGATCCCTAGATGAAACGCTAAGTTTAATCTTCACCGATGAACGACTACCACTAACAGCCCCCGTTAGGCTAATGACTTCAGAGCATGCATCCAAAGCAGATCGCCACGTTTCAATCAGAGGCACAGAGTGTTGCCCTTTCATACTCTCAATCTTGGCTAGAAATCTGCGGCTGACGAATGGTAACGTATCCGGGATGAGATTGCATAATCGACAAAGGGCGCCATGCAGCTGGTCAAGCATCCCGCTCGTAGAATGACCTTGAATCTCTCAGTGAGCAGGAGTCCGAATAAATAAGCTCCGCTTCCCATCTCGCTTTGTTCTTGGGTTTTTTTCTGGCGCTGAGCTGGGTTTGGGCGTCTGTCTAATGTCATGAATGTGCGAAGAACGAAGCAACTCGGTTCGTATTCCCATTGTACTAGCATACAAGAGACATAGGAGTTCGTGAACAAATCGTTCCTCGGCGCGTTCAACAAGTAGTCCAACGTTCTGGCAGACTTGAGAACAAAGTGGAAGATACGCCTTTATTAGTACAGTACATGCACGCCTAATTTGATTTGCTTTTCGTCTTGTGTCGTGGTTCTGGCCCGCTCCGGAGTCGTAATTCTGTAGTTGCCTTCCAAGCTCGCCAAGGTGAAGGCTTGCGTTGTAAACCACCATTTGTAGACTCGATCGTTTGTGTCCGCCATCACTGGTGAGACTTGATAATGCTTCAACAAGCCAGTGAATTCGATAAACGGAAAGAACGTTGTCCGTGCCATGTTCAAAAAGGGATCGTGTGTGTTAGACTTGGAAATGGGTATGGTTTTAAGAAGTTCTTCTGGTGATGAGTTTGGGTTGTCTTTCGGCTCTTGTGACAGGGCACTCGAAGACATCGCAGCACTGAGACTCAACCCCCTGAGATGCTGACTCAGTCTATCTGTCGTCGTCAGTTGATGGACTTGTTGTACCCCGAAACCGCTTGTTCACCATCGGTGCTGGTCGGTTGGAATTACTATGAATATCCCGGGGTTCAGGTGTCCAGAGAACATCCGAGGTGCTTCGTGAACGCTCCCTCTCATCAAGGGTGAGGGGTGTTGTCTCGGGACTCCAGAGCGCGGTGTTATGCAGTGACAAGGCTTTTGAGTGGGGATTGGGCGGTGGCCGTGATATCAACTCATCAGTGCCATTGGTTTAATGGGAAACCGCCCAGCACGGCTTCGTTTTGAAGAATGGTGATGTGTCTCTGTCTCTTCACTTGACCCAAGTTATTTCTCGGATGCGGTACAAGCTACTGCCGGCCTGGCCTCATGTTTCAAAAACTGCTTGATCTGGGCCGTGATAACTAGATCAGCGCTTTCGTTATCTCTCATACCACCAGGTGCAGGGTCCAGCGAATGCGCTTCGACAAGTCGTTTTAGTATCGGGTTCAAAGGGTTGCTATCGACCTTGAGTGCGAGCAGCGACGTCATTTCGGAGATGCAAAATGGTAGGTCCTCGATTTCATTCTGTTGGGCTGCCAGAACCTTCAGCGATGTCATTCTCGCGATGTGGCTTTGATCTTATTTCGGCTTAGGTCCAGAATTTCGAGGCGATCCAATTCAAATAACTGCCATAAAGTTAGGCGATTGCTTCATGCGGGTTGCCACTGGAAGACATTCCCACAGGAGGGAAGACATAGATGGCGTTGCTCCGAATGTTGAGGTAGCGCAATGATGTACAAAGGGACATTCGTGACGGGATAGTCGAGAGCTAGTTGTGGGACAAAGCTAGTCTAATGCGCGCTATCGTCAATGGTGGAATGGTAGCTCCGATAATAGGAGACAAACCGTTCAATATTGTGATTGATGATATCGATAGCTCCATCAGGAAGGCTGGAGAGGCTGTTGTGGCTTAAGTCGATGGTTATGCCCTGATTGACAGATCGACTAGGTATGGCCACCTCTGCCACTCTATCCGTCCCATCGCCGAGCGCCTTCTAGAGAGCCTGCTTCGCGCATTACAAAGCCTTTATATCGGAGTTCAGGGATCGTTAACTTTGCGGCAACGTATTCGCAGTTCGCAGTGCGCTTGATTACTGAGGATTTCGTGGACCCTGTCGTCGCGATGATGGCTGAGGGACTGAGAAATTCCCAGGCGAGTGGCTGATGTTCCTTTCAGGATTCCTTTCAGGATCTAGCGGTATTAAAGCCGATGCGTTCTCGGTCGAGGCGCCAGCAAATTTGGCTGGTAGAATTACTGGTAACATAATGATCTAGAGGGAGGATTATCCACAAGACAAGAAGGGAGCGACGGGAAGTGGGGACCAAAAAGACAAGATGCAATACAATGTGCTAATAATGTCATGTACCCCTGACTAGTGGGTGACGTTGCGCGCACAGCTGGCTGTGCGTTTAATGCTTACAGTAAGGCCATACCTTTCAGCCATAATTAGCCACAACACCTTTCAATCAATTCAATCCCATTCAATAACTGTTATCGACTACACACGATTAATTGCTTAGAAGTTTAAAAAATAGTGTCAATTGCTCGTTAAACGTGGCGGTTGAGGTTTCCCCAACCGCAGACAATATGCAATGCTTTCCCTCCAAACTCCCCATGCGCTGTAAAAACCGACAACGCCACTAGTAAAACAAATGCTCCTGGCTTCATGCCATCTTCGCTATGCCCCAAACTCCTCAATCACACTCCTCGCCTCGGTAAAGTCATTATCCACTCCCGTATACGGCATCTTGAGCCCGAAACCCTCCGGCCCACCGACCTTCATCCCCTTGTCCGTCTTCCACAGCGGATGCGCCGGCAACGCGACGACGTTGACGCGTAGCCCGTAGCGCAGGTCCTGCGAGCCAATACCCTCGCCGTCTTGGCCCAGGATTGAGATGAGGTCGGGGACTGTGCAGACTACCTTTTGCGAGGCTTCGGAACCGTCGGCGTCGCTTAGGGCCGCGTAGAGGTACTCGTTCTGGAAGGGGATCACCATGTGCGCGTCGCTGGGGACGGCTTGTTTGCTGGAGCCGTGAGACTCGCGCTCGTCTTCGGTGAGGGGCGCAATGACCACCGAACCCATGGTGTAGCCGCCTCCGATGTAGCGACGGACGTCGACGATTTTGCCGGTGAAGAGAAGCTTTCCAGCGCAGACGTCGAACTAGTGTTGTTAGCGAGGTGGATTGATGCATGCCGTAGGTTACTTACAATTGCATCCACGTAGCTGGTCTTCTTGCGCCGAGCATTATGCACCGCGCGACCGAGATACCACGCCTGGGACACGGTATTAGGCACGCCGTGGGACTTAATGACCGAGCCAGGTAGAGGATTAGCGCAGACTGCACAACCCAGACCGAGTTCAATGACTGTTGTTCGGAGAAGACTCTCAAGGCGGATGGGGCTGTCGGTGCTCTGGTTTGGTTAGTACAGTGATTTGAAACGGTGGTTGTGTTGCTTACCATGACTACGCTGGTGTTTCCTCGGGCATCGGAGAGAACGCAGGGCGTTAGAGAATGGCCGTAGACGCTGAATGTAGCTGGGCAAGTTAGATGATGTTTTTGTGAGGGTGTTGATGGACTTACCGTGATACATAGTAGGGTAGGCTCGGCCCATGGCATCGCCGTCAACGACGGGAACGTCGAAGTGAACAGCCGATGGGAATGCACTCATACCATTGCCACCGCCGCTGGACTCGTCAGCATTTCCCTCCATTGAAATGTAGAGCAAATAACTTACATTTCATCAATGCACATGCCGTCAATAGTCGTGTTCCCAACAACCTTATTAACAGCATTGATCCCCGTGACAATCTCATTTCCTCCAGCAATACGCTCGTTGATAACACTGGGGCTACCATACCACGAGCCAAAGCAAATCGTCGCGTCGTCCTTGAGTGACTTGGGAGAAATGACCCTCATCTTCTTCTTGTCGTTGTTCCTCAACGCGTCTAAGCCTTTGAGGTACTCATGGTGAGTCGGTCCGCCACCGCCTGTTCCTAGTACACCACAGCCAGTAGCGATCATCTCGAGATCAACCTCGGAGAGATACCACGTTCCGTCCTGGACATCAGGTCGGTAGACATCCAGGTCGACGTGGAGAGACGGCTTGTAGGTGGGTGTCAGGGCATCAGGGACGCTGACCTTTTCACCCTCGTCGTCCTCCGTCTCATGCACACTTATCACAGGTGGTGAAGGCGGGGGAGTCAGTTCTTCGGGGATGGCTAGTTGGCCGACAGCGCGGACCTGGATGCGAATGGCGCCGTTGGACATGTACTGCAGCGGCATCTTGTTGATCTCGACAATCTTGACGTCGTTCTTGGCCGCGCCCTTGGAGATGGCCAGATCGATCGCCTTGGCGCACGCCGCGTCCACAATGGTCTTTTCTGAACGGCCTTCGGGGATCTCGACGATGTCAATCTCGCCAGACACCTTTGCTATCGCTGCGCCGACGGCGTTGGCGGCGCCTTGGTGGATGGGCACTATGCACTTGTCCACGCCATCGAGATCTTCTGTTACGAGGAGGGCGCCGCCTCCGACGAGCAAGACGTGCACGGGCGCTGAAGATACCTTCATCTGCTCTACGACGCTCTCGATCATCCTCTTGAGCTCCTTTCGTCCATTCTCCACCACAAACGCAGGGACATCCTCCACAAGAGACGCATCGCCGAGATTAGCCTTGCCTAGCGCAACGACAATATCACTCGCCGTTAGGGTCTTGCCGCCAAAGATCTTTGCTTCTTGCTGGATGCAGTGGCCGACTGAGCCAGGACCGACAGTGACCTTTTCTGTAACCGGGTCGACCTGCACTTTGCTGCCGCCGCCGAGACCGATGGATACAACTTCAGGCATGGAGAATGCGGTGCGGACTCCGCCGACTTCGACGAAGCCTGGAGCTTGGCGGGGGAAACCAGAGGGAAGCAGGGCGCAGACATCAGTGGTTGTGCCGCCGATGTCGACAACAAGCACCTGAGGTTCCTCCTCATCTGTATCGGCTGCCTTCTTGTGATCCAGGCCGGCGAGAAACGCAGCGCCCGTCATGCTGTTGGTGGGACCGCTGGCGAATGTCTTGATGGGATACTCGGCAGCGGTGTCAGCATCAATGAGCGTGCCGTCGTTCTGCGACAGGAACAGCGGACACGTCAATTGCAGACGGTGCATGGCATGCTTGAAGCCCTTCTTGACGCGGTGTCCAGTGCGCAGGATGGAGGCGTTGAGAATGGTGGCATTTTCCCGTTCCAGAAATCCTGTAGGTCCGATGTCGTGAGAGCACACGACTTCGAGACCGGGCGCTTCCTGCAGAATTATTCTCCTGCACTGCTCTTCGTGCAGACCATCGTGGTCGAGCGGGGAGAATACCCCAACGAGAGCGATGACGCTGACGCCAGAAGCGACGATGTCGCGCGCAGCCTGTCTGATCTGCTCGTGGTCCAGGGGCAATATCTCACGGCCGTCAATCTCAAGACCGCCGTCGAGGTAGTAAACACCCCCGTCGAGGATGGTGCGCAGACCGACAGGGAAGTCTGAGAAGGGCGGCAGTTGTCTAGTGAAGGGCCCGCAGAGCCTCACGACAGCCACGCGGTCTAGTCTGCGGGCATCTGCTTCTACGAGGGCGTTGATAAAGTGGGTGGTGCCTATTGTGACGCTGAGGACGCAGCTCTGGTCGACGTCTGAGTCGCGCAGTACAGCCCTGATGGCCGCCTCTATACCGGTGGTGATGTCCCTTGTGGTGGACGCCTTATGGGAGGCCAGGACGCCACGGCCGGGGTTGTTGGTGGCTCGGATGTCGAGAACTGCCGCGTCCGTGTTGGTACCGCCTACGTCGACTCCTATTCGGTACAGAGACATGTTTGCTGTAGAGCAACGAGAGTCTGAGCGAGATTGAGTTGGGACCCTTGCACTGGCGCCAGATAGCATTGGCATTGGCATACTAGGGGGTGGGAAAGAGGCTGCGATGGCGAAAGTCTTATGTATTCATATCTACAGCCTTTTTTTCTTCATTCTTTTCCATTTCTAGAATATTACTTGAACTATTTAATACCCGTCGGGCAACTGGGAAGACCAGAGAGGAAGAAAAAAGACTGGTCTCCAATGTTTTCCATTTCTGGGCCTTTCTGCAGCAACAGGGCATGGGTTGGCCGACGCCAAGCGAGGTACAGATTAGGTAGTTAGAGTACAGTACGTGTTACTCTGTGTGCTCAAAGAAAGAACTGTACAAAGTTGGCCGATCGGAGGTGACCGAAAACGGAATAACACAGCAGGGTACAAACTCGGTACGTACTCTTGTTCCGCTCCTTATCACATCTTAGGTCTAATTTCCTGTTCCCAGCAACTGCCGATCTCGCATGACTGCATCTCACCATCTGCTGGGTTGGTCCCTGACCTTGATTGGCCATATGGCTCCTTTACCATTCCGTAATCTGGGGTACGTACAAACCGATTGTTGGTTCGCGCAAGATTACGGTAGTTGGTCAGTCGGAGAGATAAGGCTGATGAGAGTACGGAGTTAGGGAGTACATAGTAGAGACTAACTAGTTAGAGAGAGAGAAGAAGAAGGTTTATTAAAAGCTCAGGTATCCGTAGATCAAATTCCAGTGGGAAAAAACAAAGCTGAGGCCCCCCCCCTTTTGTGTCTCGCCATTCTATCCTTAGAGCCCCCCCTCCCCCAGAAGAAACCGGCACATCCTCCACCTCCAAGCTACGGCGCACACTATCGAATTTTCGGAGACTTCGGACTCTAACTAAAAGCCAGCAAAAGAGGAAACAAGGGACAAAAGATATATCGTGAACATTTCGCGATTGCAATGACCTTGTCTGGTATTCTCCAGCGCATAGAGCTACCGCGTGGCTCGCGCTTCATCGTACGCTCTCACTGTTCTCTTGACGCGTCGACTTTTTTTTGTGTGACGACCCCTTGATGCTGACGTGTAGCGCAGAATGACGATGTCAGACCAGTTGGGACTGAGAGACGAACGTGGACGTTTCTTACGTTCCATAACTTCTGTATGTTTCTATTTTACCCCAGATATTTATACATATAACAGCACCATTGAATGGGAGGCTAATTGGGGGGACGAATGTAGGGCTGTTGATTAACTGCAACATTGCGACGTATCTAACGGGCAGTGCCCTCATCCCGCTGGGTTTGACGTGGTGGCAGGCCATCATCGCCATTATCCTGGGTAACATACTCGCGACTGCTGCGCTGATCCTGGCTTCGCTGGCGGGTGCTTATTATCACAGTATGTATCGCTTCTCTGCGTGTGGTCAATTGCGCTGACGTGACGGTTGTAGTTGGCTTCCCCGTGTTTAGTCGGGCTGTCTGGGGAATCTGGGGATCTCAATTCGTCATCTGGAACCGCATCTTCCTATCACTCGGTAAGCAGCTTCTGTTCCCTCCTCCGGTAGAAACCTCATTAACACCTTCAGTCTGGTATGGCTTCCAGTCCTGGGTCGGCGGACAATGCGTCTACCTCATGCTCCTATCGTGGGATCCCTCCTTCGAGCAACACGTTCCCAACACGATCCCCGCCTCGACCGGCATGACGTCTGCGCAGTTCCTCTCGTACTTTATCTTCTGCGTCGTCACGCTGCCTTTCCTCTGGATCCGACCGCACCGCATCCAGAACTTCTTCTACGTCGCCAGCTCCATCACCCTGGTCTTCTTCCTCGTCCTGCTGATATGGGCCCTCGCGACCATGGGCGACGACGGCTTCGGCGATACCATCAGCGATAGCACGCCGCTTCCTACAACTGGTGGGCCGCAGAGCACAACCTGGCTGATGATCTCGGGCATCATGTCGACGATTGGCGGTATCGCGGCGGGCATTCTTAACCAGAATGACTATGCGCGTCTTGCTCGCAAGCCAGGCGATGCCATTTGGGGACAGACCTTTGCTTTTCCCCTCTACAGCGTCGTTGCTTCTGTCATTGGTATCCTGGTCACGGCTGCTACTCAGAAGCGAATGGGCGAACCTATCTGGAACCCTCCTACACTCTTTGCCGCCATGCTAGCCAAGGACCCTACCGCCGGTACACGAGCTGCAGTCTTCTTCGCCGGACTCGCCCTGTCCATCTCGCAAATGGGCAGCAATCTCCCCGGCAATGCGCTCGCGGGCGGAATCGACCTGGCCTCTGTGTTCCCCAAGTACATCAACATCCGCCGCGGCGCGTACCTCATGGCTCTCCTCAGCCCTGTGGTCAACCCCTGGCGGCTCGTCAACACAGCCACCATCTTCCTTACCGTGCTGTCGGGATACAGCGTTTTCCTGGCGCCCATGACTGGTCTCATGGTGGCCCACTACAATCTGGTGGCAAAGGCAAAGGTCAACGTGGACGATCTATTTGTGGGTAAAAAGGAGAGCATCTACTGGTACACCATGGGCATTAATTGGCGCGCGTTCGTCGCGGTAAGTTCACGTCAAGTCAGTTTTCTTCACACATGATCTATTGCTGACTCGTTTATTTGTTATAGTGGACTGTTGGTGTTGCGCCCACAATGCCTGGTTTCATCGCTGCCGTCAATCCGTCTGTGCAGATCTCCAATGGCGCAATCAATCTCTACCAGCTGAACTACCTCTTCGGGTTTGTCGTCAGCGCGTTTGTTTACTATGCACTTCACAGGTTTGTTCCCGACGAGCGATTCAATGCGTTTATCAAGGGAGGCGATACTGCCAAGGATATGCAGCAGCTGTACGAAGAGCGCTGGGATATGACTTATACCGACACTGATGGCGAGCCTGGGAGCGAGTCGCATTCGATACAGCGCAACAAGGGGCCTGGATCTGTGGCTACGTCTGTGTAATTGTTATGCTAAGTTGGTTGAGTTCAATTGTTTCACGCGGAGGGATTGTTTATTAGATTGTAATGTAATGTAAGCACGTTTATCTTGGTTAATTCCTGTTACCTACCTGTTGGTTCGGGACATGTCCTGCAACGTTACCACGGTAGACCCTGTATTGAGATCTTCATTGGCAACGGGGTCGCCTCCACCAAAACTCCAGTTAAGCTCAATATCGGCTTCTAGAATCGCGTATTTTGAAGGGGTCAAAACTCGAAATTCGACATGTTACAGGCTGACTGCCGGCACTGGAGAGCACCATTCATACTTAGTCAGACGCTCAGATCTCTTCAATCTTTCCTCCGAGACACTAATACGTAATGAGATGCCCCAATGCCGCCTTCATGTCATCGGCCAAGCCCCAAGCGTCCAAGCCCAAAGCCCCCTTGTCGGCCAACTTATCTTTCCCGCTGTCCCCCCTCCCTCACAGGCCCTTTCGCCGAGAAACTCCCCCCTTCCTTCGTTTCGCCTCGCCTCGCCTCTTGTGTTGTGTGTGTTTTTTCGCCCATATTCCTGTTTTTCCACAGCAATTCTTCCCTTTTTCTTTGCACGTGGAGACTATCACACCACAGTGACAGCATTCGCAGCACCGCTTACACCCACACGCGGTTACGGACGGCTACGGGTACCTGGCCCGCCTCGCCAACATGGAGATGGATCACTCTGGTGCTTCTTCTGATGTTCCTGGCGGTGTCGCTGATGCGGGTGTCACGGATAGTGCAACTTCTTCGTCCACTCCCCGCAAATTCAGCATTCGCAGTAACTTTGGTAAAGCCCGACAGCCAAGAAGTCGCAAGAACAGGCCCTGTGACGCGTGCCGTCGCCGTAAGACTGCTTGTGTCATTACTTCCGAGCCCCCATGTGAGAATGCGCCTCTTCTTTTCCCAGCCCAGTCTAGTGGTACACTTGCACTTACACTCGCGCTTACACTACACTACACTCACACAAACCCCTCTCCACTTCTTGTCCACCTTGAAACTTGACACATCCGCACTAGTCCTCGTCACCGTGAATTGCTTATACTGACCAATTGCTTCAATTGTAACTCAGGCCTGTTCTGTAAAAGCAGAGGCTTGGTATGCCAGTCTGTCCCTGACACCGACGCTCTCGTCCCCCGGCCACCTTCTGGGCCAGAGACGTCCAGAGGCTATGATGCCACAAGTCCAGGTTCGGTATCTGCCTCCGTCTCTGCATCTGCCAATTCGGCCATCTCTCCCTCGGCTGCATCAGAGGCCACACGCCACCACAGATCTGAATCGGCAGCCGTTGTGCATAACGGTTTATCACGCTATCCCGTCGCCGTCCCTGGAGAAGACCCTCCGGTCCATGCCCTCAGCCTTGATCCACCCCGTCTAGAGCCTAACCAAGAAGTTGTCTATGCCATTGAAGATGTCCCCGGCAGGACAGCCCACGCAATGGCGTTAGCCTCCGAGCAAGATCCCTACTTTCTCGATGCCTTTAGATCTGTCCTGCTTAGCGATCGTGAAGGTATCGACGCCAACTTTGTCCAGGTTCATCATGGCGGTCCCGATCAGGATGATTACCCGATGCACTTCCTGCTGCTGCTGGATGAGTTCCCCGATCACAGGAATGAGGCCAGACAGCAAGCTTCAGACGCCATAGAACGCATCGTCTGGCCCCACGGCCCGGCCCTTGTCCGTCTTTATTTCCGCCACGTGCATGTAGGATTCCCCGTTATCCACAAGACTCGCTTCCTCCGCCAGTATGCAACGGCCAAGCTCGACATCCCCTCGTCACTCCGGGGTGCCGTCTACGCCTTGGCCTGCGTGTTCTGGTCCCAGGATGCATCACTCGCTGGAATCAAATGTCCCTTCGCGCAGCATGAACTGACCAACAACGCCCAAGAGTCTTTGCGGCGGGAGCTCGAGGCGCCCAACCTCTCCAGGTTGATGTCAGCCCTGTTGCTGATGCACATGGTTCCCCCAGAGATTGACAGTGTTGAGACGCCTTATACCTGGATCATGGCATGCCAGGCTACTGCGATAGCCCAGATGCTCGGTCTTCACCAAGACCCTGAGAAATGGAACATTGCACCCTGGGAGAAGAGGCTGCGCAAGAAGCTCTGGTGGGCTGTCTTTTACACGGATTGTTGGGCGTCTGTTAGCCATGGTAATCCCCCGCATATTAGCTACGAATCCTTTACAACGACACCCCCGGACATGGATGATCTGCGATCTGGCGAGGACATCCCTGACGAGCTCCGCTATATGATCGACCCTGAGGATGCTAGATTCCGCGTATCCGACGGCGCCCGTTTTATCGAGATGATCACTGTGTCTCGGGAAATGCGAGCCATCCTTGACTGCAGCTAGTAAGTCTTAATCACTTCGCCTATGGACGCCTTGCATGCAGTATAACTTACAGGGAGTAGTGGTGTGAGATCTAATATGCAGACCCGTACTCAATTGATACCTATCCGAGATACACTCAAGGAATGGCCGAGTCTCATCCCGAGCTGTTTGGCCGTGAGGCCTTATGCCCACAATGGTATGTGTCCTCGAAAGTTGGCCGATCAAGACTAACAGTGACCAGGACCTCTCCACATATCCTTCTTCGCGACACAAGTGCTGCTATTCCGAGGTCTAATGTATCCAGCCACAAGAGCCTCGAAAATAACCCCCGGCTCAAACCTCCAGCGATGGTTATCCACCGCCCTAGGAGAGTTTGAGCTGTTCACCACGTTCATGGCCTACATCACCGAAGAAGAGCTTACAAGTTTCTGGGGTCGATGTAAGTTCGCCGATGGCAGTTGACACCATTTCCATTGCTAATACGATTCAGTTGCCCGATCACAACTCATCCTATGCGGTAACTTTCTGATATACCTCTTCCTGCTTGCAAGCGAACCGCGAGACATTGAAGCGGCTTATCGGCTGTTGGAGAAGTTTCACCTGTCGTTGCAGAGGCTGGGTGCTACGGAGGATGTAGCTGCAAGGGTGTTCCTGCGGCCTGTCATTCTGAGGATTGATTCGTTCTTTATGCAAGCTACGGAGTTGATCAAGCATGGAAGAACGGTGATTCTGGAGCCACCAGTGATGACAGTTCCCAGGGGTGAATGATAGACTTGATGGAATAATGGGCTGGGCATGGGATGAAAAGCATTGTTTAGCGGTGTATAACGAAGTAATGATTGATCAAATTACGATAAAATAATAATATCATTCTCGCTGCTTCACTACTTTAGACCTCGGCCAATTAAACAAAGTAAAATAAACACCCTGGTCAACCTCGAAAACAAATAAGTCTCGGCAAAGCCAATATTTAGTATTCACTAGTAACGGATAGACTATTGAATTTGCTGCAAGCCATGTATGCTGGCATCGGCCAACTTCGCAATCAATATAGACTACGGTTCCGCAAGGGGGCTTGTCACTTGCGTCAGATCGGCGAGCTGGCTAGCATCGGGCGTTTACTCCACCGCCATAATGTTCGCCGATGATATGAGCTGGGGGTAGTTATGATACCTCAAAACATGTTCTTGCATTAGTTTATGGGTGTTGTTATTCTGAAGTTCCCCGAATATATCACATGGTTGTAGAAATGCGTTGAGTAATCCAGAATAGGAAACTTGCTGAGTTTGTGGTCATTGTAGTAAATCACCTCTCAACACGATTTGTATGATACTTGACGTTGCAATTGATTCTTGTCAGTGATGGCAATTGTGCTCATCCTCAGTACACTCAAAATCGATAGTCTACTGCTGTAGCTTATCTCTTCAACCATTTCAACACCTCAGCCACAAACTGCTCAAAACCATCGACAAACGAAATATGTCCAGCGTCCTTGATAATAACCAGATCAATCTTGTTGCTCTTCCCAGCCGTCTCAAACCCCTCTTGGATCTTGTCTCGCATATCCGCCATGGTCTGGGGTAGATTCGCATCGTTCTCGCCCACGATACAAATAGCATCATCGACAGACTCGCCAATCTTACCAAACCGCGGTCGAAGATCAAACGTCTCACTTCTGAGGGCGTTGCAACATGCTTCGAAGCCATCGATCGTAGTCCCCGACATTACATTTCTCATACGTTCAGTTTCCTCCGGGTTCTTGGCCAGCCACTCTTTGCCAAACCATCGCTCGAGTGTGCTTTGGATGGTCGAGTCCAGGGTGCCTGCCTCTCGGGCGGCGGCAACGCGGGGACCGAATGCATCTTCAGTACCGGCGTTGACGGGTGACGAGGAGATGGTGTCGCAGATGGCGAGCTTGCTCACAACGTTGGGGAATTTAGTGGTGAAGTAGACGCCAGCTGATGCACCCATGGACACTCCAATCCATGAGTAGACCTTGCTGATTTCTAGCATCTTGAGAAGGTATTCCACATCCTCGGCCATGGAGTCAAACGTAGGGCTCAAGTCTTCCGGGGCGGATGAGCCACCATGACCAGGTTGGTCATATCGTAGAGTCCGATAGCCGTTGCTATTGAGAGCCTTGACGACGTGGTCCCATACTATTAGAGGTGCAGTGAGGGAGTTGGAGAGGATGACGATTGGCCCGTCTTTTGGCGTAGAGTCCAAGGCGTATGCCAAGGTTCTTGAGTCTGGGAGAGTCAAAGTACTAGCCATTCTGCAATTCCTCTTTGCGACGAAAAATGGTTTAGGGTATCTAGCGATTGGCGGGATGATACGACGGAGTAGCATGTTAACTCAGATAGCTAACTTAGCACAATGAAGCCCCTCTCGAAGCTGTAGCGGCCTTTAGTTTCTCCATAATTACTGTCAGTCACCTTTCCCCTCAATGTTTCGTCAGTGGCTTGTCCCTCTCTGACGCCATCTACGTCCTCCATCCACTCACGGAAGCATGCACCCGCCCTCCCCTCCTCGACAAGGATTGTCTCCTAGATGCGCGCACCTGGAAGCATGAATCCTCCTCTTCAACCATGTCCGAATCATCGTCAGCCGCGAAACGTCGCTTGCGGCGCATACCTGACGAATCTCGTAAGCGGAATGCTCAGAGCTGTGACCGTTGTCGCAAGGTGAGTTTTTTTTTAACTGTCTTGACTCGTGCTTTTTTCTTTTATATACATGCTCAATTGCTTAGTGACTCCGCTAGAAAAGGAGGATCTTACTCTTGGCATGGGAGATCTGTAATATGTGGATTGGATTGGACCGGATTACATCGGATTGGCTGACTTGAGTGAAGCGCCGATGCAAGTGCGTGCCCGCTCCGTCTGGAACAGGCTGCGTAAACTGTCTCGAACATAACGTCACTTGTTCGTACACGGCGCCGCGCAAGACGCGCTTCTACGGCAGTGTCGATGACTTGAGTGATCGGTCTGTAGTCGCTAATAGCACAGGCGTGCGTGTGTTGACCTTGTACCAGGTACCGCTGTCTCGAGGCTATCGTCAAGGGAGCATTCCCCGATGAGACCTTTGATAATGTCGGCGATCTTGCGCAGTTCGGTGAGAAGATGGGCTACAAAATGCCGGATATCTCTGATCCTAATCGCACACATATGAGAGTCGAGGAGCTAGTGCAGACTCCTAGCAAAGAGCATACGCCATCGACAGGCCCTGAGATCATTATCGCCGATACACGTGCTGCGGATACATCTTCAGGTACCAAGTTGCAAAGTGACGAGCCTCAAGCATCGCTAGTCAAAGACAACTCTGGCCATGAGCACTACATCGGACCGTCGGGTACCCTTAACTTCTGGAATCAGTTGCGAAACCTTGTCGATACCAACAACAGCCCGTACTCGGTGCCTACCAAGTTTACTCAAGACAATACAAGTCGACTTCTCGAGGCTGATGGCCAGGAAGACGATGATCAGCCACAACGCGCTGAAGTGCCACCCCAAGATGGTCCATCGCCAGGTGGCCCGTCTCCAGGATCTATAACATCTGCCATCGCACGCGACTTTACACGTCTCCCAACCGCGGACATGGACGAAATCCTCGGCCAATTCCCCCCAAACGCGGTCCTGGAGCAACTCATCCAGTCATATTTCACAAACGTTCACGATGATTTCCCTCTCTTCCATCGAGCCACCTTTGAGGATGAGTATGAGCTCTTCATTGTCCAAGCCCGTCGTAAACCTCATCTTCCTGTTTCGCGACCCCTCCGTTTGCCCGACTGGGGCTGGATCGGATGCTTGCATATGATTGTTGTGTTTGGTTCCATCGCTGATCGCACAATCCCCAACATCGACCATTCTGCCCTACGGCGCACGTCTGTCAAGGTGGCTAGGGCGCTGCTGCCTCAGTTTATATCCAAATGCTCACTCACCAACGTTCGAGTTTTGTTACTGCTGGCACTCTTCCTACACAATAACAATGAGAGAAACGCTGCGTGGAATATTGCAGGGACGGCAACTCGTATTTCCTTCGCCCTTGGTCTTCATCGATCCGACATGAGCTCTTCTTTCAGACCGCTCGAAAGGGAAGTCCGTAAATGGGTCTTCTGCACCCTGTACTCATTCGAGCAGTTCCTCGCCTCGAGTCTGGGACGACCTAGTGGACTGCAGGAACTCGATGTCGAGGTTGTTCCGCCGAGGGAGGATTTTGTTGAGGGCGGCATTGGAACTGATGCCAGACTGGTGTCATGGTCTGTCAAGCTCCAAGCCATCCTCGCGCGAACTAGGCTTCTACACGTTGGCATGAATCGAAGTTCAGGACCGACGCTGGACGAGATTATGAATGCGCTGAGTGGTTGGAAGAAAGATATTGGAAAAGCACCTGGCTTAGACGTCGCTTGGATCAAGTTGGAAGGACCTGCGCTGCAATCCATCGACAACGATGGCGCTGTGGATATAGAGGAGCTCAAGGTTTCGCTGGCGTGGAAGACCCGTGCTCAACTTCGTGCCGTCCTACTACTCCATATCCAGTTCCATTACATCGCCATTGTTGCTACACGGCCACTTCTACTTCGCGATGTAGGGTCGACTCGCAAGGCAGATGTCGGGGCAGCGAAAACCCCAGTCCCTGCACACGCCGCGCAGTGCGTTAAGCACGCGTGTCAACTGAGTTATCTGATGATACTCCTGGACCATTTTGACGTCCTAAACGGTCTTTCTGGCCTGGACGTCTTCTACGCTTACTGCTCAGGTATGATTCTGATCCTCCGACTACTCCGGCTACGACCAGGCGAGGGCGCAGAGAGCGTTGGACACGATGAAGTAGCGCTGCAGGCAAAGATCCGACGGCTTGTAGCGACGCTGCGCAACGTGATCAACCACACGGACAAGTGCGGCTCGATGAAGAGATTGGCTCATGTAGTCGACACCTTCTCCGAGTGCGCCAACAACCCAAGCGATCCTCCAGGCTTGGCGAATCTGCCTCCGCAGGGCATAAACATGAACGGTCCGCAATATCCCCCGGGGTGGTCGGCAGAGCAGCAGGGTCAGGGCCAGGGTATGGGGTCGATGGAGGGCCTTTTAGACTTTTTGCCGTTTCCGGGATTTGGTACGATCGAAGGGTCCGTGGCGCAGTTTATGCCGGGGGGTGAGATGGATATGGCGGGATGGTCTGATATGGAGTTTCTTATGGAAGGGTATGGGGATCATGGTAGATCAGGGTATTAGAAGGCTTTTATGCCGCGATGATAGAGTTGGAGTAATGGGAGCTTGTGCAGTAATGAAACTATTCCTGGTATTACTTAACTTGGTATCATTGGTATTAGAATGGGTATGAATTCAACGAAGATTAAATAAATACACCAGTCCTCAAGCACTATGTTTCTAGCCAGGTTGATATTACATATTTACACCTGGAACCAGGTGCTGTGGTGGATGGTTTATCTCGATTACAACAAATAGCAACATGAAAACACATTGCAACACGGTAAGAAGAAAAGAAATATGTATGGTTGTTTATGCTGCTGGATGAAGGAAATTTGGTACAAAATAGGGCCAGAACACCGAAGCGAGGTCAAACTCTTCGACGAAGTTGTTATCGCAATACCTTCCATATCGATTTAGGTCAATTATACGAGGTAAACCCGTCCCAGAAATGTCCTATAAGACTTCTGGGCTGTAATATGACAGGTATCCCCCTAACACTTCTCCTCCGTCTGCACGACGTTTCATCTTCCCGCCTATCATCAACCCTGTTTAGTGCTTACGACCTCATCCCGCTCTCTCCCACCCGCGCGATAACCAGCATCCCGCATCCTCCACCCCTTTGCTTTCCACTCTTTGAATGTGACATAGCCGTGCACGAGCAGCAGAAACAAGCCATGAACCGTCACGCCACTGGTACTGCAGAGGAAAAGGCTGTTAAAGTCCGCCAGCGCCGCGCGCATACGCGGAGCCGGGCGGGTTGTGCCGAGTGTCGTACTCGGCGGGTGAGATGTGGCGAGCAGCGTCCCACATGGTATGAGGTCGACGATAATGTGGCTGTTTCATAAGAAAACTAACTAGTGGATAGTTTGAACTGTGTTAAGAGTAAGAGAGTATGCGAGTATCCGCCTGCCAAGATTCCCCTGAGGGAGCGGAGGGCTCTGGAGCGTGGTGGGGAGGCTCAGCCGTGGGAACAGTCGCCGTGGGATATTTCCAAGGGCTCTAAACGGCCTGGGGTGTCTAGCTCGGATACCTTGGCTCGGCAGCTTGTTCTATCTGGTTCTACCAAGACGTTCAATGTGGCTATCGACATGCCCCTCAGATCACAAGAGCTGTTCCATTATTGTGAGATATATCATTCACATCGAAAATATCTGTATCTCTTGCTAACACATCTTTTCTACAGTCTTCGAATCGGGTCAGAAATTTGGCGCATATCCAGACCGAGCCAAAGACAGGTTTGTTCTTTTCTTGCTCGCAGCCTTGATGACAAGTCTAACATTCTACAGTTTGAGGTATATCATCTCAGACCCTGATGCGCTTCGAACTGCAGTTCTCATCGCTGGAACACATTTTGCATTCAATGTCGGCGGTCTTCAAGCCTTTGAGCCAACATTTTTGTTCCATAAGATCGAGACGCTGCGTAGGGTGAAGGAGTGGGTTTCTGGGGGAGATCCCAAGTTGATTGCAAGTATCACTAAACAAATCGCTACATTGGCTTATACAGAGGTATGTTGCTTTATGAGATATATCCGTCCAGATATGTTCCAGAGGAATTAATCTCTTTAGGTTTGCCGTGGTGACATATTGATGGCCGAGACACATTTGACCGTTATCTATTCTGTTTCGAATAAAAACAAAGATGAAATGATTGCCAAGCGCAAAACTCTTGATCAAGAACTCTCGGATCGATACTTCCTCCTGTGAATATATCTGCCATTCCTTACGGTGCATCAGCTAACACATTCAAGAACATCTACTTTCATCCACGGTCTAAAAGCTATTCTCAAAGCAGTTCGTCGCTACTCCGGTTTTCCTGCCCAAATGGACGACCTCGATGCTTCTAATACCATCGGCCTTATTCACAGATGGCATATGACCGAGGGCCAACACTCGCAATACCTCAAGCTCAAAGCTCTTCGGCTGTTCCCCGCCTTCTTCGCTACACCGCACAGTGGCGCGACGTTACTTGACGTGGACAGCCAATATGTCATTGGGGATCTTCGACTAGCTACCCAGCGGTTTGGGGTAGATGAGTATAGGAAGTACACAAAAGATTCGCATTTTATGGAGGATGAGTTTTGGCTGCAGAATGATGCGTCGGTATTCTACGACAAGATCATCATGGAGCATCTGCATTCTATATCATACCCCGACTCTGATCATTCCGAATCCAGCACCACTGACGATACTGACGACAAGACTTCGTGGTGTGCATTGATAGTTGGATCACAGCTATACATCGAACAAGTCCTGCCCCTCTGGCACCCCTTCAAGAAGGAGATATATCTCTACAGCTTACGCATCCTGCAGCGCGAGGTCGACTACGCCCTGCGGACACCGCAAACGGCTTACCAGGCGGATTTGACGTTCTGGGAATCATTTCTGGGCTTGATGAGTATCTACGCACACGAGAAAAAAGGAGAGTTGGATGGCGAGCCTGGTTTCCGGCCGTTTTTCGAAAGGACTGTGCGGGAGCAAAGTAAATCCTCGGGGCTTCGCACGTGGGCTGATGCGAGGGCGGCTTTGGCGAGGGTTACCTGGTCTACTGCGTATGCTGGGGATGGGTATGTTAGGTGGATATGGGAGGCGGCTATGATGGAGGAGGTTGTTTCTGATGTGGGGTCGTGTTGAGAGATTACAAAGATAGTGGATTGTGCTGAATTTGTTTTCATGCAGCAAAAACCAGTGATCTATATCAATGTATTCGGGTAGCCAAATATGATCACCTTAACGCACTCGAGACTGCGTCTTCTAGGTCTAGACTTTTGACTATGAGCTTGCATAAGTATTCACATCTCTCATATGCACGGTACTGCCCCCGCTAGAAGCGAGTAGTACAATCAAATGCAATGACCAGCAGATCCCTACGGAATCTCCTCCTTCGTTCTGATTCTCCAAGTCTAGAACATCAGGCGACACATATACGCATCACGCGACAATGATAATCATTTCAACTCGGAAGGCCAGCGCGAAATCATGTTCCTTTTGAGCTCAACCCGCACTAAATTAGTCTCCCCAGATAACGAAGCTAATACCCCAGATGCTCTTTTGGAAATGGCAAACTAAGTTAGCGATTCGCTCCACCTTATCGAGATAGGCATGCATCCGCGACGTGGCCAATCAGCAATAGTGCTTAGACGAACATCGCTAGATGGATAACTACCTTTAAATTCGTGGTTCTCAAAAGCATAGCTCTCTTTGGCAGTGCTTTGATTCTATCATATCTGTAACTGTTATTCAGTACTTTGTCGTATATCCGTACAAGATGGCAAACACTGTTGTTGTTATCGGGTGAGTACCCAATCTGGAAATCAACAGAATTGCCCTAACACATCTTGCAGCGCTGGTGTTATTGGCCTCACATCGGCTTTATTGCTAGCCAAGGAGGGCAACAAAGTCACTGTCGTAGGAAAGCACATGCCCGGTGATTACGACGCTGAGTATGCTTCACCATGGGCCGGAGCAAATGTTATCCCGTAAGTAAGTCCCTTGCTCCAATTGCATGAATAATCTAACTTTATTGATAACAGCTTATCTCCTATTGAGGCGAGTCGCTGGGAACGAAGAACTTGGATAGCTTTGAAGAAGCTTGTCAAGGAGAACCCAGAGGCGGGTATTCACTTTCAGAGTAAGTGGCTAATCATTGGTATACCGAGTCATCATGACTGACACATCCAGCAACTCACGTCCTTCGTCGAAACAAGGACACACAAGATGCCAAATCTGGCTTCTCCGCGCACTTCTATGCAGCCAACCCCTGGTTCAAGGAAATATTCGACAACTTCCGAGACAACCACTCTTCAGAAATGGCACCCGGTTACGACTCAGGTTTCCAATACCAGGGAGTCTGCATTAACACCGCCATATACCTGCCATGGCTTCTCGGTCAATGTCTCAAGTACGGCGTCGTAGTCAAGCGCGCTATTCTCACCAACATCAATGAGGCCAAGTATCTTAGCCATACTGGGCAGAAAGCCAATATTATAGTCAACGCAACTGGTCTTGGCTCTTTGAAACTTGGGGGCGTGGAGGATACCACGGTTGCTCCGGCCCGAGGACAAATTGTTGTTGTACGCAACGAAACACCAAGCAACCTACCGCTCTTCATGTGTTCAAGCGCCCTAGACGACAGCGGCGAGGAAATCTACGCCATGCAAAGAGCCGCCGGCGGTGGAACTGTCCTAGGCGGTACTTACCAGATCGGAAACTGGGACACACAACCTGATCCCAACACGGCAAACCGAATCATGCAGCGAATCGTCGATCTATGTCCTGAGATTGCGGGTGGAAAGGGTATTCCGGGGCTGAGTATCATCAGGCACGGTGTTGGATTCCGTCCTTACAGAAAGGGAGGTATGAGGCTCGAGGAAGAGAAGTTGGATGATGAGACTTGGGTTATTCATAATTATGGGCATTCTGGCTGGGGGTATATGGGATCGTATGGTTGTGCTGAGGGGGTCGTTGAGCTGGTTGGGAAGGTGACTGATAAGACTCGGGCGAAGCTGTGAGGTCAGTGTCTAGAACTAGCATAGCATATTGTCCTTTAGTTGGGTTTGAATTTTAGATTTCTCTATGATTGGTATGGGTTTGTGAAATGAGTTGAATAACATGTATTCAAAATGGCGATCGCCACGAGACAGGAAGTAGGAAATAAGAGACATGTGAGAACTTTGATCACAAGCTACTCACTCTCCTGACATGAACCCTCCAACGAGCTATTAATTAAGAAAGTCTATCAGACTACGGCAGCCTGAAATCTCAAACTCACCTGTTTTCAATTGCTAAAGCGCCAAGAACGCATATCTTCCCAGCATAATCACCAAAGCACAAGTGTCCTCTCATTACAAACATTTCTTATTTGTATTTACATATTCTATAGCAGAAATCCCGTCGGAAACGGATCCTCCGGGTCAAGATGCACATTCTTCTCCCCCGTAATCCAAGCCCTGCCTTTAATCGTCGGCAGCACAGCATCAAGCTCCCCAACCTTGGTAGTACCCCTGATCTTGCCCACAAACTCCGTGTTGATGATGCTCCTGAACGTAACAGACTCTCCCTCCTCGATGAGTCCTCTCGCGTGCAAAATAGCAAGACGTGACGAACTTCCCGTGCCGCATGGACTCCTGTCTAGACGTCCTGGTGTCACAATAACGGTGTGCTTGATGACCTTGCCGTTGGGGCCGTCTTCCATTGGCTCTGTGATGATGGTATTGTTGATGCCGCAGATGGCAGGGTTCTCGGGATGTGTGGGCATGCAGTTCGCTAGGACGGCTTCTTTTAATCTCTTGCCGAAATCAATGAGGCGATCTGCATTGACTGTTTCCACGCGGAGTCCTAGTGCCTCTGCTTTGACGAGCACATACCACTGTCCTCCGTATGCGATATCCACTGTGATTTTGCCTAGCCCAGGAACTTCGATTTCTTTGTCGAGGGCGTAGACAAACGCGGGGACGTTATCGAATGAAACTGATTTGCATTTCCCGTTTAGACACTCCGCAGTTGCCACGACTAGACCCGCAGCAGTGTCCAACCTCACTGTGGTGACGGGCTCTGTCATCGGGACGATACCAGTCTCGAGGAGGACTGTGGTGGTGCATACGCAGTTGGATCCTGACATAGGGACCCAGTCTCCAGGAGCCATGATAAGGAATCCAGCGTCTGCATCAGGTCGACACGGCGGCACCACTAAATTCACGCTCATCTCCAACCGTCCTCGAGGTTCTTGTAGCAGCAGTTTCCGTAGATCGTCCTTCTCTGCCATGTAATGCACGAGCTTATCATGCATCGTCTTGGCTGGGACGTCAAGCACGCCGCCGATGATGACATCGCCCACCTCGCCTTCTGCATGGCATGTGACGATAGAGATGACCCGTTTTGACCGCATGTTGAGTTGTCTGAAGTGGAAAGATATAACTGAAAATTCAATACGATGTCAGATGGGAAAGGGAGGGGACGTCTTCTTTAGAGTCACATTGTTACGCTTTTATCTATCGTATTAGGCTGTTACACTTGATTGGCTTCTAGGTTTGGCGCTTCGATTTGTTTGGGCGGTTCGCGGAGGGTTTCCAGATGTAGAATCAGGCTAGAGATCCCGAGCGCTCCAATCTAGGTGTGGGAAACAAAGGATTGATAGCAATAATTAGTCAATCAAGTTCAGTTACTTGATTGGATTAGCAGCTGTCACCCAGCATTCATTGCCGATGAGGATATGTTCTTTAGATTGTTCTCTAGGAGTGCCTAATCCAAAATGTTTGTTAGCTGGCAGCACTAGTGTGATTATGCATATCTAACTGGAAACAGTCCATTAGATATGTGTTTACTTCTTATTGCTATTGATATACAATTACCAATTGACTTTGATAGAGTAGTGCGCTGCGAAGTAAACGTAAATCGTTCTACTTTTGAGTCCTGGTAAGCAAAAGGTCTCAACGAGATATGAAAGAAGAGCAGATCCACCTCACCACCCACCCATTCACTTATCATATCACATGGGACAAAACATTAGTTCAAAAAATCTCAGGTCTATTTCCGGTGTTTGTATATATGTACAAGCTACGAATGTAATATTGTCTACCATCTGTCACAAGCACTGCAGGCCGTGACTTAGGCAGAACGAGCCATACGAGCCTTGGACTTCCATCCCCAGGCAGTAACATCCCGCTTGCTCATAGCAGCAACACTCTCGTTGTAATCGCTGGTACCGTTTGAAGGATCGGCATCATGCGACTCGCACTGAGGGCCCGCGTTGTACTCTCCGAGGGCACCCGTGACAGCGGCGAAGTGCTGCTTCTCCTTGGTGGTGGCAATCATGTTGGTAGCAGCCTCCTCGGTCCAGCCGTTGATGAAATCGCCGTGGGAGCACCATGCGTCACCACATGCAAGCTTGACGGGGGCTTCGCCGCTCCAGCCGTTGGGGAGAACCTTGCGCAGGTCGTAGCGGATGCTGAAGCGCAGCTGGGGCATCGACTTGCTGCCCTCGGGACACCAGTTGGCGGTGCCGTAGTCGCGGGACTTGTAGGCAGTCTCGAGGGTCTCCTCGTTGACGCACTGGGGGAAGTAGAGGAGCTGTTGCAGATGGGTGCTGCAGGTAGAGGTGGGGAAGCCGTTGGCACCGATGGGAATAGACTCGCTCTCGCAAGTCCACTCAGCCTTGGCATCAGAGGGCATATCAGCTTGGGTCTTGGCGGTGGCATCTCCAGCAACCATCTTCAGGTTCTGGGGGATGGCGATCTCAGCGGGTGTCTCGCCGAGGTTGTAGTAGGCGCTGAAGCGCATAACAGGGATGGGCTCGAAGTTTGTTCCATCGGCAGTGTACAAAGGCGTGGGGATCCAGTAGACAGACAGATCGTTGGGGTTCTCGGCGTTGGTGCAGCCCTTCTGCAGCTCAGCACTGGTCTTGGTGTCGACGGTGACGGCGTCGGAGCCGAAGAACGAGTGCAGATGGGACTTGCCATGCTGGCCGGGGAAGACAATGGGATCGATGTTCTTGAGCATGAAGGGGGTGGCAACGTTGACCTGGGTATAGGCCTGAGCAGCGCCGACAAGAAGGCCGGCGGCGAAAAGAATGGAAGAAGACATTTTGGGTCTTGAGTTTGGGATTATAAAAATGGTGTGAGAAAAGAATAATACAGTTGAAATTTAGTGACAGTCAATGTCAGTGAACGAAAGTATAGGTTAGGAAAAGAAACGAATGTAGTTGTCTAAGATGTCGCAGATCAACGACGGATGCGCATTGTTTTAATACTCTAATCTAGATGCCAAGCATCTCCCAGAGAAACACATAAAGCAGAGGTCCTTCTTCGAAGAATAATCCCCGATGATGTTTCGCATGGATGAGCTTGGCGAGTCTTAACCACCGTTATATGACCATACCAGATCCAGAACGACTAGAGCTGTCATTTGCGGAAGAATTAGATCTGTAACGGCGAGGAAAATCGAGACGAAAGACGATTGGTCACTACGCGCGACGCTTAAAACATTGAAACGTTAGGCCCTGTTCAGTGTCCGCTTGGGAAGTTTTGAAACAAGGAGTCGCTTCTCTATCTGGAGGTTTCCGCGTTTCAGTATCCGGGACGTCTTCACTAAAAGAGAGAGATGAGCCTTGGCGAGTATAAAAAGTCTCCTAATACTCCCTGTAATGAACAACTCGTCCTTATAAATATGCATATTTGTGCGATACGCGCTTTCTTTTTACTTTTGCGCGTATATATACGCGCTTTCTTATTCAACCCTGTTCCTTTCTTGACGCCGATGGCCCGGTTATCAAGTTGTACTAATTGCGGTACCGACGGAATGGATTCCGTGTTGGAGGACTCCGATGATAATAAATATTGCTTTGCCTCGCGAAATGCCCAATGTCACTGATTCCTGGAGGCTTGCGAGTAGCTACGTAGATAGTTTTACGATTAGATTATTCGCGACACCTCTAAATTTTCTCAAAGTTCTAGTTCTACTTAAGTTGGTGTGTTGTAGATATCCATCACTCGCTGCTGCATTATTTAGTTCAAAAATACCTTATGGGAGTATACTGGCTTTCTTCAGCGTGCTTTGCGGGTGTCTACTCCGCATAGTTGTTGTGTATGGATGCTCTATTTTTCGAAATCCGATCGTTGAAACCGCTGGATCTCAAGATGGCAAAGGAGAAGTTGCTTTTGATGTTTGGTCTCAGCTATGCGGGTGTAGGGTAAGCAGCGTTGACTTGGTGAAACTCGTTGAGCATCTCGAGCGATGGGAGCCCGGTCTTCTGATGCTGCGTGCCTCGAGGGGGCGCAGGGTAGGCCGGTTGACCTGGACAATTCTTTGCATGTTGCGAAAAAAAATCATCTCAGCTAGTGGGTCAGATCAGCTTTGGGAACCCGATTTTTTAAGATTAAAGTAAGCTTACAAGTGGAATGATATCCCCATATCTTACGCCGCAGAAAGAGTGCTATTTCCGGGGGTGTCAGCGCGCCGATTTTTTTTCTTACCGTGAAACAGAGCTATGAAACCGGCAAGTGTAAAGAGTTCTCATCAATCTGAATGATCGGTTAGGAATCTTATGAGATACCGTATCCCATTTGGCGACAAAAGAAGGAATCAAGCGTTGAGTGTTTTTTGAGAAAAATCATTCTTGAATTGGATGGGAAGGGTATGTACGGCTGATTACTGTGAAAATGCCAAATTCCAGATGAAGCCACCATACTGTATCGTACAACTTGTCCTTATCATTGAACTACCAACGCCCGAATGAAACCACCGACACGTATCACATTGACTCCAACATCCGGTCTTTATCCAAGCCTTTGTCAAAAAGCTTGAAATGTCCAAGCGAGTATTTTTATGGATCTTTGACCCAAAATGACGAACGTCTCCTGATGATCTGCATCTAAATAAACATGACGCAGCCTTTTCCAGTATCATCTCCACTGTTGTTATTTCCACGAGCAGGCCTTTTCTTAGGCACAGTGCTGTAGAAAAGGGCTGCTGGTGTCTTGTCAGTTGGGTTGGTATTGTGGCTGCTCTGGTTTGTTGCACTCAACTCAGATTCTTTTTAACTTCCGTGAATCTACGGAGCGATAGGGCTGGCAACGGCAGATTCTGACGTCCCAAGACCGCCCTAAGAATACAGGGGTTTTAGGGGACCTGGGGCTGCCAAGGCCATGAGCCGCGTCACGACCGAATATTCAATGTCCGCTCTACAGTACGTGCTTCTCAACCTGCAAAGCACTACCCACTATATGGGCAATCAGACAATTTACGCTCCATAGAAGGATGTTGCACTGTTGTGACCATGGACCCTGAGTCCCTGTCATCCCTTGAAATGGAAGATCCAACACATCAAGCCAGCCAACCAGCTTGGCGCACAGCACAGCTTTCTCCCTGCCTCGTGGCTGTTTGAATCAGGGGAAGATCTTTTGCGGATCAGGAACCACTTTATTGAACTTGATTTGCTTTAAAGATACAGTATCCGAACCCTTATCATTCCACTCGTTGGACCGTGATCTCGTCTGTCTTTTTTCTTCTCCTCTCTCTCACGTGCTAGATCATCATGGCTGTCGCGGTAACACGCCTTCCGATGAGGATATGGATTCTTGCTGGCTCAATCATTCTTTCATTCGTCATTTTTTTTACTTTTTCAGCCGACTCTGTGAGATATCCCGTTGAATTCGCTCAACAAAAGGCGCAACAGTACTGTGGCTACCAGTCGTAAGTATCTTGGATCTCCAACATGGGCCTGACAATAACTTACTCTTTAGAAAACCTTCATTTACACCAGTTCCCACTCCTGACACTACTCCTACTCCGGAGCCTACACCGGAAGCTACTCGCAACTGCGAAGATCCTTACCGACGTCCTGGATACCTTCATATACCCAAGGACCCAGCGGACTACAGACAGACACAATGGATTCCATTCACTGAAGACTATCTCAACTCTGAACCTCCCGAGTATGCAGCATATCCAGCCAAGCACGAGCTTATTTTCAATGACACCGCCGTTGAGCCTGAGTTTCTCAACGCTGAAGGTAACCCTCAACAATGGATGCGCATGGCCGTCGACGAGAACCAACGCCGCAATGAACAAGCACTAGTACCATCCACAAGAAAAGCAACAGTCGATGACTTTATTGATATGAAACACGACGGCGGCTTTGGCTGGCTATGGGGTCGACGTGTCGTCATGTTCGGAGACTCGGTCGATCGCTACATGACAACTTACTTCTGTAACGAATTCGGCATCCAACCAAAGTTCCCCATCAAGGACAAGTCAGGCAGACAAGCCAAAGTTGTCTGCGAAATCCCATCTTTCAACTTTACCATGGTGTACTTCCACTCCGTGGGATCATTCACATACCGACCCAACTGGTGGTGGATCAAGAACATCAAGAGCGTCGCCTGGGAAGAGCGCTGGGGCATCCTCTGGAAACCGCATGAAGCATCGATCCAAGGCCCCAATGGCCGCCCCGACTTGGTTCTCTGGCAGAACGGACTCTGGGACCAGCGAGCTTTCTGGGAGGGCGGCACAGCTATGCACAACGAGGGCGATAAGCCCATGACTAAGAAATATAGACAAATGGTCTGGGAAGAAGTCCGTTTTGTCACAGCGCGTATTAAGAAGATCGCCAACATCTTGAACGGGCAGTTCGCCGGTGCACCTATCATGTTTAGAGCCTTGACGGTTCATAGACAGAGTGGTATGGGCGATGCCATAATGATGGAGATGGACCGTTTGGGCAGAGCCGTGGCGGAACGAGCCGGGCATGAGATGTTCGAGTGGGCTAGATTGTTCCATCTCATGGGTGATCTATATCAGGATGGTATGCATCCTGGCAGGGGGCCTGCAAGTTGGTTGTGGGGGAATATCATGTTAGAGTATATTGCTAGATCTGCTGGGGCAGAGGTAGGAGGCGAGGCCAGGTCGCCGTATTTTAGCGGGTGGGATGCTTGCCATAAGGAATTATCTGGCTGGGGAGGACGGTGAAACACCGTTTTAGATTGTGCTTTATGCGATACCATCATTGATAGATATAGATATAGACCAGTTCAAATCTACTAGACGCAGTTTGTGAAGAGAAACGTACATCATCTATCTCACGTTTCCTGCAATGTACCACTCCCTACTCCTCGCCATAAGTCATAATGGAGTTCACTCCTCATAACTCTGATGGCTGAACGCACGGCCAAACTCCGGTACCAAAATAGCACCGTGCCAAGAGCCGAAACTACAATGGCACTTTAAGCCGTTCCAAATATATATCCAGTCATACATCAATATCTCATAACACCTGAGTGATGCACTGGAGCTTTGGTTGCTCACCATGCAGGTAGCGTGTTGAAAACTTGTGGAATTATAAACACCGCCTTAATGCTGGTAATGCCAGCTGAAGATAAATCAAAATGGAAACATGGAGGCAAATCGGCAATGCTAGGTTCAATGAGTGAATATTTATTCAGCTAGTAAGAAACATACAACAATGCTATTCTAAATCAATGCATCATACAAGCTCTCTGCAGGCCAGATTTCTTAGGTGCGTCCTAAATCTACCAGTGGGTTTCATCAAGATACTCTTGCCTTTCAATAGCACGGACCCAACCAGACCACGAGTCAGGGTCAGGATCCTCCCTGTCCAGGTTATACTTCTCCCAGAATCGTTCTACAGCGGCCACGAACTCACCGTACGTTATATCATACCATGCAGGGAAATCTTCCAGGCGCTCTCTCGTTTCGACGATCCTGTTCCATTCCAAATCGACGAATTTCCCAGTCATTCCTGACTCGTATAAACGAAAATAGGGTCGCGAGGTCCAAACGCGAGAATATTGGTTCCGAACACTGGGCTTCTGCAGCTCATACCGGAACCAGAAATCGTAGGGGTCCCACGTGCTTTCAATGATAAATCGATGAGTTCGCTTAGGGTCCTGGATCCCCCATTCTTCGTTGTTCTTTATATGACGAGCCTGGATATCCTCGTTGGTTGCGTGAGGGCGGATAGAATCATAAAGCCTGGTCCATACCTCTCTATCGCCGTCTTGGACGGTTCCACCTTGAGTCTTGACTGATTCAGCAATGTCTCGCAAGGCTTGTAGCACGCTCTGTAGAAGTATCTCCTCGTGGGATTCAATGAACTGATACTCGACTAAAAGTTTAAGCTTTCGTTCAAAGATATCAGCTGCTTCGCCGTGATATGTCTCTTTCCAGGGCGTCATCGGATCTACCAGGTCCTGAAACAAGCCCCTGATCAAATTCCCAACATTGGTCTCTTGAAATCTCCAGCATCGTCTCGTATATTTTCCTGCCCATCTTTCTATTTCAGGAGAAGGGTGTGAATGCCAAACTTTGACATCGATCTGACGATTTTGATACTCTTGGAGCAACACCTCAATAAACTCCGTTGGGCAATGGGACCTGAAAGCCACATCCATCGGACTGTGGATCAAGGCTCGTGGCTTGGTCTCATATGGTTCAAACAAAGATCGGCATTCACCAATGCTCATGTGAAAAGGCAAAGAACGTCCGTGACTTTTTAAAAGCTGAATCATCTCGAAAATACCTTCAGTGGAGGCCTGATCAGGACTGTCATTCAGTAGAGTAACCACAAGTTCAGGCATGTGATCGCCGTAATCATTTCTCACCCACCAATATTGGTCTGCTTGTTCACTCGCCTCGTATCCGTTTTCCAATAGCCAGCGCAAGATTTCGACACACTTGTCGATGGGTACGCTGCCGATGGCAACGCTCTCCAGCAAAGCGTCAACGGGACTATGGCGTTTGTGTGCCCATTCAGCTGGGCACTTGCAATAATGTGAAAGTTTCCACTTGGTATCAGGTGCGGCTTCAAACTGAGCACACCGTTTGATGGCATCGATGTCGCCACGCTCGAGGGCAAGACGAAAGGCGGTGCCGTTGTCGGCGAGATAGTACATTGGGCGGGCATAGCGGAAAAGGTTTGAGCAGCTCACAGCTAAGGCTTTGAACTCACTTGTTGAGAGAGTTTCTTCATCCTTGCCAGGCTCACCTGTGATCTTGAGGAGGATTTCGACGGGGAGAAGAGCCAGCTTGCTTTCCTGTCGAGGCCTAGTGGTGGTGATTTCAATAGACGAGAGAGTCCGGGATGCTTCATTGACGTGTTGATCGTTCGACATGACTGCGGTGTTGTTTTGATGAGTGTTTTGCGTGTGTAGTTGTGATAAGATGTGAGTGTGTAAATGTAATTGCTGTTAGCTGGTTGCTGTTTGGTAATGATTGGAAAGCTATTCAAGCGATCAAGGTCAATACTTATACTCGGCAGAAAGTGTCCTGCACGGCTACAGAAGTCGCCTTTCTCTGGTTGTTTGCTAAACTAGACGAAGAAATACATCGTACTTCTGAAGATCATGGTTTCTGCTCCGGATGGAATATTCGAACAAGGACTGTTCGGTGTTTAGTAACAAAGGGACAAGAACATGGGAACCCAGACAGATATCTTATTTATCACCGACACGAAGAACCACTGAACTATTCCACCTCTTCGACTCGCGATTGATATCATGGCAATTCCGTTCTTACAGCATTAACCTAAGCTACTTTCTTCGTCATACGGTAAGCATGATAAATTCATTGTACTTAATCTTATGTTGAATATACTGTTCAGTCTATCTGGACTGTTCAGTGACATGTTCATATAAACAAACTTGAACATGAATACACGTCCCTGAACTTCCTCCCTTGTGAACAAACCTCACCCTAGGCCAAACATCCAGACAGCCACTTGCTCATCCGTGGTATTTCTTCCCTCATCCCTTCCACAAACCCTTCCTGACCCTCACACAAACCGCATGCCAAAAACCCCATGCCATCTCTACAATCCCCCCTCGAGATTCTCCCACAAGAGATCCTCCTCAACATCATTCCCTATCTTCTCTTCTCCCACGCCTCCGCCCTAGCCCGAACTTCAAAGACCCTCTACGCCATCCTGAACCACGAGCTTTACAAGCAGTGCAAGCTCATCAACTGGCATCCCCTCTTCAGCACTGCAAACACCCACACCCTCCAACGCTGTCTTGAAGCGAATGCGCCGGTTGACTTCCACTGGCCTGACGGCATCGACAGTGGTACGCTGTATCTTGCTCGGGGTTGGCGCCCGCTGCGCCAAGCCATCGCCGAGTATCGGGTTGATGTCGTCAAGTGGCTTTTGGCCCATGGCACTGATCCTAATGAGACGTCTGAGGAGAAGCGCCTGCTGAGCTTTCGCGAACCGCCGCTGGCGTTGGCGTTTCGTCGTGGCTATGGCTCGCTAGAGAAAGCCCTGCCAGCGCGAGAGATGTTGTTTGCTCTCTGCGAGGCCGGTGCTGATTTGACAAAGGTCGAACTGGGCGCGGCTGAGGAGATTGAAGCAATGCGATCTGGTGAAAGTTACATCAGTCTGTATTGGTAGATCTGAGACCGACGGTTTGCGAGTATCCTGTATCTTGTATAAGTGCACACAATCATTGGAAAGGCATTTGTGGACTCGGGAATGAAGTTGACAGATCTCTATTACTCATGTACTGTCTTGGAAAGAATGGGAAACGCAAATGCTGGTGCTAGTCTAGTCTAAAAGAAATATTAAGTTTAATGTAAACCGCTCTCTCCGGTCCTCGCCATGTGCTGTTGGCACTTAATCATGATATCAAGCTGGTCGCTAACATCCTGGAGCCGGCCCAGAACCTTGCGGTTTCCGTCGGTGAAGTTGAGGATCGAGTAAGGAACGCCAGTGTCCTTGCAGAAGTCGCGGATGAGGAACTGGACCTTGCGGAGGTTGTGGCGCGGCACTCGGGGGAAGAGATGGTGGACAGCCTGGAACTGGAGACCGCCGTGGTAGAAGTCGAACCAGGCAGGGCAGTCGACGTCCATGGTGGTTCGGAGCTGGCGCTGGGCGAAGGACTCGGTCTCGCCGAGATCGACGGTGGACATTCCCCAGTGGGACAGGGTGATCTGGACGTGCAGAGGCATGGTGATGATGTGCGAGACGAGAACGAAGACGATACGGGTGGGCCAGTCGGGGAGAGTGCGCCAGACGAGGCAGTAGCCGAAGAGGAACCAGTAGCAAGCCATGAAGGCAATCTCGGTAGGGCGAATCCACCAGGCTCGGCTCTTTCCAAGCTGCGAGGACTTCTCGGAAAGGACGTGAAGCCACGAGAGGAGGTAGAGGTTGAAGCGGGCGACGCCCATGATCGGGTAGTAGGTGTAGCGCTGGTAGGGCACGAGGAAATCGGCGACGGCGTCCCAGACGAAGGTGAAGTTGTAGTAGGTTGAACGGAGAGACTTGAAGAATGAAGGGCAGGTGGCGAAGATAGGAACGTTCTGGATATCAGGGTCATGTTCCTGCAAGGAGTTAGTATGTGCCTATGCATCGGGAGCGAGGTAGACTTACGGGCATGTTGGTGATAAGATGGTGCACGTTGTGGCTGCTCTTCCACCAACCGATAGAAAGACCACAGCAGAAATCGGCAACAAACATTCCGATCAGGGTGTCGACGACGAAGTTGGATGTGATTGCAAGATGGCCAGCGTCGTGGGCAGTGAACATGATTTGATGCTGCGCTTGTTAGTCGGCAGTATTAACGATTGGACAGAGATACATACCCAGAACGTGCCCAGGAACACAGCAGAAGTGATATACCACTGGTTGTACAGGGCGAGGGAAAAGAGCGAGAACAGGGTGGTGTAACGAGCCAACTCCTTGCCGTACTCGATGTATGGGCAGTTGTAGAGACCCAGATCGCGGATCTTTTGGTGAAGAGCCTGGTACTTGCGGGCAATGTCGTGCTGCACGTGGGCATCAAGCGGCGAAGGATACGTCTCGAGATCGTGCTGGATCTCGCGCGCAACACCGGCGTTGGCAACGCTCAGCGTAGCAGTTCGCTTCCTGCTCTCCTCGATCTTGGCGCCGCGCTGCTTCAGGCCCTCGGCGCCCTTGACATCAACGCCGGTGGTGCTGCAGGCCTCGGACGCGGAGCTAACGGCGTCGTCGAGGCTGCTGGACTCGTCGGCGTCGGCATCGGAGGCGACGCTGGAGTCGGACAGCTCGATCTCCTTCTCGTCGGGGGCGTCTTTGCGAAAGATGCCGCCTCTAATTGGTGGTGTGCGGTTCACCCAAGATCCTTGCTTCCGGCCGATCCGATAGGCCTTCATGGTTCGAAGGGTGGCTTCCGAGTGATAACTAAATCCGGAAAGAGAAACACATTAATAATCTGCATCTGCATCTAATCTGATCTGATCTAAATCTGACGTTCATCTTGATGGGAGGTTGGCTTGAGTTTCCCCACCCGCATTACATATGCACTCAGGGTTTCGTCTGACAGGTACAGGCCAATGGGGTGATGGTGGGATTGTGGCATCTTTCTCTTTTTGGTGTAGTGTCATGTGTATAGCTTCAACCTCAAGCTCAATCTCAACCTCAAGATTAAACGTCGACTCGTTCCTGGGATTTAACGTACGCTTGCATTTCGTCGGTCGCATCTCTGCCCACCATGTGCAGAACCGCCAGTCGTCCACCGGGATGTCTATCCATCCAGCCATCGAGCCTCAAGAAAGAATCTTCGTAGATGACGATAGTTTGACCATCGGCGATCAGTCTCTCAACCGCGGGCGCGGTCAAGATGTTGTCGCGGCTCATTTTGTGGTGTCGGTATCGGTTCGTGGGATGTGGTTTGGAAAGAATGTCGACGTTGAGTATTAGTAGAATGGGGTCGTGAAAGGGGAAAGAGAATGTGTGTGTATAGCTGTCGCTGTCACCCGATTAAAAGAGAGAGAGCGGATGGTTGAGAACAAACAGAGCAGAAAGAGAAAGAAAAGCTAGAAGTACAAACAGCCGAGGCAGCACAAGAGATAAGTAGTTCTTTGGCTTGATCAGGGGCACAGCTCGACCTTGACCGTTGTCCCTTTTGCTACGGAGTGCAGTGCTCAAGCCCATAATAATTGGATTGGATGGATCTACGTGCTACCAATGGCGCAGCACATGGATACACAAGCCAACAAGCTCCCGTTTTTGTGAACCTACCCCAAGGGGCCAAAAGCAACACGCAAGATTTGTGTGGTCCAAGAAGAATGGACCAGGTCCTTTAGTTTGACGTGCCCCGGGACCAGGTTTAACTCACTGAAGGTCAAGCTAATTAACCCCCCTCCCAGCGCGGACCAAGGCCCCCTCAAAAGATTGACACTTGCCCCATAGCGAGTTACAGCTGCTGCAAAAGTGAGTTCAGTCTGCTATCATGTCCCCGATTTTTCGAGCTGCAAAAGCTCAGATTGCTGGGGTTGGGGGGTTCACAAAGGAAGGCAAAGAAAGGAGTCCCGAGGAAGCGATAACGAGTGCGAAAAAAAGAGATGAGCATCGTCGATAACCCTTGGCTAAGGCGTTGAGCTAGCGATGTTGCCAAGTTTGCGCGGACCACATATTAAAAATGGTCTTTCTTTAGCCGCCTCTGCCCCACGCCCCAGAACAAGTTGCCTCTTTGGCTCTGGGTTTGAAACAATTGAGGCAGCAGGCTGGGCCTTGTTGCCAGACGATCTAGACCGTGTGGCCAGCCAACCTTGATTTTTCCAGGCCACGCGTGCGCTATGGTGACAGTGGCTGACGGTCGGCTACCGTTAAAAGACAGGGCAACAGGTTCTAGAAAAATAGCTTAATGCAACCCATGACTCTTTCGTATTTGCGTATCTTGCTGTTCCTTCTCAGCCGTGTTCCATCGGCCCTACGGACATGCTTGCTGCGTGCCCTGAGATCTGACAAGCGTTTGAGATTAAAAGAGAGAGAAAGTCAATCTGACCAACTGACCCTTCTTCTCGCCTCCTACACGTACCACTTTCCCCCCCTCTCTCGGTCTTCAAAACACCTGTAGGACCAGGGATAATTCCCAACGCGTAATCGGATAAACATCCCCTCCTCTGGGATACGAAAAATCCCTCCCCCGTCGGAAAACTACAGGCGCAACTGGCTGCATCGGGTGTCCAATCTGCGCTCTGCGCCCCCCGGAGTGGGGCCGCTACGTACCTCGGAACAGCGCTAATCCCCCTGGGTGGAGTGGGCGGGCAGGCATCTCAGGGGCGTGGGTGTGAGCGTTACAGTGCAAAGACCCTGAATTTCCAGTTTTCATTTTTACCTTGTGGCCCCTCAGAGAGCTTCTGGAGCTCTGGGGGCCGGGGTTAGTTAGGGGGCCTGTCCCACTCCCGCGGACTGCGAGTTTGGCCAACGCCCGCGTATTGGGATTGGGTATTTCAGGTTCTCCCCTCCCGGCTGGGGTCCGGTCCGTATTCATACATAGTACGCGTAACTATCTAAACGTAAAAGTCAAGTCACAAGCTAAAAGGGGGTCAAGCAATCCCGGTTTCCAGAAATAATATCGCCAACGGTGAAATAGCACGGTGCTCAACTCAAACTCAGCTCGGTATTTGCCGCATTCCTCATAGTTGCGTAGTTGCACATTCGACATCTGGCCATTCAATTTGCACGTGTGCCATTTCTATTGATGTCAGTTCCCAGCACGGCAAATAAATGAAGTAAAAAAAGGGGGCGTTTAATATGGTCGATCGATAGTTAGTTAAACATCCCACGAATCGAACCATTAAGTAAAGTAGCCGTCCATCACCATGTCTTTAAACTGCGTAGCTCGTTCTTGGCCAACCCTCCCGCACGATTAATCCTCGTGGATAAAGTCCTAGTTTTAAACGGCGCAGCACATGCATGTGTGCGCGTATGTAGTATGCATGCGGCCTTTTTTCGTTCTTCATTTTACGACGGAGAAGAAAAAATACGAATGCAAAAAGGGGGCGTTTTCTGTCGTTCCTTGGCTGAACGGTTAGGAAAGCTAAGCTTTTTCATGCGACCCTCGCGCGAAATTAGACATGAACTCCTTTGGAAAGTGGGCGTCCAATCCCATGGCGAAAAATTAACGTGTCAAGATTAACTTCAACAAGGCACATCCGCACCTGCATGTGCCCAGATCCGCGTCATAGCGTCAAGTCCCCATGTTTTTGAATGGCTGCTTTCTTATCTTATCGCTCTAGCTTGCACGGGTTGCGGGTTGTGGGTTGCGGCGGGAAGTTGAGGTGGTGTCGACTTTAGGGTAATCTCAATGTTATTGTTATTCTTCTGTGAAGCATTCTACATAAAACAAAAGGATTTCTTTACGTGTATACAGCTTATAGTATCTGGTCTCGTTTGCATCAGTGAATCTAAATCCTCTGCCTGCTTGGACAAGACACAACATCTGCACACTCAATCCGTTGACTTGCCCAAACATGCACACCTCACATACCGTCCCCTTCATTTCAAGTAATCTCCATCGCCAATCTCTTCCTCAATACATGACGATATCCTGACAACATGTGCCAGCGATATGCCGGATTTATCTACGTACCCGCCAACCATCAACAACCACCTCCCGCAATAGGTGTTTGATGACCTCATGCGACACGTTACCCACACTCCTTTTAATCTTCCAATCCAACCATAAAATACAAGTCGCATGATCCCAGAAGTCGTTCGGTTCTACTATGTATGCCGCAGGTCCTAAGGATCTTCCATACGGAATACAACGGGGAATGTACTTATCCTAAGCCGATTACCTAAGCTTGCGACGGAGCGGCCACTGTTACGCGCACCGGGCCCGGTGCGGTCATGTTGGACAATTATACGCAACAAGCTCAGAAATGCTCCCAAGGACTCGTCTGTTGATTGGTGGAGAGATCCGAATTAGATGCTGCTGTCTCATTCGGTAGACGTTCGTTTCCTCCAGACAACCAGATATCATGGCCCTCAGACTTTCAAAGAAATCCAGGACAAGCGTAAACAAATCAACTTCACCGTGAATACCCGTCGCCGCTATCGAACAAGTGTTTGAGGCGACGATAAATGCCATCTGCAAAGTTGCAGCACACCGTGTTCTTTCTTTCCTTCAAGCGAGCGGAGGGATTGTGTGTTTGTCGAAGATGGACGAAGTTTGACGAGATACCAGGCGCCGAAATCACCAGCGGAACATTTCAAAGAGCTTAGAAATGGCAATGAAGCTGGTGAGGGTCGCTGGTTGAGGAGCCGTTTGCCAGAGAAGTACAGCCTTGAAGGGAGACAAAACTGAGGACAAAGATTCCGAGTCATCGAGAGAACGGGCGGGCATTTAATTCGTAGCATCGAAGTGTTTCGCCAATCTTGTACTACACCGACAATACATCCGGTGCGTTGAGTGATCTTACGTGTGTACTTTATCGCGACCCGTCGTGAGGCTCGTGATACGCCCGCAGATCCCTAGCCGTGGTGTTTAAGCCGCTCTGACATAAGTCTCCGAGAACCATCCGCACAAACATATAAAGCTCCGAATGCATGACTGAACCTTCACTCGCTTCAACCTCGCCTTATACACCCAGATTAAACCTGACAGCATCTCAAGATGACACTCGGATTACCCTCACGCAAGACATTTACCGCCCGCAGCGGCAACACATACTCTTATGTATCCATCCAGCCAACTTCGCGCACCGCAACGCTCCTCTTCCTCCACGGCTTCCCGTCAACTCTTAATGACTGGGTGAATCAGATTCGGTATTTCGCTTCGCAGGGTTATGATGTACTGGCTCTTGACCTGCTTGGATATGGCGCGACCGACAAGCCGGATGAGGTCGAGGCGTACCGTCTGAGACCCATGAGCGATGAAGTAGTTGAGCTCCTCGATCATCTCAGTATCAAAACCGTTGTTGGAGTAGGCCACGATTTTGGCGCGACGTTATTGTCCCGACTGGCAGCTTATTATCCATCGCGCTGGGAGTCTCTCATCTTTCTCGCTGTCGGACCACCGAAACTCGGAACACCCTTTGATGTTGATACGATCAACCAGATGACCAAGCAGTTCCTAGGCTACGAGCTACTCGGATACATCCCATGGCTAGCCGATCTTAGTTCCCAGTCCGCCTTGGAGAAGCACGCTGAAGCAGCCATGAGTTTGCTGTTTTGCCATGATCGAAAAGCGTGGGAGGAATGGTTCCATCCTCTCGGAAAGATGAGCGAGTTCGTGCGCGACGATCGCAGGGTCCCAATTGGGTCGTGGTACACTAAAGATCTCCAAGAAGCACATATGGAAGCTTTCGGTTCCCCCGACGGGTACAAGGGGGTCTGTCGATGGTATCGTATGTGGAAAGATAATCTCTGTGCAGCAGATGAGAACGGGTTTGAAGAATTTGAGACTTCACGACCCGTCCTCTTCATTGTACCATCTGAGCCTGAACAATCCATGATGCAACAGCAACAGATGCTATCATCCTGGGCCCCAAATCTCCAAACCGTCAAGTTAGACACCGGCCATTGGGTCCATCTCGAGCGCCCGGAGGAGACCAACGCTGCCATCCAAGACTTCCTAAACAGCAGGCATGTTTAGTTGCTCGGGACGAAGCCAGTCAAATGTATCCAAAAGATCAAAGTTGAAGTCCAGCTGTGTCGGAATGTCCCAATCGAGCGTGTCCAACGCACCGCCTCCCGCTATCGGGGCGTTGAGGTTGTGATCAAGAACACCCTGTATGACAGCCTTGCAGTCTGCGCAGAGATCCGCGTTGGGCGCGGGCGGTCGCACCCAGTCAAGGAAGCCGATGAGAAGACTTAGTTTCTGTATGATGGCAGATCGACTCAATTTTGGACAATCGGGATGTGTGCCGCGGAAGGTTGGTCGTAGGAGTTCGAGACAGAGGATACCTCCTCCTGGCGCAGCAAAGGCCATCAACTATATTTGTTAGCAAGACTCAATCCCGTTGGATACATGACTTACAAGCCACTCAAAATCTCGTCTCATGCTAGAAAAGCGATCCTGATGTGTCCAAAACAAGAGTGTCAATGTAACCATCTCAAAGCTAATTGGCAGCAGACGATTTTCATCGACATGTCCCAGGCGAAGCAGCTGCCTCTCAGCAAAGAAAAGATTCTGCAGATGCTCCAATAGGATCAGAATCTTGCAGTAAACTCTTTCCACGTCGCAGTTCGGATTGTCGAGCTCGTCGGATTGATAGAGAAGGCTCGGAGGGAATCGGCCATACGTTTTTACAGAACGAGCCTTGAGTTCGCTGCTCTCATCAGCAGGGAATAGTAAACAGATGTGCAACCACTTACGTTAGACTACCAAATGTCGTTTTCACGCAGCTAGCAAGCGCCATCTCGAGAAGTTCTTCTTTGATATACGCGAGCTGTGCGCGTGCCCGTATAAGTGATGCCCCAAGGACATCACCATCAGAAGAAAATCCATTCTCATCCAATGCCTGCACCGCACGCTTTATGGCATCGCCGCCTGTCATGAGATCTTCATCCGATATGTCCAGTGGGAGAGGACGTGAGAAATATCGACGGCTGAGCATGGGCGGTCGCCCTGTGAAGGACACCACGACTTTATCAATGTTGTAGACACGCGCTGCCATGCGCCGCTTGTGTTCGGAGCATAGTGAGGGAACGTAGGTTGCATCCTCTGAGCCGACGTGAAGACCGAGAAATGTCAAGAGTGCCACGGCTTCTGAGAAGTATCGCCAACAAGTCAAGCCTGCGGGTGTTAGTATTGGTAGATGATGCTACGGAGATACATACTAGCATCGCCTGTGATGAGAGACTCAATGGTAGCTTTTCGGTAGCAAAGATATAGAAGAATGTCGTTTCCAGATGTGAAATGGCGAACGAGATCAACGCAATATCCCAAACACTTGCCCACAACTGGAGCGTCAAAGCCAGGAGCGCCATCCCAGTATGTCCAGATCAAACCGATAGACTCCCATCGGATGTTGCTCCCAGTGAATTGACCAGTCCACGCCTTCGCGCTCGAGTGCTCGTCTTGGATGGGTCTTGAAGTATTGTTGCTGATATATAAACCGAGCTCTTCAAGCTGATCATCACGTCGAGTAGTGAGATGCTCACCCCAATCTCGGTACAGCGTATTGACAATATCCTCTATGGCCTTCATAGTCCAGTCATCAGCTCGGCAGTGAAGCCTTGATGCCATAACATCATCCCGAGCTGCAGGAAGACGACGGAGGACAAAGAGACACATCTCACGAAGATGCGGCCGCATCTCAATAACAGAGGCCCTCGCCCTCGGAGCCCTTCTCGGGCTCGGCTCGATCTCCAAGGCAGGGCCATGGACAAGCGATAGACTATTCCGGGTCTCTTCAAAGACAGCATTGTGACTAGTGAAGCCGAGATAGCCTGGGGCGACCGAGGGTGACGGAGTCGAG
The DNA here is from genome assembly GCA_954870535.1 of Fusarium sp. VM40. Taxonomy (NCBI): domain Eukaryota; kingdom Fungi; phylum Ascomycota; class Sordariomycetes; order Hypocreales; family Nectriaceae; genus Fusarium; species Fusarium sp. VM40. The sequence continues at coordinate 553,759 of CATPAH010000015.1, forward strand.
GTAGACTCTGTGGCAGCGCGGCTGGGAGACCGAAGCCGCTGCTTCTTGGTCTTTGGCTCCGAGACGGTGTAGACGCAGACTTCTCCCCGTTTCCTGCACCGAGAACAAGTGGGCTGGCCGTGATCGCACGCGACTTTCCGCGCTCGGCATGGATCGCAGGCTTGCGGGCGACCGTTCAGACGTCGGAGGAGAGGGGCATCGGCCATGGCGCCATTGATTTATGATGCAGCTGATAAATCCAAGCCGAAGTGGTGATGATAAATCGTGAGTATCGGCTTGGAACAGAACTCGGCTTCAGGTTTCGGCTTGGAAATTTAGCGGGCTCGGCCTGAGAATATGCCCCATATGAAACAGCTCGGCTTGAAAATTAGCGGTTGGGGAGCAGCTAATGCTGGTCAAAGATGACCCATAGTTGATCTCGGCTTGAAAATCAACGGGTTCGGCTTGAGAATTAATGGACTCAGCCGCAGCTAATGCTGAAATTCGGCTTCAATTAGGAATAGGCCCCACATGGTTCAGCTCGGCTTGCAGGGGGGCTTACTTCATTTGGCACGCCGTGAATGCTAAAACGATGGTTTTAGTGTTGCGCGGAATGTGTCACTCGGAGACGGGGCCTTAAAGCTGCAGGGCTGACAAGATGTGATCCATTCTAAGGGCGCTGGCTTGACATTTGCATAGTCTGTGAGTCAAGCCGGCGGATCAGAAAAGATGGAGGGTAGAGTCAGCTGGCTTGAGTATAAGTACAAGCAGACTCCCCGAGATCTGAAAAGGGAACAACAATTCAATAAGACATTCACAGCTTCAGTCTACACACAAGACAATCTACTACATTGATACTTTATACTCCACATCTACTTCCAAATCAACACTCAAGAAACACTCAAACAACACTCAAACAACGCTTCACAATGTCGCATCTCTCAGCTACTTACAAGACTGCCAACGTCTCCGACACAACACTCGTTGACACAACCAAGGCTTCCACAAGTTCAAAGCCTGGTGCGTTCCGACCATCCCTCATCGAGTATCAACATCTAACAAACCCAGGTCTTGAAACATCGTACAAGCCGACCCTCAAGGAGAAGATCCAGAGGAAGTTATCCGGATCTGTTGATCCCAAGAAGAAGCCCGCCGACCCCTACAAGTCTTGGGAGGCTCGATCAGGTCAGTAACACATTCACAGACAACGGGAGGATCAAAACTAATTATTCTCAAGTAGCTCTACTCTAAAGGACGGAAACATGACAGCGTGGACTTTGTTGGAGATTTGGGCTTATGGGCGCACGCAATACTTTCTTTTGTGCTATTAATGTTGGCTGACACCTTGATGATGAGCTACAAGATATACCCTTCTGAATGGACTTGACTTTCTTTTAACTCGACGATATATGACACTGGTGCTTATTTCTGATGCTCTAATCCTTCGGTAGTGGTGAGTTCGTGCTCACTAACGTCAGCCTTTTAGCCGTCCCTGGTTAACACAACCACACTTCCATTCTGATTACTCCAGTTGCCGCGCGTGTTGACCGGCAGATGCGGGCGTAGTCAGGCAAGCGCGCGCCATTTGTCATTTGTGATGTCCATGGCCTGATCCTTCAGACTTCTCGTTCCGTAGTCTCCGCTGGCGTGTCTGGCTCATCCTTCGTGCCGATATCGTCGATCTTGTCCAGGTTGTATTCCGGTCTCCTCTCTACCTCTTGTTCCGCACGACGAAGCTCGCCCCGGCTATAGATGTCGCTCTGGCCTTCCAGAAATGAACCCTGCTGCCGAAGAACTCCCTGGCGGTGAAGGCCATTCCCTCGACGATCTTGAGCACGTCGGCACTAATGGCATCGTTCGAGCGGAAGCCGATGAAGCAGTCGCAATTGTCTCCAAGAGGGATCTTGGGCTGTCCGGGGATCAGAAAGTAGATAAACTTTTTGCTATATGTCTCTGGACAGTCGACTTCGGCAGGAAGGACGAAAGGGATTTTTTTGGTGTCGAATGTCAAGACTGTGTCTAGGAATTCGCTGTATAGGGCTTTGTTTTCCTTGGTAGGAACGAGGTGGGGGAAAATGTCGAAACCGCAGTCGAAGGCCATGATGAAGAAGATCGTAAAGTAATAGTTGCGTGAATAAGAAGAGAAGATGCTGATGTTGAAATAGCGAAAGGCTCCCCGAATGATGGGAAATAAATGCTGAGGGAAGTTACGGTAGGTGCGTTAATGCTCTGCCTGATAGCTGCTATGTTGACACTGGCACGCACCGATGTTTGCTTGACTGCCTGCAGTTTAGAAGAAGAAAAGAGCTCACTTTTATCGGCAGTGAATGCCAGTGAAGCAGTTTCACTGACGAGATATTCGAGATATTGGCCCGACCATCAATGTTGACTGGCGAGTCTGCGCAAACGCAACCATATTTGTCCAGGCACCGATCAACAAACCGCATAAGACCCATTATGCAGAACAATGTAGTCCAAGAGTTCAAATGAATCGAATATTTATATACCTAGGGTTTATAAATTTTGCATGCGATGCCAAGCAAGACTTTTACCGAGACCGATACAAAGATCGCAACTCATGATGTTTAACGGTCATTGATCTCGGATTCTTGAGGTTGCAATTCTCGAAAGAAGGGATCAGATACGTGTATGAAGGAAAATATCCTCCTGTCTATTGTGTCGCATTCTCTTTCGGGTGGCTAGGTAGTGAATGGCCACTAAAGTTTGAAGATTAGATCTCAGGTAAGTCGCCGGTATTACTTGAAGCTCATATATGCTGTTGACATAAGCTCTGTAGGTACTAAAGAGACCTCTGTGGTAGGGAATGTTGTATCAAAAACTGGAGGGAGCTGTGAGTTGGCGGAACATCATCAGCAGGTATCTTGCCAATTCATCAAGTGCAGCACTTCCATCATCCGCGATAATGTAATTGGCCGAGACTGGATTCAGTGGTAGGTAAACACTAATTCAGGTTTAGGAAACCAACACAACTGTCCGAAGGCAAGTAAAGCCAGCTAAACACCAGCTCATGCAACAATACCACCCTCCTTGCTCCCAAAATCAGACCCAGTAAGGGACAGCCTCCTCACCTCTGCCTCCGCCTTCTCAACATCCTCAGGCGTATAATACCCCCGCTGCTTATTAGACAGCGTCCTCCTCAGTCCATGCCAATAAGTCAATTTCATCGAGTCCCCAAAGCACTCCTTGAAAAGACGATACACCTCCGCCACGTACCCCTCCACAATACTCTTCTCTAAGCCGACATCAGGCCTGAACTCGAGGCTGAAGCTCAGGAATTGATCGCAATGCTGCGGGTTGGCGGGGATCTTGGGCTGGCCGGGGAGCATGAAGCAGTAGAAGGCCGAGCTGGTGTCTTCGCTCACCAAGGCTGGGTCGGCGCGCGGGGTGTACGGCGTGATGAGGATTCTCTTGTCGGCGCTGAGGGCGTTCGCGTCTGTTCGGCCGCCGAACTGTGAGGCGAGACGGGCGAGGAAGATTGAATAGCGTTTCGTGTTTTCGGGGGTGGGCTGGAGGGGCGGGTAGACGCTGAAACCGCATTTGAAGTTGGGGACAACCATGGCGAAGACTGGGAGTGTTAGTAGGGGATCAGATGAGGGAAGAATATTGATGTAAGAAGAGAGGTAAGTGGTGAGTCAATGTTGAAAGAATGATGGACAAGGCATCAGAAGTGAGGAGTGATATTGGGTTGATGAGGGATGAAGTGGTGCGTAACGACGAGCAAGTATACATGCCAATGTCGATAGCCAAGGATGGATAACTTACGAGATTGACAAGTTTCCGAAGAAAGGTAGAATACTCAAGTGGTATTGAAGTCTTGAGCTCTTAGGTTATTATAAGAGTGATTGATGTGCGTTGATGGAGTGGTGGTGAAAGTGCGATGAGAGTACACCGGAACTGCTAATGTGGAAAGGACAGAGAGTTTATACTGAGTTACTGACAACTTAGTTTCCACAAGAAAGATAAATTTAAAAGAAGATGCAATACGAAGAGTCTGATGTTGTTATACTGGACGCCTCTGTCGTGGAAGGTAGGTAGTGGGGTAGGGTGGTAAAAGACGATGTCGTTCTTTGTTCACCAAGAAGTACAATATGCCTTGGTTGAGATGAGGATGTACCTGCATTTCTATTACAGACTCAATGCTATACCAGGTCACCGTCTAATATTCGGCCACGTCACGACGTTGGCAAACACCAAGGCTGTAATTGAGTTCGGCATATCTCGAACTCTCGTCGTCGAAGTGATGTTTATTTGTATCACACGAGCAACGCAATTCGATGTTTCATGTTTTTAAGCTCTATGAGGAGGAAGTTACAATAGGACGCGACTTTACCCCTCTGCTGTAGGTATTCTCTCATACGCTTTCTCATGCCCCTCCCTGACCACCGTCCAAATATCTGCACTTGAGAAACGAGCCCGTGAACCAGCTGTTTCATTGCGACTATAAGCTTTTACACTAGGACTTTCACAAGGAAGAAGGAAAACCCGGCATGTTCTTTGGCAGTAAGTTATGATCTTGGCCAAGGATGCAGTTTATCGGCGATCGGCCCCTTCAGGAGACATAAGCCAGGCGCACTGTAGATCTCTCAACATCTGTTTCTATGAACATGCTAAAACAGCTGCAGCCCTGCACATCATGCCCGCTAGTAATTGGCAAGTCGGCTGTATGTCTCAGATTCCTCGCAGCAACAACGTGTGAGTCTGCAAAGAGGAGGGCATTTTAACACTACATGGCCCCACAGCTCCCAACACTCCGGTAACGGGTACCTTGTTGCCAGGTGCATGTTTCACATGTGCATTGATGATCAGTCCATGGAAGCCGCAGGAACGAAGAGCTTCTGACATTTCATCTACACTCGGATACAAGATCACGTTATTAGGTAGAGTATTAATGTATCGGCGTGGTACTTTGTCATGACGTATCGTGCTCAAAATGCGGTGTCGTCTGAGGACGTAAATATATAAATCCGGAAGGTCGTCAGTTGCGCCCTACCACACTAGAATGGTGTGTGGGAACAATATGTACGGGATTTTACACTTGATCATTACACTTGATCAGCTCAGTTTGTGTAAATAGTATCTTGCTAAGATCGATATATCTAAGAAGTCTAGAAGAAGAGCATTCGTTTTGTTCCAAGATCAAAAAGGAACTGGTGCTGTCTTAGAGTGCTGTCTTACAACGTAAAAGTCTTGATGTTGAAGACTTGCTACCTGCATTAGTAGATCAAGATCAGCTGATGACGTTGAATCTGATAAGATCATCTCTTCATGAGCGATTTTCAACAGACCCAGTCTTTGCAATTAGCAACCAATCGAAAGCGAGAACGATGACGGTTGTTTTCAAGGGTCCCCACGACTTGGTCGCCGGTTACGGCATCCGAGTGGAGATCAATCTCAAGTCCGAGGTTGGAATTTCTTCATCTCGTCTCAAAATCTGACAATATCTTGGGTTTGGCGCAGCTGAACGAAGATGTAGACAAACCAGGTCAAGGCCATGAATATGAGGCCCTCTATCACAAAGATTCTGCAGCTTTTTTGGCCAATGCAGGGCCTCATTGTTCCGTGTTTGCAGGAAAACTCCTCCCCACCATCACCGCGATAGGCAGCCCACTCAGGTGGCTCCGGCGTGCATGGGACACGGAACGGGTATAAGTACCCAATGAGTTGCCAACTCCCCCATTGCTGAAGAAAAAAACTATCACTTGTTCACGACTTATTCTTTCTTATCATGACGCTCTTCATCAATGGCAAGATCCTCTCGAGGACTGTGGCCAGCTTGGCTGATGAGCCCACCTTTGTTGAGAGCATGTATGTGAAGGACGGTATCATCCAGGCCGTCGGTACGAAGGAGGATGTCGCGGCGCAGATCAAGACCGCGGATGTCACCACGCAGGACTTGCGTGGTCGCACAGTTCTACCGGGGTTTGTCGATGGCCATATGCATCTTTTGCTGCTGGGACAGTCGTTGCGGAAGATTGCCCTGGAGCACTGCAAGACCCTCGACGATATCCTCCACGAGCTGCGCACCTATGCAAAGGCTAACCCCGACGTGCCGAGGATTATGGCTAAGGGATGGATGCACTCGATGACTCCCGACGGTGTCACAGCTAAGATTCTGGATGAGATCGACTCGCGGCCTATCTATGTCGATACAAAGGACATGCACTCAACGTGGTGCAACTCTGCTGGCCTCGCGGAGATGAAGGTCGCAGATATGGCTGACCCCCCGGGTGGAATCATCGAGAGAGATGAGAACGGCCGTCCATCTGGTGTTCTCAGCGAAGCCTGCATTCTCACTATCGTATGGCCCACGCTCGCACAGCTTGCTACGAATGAGGAGCGCATAGAGTGCATGCTTGCTGCTTTCCAAGCCTACCATGCCTCTGGCTACACGGGCATCATCGAAATGGCAATGGACGAGTTCTCGTGGGAATCTCTTGTTGAGCTCAAGAGACGACATCCCGAAGTAGCCATGCGCGTCACAGCTTACTGGATCATCAAGCCTGCTGCTTCACTCGAGGAGCGTCAACGACAGGTCTCCCGGGCTATTGAGCTAGCGAAGCAATACAGCAAGGAGAACTCTCCTGATCTACGCATCGCCGGTATTAAGATCATCTGCGACGGCATCATCGATGCCTGCACGGCCTATCTCTCAGAACCATACTCCACAGCTCCTTCACCACCGCCGTTCTGGTCAAGAGACGATCTCGACCCTGTGGTCAAGCAGGCTTCTGAAGCAGGCGTCCAAATAGCGCTTCATGCCATCGGAGATGCTGCTATCACCATGGCAGTCGACATGCTCGAGAAGTACGGCAAGCCTGGTGCGCGACACAGAATCGAACATCTCGAGGTCTCGTCACCGGAAGATGCAAAGCGCCTGGGTAAACTGGGCCTCACAGCTTCCATCCAGCCCGTCCACGCAGATCCCGCCATCCTTCGCGCCTGGCCACGCCTCATCGGCGACCGTCGCGACCGCGCATTCGCATACCGCGAGTTCGCCGACTCAGGCGCCCTGCTCGCCCTGGGCAGCGACAGTCCCACCGCGCCGTGGAACCCTCTTCACAACGTCTACGTCGCCGCGACACGCCGCTCAGCGCGCGAGCCGGACTGCGAGGAGGTTGTCAACGAGCACTTCAAGCTGGGCGTGTGCGAGGCGATTGTGGCAGGGTCGCAGGGCGCGGCGAAGAGTGTCTTCCAGGACGATCGTGTGGGAAGTCTGGAGGTGGGCAAGTTTGCAGATGTGGTTATTGCGGATATGGAGTGGGATGCAAAGACGTTGCTCAAGGCGGAGATCAAGGAGACGTGGTTTGCTGGGAGGAGGGTTTGGAGCGCGGGTGAAGGGAAGGCGATGCTGTGAATGTTGGATTGCTGAGTGTGGTGTTTCGGGGAGTACAAAATGTGAGATAGTATAGTATAATGGCTGTTTTGCTAGAGGTGTCTGGTGAATTGTATTGCATGTTCAAGATCAAGCCTTGTCTCCCAAACAGTTCATTCTTGTCCCTTGTGAATCGTGATAGAGACTGAAGATTACTCCAACGACAATAATTGTCGCCATGACGCTTTCCAAGCCGCTATCCTTATCATCTGACCATTGATGTCATTCCAGCTCGAGTCTCTATCTCGACATATGACGCCAAGCTATCTCAACCATTGCATACTATCTCCAAACCTAGCATCTTATCTCACATTTCACATCTCGCACATAAATCTAGCCTCCGCCCTTCCCTGTCCCCAAGTTCCCCGCGGGAAACAAAGCACACACAGTCGGCAAACCTGACCCGGTAGATAACACTCTACGCCTAAGCTAGTAATCCCCTCACCCTTGCTATCGCAGTATCGCTGCCCCTCCCCCAATATCCTGGCTAGTGGTATCTATCCAAACCTCAATTCCCCACCAGAGATACAGTATCATGACTTTCTCCACCTGCACCCCAGCGCTTCCCCGGATATCCCAGGAACTAGGTAGAGGGCCATGAATCGCTCCCATGGGTCGATTACCACCCCCCCTCTCGTTAGTATGACGGAGGGAAGCTCAAAAGGGCTCCTTGTCGCTGTTGGTTTTCCTTTTTGAAATGGTAGGAAGATATTCTTTTCTGAAATCATCTCCCCCCTCTGCTTAAACATACATCTCCATCATGGCAGACAACAAGACTCACGACATCGAGGTTGAGAAGAAGTCTCAGCCTTGCGACATCAACGACGATGTCGAGGCCGATATCAAGAACGGCACTGTCACAGATCTCGACGAGGCAGAGCTTTTCCTCCAGCAACATGGAATCGCCCACTCTCGTCTCAACGAGCTCATGTCTGATGAAGTAGCGCTTAAGAAACTTCGTCGCAAAGTTGACTGGACCTTGATGCCGTTGCTGTGCGGCACTTATCTCCTTCAGTATGTCGACAAGCAGGCTCTGGGCTACTCAGCTGTCTTTGACCTGTTCACCACAACTGGAATGACACCGGACGAATACTCGTGGATGGCGTCCATCTTCTACTTCGCCTACCTCATCGCAGAATGGCCCGCCTCCTATCTCACACAGCACTATCCCACCGGCATCATCGTGAGCAGTTTTGTCATCATCTGGGGCTCCATCCTCTGCCTCACAGCCGCCTGCAGCAACTTCGCCGGCCTTGCGGCATGCCGCTTCCTCCTCGGAGCTTTTGAGGCCGTCATCACACCCGCCTTCATGCTCATCGTCTCGCAATGGTTCCGCCGAGAGACCCAGCCCTCGCGTGCCGGTCTGTTCTACTGCTTCAACGGTTTCGGCGCCATGTTCGGCGGCATCATGTTCTACGGTGTTGGCCAGGCCAAGGGCTGGGCTGTCTGGCGCACCATCTACGTCCTCTGCGGCGGCCTGACCATCTGCTGGGGCGTCGTACTTTACTTCTTCCTCCCCAACAACATCCTCACTGCGAAGCGCTACACGGTCGAGGAGCGCGCCATGCTTATCGCCCAAAGCGCGCGTAACAAAACGGGTGTGTTCAACCGCAAGATCAAGTGGAACCAGATCCGCGAGGTTTTCACCGACGCGCAGATCTGGCTGCTCTTCTTCTTTGTGCTCCTGAACGAGATCATCAACGGTGGCATTGCCAACTTCTCCAAGCTCATCGTCAAGGGCTTCACCAAGGACGCTCTCCTCACCACGGCGTATGGTATTCCTTATGGTGCCTGCAATGCCATCTTCATGTTCACTGGTCCTTATGTGGCGTCCAAGTTCAAGAACGTTCGAACAATCGTCATGTGTGTCTGGCTTACACCCACACTCATTGCCGTGATTCTCTTCTGGCAGCTTCCCCGAACCAACAAGGGTGGTCTGCTCGCTGGCTACTACATGGTATGCTCCCAAGAAAACACTCTCTTTGACGCCTTACTAACATATTCATAGTGCGCATCTTTTGTCGGTGCCCTTATCGTCGCTCTTCAAATGCCCGCCTCCAACGTTGGTGGCTACACCAAGCGAACCACAGCCACAGCCTTCGTCTTCCTCGCCTACTGTATCGGCAACATCATCGGCCCTCACGGCTTCATCGGCTCTGAAGCACCCATCTACCAGACTGGCTGCAAGCTCATTATTGGCTGCGTAGCCGGCCAAGTTGCCATCGCGATTGCTCTCCGTTTCGTGCTTATCCGCCGAAACCGTCTCCGGGATGAGCAGGGACCTGTCATTGAGGACGAGAACGCCGTGTTGCAGGATCTCACAGATTTTGAGAACCCCAACTTCCGATACTCTTATTAGTTAGCGATTTGTAATGATGTCATGTAATTAGAAATTGATCTTGTCAAGTCATGCAGTGCCCCATCCTTGTGATCGTGGACCCTTACCTACGTGCATAGGCTATACCCCAGATTCGGTGGTTCGGGAACCTGTGCTTCAAAATCTGGGGGATCCCACTTTCGTAATTGGTTTTACGTAAAGGAATTTGACTAAACGAACATGCAAGACAGCTGGTTGGTGATTCTGAGGTTGAGTGAATCCTGCTATTCTTGGCAAGCTGGAGTAAACAAGAACTAGTAAGGACGAGAATTGTTTCTCCGGACATAAGATTTGACTATTTCTACGGACGGTTTTCTACACTACAGACCATGCCTTAAATACTAGTATCCTTTTTAGTCCTCCCACTTGGAGGACACCCTCCACCAAAATTCACACTGCTCATCCCCCCATGTAAAGTCAAGCAACTCCGCCGGCTTTCCAACCCCTGTTCCCCCAGCTCTCTCATCATTTCCCCTCCCTAGCAGCATCGTCTTCCCTTTACCATTCTCAAAAGATGTCCACTGCGGGCGATGTGAGAATCCCCCCTTGATGGCATTTGGATCTCCTTTTGTGATGAAGCTAGTGCAGTACGCGTGGAACTGCCCGGATACTTCTTTCTGCGCTGGAGAAATCTCGCGGACTTCCTTGTTGAATGTTTGGTAACGCATCTGGTCGCCGTGGTTCGCGCCAAACAGAGCGGTTTTGTTAAGTGCCCAGTGGTATAGATATGCAGGTTGAGGAGAGTCGTGGAAAGTTGCCCAGATGACAGTTTGTCGCACTGGGCATGTATACGCGTAGTGGCCATAAGCAGTCTCAAGTCTTCGGTATTGAGATCCTACTCCTGGGATGTTACGTGTGTCAAGGTGAGGCGAATCTGGGTTGGTGGATGGATCAGGATACAGCTTCTCAAGCTCTGCAACTTCCGAGGTTGTAAGATGCGGCAAAAGGCTGCGGAAGAAATTGGTGAAGTCTTGAGGCTTATAAGCAGCTTGAGGAACATAGTATGCGCCCTCATTAGCTGCTGAGCCGGTCAAAATAGGAACTCTGTTGAACTTGCCAGACTTCCAGGCCTCTAGCGGTCGTCGAGAAATAACATCCCCGTCGATCACGGGCTGCCATGCCCAGCGGATAGAAGGATCTGAGCGAGCAAACACCTCTTTACCTGCATTGTCTACTGTCTCGGAGGGTAGACCGCGAAGACAAGTTAAAATCTTTGGATCTTTGAGATTCTTGAAATGTGAGCAGGGCGTTAGATCGAGGAGCTCGCGGAAGTGCTGGCTGTTGAGGGCTGCATCTGGAGGATGGACTGCACGAGCTGTATGAGCTCCAGAATCCATGATGGCTTTATGGAAGAGCTTTTTAGGCTGGTTGATGTCCATGATGAGGTGCCCAATCTATGCATGTTAGCGGTTATTCTTATGGTAACTCAAAAAGCACTTACACCGTGAGCTGCAGCGCTTAACCCCATGATAGTAACATCATCAGGGTCACCTCCAAATGCTCCAATGTTCTCTTGAACCCATTCAAGGGCCACATACATATCCTTCAGTCCAAGGTTCAACACTCCCTCCTTCGCAGTCAACTCTGTATTCAACCCGCCAAACACACCAATGCGGTATTGCATGCTGACAGCGATGTAAGGCTCCTCTGAGAAAGCAAGCATGGTATGCGAGTTGTGCATTCGTGCAGCACCACGATTAAACGCTCCTCCTGGGATAAGGACAGCAACAGGTAGCTTTCCCTTGCTGGGAGAATGGCCCTTCTTGCGCCAGACATTGATGGTGAGGCAATCTTCTGATTCATAATCAGGTCCGAGAATGGGATCTTTGAGGAAGGGAACGAGTTGTACGCCAGGACATCTTCAAAGATTAGCATTTATTTGGAATGGTGTAATTGGAACATACCTGGGTCCAAGATAGTAAGCCTCGATCGTCTCATTACTGGCAGCCACAGGCTCAGCTGGTCGAAATCGTCGCTCACCCACTGGGGGGATTGCATATGGAATTCCCATGAACCCCTCCAGCGGCTGCGGAAATGTTCCATCATCAACCCATTTTCCGATTATCGTCCCTTGCTTGATAGTTACAGATGGCACAGGCTCAGGCCCAGAAGATGATCGAAATACATCAGGATACGCCGTCAAGACAGCAGCGAGGATAACAGGCAGTGCAGCCAACCACGTCAACGACACGCCTTTAGAGCGAGTTTGTTCAGCCATTGCGATTGATCGATAACATCTTGACCAACTAGCCCAGACATATTCACGAAGATGCTATTTAGATAAAGAGCCAAGGATCAGCAGTTACGATACTTCTCCGGCTTTCCGTAGATTGACATCTAGTTCCCCGAAGCTGTACCTATCACTCCCAGCTTGGTAATTATAAGCCTCGCAAGTGGGACCTGCAGCGTTAGGTGCAGACTACGGTTGTTGATTTGGGACCCGTGGGGGACGATCGGGGGTCAAGCTAGGGACCGACAGGTATGATTGCGCTTATCAGATGAGGGGGAGTTGTCCGCGGGAAACTTGTCTGCACGAATGACGCTATCTGGCGGTGGCTGCATGGGCTTACTTGGAAATCCGGGGTAGCTTGTCGGATGCATGTAGGCTTAGGATAGGAGCTTGGACGACAGATACACAAGCCGCAAGCTACGGGATATCAGCAGACTAGAAAGCGCTAGGATATTGAACTGATGATATCGAAAGACTATGCTATGACAAGAAAAGCACATGCCAAAGTAATGTTCCCTCCCAACCCACGTATGCTATCTATCCCTAGAAAACGCCGTGCCAATGCCTAAATGACAATTCCACGTTGGGCCCATCCTCCTCTGCCCTTCCAAGCCCAGATCAACAATCCCACCGCAATCCACACCGTGACTGTCTCAGCCCAGTACGTCGGAGCATAGCACTGCGCACCATAGCAGAACAAATCACCCTGCTCTCCATCCTCGGGGGCAGCCTTTGAGTTGTTGGCTCCGTTCTGATACGTCGCCGAGTAGATGAGACCCCAAAAGGTCGATCCAGCCGCAGGAAGCATGCCGATGAGGCCGTAGTTGGTAGCAAAATTCTCCACGCCCCAGATGATCGTCACGATTAGAGGTGTGAGGCTGAAGATTGCTCCGTAGCCGGCACCGACAAGGCCTGAGACAAGCCAGAAGCGCTCGGCATGGTTCTGGACTAGACCAGATGACAGGATCAAAAGTCCCAGAGAAAGAAGAAATGCGAAAAACGCCATGAATGCTACTCGGGAGATGGAGAATCGACTGCTCACTGCAGAGCGGGTCTGTGGCCCTTGGACATGTTGTGTTTGGGGATACGGAGCCAGCAAGTCAGTTAGAGTCCCAATGAATATACGTGACGCGGTGTTGGTCACACCAAAGATAGACACGTGCGTCGCCGCTGAGGTGCGGTGACTCAAACCCTCCATCTCGGGTGGTGTAAGTGTACCAATAATTGTTCCGAGGTTATTAATAAAAGCCTCGCCTGGTCCGACGATCAGAAGGAACGCCAGAGCAAATGGCCACATGGTCCGATCAGCCAGGAACGAACGCGTTTCAGCGTTGAGAACCCAGTTCTTCTTCCACTTGGCCGTGTCTTTCGACGGGTCAAGCAGCGCTGAGTTCTCCGTATCCTCGCCGACCGTACCGTAGCTCCGCTCGAGCAGGGAGCTGCCGTCGAGCAGCCCGCTCTGCTCCAGCTCCTCGATCGCCTCGTCGATGAGGTCGTCCTCGTCAACAACCCGCAGCGTGAATGTCCCGAGAAGGCCCATGGCGGCCGTGAGGACCGCGAGGAAGATGAAGAAACGGAACACATCCAGGTCACCCTTGGATCCGTCTGCTCGTGTCTCAGAGAACAGACGGGTCCCCGCTTGACTCAGCCACATGGGACTCAAGCCGAAACAAGTAATCGGAGTAGCGAGCGCCAGACCTCGGTATCGCCCTTTTCCAAAGTTCTTTGCGCATGACGAAACGGCGGCCATGTATAGAGAGCAGGTCGCGATACCGACGCAGACAAACGCGAACATCATGAAGGGGAGCGACCAGTCGCCATTGACTCGATGGTGCGGATGACTGCGGAATTCGAGATCCAGCTTTCTATACACGCCGGCCGCGAGGCCATATCCAGTGCCAAACAGGATTCCTCCCGTGAGAGCCAGCGGCTTAAGACCGACGCGATCGCAGATATATCCGATGAGCGAAATAGGCAGGTAGAGCGCGACAGAGCCAGCGATAGCGACAGCGTTGACCTGGAACTGAGTGTAGTGCAGACGAGATTGCAAAAGCGGCGCATAGAGGGAGAAGACGACGATGGAGCCACATGCGAGGGCGATGATGTTCGCCGATACGAAGGCGGTCAGCCGGATAGCATGTTTTTCTTTGCGTCTTCGTTCGCGGATTTCGGCGATGGAGTCGCTGTCGCTGTCTGAGGCGTAGACTGAGCTGCGCGTGGAGAGTTGGTCGGCGTCGGGGCGCGATGCGTCGTCCAGCGCGGGGGACGACATGGCGAGGGCTGTAGGGGTTTGAGGAGGAATGTTAGGACAAGGTCATGGCGGGAAGAGAGGTTTATAGAGAGAATGAGTGTGTGAATCACGTCAAACTGGAGTAGCTCCATCGCGATCGCACGTCATGGGTCATGCTTCAAATCTGACCCCACAATTTACCTCCGACGCCGGTCGGACAAAATTCCGGAGGCAGTCACAATGCAGTGGTTGTGATTGCCATTGTTCTCTGTTTGAAGTGACAAGGAAGGGGCCTGGCATGTTTCAGCAGGGTATGAGACTCAACAACTAAAAATAAATGCCAACCTAGATTACAACTCGTTAGGAAAACATTGAAGTTACAACGCTCAGTTCTTATTTTTTTGGTGCACGATACGATACTTAAGTTGAGCAGCCAACCTTCATGAACACTCCAGTATTGAACAGTACAACAAGTAACTTGAAAGCTATCAAGAGTCTCAAAGCAAACCATCATCATGGATCAACCATCGGTTCCGGAAACGGCCATCCCTCGACTTGATAATCTTCTCATCGTTCTAACGAGAGAAGACATGATATATCTGCGCAACAGGATCGACAGCATCTTGGCCGATGGACCTCGCCTAGAGAAATTACCAGTAGAGATCATCACAAACATCCTCTTTTATCTCGACTATGATGCATACCTATGCTGTACCCGCACATCCAAAGAATGGAGAAATATATGGACACAGAAAGACCTCCGGACCGACGTGCTGAAATATTTCTTTCCGGGTCTTAGGGAACTGTACCCGAATGAATCATCTCACGGTCTCTATTCGAGGGGGAGACAGATGCATCTCAAGTGGCGACAGCCTCATTTCAGCTACACCTGGAAGCCATGGAGTTCAATCACACCAGAAGGCTTGGCCCGGCGTGTCCCATATCCGTTTCTATACAACAAGGGAAAGTTTGTCTGGCAACAAGGACCGTTTACATTCAACGTTGGAAATTTCTGTACAGACCAGTGGCGGCAATTCGTGCCACCTAGAGCTGTCATTCAAGGCGAAAGATACCAAGCTGCGGCTACCAGCGACATGCTCCTTGTCCTGTACATGGTCAATGGACAGACGAACACAGTGTGAGTGCTGTTTGCCGTCAAGTTTTGACTTTAGTACTGACAGACTCAGATCTATTGTTCATCTCGAGACTGGGGCATGGAGAAAGCTGTTTCTGCCCTCGCCGCTTCACCACGCGTATGTGGATTTCAGAACTGTCACCTTCGTGATGCGAACTGGTAAGATCTTGCAGTTCACCTGGGGTAGTTCTTTGGTACGGCTCGACTTCACGGACATAAACAACTTTCTTAGTGAGTCTGATGCGATGTTTGGAGGCCTGCCCAAGATCTTACCTCATCCTACGAACGATAACGTGATGTTTGCAGTTTGGGCGTACTCCCATAAGGCGCAACAAGGTAATTCCGTCAGGTTATGGCATCGAGATTTGCAAAGGCTGATTCTGGCAGACAAGCGACTGATCAGCTTCGTACTGGCCAAGTTTGAAGATGGTCAGAACGTGTGGAATACCAGTAAATCGATATCGCTCCCAAACCCTCTACAAAATCCACAACCGGACTGCAAAGACTTCACTTGGACCGCATTATCTTTTACTTGTCGAAAATCTGACAATCGTGGCACGTTTTGTCTCGGGTTGTATCGCTACCAGGGCGCCGAGACAGGCAAAATTGTGCTATGCTCTTGTTGTGATCCGCGGGAGAGAAGAGGAGAATGGGGAGCTGTGACGTTCAATGTCTTGACAGAGACCTTTGATCATCACGAATACTGCTCGCCGTGGCCTGACGTTCTATGGGATGGTGGGATCTATTCTGAAGCTCGGGAGCGATACGAGACAAGGCTGGTGGACGCACATATCTGGAACAACGACCTGGTACTATCTCTGAGCCACCCATGCTCCGGAATTAGAGACCAGGAAGTGGGTGTTTTGGATGTACGAGCGGTGCACCCGACTGGGAGTAATCAGGCACCTTCACCACGATTCGAAACTAAGATAGTGTCAAGCTGTGCTCGGCAGTTCAGGACTCAGGTCTTCCAGGATGATGACTATGTTATTGTACCTCTGCTCGGTGGCGTGGCTCTTTCCAGGCCGTCTGAGACACCAGCAGATGCCATGGCCGATTATACTGTGCTAATGGATCAGGATGAACGCCGGCCGCTTTCCTACTGTGCATGGGAAATGACGGAAATGATCGAGCTGAAACATGACGAGGTGGGCAGCGGGCTGAATAACCGGCTAGAGAGACGGCGACATGAGAGACAGCGACATGAGAGACAGCAGCAACATGAGAGACAGCAACGTGAGAGACAGCAACGTGAGAGACGTTATGCGTAGACAGAGATCTCCGTTTGAGATTCTTTCGTGTGCCTTGGTATGGAGGGAATTCTGTGATGAATAAAAGTTATGATGATGATGCACACGAATGAGCTGGCTGGAGACAAGGTTATAACTTCAGGCATTCATAGAGCATACAGCTGAGCACCAAAAGAGAATGAAAATAAGAGAAAGGGTACGAACACGCTAAAGTTTATTTTAACCTCCCGATTCTGTAATCTGGGTCACTTCAGACCACCAGGCTTTGATTCCTTCCACATCACACCAATTCAACTCCACCGGATTCTCAAACCACCACCGTCCATTCTTGCGATCGCTCTCATACTTCTTCAGACTCCCACCATCAAAACGGTGGTTCTTGACTCCCACTAGCAGAACTACACTACCAATCCGAGGGCCGAACTGCTCAGGGTCGAGGAACACAGTTAAATGCACCTGTTTGGCCGTAGAGGGGTCGACGAGCCGTGCTGTCCTCTGTCTGTAGGGTGGCAGGTTCGATGGCTCCAGATCTGAGAGGGACGCAATGATGGCGAGGACGTTGCAGGACCAGTTTTGCTTGTATGGTAGATGCGGGATCGATCGTAGAGTGGTCAGCTTGAGAGGTGTTTGGGGATTGTGCCAATCGCGTGGGAGGGCAATTGGTTGCTTGGACGTTGGTGTCTTTTGTGGTGTCTTGGGTTTCGGGGCATGCATCAGAGTTTCGAACGCCTCAAAGGCTTCCTCGACGACTTCTTCGTCGTCGTCATCAAAGTCCATATCTTGTTGGGGTTTGGAGGGCTCTTCCAGCTTCTCTTCCAGCTGCTCCGGTGGGTTCTGTGTCGGCTTGGCATCTTGATCATTCTGAGTTGCCGGGTCTGGGTATTGCTGTGTCATGAGTTCATCTTCCTCCTGGAGTATCCGATACGATTCATTCCAGCCGATAGTGATCAGGTCATCCACGACCAAGGTAACCATACTCTGTCCACGGACATCCTGCCACTTGGCGTGGAACGTCTTGCATCGAACATAGGCCCCTAGAGCAATATCTCCCGTCTGCACAAATCGATGCATGTCGCTGCCCAAAAGGGCTTGGATGCACAGCGCTCCATCACCAAGGACAATTCGAATGGCCTGCCATCTTCCTGAGCGCGAGACGGAAACTCGATCAATACCCTCGACGAGAAAGATGGTCTCAGGGACACAATAGCGCGTGCGAAGGATGTCGTGCACTACTGGTACAAGCTCAAAGGGTTCGCCCAAAAAAGTGATGGCGGTAGGGTCGAGCCTCACCGATTCGTCAGGCATGTGTGATGATCCATTTGGTGTTTGTTTGTGTTTCTGAAGCACAAACAAAAGGGAAGGTATCTCACGACCGTGAATGAAGTCACTATGCATTTATCCACTATTCACTCAAAGCGGGGTTTGTCCCACGACGGATTATTCTGTCACTTCAACACCAGCTCAAAATGGACAGTCCATATGCACGAGAGCTTACTGTAGCAATTGGGGCCTTGCAGAAGGCGGCTCAGTTGAGTCAGTCCATCGTTGCAGACAAAGACAAGGGTGCGATCGAGAAGGACGACTTGAGCCCTGTGACAGTCGCCGACTTTGCTGTGCAGGCGCTGCTTACGGCGACGATCAAGCATGCCTTTCCCGAAGATCGGGTAGTTGGCGAGGAAGATGCTTCGGATCTTAGGCAGAATTCTGCTCTGATGGAGCGCGTTTGGGGGCTTCTTGGCCGTATCGCGGAGGATGAGGACACGCCTTCTCTGTGCAAGCTACCAGCTACGCGAGAGCAAGTGTGCGATCTTATTGATGAGTGCGGAGCTAGTAGCCCTGCGTCAACTGGACGAACATGGATTTTTGATCCTATTGATGGCACGAAGACATATCTACTTGGCCAGCTTTACGCTATCAACATGGGTCTTTTGGAAGATGGCGAACAGGTCGCTGGAATCGTGGGGGCGCCTAATCTGTCGATTAATGCGAAAGCGCCACTCAAGAATGAGGATATTGATCCTACCGGAGAGGGATGTATCTTCTTCGCTGTTAAAGGCCACGGTGCTTTCATCCGGCCTCTTCGCTCTGATCAACCCAGACGATTATCCACTCAGAGTGCCAATCAAGTCAGCTTCGTCACCAGCGCCACCATCGTCGACTCAGCCCTCAATGGCATCCACGATATCGTCGCCTCTCGTCTCAACGCTCCGTATCCAGGCAGTGATCTCGTACCCTGGGTTCTTCGGTGGGCTGTTCTGGCCATGGGTCTTGGCAACACCACGGTCTGGGTGTACAAGCGTCGAGATCGCTACGCCAAAGCTTGGGATCACGCTGGAGCTATGTTGCTATTTGAGGAGGCCGGTGGAAAGATTACGGATGTGCATGGGAAGAAGATTGATTTGACTGCTGGGAGGAAGATCAGTGCCAACTTTGGCTTTGTGGCGGCACCGAAGGATATTCATGGGCGGGTTTTGGAGACGGTGCATGAGGTGCTGCGGGAGAAGGGCAAGGAGGAGTTTTTGAAGTGATGAAGGGTATGGTGTAAGTCAAAAGGGGAGTTGAAGCTGGACAAAGTAACAAAGTTATAGGAATATTACTTATCTGGCAGGTCACCGTTGCTGTATTAGTTCAATAATTTGCCTTCTCTATCTTGACGAAGCATATAAGATCCGAGGGGCTCATTGTGTTTGTCTGTGTGCTTGTTTGAATGACCTTATGGGACTTCAATGCCCACAACGCAGGCCCGTTCGACCGATTGAACCCACTTGTAAAGACACACAACCGTTTACATGAAGTTTGCGGTACTTGAAGGTATATTCCAAACGCCCCTACGTAACATAGCGACACTGCGATATTCCTCGTAGTTCCATCAATTGCGCAAACGTCCATCTTTTGTTCGTTTGCGTGAGTGTATATCTGGGATATAAAAGACTACCTCTTGCTACAAGATATGTCTTCTTCTTTCCGATCTCATCAGTAGAGCTCGATACCTTCTTCCCAGACACCAATCTGACTACGAAGCCCAGAAACACTTGTCTCGTTGTCTATCTCTCAAAATCTTTACATTGAACTGCATCGTCTCCATGCCTTCCAACAAGTCTACCGCCGAAAAGGTCCGCGAGGAACGTGAGCTTGCTCGTAAGAACCGTAAGCACTGCCTCATTTTAGTACAACTATCCCTTCCTTGGCTTATCAATGTTAGTTCCTCCTGTTCGCTACGATATGTCCCTCCTTCGCAAGGCTATCAACTTGCAGACCAACACGAGCGCCAATGGGGCCAGGGAGCCTGTCCAGTCTTTCTTCGACTCTGAGACAGATGATGGGGGTGATGGAAAATGATCCCATGGAGGTTCCACTGGATATGTTCAATCCGTTTGATCATCCTTTGAGCTCATGTGGGGATGTTGGTCGGATGGAAAGTTGATGCAACCAGTTGGCATGGACACCACAAATGGCGAGTGATAGCCAAGTCAAAAGGGATGACTCGGAGGTCTCAGTCTGCTGGGGAGTCTGAGGAATAAATCAGGATGTGTACCATATCAATGCTCGTGGAGTGTTATTTGACCTTCCCTGACCTTTGTTCGTGATCATCCTATTTTGAACAGGAGCCTAGTACCTTCTGTGTCCTACTGTACCTCCATTCCACTGTGTGTGTTCGATTCGAGTACTTACTGGATGCATAGATGGTGAACAAACCAACCGTGGACTCGTGTAAAGCTCCTTTCACACTAGCTGTCTTCCTGCCCATCAGCACCTTTAGAGACTCTGAACTAGGTAGCAATACACTGCATACTACTAACCTACTTGACTACCTTAGTAGTAAGGTATCCATGCCCATCCGGTATCAAGTAACCGTTATAGGTCATGGTAAACAGGGGATGGGTTGCCACTGGCTGACACGAAGCTGAGCACTGGCGGGCAGCTGCTCTTGACAAAAACCAGAAGTGGCCGCTTGCTTTCCCCGGAATTCCATCGAACAGATAAATGCAGTGACGTACTGCGAGTGGGTCAGTTCCTTTTGTTTATCTCTCCCCTCCTCCCTCATCTCGGGGATACTCTCTTCTCCTCTCCTCTCATCATCTACTCCCAAAACAATATTTTTATCATCCTCACTCCTCCTCAGACTCCAGCCCTCTGCTGCCAGTGCTGATCATATCATCGTGAGGAAAGACCACCTGATGTCGACATCGAACCCACCTGCAACATTCGCAGCAAGCTCCGCTGCTTCCTGAGAAGGTATAGTTCTGCTCTCTTCGCATCCCCATTGTCAGCCCAAGTCATCCATCTGATCAGGACAAAGCGTCTGTTCTGTCGCCTCTTTTCACTCCTCTCGGTTCCCCTGTTGAGGCTTTGCACCCTTTCCCCCTCCGTTTCTCAAACACTCTAGTATGTCCTTCCTTTAAACCTTCCCGATAAGCAAGCCCGAACGTGAGATGGAAGTTTTCAAATCACCTTGCAGCACATTCATCGGCCCTATTTGAGCAAAGACTTTGTGCTTATACATGTGCTGACTTCATTATCTAGCACCGACTGCAAGCTCATCACCCAAGAGATGGTCGACCAGATCTGCAAGAATCTCATCGAACACGGTGACGGCGATGCCCTCATCTGCCTCGCTCTGAGCAACTCTTACTTCTTCCGTATGGGAAGGCTGTGATACGCCTATTCCAGAGGTCGCCTTCTTGCCTTTTGCGAAAAGGGGATGCGTTCTTAGTGCCAGATCTATTCTTCAACTTTGGGGTGTTGCTATGGCTACAAGAACTATCTCAATCCGGCATAAAAGAGTGCTATACACTCTTATGAGGTAAGGTCGCGCAGCTATCAATAAGATGAATATTTGCTGACAATGATAGCTCATGATTGATGCATCAGGGAAACTGCCATGACAGCGAAGGCACTGTTGCTACCGTTGCAATAAGAGCTTCGGTGGGTTTGGGTCTATAGCAAACGGTTGCTGTCATGGTCGCAATGAAAGCAACGTTGGCTTCTTGGCCGTGTTTTCGACTGTTGCTACCGTTGCAATGAGAGATGTGTTGTGCTCCGGGTCATTAGACGGGCTGCTATGGGTGCAGGTGTTAGGATCTTCACCAAAACTTGGAAATAGAGACAGACGACAGCGACAGCAATATCTCTGACTCGCAACTCAGAAGCAGGAGCAACAAGCTTTGATACAGAACCAGATATTAATACGAAAGAGAAGAAACATGAAGTCAGTCAGCGACTTAAAGCTTCTATGAGCTGTCCCTTCACTCCCATGGTGAATCAATTCAGTTCTGTTGATACAATACGGCATCGAAGATCATCCCAGGCGCACGTCCCGGGCACGATTTGATACCAGATGTATATCATGGGTGATAATAACTGGTCACGGCTATCCGCTACTTAGAGATCAACGCAACTACCTCTTTGGCTGGTGTGATTGAGGGGAGACAGTGGCTGAAGAAAATGCGAGCACGTCTGGTATTGGCAGAGGCTGGTGTACACGGTGTTGGCGTCTTGAACAAGGAGCGGAAGAAGCAGCCGGATTCCCACTGCATCTGATCATCAGAAACATGCCATCTCATCGATGTTCCGTGGGTTGTGTAAGGTCCTACAAGAGGAGAGTCGTTGCGGTTTGAATCCTTGTTTCAACCCGAAGGCTACATCTTTCCCAGCCCTCGCCAACCTGTGCAATCCTAGGATCACTACCATCACATCACCGCCGACTGTTTCCACTACCTCTTTTTCACAATATTCCTTACTCTAATACCTGTCAGGGCCTCTGGTGATGCTGGACTTGCTCTGCTGAGAGTTGGTATCTATAGCTCTTATTGTGGTACTTTTATTGTCGTGCTTAAGATGACCCTAGAAGGAGAGGATAAATGATCGCATGTTCTTGGAGTATGGTATCATTCTTAACATCCGAAATTCCAAGTTTTGTGTTCGTCCGTCCGCTGACTGCTGAAGCACAATCGCACAGGTGCGGATAATTACTAGTCTTACAAACACTATTTTACAGACGCAAATCAAACGGACTGTAAAGCGAGTCTACGAATGTCTACTTGAACCATGGAGAAAATACCACGAGTTACTAGTCAGGTCGGATGCCAATTGAGTCTTAATTAATTGCCAGCCATAAAAAACATACCAAAAGTCACGCATTGGTACATGGTAAATTATTACATCTACCTAGGGTTGCCAACAAGCTTTCGCCACGAGAGTCTTACTACTCGAGTATCTGTGCCACGTTTCTTCCTCGGTTGAACAGGCAGATCCATACTCTCAAGGTAGAGATGGTGAAATGGGAGGAGCAGGTAGCCCGTTCTGATTGACCTATCTCGATGCGCCATCCTAGTACATCAACCCAGAGTTCAAGGCTGCGTTCGGATGGTAGCAGAGAATCGTGGGCTGAGCGAGTTTCCATCAAGAAGATCAAAGACCCAATATTTAGCTTGAATACCTATGGACTGACTTCTGCATTCGGGCTCGTTCGCTTCTTCTGAACTGTCGAACCTGGGGTGTCGATGTCAACTCAGCTCGGTGGTCGAACGGCCTGATGGTTCATGTTTGGTGTTTCCACTCGGCGTGGCGGCAGAGAGATAGTATGTGTTTGTGGGCGGAATGAGTGTGATGCAGAAGAGAGAGTTTGAGACATGTTTCAGCTCTTGAGTGGAACAGGATTCACTTCCCCCTTGAAGACCTCGTTCACCCATTCGACCTTCTTTTCCTAGCTGTTACGCCAAGCCTTGTGGTAAGGCTTCGACTTGAATGCCTCGATGAAGGAGGTGTCGGTCTCGAGAATTGGTACCCTTCTGCAAGCCTTCTTTCCAGGCCTCTTAGGCTTTCAAGCTGCGGTGTGAGGTTGTGATTCCGACGTCTCAGCCCTATCCCGCACAGTATCAGAAACTCATGGCCAAAGGCGATCTTTACAGTTTGACCGAATTGGGATTATCCCGTCTGATGCATGGAGATGACCGAAGCTTGCGTCGCAGCATGGGCTTCTTATTTCGATAGCAGGATTCATTGTGTAGGTGGTAGCTGCGAAAGAGGTTGGCGATGTGGACCGAAGGGTAGGGGTTGGTTGACTGACTACAAGCAGTCGCAAAGGAAGATTGACAAGTGGTTTGCTTGTTGTGTTGAATAGGTTGTGGGATGAAGGAGGAAAAACGAGTCTAGCTTTTGTGCGTACAGCTGTGTGATATATATACCCATCCTAATTAAAGTTTAGTTGTCGTGTGCGACTTCCATTGCTTGGCTTTATTGAGTTCTGACCTACCTGGAGCATATCCCTAACATTCAATTTCCCTTAGCTCTTCGTCCTTACTGCTGATAATCTCCTCAAGAGAAAAGTTGGAGGGGTGGACCTCTTTGTCGATAACTTCAAAGCAAAACCTTGAAGCCGTTGCTGAAATGCGGAAACTTTGTATTACTACTTCTGTGGGATTTCCAACGATCTGATGTTGTCTCTTCATATACCTACGGCATTGACTTGGCGTGGTAAAACAACGATGACAATCCTCCTGGGTGCATCTTAAACCACGAGTCGGGTGTAAGCGGGTGGGTTCCGGTAATCGCATCCCGACATTGTCGACTTCTTCTATCGCTCCTCTCTACTTTACGAATAAAGTCTAATATAGGAGGCCTCGGGGAAAAGTATCCCTAGGGCCAGCAATTTCTCTGCTTGTCTCCATCACGCCGTACTCTTCAGTTCGGATACCCCGGTGTACCAGAAGTCGCCCATGGTACAGATCAGTGTGTTCAACAAGACACATTTCGGACAGGTCCCCCAGGTTGCCTCCCATCTCTAGCACAATAAAGGCACAGGTGAAGTTCAGTTCGCCGCGGTCCTCACTCCCCTCTTGGAGGTCTTGGTCCACAGTCCACACAAGAATGCGGGTTGAGAACTCAATGGCTAGCCGGCGTAAGTTACCCATGCTCTTCAGACTGTTGATGAACTCTTGCACGTTGTTGGCAAACCCTTCCTCGCTTCGCACTGAACTGTGTCTGATATGTGAACGCGGATTTCCCTCGGCCAATATGAGGCATTCGAGATTGGCGAAATCTCGGAAACATACTTGGTCACCCTGGAGTACGTTGTTGGGTGTAAACTTCCAGCAATCAAGCACAGGGTCGCGCATCCTAACCCGAAGTTTTTGGATGTCAGGAAGATGCCGGCCTAAGAGGTTCAAATGGCGGTCTTTGAGATCGCCGTTTACGTCAACTGCCCGGATGTTCGCTCCATGTAGACTTGTTTGGAGCAGTCGCTGGAAGACCGGATTGGGGAGGTCAACCCTCAAGTGCGTAACCGCAGTCCAACGACGTGCGGTCTTTGCTTGGATCTGAAGAGCTTTTTGCTCGTTGCTAGACAGACCATTCACTTCCAGTCCCAAGGCAAAAACCCGGGGGAACTTGTGAATCGCGGAAAGAATGAGAGAGGGAGTCAACCCATCATCCTCTTGGTGGTGGTTGTCGATCGTGTCGGTCAAGATGACGAATGAAACTGAGCTATAATCCGAATCAGTTACCAAGAAATGCAATAGAAAGGCCTTGCGCCTACCGAGCATGTTTCTTGATCTCCTGGATTCTCGGAGTGTTGTTGTTTGCCAGGAAATTCAGCAACATCGCTGTAACTTGTCGTCGGTTACCTTTGAATTCGACGACCTTGAATATTCGCCTAATAAAGGCATACCAGATCAGAGAGCATGTCTCCGAGATATTAAGCTGATCTCTCACACTTAAATTGGATGCTACTTGGTCTAGCATCTCCGCTGGTAGATCGCGGAGACTCATCTTCTTGACGTTGCTTGTAAAAGAGAAATCCATTGACAATGGAGAGAAAGCTAGGATCAAGAGTAAAGGTAAGCAAACGACTTGCCAGTAGAACTCGAATAACAAGTCTGCCTAATTGAATAAGCGGGAAGGAATATACTTGGCGGTAGAGGTTGAACATTGTTGACGGTGCCCGCCAGTGCTCAACGCTCTTGTCGGCATGACAAACTAGACATTGATAATTCTAGCATCATGCTAGGATCGACCGATTTATCTAAAGAGGCGGCAGACAACCCGGAATGCCTTCTCTTTCTTCTGAAGAAGAATGGTGACTTGATGAGCTGGTCGAATGGTGTAAGAATATTGTCCGCTTTGCGTCGACACGTGTCGAATACTTACATTTGGATCCAGAAGGACAGGCTTTGACAGTTCGCTGTCAATATAACATACAACACATTGCCGAGTCCCATTCTGTTTTTGACGCTAGGTTATCTATAAGTGAATTGGAGCCATGTGGTCGGTAACTATAAGATTCTATACTGAAATGCGCCGAAAGTGCCATAGTAAGCTGGTAGACAAGGTGAGCTTCGGCCTCTTATTCATTCCCTCGAAATAGTCTTGATATCGATGCGAGTATCAAAGGTGAATTCATGCCAGACGGGGTAGGCACCATGATCTGGAGGTCTTGTTTGGTATAAGTTGACACTTCTTATTTACTGCGGAGTTGCTGCAGAAACGACAGCAACCTCTATATCTGAAGAAGGGGATCAGTGTCTACTATCGGGTGAGAGACTACAAGAATCTTACATTGGGGTATAAATGAAAGGCAATTACGACACAAGTCAAGTTGATTCCACAGCGTATGCGTAGTGAGCGCTTGGAAAGCTGATGATGTAAAAGCTTGCCGTTCTATTGGGTATTAGCTTCAACATAACTTGCAGACGTGATGATTAGTGGAGATTGTACTTACTGTAAGATCAGTCGTAAGTATATAGTACCAGCTCATTGCTCGAAGCTGATAGGGGGTTGATGATGAACTCTTTGTGGTTGACTGAAGATGAATTGGGGGGATTGAGTGGGAAAAGGAGGTCTTTATAGAAAGAGACGGACCATTCTGCCAGGCGTCATGGAGCCTGGCTTTGTCATTTTGCTCCTGGTGTTTTCATCGCCGAGTGCTCGCTTGATTGCAGCACTAGTGTAAGTCTCAAAAGGCGCACACTCGTTTTGAGTACGCGTTTCGCTGTCTTGGATCATAATTGCTGTCGTAATCATATGGCGGAACACCAAAATGGTAGCACGATTGTCAAACGAGCGCGGTCCGTAGTGGACAAGGGTTGAAAGACCAATCTACAAATATGAGTGGATTGCTTTTTTATGTCACTTTGTTTACATTATTGTTTGGTGGTAATGAAGTCACATGCTCAGACAACAATCGTTGAGAGAAGATAACGAAGACATACAGTTCCGTGCAAGTCCCAACAATGAGCCAGCGAGAGATGTACAATAGAACAGATAAATAGAATACATCATAATTAGAAGACTTTGAATGTGATTTTAGGATAAGATTACATAAAATTCTACAAATTAAAAAGAGCTTGTTATTATTTAGATAATCTTACATAAAATCTGGAATAGAGGAAATTATCGGAGCTTTTACACGCCCACTGCAGCCTGCCTGGAAGGCTTCCGTCACAGGATGCGATCGCAGTGGGGGTAAGAATAAACTGAGAAGAAAACAATGAATAGAAGATGGTTTGCTGAATTATTATCGCTTAGTTCTTTCGGTGATTTACCAGGCGTGAATTCGGTTCTCATTTGTGGCCATGATTTCCAGATGACGATTGTGAGATTGCACAACCAGAGGCTTTGAACAAGTCCTTAAGTGGATTTCATCATGTTTTCGCCCGGTCAATTTGTGTTTGTTTCTGAAAAAGATGTCTCCATTTCGTTTTGACTCTTGTTTGTTACCGCCAACTTAATTCATCTTTCAAGCAGTCGAGGATTCATCCCCAGGGGAGAATCTTACCTTCAACTTATGCGTTTCTACGAATGATGATTCGCCTCTCGTAATCACCTTTTCCTCTTCAAGGCGAAATAGCGTTCTTAAGGTTTTAGCTTGAGCTTGGAGGTATTGTCAGAAAGTAATCCTGAAAGTGCCTTTTCTGGCGTATACGTATCACCCCAGAGGTAAAACTCAAAGCCTTTGCCGAAGATGACTGAAGAAAAGGGCTTCCCGCACAAAACAAAGTTTCTGTACGCTGCAGGTATAAATTGCTGTCCATGGTGCCGGATCATAACGTAAATCTTTGCTCTACAGATGCGGTTCTTGTCCGAACCTAATGTCGCTACAGTATGACTCGTGGAATTAAGCGCCAACAATGGCTGCTTGGATTTGGGAAACAGGGGGTAGAACGATGATGATGAACCAATCCCTTGGTTAGAGGTACTTTTCCTCTTCTTGGAATAAGATTGGAGATACTGAGTTCGAGATGTTTCTCTTTTCTCCTTTCCTGTTTCTCTTTTTCTTGCTGTTTCGCTACAAGACCCTTTCATCTATTTGATGTAAGTCACCCTGGTTGATTGCGTCGGCCGTCATTGCTGTCTGGAAAGTATTCCTACAAAAAGCTGATGTCTAGTCTCCCGTATCATGTCCGTAACTGCTCTAAAGAATTCTACCCCTGCGGAAAATCACGATTGAACGTAGGAAAGTCTTCAATTGGGCAACTTTACCCCCGCGTCTTTGGCAAGTTTCAAGATCTCATTTGTCACAGCCCCAACATCATGACTCTTGATTGGTATCCGGTGCCCACCGTCCCATTCTACCAGAGTTGTAGTGCCCGTTTCGCAGTACTTTTCCATGAGGATTCTATGATGCTCCAGTCCAGGGTCTCGAATCCCATGGACGTGCAACGTTGGGATACTCAAGACGTGTTCACCCTCGTTCGACTCGGGCCAGTCCTTGAACTCGGAACTCAACAGCCCTGCGTCAACAATTCGTGGTGTATGCTCGAGGCGATCGTCCAATGTGATCAAAGGCCCTCTTCCAGCCATGAGGACTCCAAACTTGAACTGTGTCAAAGCTTCTTGTGCTCCAAACTGCTCCGTTACTTTCTGCTGCGTCCATAGTAAGCTCGCCGCGATCTTCGCGCCCTGAGAAAACCCCATTATGCCTATCCACTCTCCGGTGCCGGGGTCGCTATCCATTGCCTGGCGGGTCTGGTTCCTGAGCGTCTCGGTGGCAACATCGGACTCGATCTCTGGATGGTCAGGCTCCCAACGAAGCCATCGTCGAAAGGGTCCATATTCGCCGTACACGGCTACGATGTCCGGATGAGGGTCTGAGATGAACGGCGCTTGCATGAAAACGAGACGTAAAGAGCTTTTGAGATGACTTATGAGTGCGCGACATTGGGCCTCGAACACTTGAGCGTTGACACCTCCGCCATGAAGACAAAGAATGCGGGGGAGATGGCGAGTCTCCGGGCTGTTGGAGGGCTCTGTTTGTGTCATTTTCGGATCGAAAGAGTCCCTGGGGGATATGCAGAAACTGCGAGTCGCACGATATTAAACGAGTGAATGTAATGTTTGTTCGAAGAACAGCCTTTTGCTTGGTATGTAAGCCATGATCACGGGCTTCGGGTAAGCTTCACATCCTTACCCCGGATAACCGCTCGGGTTCCGAAATCCCCGCGATAAGGTTGACAACTATCCATCGTCAATACACGAGAGGAGAGTACAAAATAGCATACTTATCATCACCATCATCAGGAAAATATTTACATATATTTACATGCCAACAACCAGCATGACCTAACAATTTTCGTCTTTCTTTACGGTTGGAGACGTCTTATTGGTGGTTGGCGTGGCTGTGCAGGACCCTGAAATCAGCCACGCAATCGTATTCAGCCAAGCCACTGTGATGACATCAATCCGTATGGCGAGCTGTCGCAAGTTGCTGTTCCTTGCAGTTATGGAACCGGTTTCGCATTGATTCACGCCACTCTTGGATCTCTTTAGTGACGAGGCCTCCGTAAATTAACACTAGGCCATTCTGTTATCTTCCTGTTTGTCTATTAAAACCATCTCTTAATCCAAGAATTCGACACCTCTCTCTCTTTCCCATCTCTTAGCTCTAACTACACCACATACGAAGCTACCCCGCCATCAACACCAACACCTCCACAACCTTAACCTTACAACTACCACTACGACCACTCATAACCTCGAATCAATGTCTAATCCTGAGAAAGCTCCCCAATACTCGGCTGGCGACCAGCATGGAAGCGGTCTCCTGCCTACCGCTCAGCCTGGCCAGCAGTATCCCACTTCCACACACGACTCCTCTGCCCCTCCTGCGTACAATCAAGGATCGGCTGAACTTCCTGGAGATGAGAAGCCGCGTGTTCCAGTTCCTCAACAAGATCATTCTCAATTTGCTGGAACCCAGCAACAGCCTCCCCAGTTTGCACCTCCACCTGTAGGTGAATCGCAACAACCACTAGCCGGAGACGAGAAGCGCAAGCTGGAACAACAATACTTCCCTCCCCCTCCTCCTGGTCCTCCTCCTTCGCAGGATCAACATCAACAATCTGCTACTCACCCCAACCCGCTCCAGGGAAATCCAATCACCGCGCCTCAGCAGCACCAGGAGACTCACCAGCCCTTAGACGCTCAGCACACCCAACAAGGCCAGCAGAGCCAGCAAAACTACGCCATCCCACAATATGACCCTGCCCATCCTACCTTTGCGCCCCCTCCTACAGGCGAGCCGGTTCAGTCAGGTACAACTGTCCCTGACCCTAGCCATAGCCATGATTACAACCAAGGTCACGTCCAAGGTCACGACCACAACCTAGGCCACGTTCAAGGTCCCGATCACGGTCAGGGCCAGGGCCATGTCCCCGATACTGGCAATGTTTCAACATTTGTGCCTCCTGATGAACACAAGAAGCCTGGCTGGAGCGAGCGTTTTAGCCAGCTTGGTATCAAGGCTGCGGCGCCCATCAACAGCCTGGCGCACAAATTTGGCAGTCAAAGTTTCCTTCCCGAGACTATTGATAAAGAATGTGACAAGGCCGCCTCTATTCTGAAGTCGTTCTGCAGTAAGTTGCCTCAATTCAGCTCAACTAACATACACTCACACACTCTAGAAAACGGTGTCTACGCCGACCCTAGCTCAAGCCAGGTTCCCACCTCAACCGACCCAAAGGCGCAGGAGACAAACGACGAGATCATTGATCCTACCAAGGAGAAGCCCAAGAAGCGAGTTCTTGTCAACATCCCCCCTAAGGTCATTGCCAAGGCACAAGGTCTTGCTATCTTTACAACCCTTCGTGCCGGCTACGCCTTTTCTGGTGCCACTGGTTCGGGTATTCTGATCTCTCGTCTTCCTGACGGATCATGGGGTCCTCCTTCAGGTATTCAGGTGCACTCTGTGGGTGCGGGCTTCATGATCGGACTTGATATTTACGACTGTGTCTGTGTCATCAATAGTCGAGAAGCACTTAACGCTTTTGCCAAGACACGCGTTGCCCTGGGCAGCGATCTTGCTGTGGTTGCTGGTCCTTACGGCGCTGGAGGTGCTGTCGAGATCGGTACTGCCATGGACGGAAAGAAGTCCAAGGAGGCCAAGGATGAGGAGGCTCCTCCCAAGCCTCCCAGGCCCACTGAGGACAGCCAAAACTTGAAGCCCGAGACAGACAAGAAGAAGAATCGTCGCAGCCTGAGCGCTAGCGGTTTCAAGCCTGTCTTTTCTTACGTCAAGTCTCGTGGCTTTTACGCAGGTATCCAGGTCGATGGTACCGTTGTGGTTGAGCGCAAGGATGCCAATGCCGCTTTCTACGGCGAGCGTGTCTCCGTTGAGCAGATCATCAGGGGAGAGGTTCCCCGCCAAGGACCCAACAGCAACTGGCCTGCTGGTGCTCGTAACCTCCTTGAGACTCTGAAGGGAGCTGAAGTAGGCTCTCTCAAGGTCAAGCAAGGAAAGGATTCAGTGTCTCCGACCGCCCCCACATTTGGCGGACCTTCTGCCGACCCTTCCATTCCGGCGGCGACCGGAGGTGTGGGTGCCGCTGGGCAGACTCATCCCCCAGGCTACGTGGATGATGGGGTTCACCGACCTGATGTTGGTGATGTTAAGTACCGTTAAGGGATTTGAGTTGTTGAGTTACGAGATACCACCTGAAAGTAAAGTTTGTATGGTTTGATGAGTCCATAGCCATGAGTTTTAGAAAGTGTTAGCCTAAATCATAATTGCTGTGTTTGACATTTGCAACTATGAAATACGGATCATTCACCATTGTGACAGAACAAAAACGGTTGTTAGAAAGACTCTTTTAATGGGAAAACGCTTGCTTTTAATGTATTTTGTTCGTTTAAGGCGAATTTGCAAATTATCGACGACGTCTAGGGTAGTTACGTTGCTGTCTGTGGCTCCGCTGCGCCACAGGCGCGTCATTGCCCCTCCAACGTGGCGCCCCCACAGCTCTAAATGAAGTCATTGCAACTCTAGCAAGACAGCGAACTTGGCAAAAAGTTACCATACACCGAGGCTCAAGAACCCGTCAGTGAGGTTCGAAATCGCAGCCATGTCCTCGTAAGATACCCCGAATATTACTGGACCCTTGCTCCTGTTTACTAACATTTGCTCTCTTCAGAAGTATCCTCTATCTCCCCTTTCGCAAGTCGGCCCAGCTCTCGCTTGCTTCGACGATACGGCAGTATATCAACACCAAATATGACCAGCACCCGGATATGTTCAAGCATGACCTCGAGGTCATTGATGCACTTCGTCGCGATGCTGTAAACGTCAGAGAACCGCACCCGAGTGGTATTAAGAAGCTACAGGCATACGCTGGCCAGCTCGTTTGGGTTGGCGGCAAATTTCCCATAGATGTGAGTATCACGCGATGGGAGCTTACAGCAGAAACTGACAGTACTGGCAGATTGGCGCTGAGTTCTCATGGTATCCCGCCCTCGGCTACAACACGGAACGTCCGATGGTGCGCAATAACCTCAAGTACGAGCTGATGAATGTTCTCTACAACCTCGCATCCCTTTACTCCCAGCTTGCCATACACGCCCCACGAGGCAACACCGAAGGCCTTAAATCTGCCGCCAACTACTTCTCCCTAGCCGCTGGAGTCCTCACCCATATGCAAAAAGAGATCCTACCTGAACTGCGAATGTCCGACCCACCCGAAGACATGGACCACGACACGCTCGAGTCCTTGACCCAGCTGCTACTTGCACAGAGTCAAGAATGCTTCTGGCAAAAGGCTGTTATGGACGGCTACAAGGATGCATCGATCGCCAAGCTTGCCGCTCGAGTCTCTGACCTGTACAATTTCGCCGGCGAAGCTGCGACGAAGAGCGAAGCCATCAGCAGTGCCTGGATTCACCACATGAGCGCCAAGCATCACCACTTTGCTGCCGCCGCCCAGTATCGAGCTGCATGCGATTGCCTCGAGAAGAGGAGATATGGAGAGGAAGTTGCACGGCTTAGAGATGCTGTGGCTTGCGCGACAGAGGGCATTAAGGAAGCTCGTAGTGGTTACCTTGGCAAGGTAGTGGTCGATGACCTCAATGGGCTGAAGCGCAAGGTTGAGGAGGACCTGAAGCGGGCAGAAAAAGATAACGATGTTATCTACCTAAGTATGCTCACTAGTCTTTTTGTCTGACAACTACTAACATGGAATAGTCGCCGTGCCGCCAAAGTCGGAACTCAAGATTCTCGATCGCGCCAATATGGCTGTGGCTCGTGTGCCGCCCCAAGTCGGAAACCCTTACGATTACTTCGGCGACCGCGCTGAATTTGGACCGGCTTTGTTCTCTCGGCTTGTTCCTTTCTCCGTACACGTTGCTACTTCGATTTACGAGGAACGACGAGATCGTATGGTCAGCCAGAATATTATCCAAGAGCTCGAGTCGCTTACGGAAAAGCTTCACGACCTTTTGGCGTCGCTTGGACTGCCTGGATCCCTACAAGCCCTCGAGAAGCCACTAGGTCTTCCTCCCAGCTTGGTACAACATGCCGAGGAAATTAGGCAAGCAGATGCCATTGGCAAAGTGCAAAAGAGTTTCGCCGATATCGACAAACTGCGGCTAGGAGACATGGCGATCTTTGAGGAGGGAAAATCAGCTTTGGCTTCAGAGGAAGAGGAGGATCATAGATTACGGATGAGATACGGGACAGATCGGTGGTCGCGACCTGAGAGCAAGCAGGATCCCCAAGGTCAGAAGCTTTGGCAGCATGCGTCAGAAATCGAAAGCTACTTCCAAAGCAGTGTCAGCAGTGATGCCGTTGTGAGGGAGAAGTTTGGTACAATCCAGGATCTGCTTGCCATTCTGTCAGGACCTGATCGGGATCTGATGGATTCCGTACCCTCGAGCCGACGGGTAGACATCCCCGAAACGTTGAAGCCTGTCATAGGAAGACTGCGCGGCGCTTACAACGATGTACTTCGCCTCGAAAGTCGTCGTCGCAAGAAGGTTGAGAGTCTGCGAGAAAACGCGCGACGCGATGATATCAAGCCTGATATTCTTAAAGAAGCTGCCCGACTAGAGCGAACATATCCCAACACAGCGCTTGTGCCGGCTCATTTTGAGGAGTTCTTTGACAAGCGCCTGGACAAGCTCTACGAGCCCGAGGTAGAGGCAATTGAGAAAGAGGCACAGGATCAAGAGCGTCTTCTGACGGATGTGCAACGGATCAATCGCGAGTTTGAGTCTCAGAAACGGCAAATGGGCGAACGCGGTAACCGAGAGCGTGAGGTCGCTTTGCAGAAGCTGGATAACGCCTACTTCAAGTACAAGGAGATCGTCAACAATCTTGAGGTTGGAAGAAAGTTTTACAACGATCTGAACAAGATTGTTGGCCAAGGTTTCCGTGATGTGGTTCGAGGTTGGGTAGCCCAACGTC
Organism: Fusarium sp. VM40; assembly: GCA_954870535.1. Classification (NCBI taxonomy): domain Eukaryota; kingdom Fungi; phylum Ascomycota; class Sordariomycetes; order Hypocreales; family Nectriaceae; genus Fusarium; species Fusarium sp. VM40. The sequence goes on from CATPAH010000015.1 coordinate 588,021, forward strand.
GCATGGAGGCGAGGGCACTGGAAGAGTACGTCTCCCAACCTTTGGATACTGAACGTGTATTGACAGAACATAGGGAAATCAGCATGCCAACATTGTCAAATCTCAACATCTCTCACCAGCAATCTCAAGCTCAGAGTCCAATGCCGTCACACCAGGAGCCTGCACATTCCTATGCTCCGCCGCAGCAGCCCCCTCAACCGGTACAGAGCCCAGCACAGGCGAATATACAGTCATGGGGAGAATCAGTTCAGCAGCCCCGACCAGTACAGCCTCAGCAAGCCCCAATGTGGAACCCAGGTATGGGCATCAAGTTTGGTCAATCATCTGGCGGTTCGGGCCAACCTCCTGCCCCTGGCACGTGGAATCCTAACGCTGGAATCAAGTTTGGCTGAGTAGTGAGTGTTTGGAGATTGTTGTTATAGTATATACCCTGCTAGCTAGATAAGGGATGGTGGCCTTGCACTTGAACATAGCATATGAGGCGCATGCGAGTTTTGATTGATACATGTTACTCGTTAATTTCAGATATCTTCCCTGGCTCAAAAGTATTTTAAGCAAATCGCTTTGTGCCAAACTCCATCCCCAATGCGATGCTTCATTCCCCTTTTAGTTCATCGAACAGTGTATACCCCATGGCTAACAGCGTGATATCCCTTCCTCCCAACCTTTCCCGTCAACTCACTCTTCCACTCCTTTCCTTGCGCGATGAGCTCAATGACGTGATTGAATGTGTAGACAGGCTTCCAGTTCAACTCCACCACCGCTCTACTCGAATCGTACACCCGATCCATGCGCTTCAGGTGCGCCCAGCCTTTGTCCTTAAAGACCTGCGCACACGCTGGCGCGACAGCCTTGAATACCTCCTCTGGGTTCTTATCTAGTGCTGCGAGCGTCTCGGCATCATTCGAGAACGGAGGCAGTGCGCTGATGATGTACTTTCTGAACTTGATCTCTCGCGCCTTGGACATTGCGCAGACCGCTGCTCGCACAATGTCTTCCATGTCGCAGCGGCGGTAGGCTAGCTCGAGGACCTTGAGGTTGTCGTCGGATAGAGCAGCCCTGCGGTCCTCATCGTCGTCTTGCTCGGGGAAGAAACGACTGGTACGTAGGATAAGGACGGGCATGCCGGTTTGCTTCTGGACGAGGAAGCAGAGATCTTCGGCAGCGACTTTTGTGGCGCCGTAGATGTTCTTAGGGATGGGAACGACTGTCTCGTCGATCCATGCTGCGGGTTGGCCGGGCTTGGGACTCAGCGCCGCGCCAAATGTGCTTGTTGTGCTGAAGAAGACAAAACTCTCAATCTGATCGCCCAGCTTTGCTGCTTCCTCGAGAAGAACCAGAGTACCTGTGATGTTTGTGTCGATGAAATCCTGTTTGGAGTGGCTTTCGACATGGGGCTTGTGAAGTGTCGCTGCATGAAGAACGTGACGAATGGGGTTCTGCTGAAAAAGAGAAGTTATAAAAGCGCGGTCGGAAATAGAGCCGACATGCTGCGTGTTCTCAGAAGGGAGGATATCGATGCCAAGAGGTGTGAAACCTAGCGAAGGGAGAGAGAGCATCAGGGCAGTGCCGAGATGGCCTGATGAGCCGGTTACGAGGACGTTGTATGACATGGTACTTCTAGTTTTCTGAGGGTGAGGATATGAAGAAGGGGGAGGGAGAGGTTGAGAGAGTGGCGATGGATGAGTTTGGGTTTTGTATTCGAGGTGGGGTCGGAGACGGCGTGTGAGTCAGGCACTAACAAGAAAACGTCGTGAATCACGAAGTTGCACAGCAAAAGAAAACAAGAATTAAATTAGTGAATACCTATGGTTGTGGAGGGGAAGTATTGTGATGCTGTGATATGGAGTACAATTATGCTGTGAGATGGGGTGGTGAGATTAGGCGGGTTGAGTTTCACGACAACGGCGCGTTAGGCCGAAGGCAAGAGCTTGGCGAGGATATAACGCCGAGGGACGACAAATGAATTGTTCTGCTTGTTTTAGTTGTATAGAAAACAGGATAATGCTACTGTGAGAGCTTCAATGGCGTTTACACCCGCTCGCCTTGTTGCCGGCTGTTACATAGACTTTAGGTTATCGCCGATCAAGCACTTTGTATTACATGCACGGCACCTAAACACAAGGAAAGACTCCGATAGGATACAGAGTACTACCGAGCCACTTAGGTAACTCATTCCGGTTGTCTTTGCCAGGGTTGGATGTTAAGTTGCGTGTCTTGATGTGAAGGTCCTCAGACTAACACCAGTGTGTAAGAGGGAATCGCAAAGCGCTCGCCATTCAAAGATTGAGTGCAATAACTCATCAAGTATGATTATGAGATCCTGTTATCATATCAAATATGCATAGTGTGAAGATATAGGCTGTGAACTGGATGCTTCCGTTCCAAGTCAAAGTAAATAGTAAGCTCACTGCCGTAGCTTCACTCTAACCACTAACCCCCAACCTGTCTTCCCTTCCCAAATTCCCATAGCATTCTCGCGGCGGAAAGTAACCTCCTCCGCCTTGACTGTCATAGTCACTGGCTCTTCTCGTGGTTGTGGTATTGGCGCCGGAGGAGTTGATGGCTCAGCCTTTTTGAAGAGACTCCATCTTGATGCTTTTTTCGCTTGTTCGACGTGTGCTTTTACTACCTGTCGGTCTATTCGCTCTGGCGATATGTATTTTGCCAGACGGATAGCCATATCGTGGTCTGGCCACCAGAGAGCGTTGTCTGCAGCTGCATCATGGGTCTCGTCTTTCCATCTCCCCCAATCATCGAAACCCCTATCTTGTTGAGGTTCGATCTCCCGTTTTGGGGGCTGTTTCTGATCACCTACTAACTTGCGATCTTCCTTGACTCGAACAACTGTACGGGATTGGTCTTCATCGCTAAAGACCCAGCCTTCACCGACAGCTTGCTCTGGCACCATGGTCATCTCGACGACTCGCGGTGGTGGATCCATGGCTGCGATTGAGGAGAGCATGTCTTCCACGTGGGGGACAAGTAGAGCTAGTATCTCGCTATCCCGTTCATTGCGCGCCGAGGTTCGAGCGGTTTGGACCGAATGGATACGTAGTGGGAGATTATTGAGGTGTGAGGAGAAAATAGTTGCGACTGATTGCCGTGGTTCTATAGATGCTGATACTGATGGACCTGATTCAGTATACGGGGGAGGAAGCTCCCCATCATCAAAAGAGTCTGTCTGTTTCGACATGGTGTTGAATGACTGAGAAGCCAAGTCTGGGGTTGCTGCAGGTAAGTTCGATAGCGAATGCAACTGAATGAATACCCGATACCCGGGGAACATATACAAGAACCTGGCCTGACGTGGTGAGTATCAGAATCAGCCCACGACTAATGTGTCTCTTCCGTGGTTGGCTATCAGCGACTCAGCCTTGCATTGCAATGTGTAAGCCTGGCTGTGAGGAGTTGTATCATATTAGTTGAATTGGAAATCACCGAGTAATAATGAAATGTAATAGCCTTGGGCTGCACTTTGTCTGCCTGACCAACAGGTAATAGTGTTTATTGGCTGGTGAAAGAGGCGCAGCACAAGAAGGTGGTTGTTCAGTCATGCACTTTGACCATTATGAGGCTTGGCACAATAGCGCATTCAGCGTTGACATTCCAGTATTTAGAGCACTTTAACGAATCACGGGCATTGCACGGGCGATGTCGTTACGGCAGGGCAGGGGTCTTATATGTCGCACCGTGGTCGGGCGTGCAATGCAATGCTCTCCGCATTATCTCATGACGCCAAGATACCGAGACCGAGACAACCGATGCGGATCTCGGCAGGGATCATGCCTTTTCTTTTGGTGGTTTCGTTAATTCCGCGGGTTTAATTGATGGGCGGAAATTAAAATACGCCCCGTTTTGCTGGGCTGTGCTGGGGATTGGCTTGCGGCTGAAGGAGAGTTGCTGTAGTCGAGGAATGGATAGAATATGTAAATATTAATTCGATAGAGGCCGAATGAGATAATGAGGGGCTTGCTATCAGATAATACAATAATTCTACTTTCAACGTAAAAAAGGATTGAACAAACAATTTACAAGGAGAGGAACGAACAACTGCGACTTTGAACTTGCATCTAACAACTCTGTCCAAGACCCTTAAACGTCAAACTACAATAACTCGCCGAGATCGGCATCTCGGCTCCAATGTTCAACCACTGGTAATGCCCCAAGTGGCAACTCAAAGGATCAATTTAATCTCCTTCCAGCACTAACTCTCGCCCAGCCTTGCCCATCATCACGGGACCCCGTCTGAGCATCCTGCATACCCGTTGTGGACAGGAACAGAACTCTTCCAGAATGACCACCCCTGTCGCTATAGCCAAGTGCATCTGACAGGGGTTGTGGTTGGACACAGCCACCACATCGTGAGAGCTTGAGCCAGACGAATGCCAGCTCAGGCTTCTATCATGCGGCGAGGCGCTTTGGGGAGGCAGATCATGAGTAAATTCGGTGAAAGAAACCTTGTAAGGCAGCAGGGTTGAGACATTTGGGGTGTTGGTTTGTGTGATAAGATCGTGTTGTGAGAAGCATATAAGACAGCTGTTGTCCACCTTATTGCACTTTTTGTTATATCATATACAATACTCTCTATCTCTAGTAACTCATAATTCCTAGAGATACAACTAGACACTCGTTACAAACGCTTCACTCACCAGTCCCATCTTTTACATATTCCAACACCAACAACTACAACACAACCGTCAAGATGGCATACAGAATCTCTGCCCCCGATGAGTACCTTGCCATCACTGGCATGGGAATCAAGACAGTCAAGATCACAAAGGCAACTTGGGTCTGGCCTCTTCAACGATGCACACGCTTCAGGTACGACTCCAAAATCCACAGACTTAACAAAATTAGCAACTAACCCGATATCTAGTATCCGACCACATGACTATGCCATGGATCTACAGGCCATGACAAAGGAGAAGCTTCAGTTCTCTCTTCCTGTAGTCTTCACAGTGGGCCCAGATCTCAACCAGCGAGGCGCCAACCGGGGTGCCACGGATGGTGAACCTGATGACTTTGACAGGGAGGATCGTGGAGACGCCCTGATGAAGTACGCTATGCTTTTGGCCAACTCTGAGGAGGTCGAGAACGTCAACCAGAGCCAGCATGTGGGCAACATCGTCAAGGGTATCATTGAGGGTGAAACCCGAGTCCTTGTTTCTAGCATGACCATGGAGGAGATCTTCACCGAGCGAGAGGTCTTCAAGAAGAGGATCTTCAGGAACATCCAGAATGAGCTCTCACAGTTTGGACTTCTTATCTTCAACGCCAACGTACGTACCACAGTGATAGTTCTTGAGATTCGAAGCTAACTATCCACAGGTCAAAGAGTTGAAGGATGCTCCCAACTCAGTATACTTCGCTTCGCTGTCCCGCAAGGCCCACGAGGGCGCCACCAACCAGGCGAGAATCGATGTCGCAGAGGCTCAACTTCGCGGTAATGTTGGAGAAGCCCAACGCAAGGGCGAACAAGAGCGTGAGATCGCAAAGATCAACGCCGAGACTGCCGTCCAGAAGACAGAGCGCGATATCGAGCGCGCTCAGGCAGAGGCACATCTCGACACAAAGCGCACAGGACTCACTCGCGACGTCGACATCGCCCGTATCACCGCCCAGCGTGTCCTCGAGTCCAAGGATGAGGATCTCAAGAAGGAGGTTGAGATCAAGCGTGCGGCTGCTGAGATGGAACGTCTGCGTGCTACGGACGTCGTCAAGGCTTCCATTGCCAGGGAGAGTAAGCAGCAGGCTGCTGATGCCGCTGCTTACGAGGTTGAGGCGGATGCTCGCGCTCACCAGGAGGCTAGTCAGCGCAAGGCCGATGCCGCTGCGTACCAGACTAAGATCTCAGCCGATGCCGATGCAGCAGCTTCTTTTGCCAAGGTCACCAAGAACACAGACGCCGCAGCATACCAGACCCGCAACGACGCCGAGGCCTACAACTATGCCGCCCAGCAGCGCGCTGAAGCCCAGCTCGTTGCCAAGCTGCGCGAGGCAGAGGGTATCGCCGCCATGGCCGATGCCTACGGCAAGCTCTCCCAGGCCTTCGGTGGCCCAGCCGGACTCTTGCAGTACATGATGATCGAGAAGGGCACATACGTCGAGCTGGCCAAGGCCAACGCCGCGGCCATCAAGGGTCTCGAGCCCAAGATCAGTGTCTGGAACACAGGCAGCGCTGCTGGTGGCCAGGGTGGAGGTGATCCCACTGAGACTATGCGCAATGTGTACCAGATGCTGCCTCCTCTGATGAGCACCATCAACGAGCAGACTGGTATCACTCTGCCGGAGTGGCAGTTTGGGAAGTTGAATGCTGGTGTCAACGCTGTTAACCAGGAGAGTCCCAAGACCAACGGCCACAAGAGCGGCTAAGATTTCAGATTTGTAATGGATTGTATGAGTATGTGCTGGGGGTGAACGCTCTTGTATGATTGATGCTTTACAGATATCCGGCTTTTGCCATGCTTATTCCCTTTTTCTTTTGTTTTATATTATAGACTTTAATTTGATACCAACTTGATAGCTTAAATTGAATACCCTGAAAATCATCTTTGGATATCTTAAGTATGAAACCCTGGCTTATAGGTGTGGTTGTGGTTTGCAGGGTCATGTGCTTACATCTTTCTTGGTATGTTGCTTCGACTTGGCGCATTGCGAAACCTTGCTTGCTCATAGCTTTTGGACCCAATTTGATGCGTGTTTATCTATCTCCGGAGCTCAATCCTACATGACGATCATGCCATGCACAAATCATTACAAAATGTCCGTAGTTCTATCGTGACGTCCCCTGTTACCCCCAATCGCGAATCAGGCGAGAACAAACTATGCTTCTACACTCTCTCCATCATCTTATCATGATCCAAACTTGGAAGGATACTCAGTAATATCCCGCGGAGTACTATCCATCTCATGTACTTCAGTCCTTTGCATATCCTCCTGAGCAGGATAATAATAATATGTATCCTCTTCTTCACTGTCAGCTCAATCCCGACATGTTTATCTTCAGTGCTCGACTTACTGGCTCTTGTTCGTTTCTGGTACAGCATGTAAACAACTCCCGATCCGATAAGCGCTGCTCCAAGAATTGCACCCGCGACAGCACCACCAATGACTGCACCAGAAGGAGAAGACTTTGACTTGGAATCATCGGTATCGCCCTCTGCAGCTGAAGTCCCTGAAGCAGAAGCTGTTCTATATGCGGACGGTTGTATAACACCGGTGGCCTTGTCGCCGCACTGCTTACCTGCCTCTTCATCAAACACTCTCACAGGGTTACTCTCCTCGGTAGCATTCGCCTTCCAGAGCGTAAACGTGCCTGCGCCATGATTGACCATGAGATACGCCGCCGTGAGAAAGTACCTTCCTAATGTCGGAGCCTCATCCTCGATACCTTTCATGAGAATATCTCTCTTCGAGGTATCGATCACTCGCGACCCGTCTGTATCAATGTCGACAAATGGGACCATGTATTGATCATTAGGAACGCGGATTTCAAGACCGGACTCAAGGTAGAAAGTCAGATCAGCCAGGAATCTGAGTTTGTCAGCAGTAAATAATGCTCAGGGCTTGTGATTTGACTCACGGCGTCTTCAAATCTGTTTGGGAAGCTCCCCAGTGAAGTCCGCTCGACGAAGAGTTGGTTTCGAGACCACTTGTATGCTCGAAATTCTCGATATACTCATTCGGTGCGTCGAGAAGGAGGTTGTGCGTTGGATCGATACAACATTGCAACGTCGTCCCTGTGGGAACTATGCTTGCGTTTGTTCCGCCAACGAAGTTGATCTTGATGTCCGTCACGGTAACTCTCATGCCCGTCCAGCAACCGTCCTTCGCATCAAAATTACCAAACACCAAAGGCGCTGTGTAATTATCACCAGTTACTTTCTTCTCGTCGTAACCGCCCAGCACCACCGATCCTTCAAGATCATTGCTGGTCCACATACGACCCCAGAATATCGACCATACTCGCGAAGTGATCTTTTCAGCCTTGCGTAAAGCATTGAGATATGTTGAGTTTCGTCCTAGGCCGAGGGGACTTTGTGCACTTGGTTCGTCGTCCCATTCAGAAGTCGGTATACCAAAGGGAAAATCTTGAAGCGCAACTGAGCCTTCTAGCTTGACCTTGTCTTTTGCCCCTCGGCCGTCTTCGGCGAGCTTCCCAATACCATAGGTTCCGCCTTTTACGATGGTTCCATCCTGCGCACCACCGGCATCGACAATATTGCTGAAAGTGGTAAAGGTTTTGGAATCTTGTTCGCTGAACAATCCTCCTCTTCGGACTTTGCAGACTCGGTCGTTGATGATGGTTTCAGTGCCGCAGTGTGGTTCCGTATTGTATATCCAGGTGTTATTAAGGTCGCTGCACATATTAGCATTAAATAACAGTAGTGCAGTGTCGAACATACGCCCATGGCAAAAGCACAAGATTCTGCGGCGGTGTGCCAACTTCCGCTGGAATGCCTATCATGTAAGAGTCCTTGATATCTGGATATACTTGAACACTCCGAATCGGTAGAACTAGAGGCTCTGCATCGCAGGACGATGCGAATGCCTCTCGCAGGAAGAGCAGAGTTGGAAGTAAACGAAGCATCATGAAGAGTGGCATTACAACACAAAAGGAAAAGGATGAATTTGGCGAAACTACTGGGAAGAGAAAGGGTAGGGTGTGTGTTCTATTAATTGTCGCCCACGAGCAACTTCAAGGCTCGTCCTCACAATGTGCAACCAACACTTACTTACAGCAACTATGAGCCTTTTTGTCCAAAAGAAAACTAGCCAATGTTTGAATAGTTTCTTTTGAAAGGGGCGTACTCTATCATATCCAACTAACGAACCCGGGCATAGCGAAGGTGTGTTGTCTATCTATAGTATGGTAACAAAGCTGGATGTCTACTTTCGGTAATGTTCAGAAGGGGGAATACTGCGCCAAGAACTCTTTGAGAAAGAATTACGTACCTCGAGGGATTGGGGTGCCAAAGTTGTTACACAGAACAAAGAAGATTTCGAGTTTTAGTCTGCCCAGTGCTTTCATTTCTTTGTCTCTTTCGCCACGTCTCATGGACGAAGTTACGCCACCCTGGTCACAGCTTTTCTTACGATGTTGCTCTCGAGGTGATTCAAGCGTAGCAGAGTTTGTTTACAGTAGGACATGATGGCTCTCCGTTATGTAGTCCATTCGCTGGCTGGCGATTCTTTTGCAAATTGGAGAGCCGATTACACCTCGACGTCACAGATGGAGAAGTTCAAGTGGGATGGCTATTCAGATACGAGTTAGGACTCTTGACTATAGAATATGATATATCCTGTCGTTCAACAGTCATACTAGTATTACTATAAGAGTTCATTCTTTCAGGGTACATACTCTGGTTGTCTTCGAGACACTAAGCTGCGTTCCCGAACTTGTGGCCCAGATTGGACAATGCCCTCAGGGAGAAGTCAATATTTAAATTACCAGATATCCCAAGCGACCTTACAATCAGCACGCTGAGATTGAACGTATTATCAAGTTCATAGCTCTATAACACCGCCTTTGCCAATAGTTATTTCACATCGATGTTCCAAAGCTCAAACTGTGCACCTTGTCATGCAACATGCATCTTATGACTTGGCGACCTTTCATGCTTAGTTTGCTATGTCCATTATGATACCCAACCAATGCATCAAGACATTTTCGTACGACAGGCTCTTTGATATTCTCGTATTTCGAGTATTCAGACTCGACAGGTTCGCTGATCGTTGCCCAGTTTGCCAGGATACAGGTTTGATGATCGTGTTATACTTCTGGCTCCCTTTGTTTAAAACCTCGAAAATAGCAACTCTCAGACGTCCGTAAGGGTATGATGGAATTTCTATGCGAAGAAAGAATCGTGTACCAGAATTTCTCGCTTGGCTGACCATGTTTGTCTCATCACTGATATCCAGCAGAGCCACAACGTATATATAGAACCACCTCAGTCCAGAACAAAACTTTCATTAGCAACATTTCCACTCGTTACAATGCATTTCATATTGCTTCTCCTCACTCTAACCCTCGGCGCAATCGCCTCTCAGTCCATCCTCCCCAGCCCTCCAACCATCAGCACCTCCATCGACGCCAACAGCACCGCAGACACCTCCAAAGACCCCAAATGGCACCCCAAATGGCACGTCCACAAACAGCCCGTCAAGATCAACCCTCGTTCCATGTCAGGCGGCTTCCTCGACAAGTGCAAAGATGTGCGGTACTACCTCAGCAAGGCCGACGACAACGACTCCAACAAACACGGCGTGCGACAGGGCTACAAGTCGTCGCCGTGGCTCGTGGCTAAATGTCCGGATAAGAACGGGAAGTATCTGTGTACTTGGCTCGAGCTGGGGAAGTGTCTTCTCAACATTGACGGAGATCTGCAGCGTGGTCCTAAGTAAGTTCCAAGCGCGATATGTGTTTTAGTGTAGAATATGGCTGACGTATGGTTCCTAGTGGGAAGTTCCATGATTCTTGCACGCAGTGTTGGTTGAGAGGCGGCGGTCGTGAATTCGGATGTCGCTGTTGGTCCAAGATGCCTTCGGGTCGGATCAAGCTGAGCGATATCCAGAACAGGCTGCGCACGACTACTATAGACCTGAGTAAGAGTCCTTTCTACCTATTTTTGAGTTTCTTCTGCTAACAATGGGGAATAGACGTTGCTGTCGCTGCGGATAATGGCTACTTGACCTGCCACGGTAACCGAGGTGTTCTTGATTACTGCACTGGGAGGCGGTCGGATGATCCGTTTGCCAAGGAGTGGTCGTGTCCGTCTGGCCAGCTGAGGGATTGCACGCTTAATGATGCCACTTAGTGGAGGATTGCCGTGGATGACTTTTGGTTTTTGGATATCTTCGTTCGCCACGCTCATTAGAATAGTTGAGATATTCTTGCCCTTTGAGGGTAGTTTCGAAGCGCTCCGTGTCGCTTGAGCGAAGCTTCAATCGTACTTGGAAATCAGACTTCAATGAAAATCTTGGCCTCTCCTCTCTGCTGTCGCCATCGATTCGTCGACTCGACCAGCTCGGAACATCCTTTTAGCAACCACCCCCATTTTTTAAGAAAGCCTACGCTGACTTCCCAACTACTCGCATCGTGAGACTCTCCCCAGACGATCAGGTACGCATCTTGTAAGCCTTGACTGCTCAAAAGTCCGAGGATATCGATGCACAGCTCATCCTCGTCGATGACACCGCTCGTGTATGCTCTGAGCATGTTATCTCTAAGCTGAGGAATCGGCAGCAAGTCGACCCAAGGATGGTGCTCAATTTCTATCTGCAGCTTGGTCGGGTGCAGAGATTCTGGGCATGAGGGTCTTGCGAGAGCTCCGTCGGCGGGTTTGGGACCCAGAGCGTTCCAGGGCGATATCACATCGTCGCAGCACAGACCTTGGAGGGGAATGCCGATGTGAAGGGCGTTGCTAGACACGGCATTAACGGCATTGAGGCGGATGAGCGAGGGGAGAAGAGCTGGGCGGTGGTTATTGAGACTATGTTGCATCTGAACTAGTTGCATGAATGCATATGCGACAGCACGTTGCCTGGCTGTGGGTAATATGAGGATGCCATTCGTGTGTAGATCTTCAGGCGTCGTATCGGCCAATTCCCCATTCCGAGCCTTCCGTTTGCCTTGGAGGTGTCAGATAAAGATGAGATGAGCGGTGAGTGAGTTGGTTACTGACGATAAGCTCTCTGGTTTAGACGATTCTGTCGTCTCCTCCTGTCCCTGGCCTCGGTGATCCCTGTCCAATCATCGTCTGGATCTCGCAGCTCCGATAATTGTAACGGGGGGCTTGGGCTTGAACTTGGACTTGGGCTTAAACTTGCGTGTTGAGTAAGCAAAGCCGGTATTTGTTGCGGTGCGGCCATGACGGAGACGATTTGCGGCGAAGAGCGGAGATGGAGACGGAGATAGAGACGGAGACGGCGTTCTTACGTGAAGAGTGCGAACCAAAGTGGTCCCCTCCTCGGTAGTTGTAATGTACTTGGCTGACGGTAAGCAATTGCTATCTCCGACGGTAAGAGAAGAAAGAGAATGGAAAAAAAGAAAGAAAGAATAAAAGAACATCCCTTTTTCTCAGTCAGCAGAATTAAAAGCACATACGTATACCGTACACCGCGCCTGTCTATGCTTTCTAAACACTGTTGCTTACTGTAGATGGCTTCTTCCTTTCCTCCCAAGCCCAAATCAAAATTGATTGGTCTAGAGCAGAAGCGCTAATGCAACCTGCTGACATCAGTAACCCGAAGTGACAAAGTCTGAAGGGCAAAATAATCCCTGTCAAAAACGTGTTACTGATGTCAGACCTTTAATCGAACCCAAATCCCCGGAGAATACCCAGAGTTGGACTACGTAAACAAAACATTGCAGACTGCAGACTGCAGACCACTAATGTTGGCAGTCATCTTGTCTCACTTGCCGACATATATCGGCAGAATAGAAAGATATGCAGATATGGTTTAGCATGAGGCGACTTTTCTATCGTGATCGCTAACTGAACTGCCGATGAAATCTCCCATCCCGACGACCCGCTTTGGAAAAGATTCTGAAGCACGTCACCCATCCGGCCCTTTTCTCTTCCGCAATCATCAATGCAAATCAAGTTGATTAGTGATTAGTGGGCGGGTGGGAATGCACGGAACACTATGACCACGGCGATGGCTTCCTTTTCCTTCACAGCGTCGTTCTCTCTCAAAGGGGGCTTAACCCCGATTATATCCAGATGACTGGCACATACGGGGCGGTACTTGTCTGTGGGCAACTCGGCATTGATGCTGAGAAATTCCAATTCTTTCTATGACGTTGTGGGGTTCTGAGTTTTTTCTTTTCTATAATCTAGAATGAGCTAGGAAACTTGATATAAATAAGGCGTTGTATCTAGATTAGTTTACTTCTCACATCGAATCATACCACTCTCTCTTACACTCTCACCACTCTACAAACAAACAACGCTTCCAATAACTCACATAAAATAATACAACATGTCTACCGATTACGAATTCAAGGGATGGATGGGCCGTGACCCCGACTCCGTCAACGGAAAGATGGAATGGGGTTCTTTCGAGCCCAAGAAGTGGGAGGAGAACGACGTCGATATCAAGATCACCCACTGCGGTGTCTGCGGTTCTGATCTTCACATTCTTCGCTCTGGCTGGGGCGAGACTCCTTTCCGTAAGTGCTCTCAACCATAAATCACAAACACAAACCATGGACACACACTAACAGCAAACAGCCTGCTGTGTCGGCCACGAGATCGTCGGCAAGGCCGTCCGCGTCGGCGACAAGGTCAAGAACATCAAGGTCGGCGACCGTGTCGGTGTAGGTGCCCAGGCCCGCAGCTGTCTCCGCGAGGACTGCGGCGAGTGCTCCGTCGGCCGCTTCAACTACTGCCCCGAGATGGTCAGCACCTACGGCTCCGTCTACCCCGGCGACGTCGGCAAGTCATACGGTGGTTACGCCGACTACAACCGCACCGACTCCCGCTTCGTCGTCAAGATCCCCGATGGCATCCCCTCTGAGCTGGCCGCCCCCATGCTCTGCGGCGGTGTCACAGTCTATGCTCCCCTGCGCGCAAACGGCTGCGGCCCCGGCAAGACTGTCGGCATCGTCGGTGTCGGTGGTCTCGGCCACTTCGGCGTTCTCTTCGCAAAGGCCCTCGGCGCTGACAAGGTCGTCGGTATCTCCCGCAAGGCCTCCAAGCGAGACGAGGTGCTCGCTCTCGGCGCCGATTCCTACATCGCCACCGACGACGACGAGGGCTGGTCTGACAAGTACGCCAAGACCGTTGACCTGATCGTCTGCACTGTCTCCAGCCCCAAGATGCCCTTTAGCGAATACTTCAAGCTGCTCCGCCGCGGCGGTGACTTCGTCCAGGTCGGAGCCCCCGACTCTGGCGAGCTTCCTCCCGTCAACGCCTTCACCCTGATCAAGGGCGGCTTCAAGCTCAGCGGCAGCCTTATCGGCACTCCTCAGGACATCGAGGAGATGCTGCAGCTCGCTGTTGACAAGAACGTCAAGCCTTGGGTTGAGAAGCGACCCATGGAGGACGCCAACCAGACCGTTGTGGATATGGAGAAGGGTAACGCCCGATACCGATATGTGTTGGTGAACCAGAAGAACATTGATTAAGCGATAGACTATGATACCTATAGAAAGATAGACTGTACAAAAGTATTATGAATGAGTAAATAGAATAATCATCTGAGAACTAAGCACAACATTTGCCCCATGAGTATGAGTGCGTGAATCTGATAGTTGCATACCCCGCAATTTGCATCACGCCCTTGAGAGTCCAAGTATCAATCAGCTCTAATCAAGTAAAACAACATTGGTAGACTGACCGCTGGCCCGCTTGCATCTAACATCAATTACCTTACACACAAATGTCTCATACTCCATCACAATGCCTCGTTCAGATGAAGCACAGGCCTTCTTCCACGCCGTATACTCAGCTGTGCAAGAGATCCCATATGGCAAAGTCACTACCTACGGCCACATCGCCATGCTAGTCGGAACCCGTACGCTCACATATCCAAATACCCAATCATCACTAACAGTGCATAGCTCAAAGACCTCGTCAAGTTGGCGTATGTCTAAAGCACTTACCTGCTGATGCTACTCAACACTTCAACCATGAGAATGTCCCATGGCAGAGGGTCATCAATGCCAAAGGGCAAATATCTCCCAGGTAAGTTCAGTTTCAACACTTCACGTAGATATTGTAGCTCACCATGTAGATCCCAACCAGGAGGATCTCGCTCACAGGCCCAAGCCCTAGAGGCAGAAGGCGTACAAGTTGAAACCAATGCCCTCGGAGAGCACTCAGTGGACTTCTCCCAGTACGGATGGTTCCCAGAGGTGTTACCGTCAGAAGAGAGCGAGGAAGGAGGCGAGTGATTAGAAAGGTCTTTGAACTAGTATTTACCACTATCGTTTGGGGCCCTAAGTCCCGTATATTTAATGTAATGCGACCCCGGTCGGGGCCCTCGTAAGAATCATCCCATCTTTCGCTCATCCTTCAATAAAAGTCCGCCACCCAATTGCCCTTGACAGGGTTGAAATGGAAAAATAGAAAAACAGAAAATACCACACATGTACAAGGACAGAACCCAAAAATGACATCTTGTGCATCGAGCCGCTCGTGTAGGTGCAATTCTCTCCGCAAAGAAAAAAACAAGAAACACACAGATCCTCCAAACTCCTGGCCAGTGCTGAAAACTTGGTGGGGATGCCTGACGAAAGTCGCCAGACCGACAATAAACGCGAGGGGGAATATAGTGAACAACATCAAAGCAGAAACGTGATGACACATAAAGGCGTTGCAAAACTTCCCATACCAGTCAACCCCATGCTGAACACGTCCCATCATCAGGCTCCGGTTCGGGCGGCGATGTCGGCTAGACACAGCTGAGCCCCCTCTAGAAGCAGTTCAAGCTTCCCTTCTTCTTCTTGCCCTTGCTGATAGCGTTCATACGCTCCTCGAGCTGGCGTCGCGCAGCCTCGGCCGCTTGTCGCTTCTTGCGCTCCTCCTCTACAGCTTGAAGACTCCAGCGGTTATCCTGGACAGGCTCAGGTGGTGGACGGTCCTTAAGCTCCTTCACCTCTGCTTCAAGCTCACTGGCGCGCTTCTTCCAGGCATCACAGTCAGCCTTGACCTTGTTGGTTTGTCTTTCCAAATCAGTAAGAGCCTCTTCCAGCGTCTGCGTGAGCTGACGTTCGGCAGTAAGATGCTTCTCGATGGTTCGAATGCGCGCCTCCTGATCTTCGGTGATTTGAGAGATGTTGATATTGTCCTTGCTCATGGGACGTCCGTTAGTTGGTGAGCCGGGGGCGCCATTCACAGGAGATGTGGCACCGTTTGGCAGAGGAGGGAGAGGAATAGCAGGTGGGGGTGATGGTAGAGATACGTGAGATGCGCTCTTGCGAATCGTCGAGTTGGAGTTCGACCGCTGAACGCCAGCCGCTACTTCTTCCATCTTGGTCTACTCATTGTCAGTAAATTCCACAGAATGAGATGTGGAGGTCAACTTACCTGAAGGGCTGCATAATCTTCCTTCAAGACTTCCAATTCAGCCGTAAGGCGTGCAGTGGTTGCATGTGCGTCATCCAACCTAGCATTGCGCTCGGTCTGCATGGTGCTCAGACGGTTGTTGGTGATCTGAACCTCGTCGAAGTTGGTCTGAAGCTGCTCTTCCAGCTCCTCCACCAATCGACTGTTCTTCTTGCTGCGATCATCCAGATCTGTCATCCTCTTCTTGGCTATCTTAATCTGTTCTACCAGAGGGCCAGAAGCAGCACCACCATCAATCATCTCACCTAGAGCTACCTTGGCGTCGTCGAGATCCTTCATGATCTGCTCGTTGATAGTTGTGAGCTCGGCAACATTTGATTCGATCTCGACCCGCTTGGACTGCTCTGCGTCGAGAGCTTTCTTGCTGGCAGCGAGCTCGTCAATTCGCTCTGCCAATTTCTCAACCTCAGCATCAACGCCAAGAGCAGCAGCAACATGCGAAGCTGCCTTTGCCAGTTCTTCGCGGGTCTGGGCGAGTTCTGCCTCCAGTTGCTGAGCACTCTCAGCATGCTCAGACAGCAAGACTTCGACCTGGTCTTCGTATCCCTTCTGCTCAGTGGTCTTAAGATCTGCCAGCGCCTTCGCGTGCTCAGCCTTAAGCTCGTCCAGCGTGGTCTGACTGCTCTGCGAGGTGTGGTCGTGGGCGGCGATCTGCTCTTGAAGCTTGGTCACAAGTTCCAGTTGGCGGGAGCTATCTTCCTTGACGGAATTGTGAACCTTGTGGAGCTCATCCAGTTCTGCGCGAGCTGCAGAGTGACCCTGCTCAAGTTCAGCAACCTTAGTAGCGTTGCTGTTAATGATAGCCTTGTACTCGTCAATCTCGCTGCGCAAGAAGCTAATGAGATTTTGCTGTCGTTGCTCAGATTCCTGGGCTGGTCCACTCGTCTCTCCATTCTGCTGAGATCTGGATGCTGAGAGCTGCGTATTGTTGTATACAACTTGAGCTTCCAACTCCTCGATTGTGCCGCGCATTTGCAATTCTGTCGTTTCCATGGAATCAAGAGCTTCCTTATGCTTCTGCTCCCAGGTAGCAACCTCACTTTGAAGTTCAGCAACACGCTGCTCATACTTGAAGTCAACATTGCCGGCTTCCTGGGTGCCTGACTTGGCAAGAGCTTGGCGCAAAGATTCAAGCTCAATCGTCAGTGCTTGCTCACGAGCCATGTGTGCTTTTCTTGTATCAGTAAGCTGTCTTTCGTTCTGCTCAAGCTGATCTCGCAGTGTTGCTACCATGGACATCTCTACAGGACTAGCCTTGAGACTGGATCGCTCCCTTGTCAGTCCCGAGATAATGGTCATCTTAGTCTCCATCTCCTTCTTGGCGGCCGCAACATCAGCCTCAAGCTCCTGAATACGCTCGCTTCTTACGTGTAGCTCATGTACAGCGGCATTCAAGTTGAGCTCGAAGCTCTGCATGGCCTCGGGGTGACTGCCGAAGTTCTCAGCAGCAATGTTTCGTAGTGATGAGAATGAGCGCTGGGCACGGTCAACAACTAGCAGATTTTGGCTTGACTTGCGTCGAATGACAGGAGTGCTAGCACGAGGCGATGTAGCTTCCATAACGCGAGCCCGAGATAAGTCGGTCTTAAGCTCCTCGACAATATCAAGAGTCTCATTATGCTTGAACTCAAGCTCAGCATATCGCTCAGCAAGTTCCTTCTCGGCAACCTCCCGCTCTTCTGCCATCGACTTGAGTCTTTGGAGCTCCGCGGCGAGCTCAACATTCTCATCCTGTGGCAGATGCTCGGTTGAGGGTGTTGTGGGCTTGGCCGTTGCGGTTTCGTCTTCAGAGAAGCCATCGCCATTAGATGAGGCAACAGTAGCAGGCGAATACATAGCCGAGGACAACTCCGAAGAAAGTGATCTGGTGAAAGACGACCGTGTGCCGTTCTTCAACTCGTTCATCTTCCCATCGGATAAGAAAGACTCGGGACGAGTGCGCACCGGGGTGGCCAGAGATGCAACAGACTCGCGCTTGTATTGTGTGTGACGAGCTTCGTCAACAGCGTCCTGCATCTCGGCGAGTCTACGCATGGCCTGTTCATATTTGGCATGAAGCGAGTCGTAGTCATTGAGGGTGGATTCGTGCTCCACGCGCAAGTCAATGAGCTCTTGTGTAACATTCTCGAGCTTGTCAGCGACAAACTTAGATTGCGCTGGGCTTGGTGGAGGCTCCGACTCAGCGGGCTTTTCAAGACGTAGGCCATCTTCGTCCACTTCCTTCACGGTGTCAATCTTGGTACGAGAGTGACCCTGGTCTTCATCGCCTTCAGGAATCGGGTCCTCCATTTGGCTTTGGCGACTCACGTGGGACAAGCTTCGAGAGTGCTCTGCAATTCCACGACGAGATGCAACACCGTTGGTTGGTTCGGTTCCATTTCCAGCACCAGCATCCTTACCATCTTGGATCTGGTCTAGCTCGTGAAGAAGTGAGTCCAATTTACCGAGACTTCTTTGTCGCTCAACAACCTGCTCAAGTCGATCAATTTCGCGCTGCATCAGCTCTGCATCTTGGTCGGCCTCAGCAAGGCGCTCCTCGAGGGTTGAGATATAGTCTTCACACGACGCCTCATTCTCTCGAATACGGGAAATCTCCTTACGAAGTTCCATGACGATGGTGGCGTTCTTCTCCTCGCCGCTTGTGTGGCCATCTAGCTTAGCCTCAAGATCGTGAAGGTAGCTCTCGGTATTGTTCTCTCGATCCATAAGCTTCTGCAGGCGGTTTGAAAGTTGCGTGTTGATGGTTTCGACATAAGCACATTTCGTCTCCTTCTCGAGAAGGTTAGTCTCGGTATTGGACAATGTGCTGCGAGTACTGGCAAGTGACTGCTCGAGGGATTGAATCGTTTTCTCGTATTCAAGCACGACTTGCTCAACGGCTTGCGCAAAGGAGTTCGATCGGTTAAGACGGTCGGTCGCTGTATCGCCAGGGGCACCGTCGTGTTCGTTCTCGCCTGATTCGTTCTCACGAGCGCGCGCCAACTCGGCAATCAGTCGCGCATGGCGCTGGCTAAGAGCAGTGTAATTCTCTTGCGTGTCGAGAAGTTGGGTCTGAAGTTCGGTCTCGCGCTCGTTGTGTCGATCAGATCGGTCGCTTGCTTGGGCGGTGCGCCGAGGGCTGCTGCCACCAATTTCGGCGCTACGGATCTGCTCACGAAGGAAAGCCACTTCAGCTTTGAGGCGGTCAATCACGGCCTGCTTGTCACCTTCTTCAACAGATTGGATTCGTGGCTTAGATTGAATTGCTCGAGCCCGTTGAGCGTACTGAACAGTATTCAATGTTTCGCTCAAATGAAACTCGGCAGGAGTGACACAAGCAATCATGTAGGTGATGGCATTACCACCGAGCGAATCTTGCAGCAGTCGAGTTAGTCGAGAATCGCGGTACGAAACATGGGATCCGGGGTTCCTGGCCGAAAGCTGGCTGATAACTTTGCCAAGGGCAGCAAGGCCAGCATTGATGGAAATACCCTCCTTAGCACGATCGCCCTGAGCGCCAGTGTTCTTGAGTCTTTCACTTCCAGCCAGATCGACAAAATGGAGCTTGCTGTCAGTTGTTACAGAAACATCCTGGCCCGTCATTGCCTCGACGGGCATGGACATGCGCTTGTCGGAGCCATACTTGCTCTTGCGCTGAACAAGATTAAGTGAGAAAACGGCATGAGATCGCGACGACTTGGCATTGATAGCTGTGGCATCGGTTTGGCGAATAGCGGATCCAAAGTTGAGGGCATTCATGAGATCATCCACCGAGTTGATTTCAACTTGTCGAAGGCCAGTCAGGATGATATTGCCCTTGGTGTCTTCACGAATAGCCACGTTCACACGCTCGTTCATCGGAGTTGTATCGGGTACAAGAAGATCGCGCAATTGTTCGTTGTAAATCTCGACATAGGTAGCCTTCAGCGACCAATCGCGGTCACCGAGCTCGTTTTGCTGACTGTAACCTCGAGGGCTTCGAAGATGGGACAGAGAACTGCGGTTTGCCTTAGGGGAGGAGGCTTTGGGAGTATCAAGCTTCTCGAAGAGAGCGATGCCAGCTCTAGGAATCACACCTGAGCACTGGTTAGCTCGCGCGGCTACTTTTCTTTCGATCTAACTTACCCATCAAATCTTCGTCGTACTGTTCGCCAGGGCCCGAAGTGCCCATAGTGTAGGATTTACCAGCGCCAGACTGGCCATAGGCCATCAGAGAAACATTGTATCCCTGTGTGAATGCATTGATGCAGTCAGAAACATAACTCCAAACACCGCCCTGCGTAACATCGGAACCGAAGACTCGGTCGAATACGAATAGTTTGCGGCCTTGCGGTGAATCGATAGCAAGGCTGGTATCGGAAGTCGTTTGGACCATAGCACGTTGAAATCGCTGAGGAATAAGATCATAGCCAGGGTCATTAGCATTTAACGGCGGTCGGACACGAACAACTAACAACGAACAAAAATTAGCAACTCGCCATGTTAGTGATGGTGATGTACATACCGACTTTGACCGCCGTGCGACTGTCATCGTCTGAAGCTCGACTTCCACCTCCAGTCTTGCTTGTCATACTCAACCTGCTGGTACTCCTGGTTTGGGTTCTGCTGGCGATGGCGCTCATTGGCCTTGGGAGGATTCCTCCCGGCGACGCCGGGGGTGAGCTCGCCATGGCGGCTATGGATAAGTTGTGAATGAAGTGCGCGTTGTCTCAGTGACGGCGGTAACGATCGCAAAGCAGCAGTTAAGGCGGCCGCGGTGGGCTCTTTAGAACTTGAATTCCGCTGAGGGAGAAGGCGTCGTTGGTCAGAACGTCATAGATGATCGAAGCGCCACGAAAGTCGTCGTTGAGGGGATCGCGAAGTGTTCCAGATAGTCTCACGTGTGGGCAGCTGGACTTGGGAGTCCTGGAAGTTTCAACGAGTGAGCGCAAGGCGGATGTCGATTGTTTATCCAGGCCAGGGGTGTAGGGGGAACGTAATTAAACAAGCGACCAGCGGACGATCCGGCGACGGAGATATCGAGAGCTTGGGCTGACAATTCTTCGTTCCAGTGGAGCGGGACAAGAGGTCGCTAGCGGAGGGGCTTGGTCGGTCAAAAAGATGAAGAAAGAGCGGAGGAGAAATGAAATACCGACGTGAGATTGTTCAGTTCAGGTTGGCGATGGGATAGGGGAAATAACTATAACGCTGGACGTTAGACGTGACGTTGGACCGTCGATCGAATTTCAGGAGTCAAAAGCGCTCAAAGAAAAAAATAAAAAGGGACAGACAGTCTTGAAGTGGAATCAAGCCCACCTCACCTATGCCAGGCGCCAGGGGTTGACCAGAGGCTTCAGTTGGTACCGCGTGTAACTTCCAGCTTCCTTCTATTCATTTAGGAGGGCTGTCAAGTCCGCCCCTGGGGGACTAGAAGCACATTAGCGCTGGGCCGGGTTGGGCAACGTTGTCAGGTACTTTGCGTCTGGTGGACGTGATTGCCTGACCCCTGAAATGCTAGCCAGGCGCCAAATCTGGTTTAGGTTTGGTCTCGGCGGAGAGAGCGCCTACTGGTTGGATGGCTCGGCTTAACTGGGTCACCCCCCCAATTCTCCAATGCTGGTACCTGGCCCGCGCGGCCAGTAGTGGGTGGCATGGACCCTCCAGATGGCTTCTCTGCTTGGACCCTTAGCACCAGTGCCATAATCTGAATAATCTTTGGTGATGGTGTTAAGTAGAGTGGTTGGGACTTGACTAGGCCAATAGATGCTGTGAGAGTTCAAAGTCCTCATTTCCTTAAAATGTCGGATTCTTCCTCCTGATTCAGGAAATAAATAGCATTGTCTTGAAGAAAACACGCCATTCATGTGCCGCTAGTTGAACCAGTCCAACTCGATCTGATTCTGACCGACATCTCACCAATCCATCCGCCGATGGATGTCGCGCTGTGTTACTTTTCAGACCTCATTTAATATCGTCGGTCTGGTATATTAGCAGGCATGACACCAACCACCCTTCACTCCGTAGTTCTTCGGGCCAAATCGAGTGCTTCCATGCCCCGAACCCGTCTCGCACATCCTTCGTCCACTCAGGGGCTGGGCCTAATCATCCAACACGTTCTCACTAGCGGCACGTTGAGCGGCGGTGCATGTCAAACGATTACAAAGGCGGTAACCCATCTACCGGTTTCGTGATAAGTTTCCAAATATTTAACGCCGTTAGATGTTGCATACTTCTAACGGCGAACGGTTTGTTTTCTGTTGCATAATCATGCATAATCTTGCAGAAGTTTGTCTACTTGTCATATCGAACCTGGTCTAGATCTGCTCTTGGTGAGTTGTCAACTTGCTGGCCCATCCATATCAACCGTCCATAACTCCATATCAACCAACCTTGCGGTTAGAGCAGTCCACAATCAAAAACAAATGTACTGATACACGGATACCTTGAGCTGTCAACGCGCAGTATAGACAATGCAACGCGTAATGCACCATCAACCGCCCCGTGCACCACTGACAAGATATATCCGATGCAATATCCCACGCCTATTGTCCGTCCCCTTTTAAGATGGTGGCTTTCGTCCCATCTCGTGTTCAAACTTGAGGTCAAGGATCTGCACAAATATCTGATACCATTCTGTCTCGTTGGCTTTGATCTTCACCCTTGTCATTAAAAAAAAACCCAGTGTGGTCACCCTGGAGCCCCAGCCGGAATGAAGCTTCTTCAGCCCGGTTATCGAATGGCATCATTTTGCAACATCTGAAGTGAAATGTGGAAACTGTTGCTGTGACCGGCATGGTTTTTGTCCGTGTTTGGTTCGTCTTAAACTCCCAAGAAGCAAAATCGCGGGGGCCAAACATATCACGCCTACGGTATGTTTCAGGTTCAAGCCCCCACCCTTGAATCCTACTGAAACCTCGATACTTTTGCTCTTTCGTTATCATTTCTGTTTACAGAAGTATATTAACCACGCAGTACTACCCTGCAGATTTTCACTGTTGATAGGTCATAATCCAGAGGTCATATTCCGCGCCTTTGTCTGTTGCATGCACAGTCGAATTCAGCAAACCTTCTCTCGCGGTCCCTAACAGGAAGAGCTGGCTCAGAGAGCGATCGGGATTCGGTCACCTTTATTCGCGAGCCGCGGTGTCCGTCATGCACATGTTCTTGAGTATTCAATAGGTATAACAGCAATGTAAACAAGGCTCGAGGGTTCGCCTTGGTAGAGCAGGTGTTGATAGCCGAGGCATATGCTGTCTAAATGCAAGAACAAGGCGAGCATCTCCACAACATTCGTACTTTAATCCCTAGTTGCTATTGTCCCAACCAATCGCATATATCCTTGCAGCGCAAAAATTGTTTAGGTCAGTTATAGTTATTGCGAGATTATATACTCTGGACGGGGCCTTACCCATTCTATCCTGAAAAATCAGCGGGAGTTTGGCGATCAGAGCTCGAAATGTCCTCGGTGCACGATGTGTCGCTGACAGTCCAAAGACGTCACAAGGGGCCGAAGGACGAAGTACCATTTACAGTAAATGACAACCGCTCTCATTAAACATGAAACTTCCGACATCGCGGCACGGCACGGGACATATCGACGCTGTTGTAAGCGAGCTGTTCATTTGCTTCATTGCTACCCTGAACTGCCGGGCGGGTTATAATCAATCCGCACGTCTGCTATACCCGTAATCTAGATAGGAGTCAAAACAGGAAGTTTTAAACATTTAGTAGACGTGTCAATATATAATAGTCATTTTAAATAAGTTTTAATACGTAGAAGATTATGCATAATCGATCTCCAAATAACCTCGTGTATACACCTGTGATCCATAGAGCATGGGAGTGTTAGTCGATAGGTGACAATGCTATTCAACAGGTATCGTTGTCCCCGTTCATCGCCCAATTGTAAGTTGAAAGGACAAACCTCACTATCTACGGAGCTCTCCCCGGTGATAACTGATTCATCGTTATTTGATCATTATTTCTTGGGACGTTGCGGATATAGGGTCGTGTAATATCGGTGGTATTATAGTACAGGTTTATAGTTTTACAATAAGTAGCCTGCACTTATGATGGAAAGATATAGGCTACCATTGGCGCGTTTCGTTTCAAATAAAACCAATGAAGAAGACTTGTATTATATAGGCTTAGGTATGTTTTACTGGTCCATGGCGTTGTTATCTCTCCTATTGCTGCCGATTCATATAGTCAAGTGCTTCTTGATATGCTTAAACGCTACAGGAATACCCTATTCTGAGATACAGCATTGACTTGGCATAACAAATCAATGCTGCCTGCAAGAGACGAGAGCCAAAAACCAGCAGAAGTGGAAGCAGTAGCAAAACCCGTGCTGGGCTATTTTGGTTAGATGCCGACCTATATATGCGACGTCGAGAGTATTGTCATGTTTTGAACGGTTATCAGGTTGGACTGATCACCCTGACCGGCTACTGTAGGACTAATCAATGATATAGGCAGTATTACTCTGTAGATGCATGAAAACTAACGACTACGTACCTATTCCAATAGCGCAAGTGAGACCATCAATTAAAACAGCCAACCTGAGTAGAGAGATTCACGTGACTTTGGCGTTTTTCGTGTAAATGATGGTCGCGTCACATCGCGAAAACCAAACCGCCCCACTATCAAGAAGAAGACGAAACACCATCGATGGTATTCAGACGAGCACCTCTAGGAAAATGGCTCCCGATGTGATTGATCTCGTCTCATCGAGTCCGACGAGCCATTCTATCCCACCTTCGAGCCAATGGCCCAAGAACAACGACACCGAGCTGGAGAAGCAGCAACCACCAAGTATTGACATTACAGATCCGACCAAAGCATCACACGTACCAGTTTCCAGCGGTCTCTTCCTGTCAGATGACTTCGACACCACCATAGACCTAGACGAACCGATTTTGACAGATATCAACACAAATAAGAGACGATGTCTTTCCCCTCCAGCTCAAGCGCCGCCTGTCAAGCGAATCTCTCCAGTCCCAGATTCTCAAACACTTCTCCCACCAGTGCGAAGGAATGGGAATGGTCGAGTTTCTACCAACGATCCCATAGAGCTGACAAGTTCCCCGGGGCTTATTTCGCCGGACAAGATGAGACCTTCGGTAAAGGCTCCTACGAAACCTACACCGCATGTGACGACTGAAGCTGAGGACTCTGATCCCTTCGCAAGTTCGCCACAGCCAGTGCGCCGCTCGCCCCCGAAACCAAAGCCAGCAGTGAAACCTATCGAATCCTCCGATCCTTTCGCGAGCTCGCCCCAGCCAGTGCCAATAACATCAAAGGCACATGAAGCCATTATAACATCCCCGCCTGCACCGGCCCCGATGCCACCGCCTAAGAAGAACGCAGCATGGGATCCTATCTCCAGTTCAGCCCCAGAGGTCTTCTCCTTCGATTCATCGCCACCAGGGAAGAAACGAGACGTCATTAATATTGACGACTCAGACGGCGAGAACAGCTCCGAGGACGAACTGCCCGATATTGCATCTTTCGATGTGACCAAAATGCGCCGTCGATCGCAGATTCAGCGCTCGCAAAGCGATGTCGTATCATCACGATCCCGAACAAAACTACCAGCCACAAGTAAAACATCGACAGAGGATCGAGCACGAGAAAAAGAAGCGAAGGCAGCAGCCAGAGAAGTTGAGAAGGAGGCGAAAAGGCGCGAAAAACTGGAAGCAAAAGAGGCAAAACTCCGCGAAAAAGAACGAAATGCTGCGTTGGCTGAGGTCAACAAGCTGAGGACAGACAAGAAGATCTCGACTCCAGAAATGATGGTCGATATCCCCTCGAGTCTAAACCCAACCGTGACCACTGAGCTTCAGGCCATGCTAGAACCCTTTGATGTGCAGTACACAACTTGGGACAGCCCGGTCGACAATGTGGTTAAGTGGCGTAGAAAGGTTCGCAGTCGATACAACGACGATCTTGGTCTTTGGGAGCCAATACCCCTTCGTCTTGTAGATGAGAAGCACGCACTCGTTGTCATGAAAGCCGATGAGTTTGTCAAGCTTGCGCTGGATGACGGGATTTCGCCTCACGTTGCTAAAATGCAGAGGCATTTCGCCGAGCATCATCTCGTCTACCTTATCGAAGGTCTCACTCCTTGGATGCGCAAGAATCGGAGCCTTCGTAATCGTCAATTCGCATCTAATGTTCGCGCCTCAGAAACCACAGCAGCTGCTTCCAACCGGCGGAATAAGTCTGCTGAATACGTGCCAGAGGAGACAATCGAGGACGCGCTGCTTCAACTGCAGGTAATACACGAGGTCCTGATCCATCATACTATGATACCGATGGAGACGGCCGAGCAGATTCTTACCTTTACCCAACACATATCGACAATTCCTTACCGCAAGCAGCGAGAGCTCGCGACGCTTGGTGCAGGATTCTGCATGGAGAGTGGACAGGTCAAGACAGGAGAAGACGCAAAAGATACATATGTAAGAATGCTGCAGGAGATTGTGAGAGTCACAGCTCCGATTGCTTATGGTGTGGCCAAGGAGTTCGATACAGTTAGTGAACTGGTTCGAGGCTTTGAGGCCACTGGGCCAACTCGATTGGAGGGCGTCAGAAAAAGCGCCAACAAGGACGGAGCCTTCTCCGATCGCACAGTTGGACAAGCTGTGAGTAGACGTATGTACAAAGTTTTCACGGGAGTGGACGAGACAAGCACAGATGTTTAGAATAGTATGTATTATTGTGTAATGATTCTATGAAGGCCATCAATCAAGATGCTATGCCAGTTCAATGTAGACCTATTGAGTTCATCGTTAGCAGTGTTACCATAAAATAATGACAACAAAGGTAGTTTGTGAACAAGCTGTCAGACAGCGGTTGGACAAAATTGTTTCCACATTATGTATTTCAGTACAGGTCTGTGTAATTGCTTCTTCATCATAAAGCTTGGTGGTTGGGAAAATTCGAAAAGTAAAAAAGTGAACGTACCATTTATGGAGGAACAATGTCCTCCTCTTCAAGCTTGCGCTTTCGCGACGTGGGCTTGAAGAAAGAGGTCATCGTTTTTTGTTTGGCGTCGAACTTGGCACTGCCAATTCCTCCTCGGGTCTTTTTCAGACCTTTGAGGTGTTCGACGCTGTTGATCTTCACGACGCGCATCTGCAGTCGCTGATCGTTGGCTGACAGGTCGCTTGTGACGATGGCCTCCACGTAGCCGGTGTTGCTCCAAGTAGGTCGTACAAAATCAGAGCCTGCCTGGCCGTCCGGTGCAGAATCTGAACCAGTGGACGTGGAAGAGACCCTGTCCCGGAGTGCCTTGAAGAGAGAACCGAGAATGATACCATGGGCGACGATGCAGACAGTTGAATCTTCGTGCAGACGAAGCAAGTGCTCATCCAAGAAAATATCAATCCTCTTCCTCATCGCTTGTGGTGTTTCAGAGCCCTCGTGCTTCGCCGACCCGAACTTGGTTCCCTCGCCCGTACCAAAATCCTTCTCCCTCAGCTCAACAACCTGGACCAAATTTAGATCCTTTGCGCGTTTCTGCGCGTCGATGAGAGACTGGGCGGTATGCACCGCGCGACTGAGGTTGGACGAGAAGATGCGATCAATGGTGACATGCTTAGCAAAGTGAGATGCTAGCTGCTGAGCTTGCAAAACGCCGTGCGCAGTCAAGGCTGAGTCGCGGGAGCCCGCAAAGAGACCAGCGACGTTGTCAACTGTCTCTCCATGGCGAATGAGAAAGAGACGCATCGCCGCATTGTTCAGGAAGGCCAAGCCAGAAGCAAACTGTTCATGGTGTTGGATGATTGTACAGAAGGCTTGTGGAAAAAAAGTCGGAAATTTGTAGGCGAGAATTTCTGTGCTGACTCAGCGAAATCATCGCTAAGCCGCATGTGGATGCAGTGGAACACTTCATTTCAACTTTGGGAGCATCATGATTGGCCTAACTTAGTCGTGAAATTCATAAAGCTAAACAAGACAAAAACTCCAAAATAAACTAAAGTACAGATGATAATCCCAACATTTCCACAGTATACAATTAATTAAGAGATATCCATCGTTACATCATGAAAGATTTGCTTATTTCTTGCCAGTGACGGTACCGACAACACTGCCGAGTCCCAAGCCTCCGAGGATCTTCTTGAGACCAAGTCCACCGAGTAGGCCATCAAGGAGGCCACCAAGACCAAGACCGTTGAGCTGAAGACATTGTTAGCATAATTGAAGAAATGGAGAGTTTTGAATAGGTGTAACTTACTAGAGGGCCCAAGATGGGTCCGAGAATCTTGCCAACGAGGCCAAGAACACCACTGAGCAGGAGACCGACAGCAGCGATGATCTGGGCGAGAGGCTCAGCCAGAAGACCCCAGAGAGGGTTAATCTCCTTCTTAGCGTGAGGCATACCCTCAAGCTTGCGCTTGCTCTCGTCAATGGTGGTCTGGATCTCAGTAGATAGCTCTTTGAGAAGGTTGGCAAGGTGAGCCTCCTCGGGAGTAGCTTCACCGGCAGCTGTCTGCTGCTTGGCGTTGCGAGCGATGCGACCATCGGGGTCGAGACCACGGATGATACCGTTCGTCTCGGTCAAGAGCTTACCACCGTCCTCGATCAAGGGCTTGACCTGTCGGACAAGCTCCTCCTCGTCACGGTCCTCAGGCTTCTGAGCTTCAGCGGCGCTGATCTTGTCGTTGATCTGCTTGCAGATAGGTCGAAGTTTCTCCAGAGTCTGCTCGATCTGGTAGGAGAGCTGCTGAGCAAGCTTCTTGTTCTTCTCAGCCTCCTCAGTGGTCTTCTTCTCCTCTGCCTCAGCCTCCTCGCGCTTGATCCTCTCCTCCTCGGTCTCGCCCTCAGGCTCGGGCTCCTCCTCCTTGGGGATGTCCTCAAGAAGAGAGACGTGGCCGATGACGGTGCCCTTCTGGTTGAAGACATCACCATCCTCATCAACCTCCTTGCCAGAGCAGTCAAGAAGCTCGCCGCTGGTGAGCTTACCGATAATGTTACCGTCGGCGTCAACAACGTTGCCCTCACGGTTAACCTTTCGGCCGGCGAGAGGGTTGTGCTTCTTCTCCTTCTCCTCCTCCTCCCAGCGCTCAGCCTTGCCGATGACATTGCCGTTGGAGTCGGTGATCTCACCGTCGTCGTCAACAGCACGTCCAACAAGGGCCTTGGCGTCACCACTGATAAGACGGCCAACAGTCTCGCCAGCTGAGTTCACGATCTTACCATCCTTGGAGACAGTGCAGTTCTTCAGCTGGGCGAAAGGACCTTCCTTCTTACCACCACGCTCGCCCTCAGAGACGAGCTCGGCCTTGCCAATGATGTCGCCTGACTCGCTTCGGATGTTGCCATCTCGGTCAGACATGCGTCCGATGAGCTTCTGGACATCACCCTCAACAACGCGACCGTAGATCTCGCCAGACTCGCTGACGAGGTTGCCGGCCTTGTTGACGCGCTTGCCAGCAAGGGCGGAGTTGTCGATGGGCTTCTCAGCCTCTTCCTCAGGGGCCTCCCAGCGCTTGGCCTTACCGACGGTGTTGCCGCGGCGGTCGAGAATGTCACCATCTTCGTCAACCTCGCTGCCCTTGAGCTGCTTGGCGTCACCCTCGATGACCTCACCAACCTGCTCGCCCTGGTACGTGACACGACCATCGGCTTCAACCTTGGCGCCGGGGAAGTTCTCGAAGGGAGCAGAGCCCTTCTCCTCTCGCTCAGAGACAGAGACGGGCTCACCCTTGCCGATAACCTCACCGGAGTCGTTCCAGATGTCACCGTTCTCATCGGCGCGCTTACCGAGGAGCTCCTTCAGATCACCCTCGACAATCTTACCGAGAACAGTGCCGTTAGAATCGACGAGCTTACCGACCTTGTTGACCTTGGTGCCCTTGAGGATGGAGCGGTCCTTCTTCTGGACGCGGTCCCACTCAGCGAGAGGCTCAGCCTGGCCGACGACCTTGCCGTCTCTCCAGATCTTGCCGTTCTCGTCGGACTTGAGGCCAACAAGTTGTCGAACTTCACCCTCAGAGACCTTGCCGACGGTGTCTCCCTTGTCGTTGACGAGACCACCCTCCTTGTCGACAACAGCTCCCTTCAGGACAGAGAAGTCCTTCTGCTCGCCACGCTCCCACTCGGGGAGAGGCTCAGCCTTGCCGACTTGCTTGCCAGTCTTGTCCCAGATGATACCTTGGTCATCGGCAGTGAGACCGATGAGCTGCTTGATCTCACCCTCGATGACTTTGCCGAAAAGGTGACCCTTCTCGTTGACAAGGTTTCCGTTCTTGTCGACAGTGGTACCCTTCAGGAGGCTGTAATCCTTCTGCTCACCACGCTCCCACTCAGGGAGGGGCTCGGCCTTACCGACTTGCTTGCCAGTCTTGTCCCAGATGATGCCCTGGTCGTCAGAAGAAAGACCAACAAGCTGCTTGATCTCGCCCTCAGTGACACGTCCGATGAGGTGGCCCTTGTCGTTGACGAGGTTGCCCTCCTTATCAACAGTAGTGCCCTTGAGAACGGAGAAATCCTTCTGCTCGCGGTCCCACTCAGGGATGGGCTCGGCCTTGCCAAGCTGCTTGCCGGTCTTGTCCCAGATGATACCTTGGTCATCGGCGTAGAGACCGACGAGCTGCTTGAGCTCTCCTTCAACGACCTTGCCGAGCTTGTCGCCCTTGTCGTTGACGAGGTTACCCTCCTTGTCGACGGTGGTGCCCTTGAGGATGGTGAAGTCGAGAGGCTCCTCCTTGGCAGCCTCCTCGCCCTCAGCCACCTTGTCCTCAACAGCCTCTTCACCCTCGGCGGCCTTGTCCTTGCCCTCCTCGGTGACATCGCCGGTGGCTTCTTCGCCTTCAGCGACCTTGCCCTCAGCAGTCTCCTCGCCCTCGGCGACCTTATCCTCAGCGGTTTCCTCGCCTTCAGCAACCTTGCCTTCGGCGGTCTCCTCGCCTTCAGCAGCCTTGCTTTGAGCGTCCTCGGGGAGGTCGCCAGTGGCTTCCTCACCCTCAGCGGCCTTGCTCTTAGCATCTTCGGTGACGTCGCCGGTGGCTTCCTCGCCTTCAGCGACCTTGCCCTCGGCAGTCTCTTCGCCCTCGGCGACCTTATCCTCGGCGGTCTCCTGACCCTCAGCAGCTTTGCTCTGAGCATCCTCAGGGAGATCACCAGTGGCCTCTTCGCCTTCGGCAATCTTGCCTTCAGCGGTCTCCTCACCTTCGGCGACCTTGCTTTGGGCATCCTCAGGGAGATCATCGGTGGCCTTCTCGCCTTCAGCGGCCTTGCTCTGAGCATCCTCGGGGAGGTCGCCAGTGGCTTCCTCACCCTCGGCAGCCTTGCTCTTGGCGTCTTCAGGGAGGTCCTCGGCAGCCTTCTCACCCTCAGCGAGCTTGTCGTCGGCGACTTCCTCGCCATCGGCGGCCTTGCTCTTGACCTCGTCGGTGACGCCAGCAGCATCCTCGCCGGGAGCCACAGACTTCAGGTCATCGCCAGCCTTGGACTTGTCGCCGTCGTCCTCAGGAACCTCGCCGCTGGAGATCTCGTCGCCAGGGGCTTGTGACTTGGCGGCATCACCTTCAGGAACCTCGGCGGCTTCTGACTTGGGAACGTCGTCCTTGGCCTCCTCAGTCTTCTCCTGAAGCTTGTCCTCGACATCCTCAGGCTTGGGAACGTCTTGCTCGTCGACCTTGGAGGTAACATCCTCCTTGGCCTCTTCGGGAATGTCCTTAGCCTCGTCTGTGGTGTCCTTGGCCTCTTCAGGGATATCCTTAGCCTCTTCTGTGGTATCCTTTGCTTGTTCGGGAGCGTCCTTGGCGGTATCTTCCGCCTTGTCCGTTGTCTCCTCCACAGGCTCTGGTGCGACCTCCTTGAGCTTATCATCAGCTTCGGCAGGAGCCTCGCGGTCTTCGAGGCTGATATCCTTCTGGTCCTGGCTTTGCTCAGACTTGACATCTGGTGTCTCGTCCTTGACTTGAGGAGCCTTGGGTGTCTCGGCAGGTGTGTTTGTGTCGGCGGCTTGGGAGGTGGCTTCTGACTTGGTTTCAGTCACGTCGCCAACGGCCTCCTTGCCGGTCTTGCCGACGGAGTCAGCTGTGTCGCCAGCAGCATCGGTGGCTCCCTTTGCTGTGTCGCTGACAGCTCCTGTGACGCTGCCAGCGGCATCTCCCAGACCTCCAGATTTGTTGTCTTTGGCCTGGGTTGTGTATTCGCTCTTCTCCTCGTCGTGTGAATCCTCGTCCTCGGGCTTCCCTTGTCCTATAGGCAGGGTCTTGCCTAGAACATCGCCTGAGGAGTCGACAACATCGCCAGCTTTGTTGACGGTGTTGCCCACAAGGTTCTTGAGGTTATCTGTGTCGGCGATCTTGCCAACAGTGTTGCCGGAGTCATCTAGAACATCGCCGGCATCATTCACAACGCCAGCTCCGCTCCTGGGGACTGACTCGTTGACTGCAATGGGGACGATAAGCGCCAAACTTGGTGGGGAACCGTTAAACGCACCAGGGGATTCCTGCTCTTTGTGAGCAGTATCTTTTGTTGTGTCTTGAACCTGGGAGGAGAGGTCTGCCATGATGTGCTGTTGGTGTAGTTGTTCGTCTTCTTCAACTCCTTCGAGATCAAAAAAAGGGTATCTTTCAGATAAGAGATGATTTGATGGGTATCTTTGAGTTAGTTGGGAATTGGTATTGGTATTGTGTTGATTTTCGCTGCGTAAGTTGGCCAAGAATGGAAATGTAATGGATTGATACTTTTTCTGAAGCCGCAACCACCACATCTTTCACTACTTATACCGACACACAGCTTATACAAAACAAGTTTTACAGCAGCCACTCAATCACGTCAATATCAGTCACAACGTCAGTGTGAGCAACACATCTTTGGAGCTATTGCTGTCATGATACTGCGCCGCACCTGTTATCGAACACAAGCTGCAACAGCCACACGTCATGATGGGGTTCGAAGCTCGGGGATGGTGTGGCGAGAGCTGTTGGATGACGTTATAAGGAGCTCCCATGGCATGGATTAGATGCCACAAGAGAGAGCTATGGGCTGGAAGCTGTGGCAGCTCCTAGGATGAGGCTTCCTCTTCCTGGTCTCGACCTTCCCCGACGAGAATGTCGAACGGGTCGTAAAACAGGCTTGCGGGGTGGAGGATGCAGGATGCACACCATCTGGGTAGACGATCTTGCACAATCAGGGTATGGATCGAGATGAAGAACTGGCTTATGCTTGCCCTCGGCTCTGGGGGGGAGTGGTTGCCCGTACAGTGCTGTGCTGAACTTCACGTGTGGCCTCAGAGGCAACAGCCGGCCTCAGAGCGTACCAGCTGGATTTCCATCTGCCAAACGTCAACGGCAGATGCAAGAGCCAAGCGAGCGAGTGAGTGAGTGAATGGATGGTGAACTAGGTAACGATCTAGCGTGACGGGGAGGGGTTACCCCATGAGGTTTACTTAATTCCGAGGTGTGGAGGGGCGTTGGAATTGAGAGGAGAGCCACTTTCACTCATACGAATGGACTGCATATGCTTGATTTGGTTGGCTTGGCTTACTCACTTACATAGTCACTTGCATGGGGGGGTCAGTGGACAGGACAAGGTCGGGACAATTGTGAAACGCGCCATGCAAAAAAAAAAAAGAGATTATCGATTATGACTACTATCTGTGGTATCGGTGGTGTCAGTCTGACTGGCACTGCTCTTTGTCTCGGTTACAACATTCCTATTGAAGACAGTGGGGATCTTGATGGTGAGCTGAATCCCATCGAAAGTTGACTTCACATCCAGGAACAGCTCGTCAGGTCTCGGGGCAGACGGCGGCTTTGGAGCGATCTTGCCGGAGCCTCCCTGGGTATCTGCACCTGCATCCTTGCTCCCGGAAACCTTCTCGGGCCCGTCATTCATCGGCTTGTCAAGCTTGCCAATCTTGTTTCCTTGGTCATTGTAGATATTGCCTTCATCATCGACTTTGAGCCCTCCCGCCAGGGGTTTGAGATCTGGCTTGGTGTAGTTGTCGCACACATGGCCAGCCACCTCGCCGTCCTCGTCGAGGATTTCTCCAGAGGGCATGACTGGTCGCCCTACCATGGAAGGCAGATCGCCTTCTACACGGCCGAGGACGGTGCCGTCCCAGCCCAGGATGTTGCCGAACTCGTCGACATATTTGCCGTCGAGGCCAGCGGCGAGTTCTTGATGTGAAGGTTTTGATGTGGATGCTGAAGCTGATGTTGAGGGTTGAGGCTGAGAATGAGATTGAGGTTGTGGTTCTGAACCTTGATGCGGCTGATGCTGATGCTGATCCTGAGGCTGGTCTGTGCCATCGGATACTGGTGTTATCCTGGGGATGCGGATCTCTGGGTTTGAGACCTTTGGCGAAGAGCCGCGTCCATTACGGACAGGAACATTGACCTCGTACGTGCTGTGCGTAGGATCGCCACCAGGGGTGGGCGAGGAGCGATTGTTTGCCATTGGGAGGTGGGCAGGCCTTGGAGCAGGCGGTAGAGGCAGAGTGTTAGGGATTGGGTCTTGTGGCTCAGCAGTAGTCGTCTGGTACTCGTGCTCGTACTCCTTCTCCTGATCCTGGATGGCTATGGCGGCTGCTGGGGGTCTGGGTCTAGAGGAGGAAGGCTGGAATATGGAGATGGCAGAGGAGAGTGCTGACTTGATGCCACCGTGCCAAAATGGTGACTTTGATGTGTGGCTCGAGCTAGGTTTGTGCGGGGACATGACGACAGATACCATGAGAGAGACTAACTAGACTACTCCGTGTGTACGGTACGGATAGACGGGTTTATTTAGTCTGTCTGTCTTGGATTAGGGTGAAATGCATGGCGATGCAAGAGAAAAGAAAGGGAACACCCCTATTCTTAGGTAAAAAGTATCTCTAACAGAACACCCCCTGGTAGAAGTGATCGAGCCGCATGTAATAATTCAGAGTGGTATAGTGGTATAATACAGGTCACCTTCACAGCTAACAATAAACACAGACAAGAACTTTGGAAACAATTGAGCCAGGATATGGGCCGTTTTCCTGATCGTCAGCGCTCATCGCGATCCGTGGACCACAACCGGGAAAGAAAGAAGCTAGCAGGGATATATAAACAAGGTGAGACAAGACAAGACAAGACAGGCAGCTTTGAACAGGCCTTTGATTGGTGGGAACAATGTCAAAGCCTGGTCCCTGTTTTTCTGTCTTTTCTCCTCCTTCGACCAAGCTTTTTTCTTCTTTTTTGTACCCTTTCCAACGCCCCCGAGTCTCCTAGCGTTGGGTTCCTGGGAAGGGAAGGAAAAAACGGTTGGTGCTAGGCTGCAAGAGGATGGTCGAGACAGTGGCTTGCGTGGCACTTCTGGTCTGTGGCTTGCCCTTTGCCTTGGATGGTAAAGTGCCTAATCCACTGAGATCCTTGCACTTTGATGCAATCTGACGTTTACGTGCAATGCGTCCGAAGCAAAAGTTGGAGTTGGAGCTGGAGTTGGGGGGACGGAGATTGAACATGAGGCATCGGAAATTGTACAATCATGGATGTCATGACATGATATTTTCGTCAGTCTCGTCTCACTCAGTGCGAACAATCACAGAAGCAAACCACATCTACTGTCTGAAACCGAAATGATATATGAGAGCGAGAATGTTGTGTCAAAGTATTGTATATAGTACGTATGTAGTAGTATTTATCCCTTTCCCAGAAAACAACAGTAAAGTGTAAATTAAAAACAAACAAGAAATAACCATCATTAATAAACACCATGTTGCGCCGCCGTTGTTGTTTGTACTGTTGTGGTAACAGTAACATTACATGGATACCATCATGACATGAAGACGATAAATGACAGCGTTTGCAGTCGCAATCGCAAATGCAATTGCAGTAACGATAACAAAATGCTCTAGTTTCTGCACAGCGCCAAAGCGATTAGCCTCTGCAAGACAAAAACACAGACACAGACACCGTTTTATCCCGTGCTGGAGATTTGCAAGCCAAGTAAGATACGACGGCCACAGACAATAGTTACGGGAGTAGCGGGGAGTGGGAGTGGGAGTGCAGGGGGAGGTAACGTACAGTAGAGAGAGCTCCAGGTCACCGTGGATACGGGCCTTGAGCTGGATCTCAATGTCGAGGTTGAGATCTAGACGCAGTCGCAGAGTGTCCTTGCCGGCATCACCACCGCCGCCGCCCTGCTGCTGACCGCCCGTGAGACCCCCGAGGCCCCCCGTGACGCCGCCCAGGGTGTTGCTCACGCCGTCCGTGACGCCGCCGACCGTGTTGCCGAGGTCGCCCGCCAGAGGGAGCTGGTCCAGAGGTCCTGAGCCGCCGCCTTGCTGCTGCTGCTGTTGGGTCTCCTGCTGTCGACGACGGGACTTGGTGCCCTTCTTCTTGCTGCGGCGCTCTCGGCGGGGAGCCTCCTCGCTGGAGAGGGTCTGGTCCTCAGCTTCCATAGACGACATTTTGATGCTGATTTAAAAGTAGATTGAAATCTGATATTCGCTTGGATGGGCTGGCTTTGCTGTTGAAGGTGTTGTTGACAAGAGTTGGTGAGAAGTGTATTAGTGTGAATGTGAATGTGTTTTCTTGTTTCTGTCCTTTATTTTTATTTTATCTCACTAAGAATCGAGTCTAGGAAAATAAGAGTAGCCAAGGGGATATAAGTTTGACTACCACGAAACCTCATAACAGGATTTAGATGCCCATGAGGTCATGGTCGAGATGGGAATCCAGTAAAATACCCTGTCAGCCCATCCAAGACCAGGCAAGACACGACAACCCACTTCTTGACACAACCCCTCCAACTTCACTTCTCCAGGTCCGGGACTCTGCATTAACGTTACAGGGAACAAAACAAGCCTTGGGTTAATTATTATTACAAGTAATCCTCAGTGCTTAACATAGCTGCTTTCCATGCCGAGCTGCGGCCTTCTCCGCAGCCTCACAGGCTGGCACCTCTCGTCGTCGTCTATTTCGTCCTCGATATCACCCTCCGGGTCCCAGTATACGGACCACTTCCCGTGCTCGTCGCGCACCGCCACAAACGAATCATGATCCCCTTGCAGCGTCAGGAAGCGATCATCTTCTGTCCAGCCCCAGGGTCCTATGACGTGGTCGATGGTGTCCTTCTTCCCCCCAAAGGTCACCATGTGCGTGTCCTTGTCCACAAAGATCCAGTTGAGCATCGGGGGCTCGTCCGACACCATGCTTACCAGCCCCAGGTGTCCCTCCTCGCTGGGATACTTGAAAAACCAGCCTAGAAACCTGTAGCCTTGCACTGGTGCGTCTGAGAGGTTGAGATACATCTAATATCAGTATCAGTATCAGTATGAATGTGCATTGCATTTGTC
Source organism: Fusarium sp. VM40 (assembly GCA_954870535.1). Taxonomy (NCBI): domain Eukaryota; kingdom Fungi; phylum Ascomycota; class Sordariomycetes; order Hypocreales; family Nectriaceae; genus Fusarium; species Fusarium sp. VM40. Next base: position 625,341 of record CATPAH010000015.1, read on the forward strand.
AGGCAAGATGGATGCCTCTGGAAGAATCGCTCACCTTCTTGTCCACGAGAACTCCTTGGCCAACCTCCTCTGTCTTCCCCTTCCTCTGCATCATGAACGTGAGGTGAAATTTTTCCTGTTCCTTGCTCATGCTCTCATTTTGTCTCTTCTGCGCACTTATAGCGTTGCCTACGCCTGTAACGGTCGGGATAGCCGCGATGGCAAGTAATCCAATAACCATGGTTTCTGCTTCTGCTGTCTGTTTTCTTGGTACAGAGTATTGGATTCTTTCGATTGTATTAGGTATTGCGAGGGTTTGTTTGACAGCAGCAGGCACTCAGGCACTACATGACGGTTCAGTCCACTTTGTAGGAGCCTGACCCAGTTCTTCTCCATGCAGTCATGGACCATGCTGATGCTGATACACCAGCCACACAACAATCCCTGCAATTTCTACACTCCCACCCTCCCGCTACAACCTGGGGAGGGTCAAACGTCATACCTACAGGGTTTGCATTGCCATTTTTTACGTCACTTTGACCTGTCATGTAGAATTCGCTTCAAGTGCCTTACCACGATAGAAACCGGTTCTTCAAGGGTCAATGTCTGGATGCAATGACACTTATTGCGTCAGTCAAGCCTGTTTCAACAGGTTTCGTGTCCGGCTCGTCCATTATAATCTCAAAAAATATGCACAGAACATTAGTATAGAATTCTATCTCATAACCGTACTGTCAGCAGGCCTTTAAATCTTTACATTTTAGAAACCACATTTGTTCATTCACCAAAAAGCCACAAACTCGTAAACACACACCACCATGTCTTCATCATACCAACAAGTAAGTTTGTACCATTAGTAGGTTGTGTTCGATCATGAATTAAAATCCTCTAGGACTCGCAGCAGCGAGACACTCCTCAGTCTCCCGGACGTGAGCAGGAGAACCAGCAGGAGCAGGGCAACGACAGCAACCCTTTTAACCAGAACCAGGGCGACAACCAAGAAGGCAACCAGGGCCAGGAGCAGGAGCAGAACCAAGATGCTCAGCAGCAGCCAGGTCAATCTGAGTCTGAGAAGAAGCCCGAGGAGGCTGGGCAGGAGGAGTCTAAGGAGGGAGACAAGGCCGACCCCGAGAACGCAAAGGCTGAGACCCCCGACGACAAAGAGTCAAAGCCTGAGCAAGCACAAGCCGAAGACTCCAAGCCCGAGGATTCTAAGCCTGAGGAGTCAAAGCCAGAAGACCCCAAGCCTGAACAAGCCAAAGCCGAGGAGTCAAAGCCTGAGGAGTCAAAGCCTGAGGAGTCAAAGGCCGAGGACAAGAAGCCTGAAGAATTAAAGAAGGAGGAGTCCGAGTCCAAGCCCGAGCAGGCACAGGCACAGGCCGAACAGAAGACCGAAGAGGCCAAGCCCGAGAAGCCTAAGCAGAGGAAGCCTCCCGTCAAGGAAGAGAGCGAGAGTGAGAGTGAGAGCGAATCGGAGGACGATGACGAGGATGACTTTGACTCTGAGGATGACTCGGAAGAAGATTCCGAGGAAGACTCCGAAGACGACTCCGAGTCGGAGTCGGAGTCTGAAGAGGAGAACGAGCCTGCTACTCCTCCTCAGCCAGAAGCCGCCAAGCGCCAGGGCGACAGACGAAGCAACACAAAGTCAAAGGTTAACGATTTAAAAAAGAAGCGTCCCGCGTGGCTCGACGAGGAGTCTGACGAGGAGGGCCGAAAGGATTGGTCAAAGAGCGACGACAAGAAGATGCAGTTGACGCAGAAGCAGCGCCAGCAGCAGCAGATGCAACAGCAGCAACAACAACAGCAGATGCAGCAACAACAGCAGCAACAGCAGCCGCAAGGAGGAGGTGGCGGTAAGAGCGACGCCCTCAGTCTGCATCTCGAGCTCAACCTCGAGATTGAGATCGAACTCAAGGCTAGAATCCACGGTGATTTGACACTGGCACTCCTGTAAGTCTATAACTCCCCCTCCATTCTTGCTGCGGAATCTCCCCCTTTTTTGTCCGCCTTTCTCATCTGACCAGTGCATAGACAATAAATAGTGACATGTAATCCCAGGGAAGGAGCCTGATGAGCTCGATAAGCGACAGAAAGCTGTATGATCCAGCGACGACGACATGCTGCGTTTGTTTATTATCATTTTTGGAGGCGTTTGGGCATGAAGTAACAGCTTTTTATATATTGCAAATGTTACATGTACGAGTAAATAAAGAGTCGAATTTGAGTTTTATTATTTTACTTACCTATATCGGAATGTGATACGTGACACTTGCGGGTGAGGACATGATGAGATTTCAGATCTGCCGTGATGGTTGAGAAATGCTATGTATCAGTGTCGTCAATAAGCTTTTTTCGCGAGTTAATGTGTCAGGTACTAACCCACGCCAAAGGAAGTGACAGGAGGAGGCTAAAGTTAAAGTCTGGTCCATTTTAGATCGGATCGTGATTAAATCTCAACGGTTTTATCAATAGTCTCATGCGCACGGGAGATCTACGATGGAGATGGACGATTGAGGCTGGTGACTTGTGGTCTGTGAATTGTGGCACACAGGATCGGGATCGGGATCCACGGTCTCGGCTCGTGCTTCGTCAACGGAAGTAACAAGAACAAGCGAACCAACAGTTTCCTTTTACTCGGGGAGATAGAATTGCTATTGTGATGCACAGCTGGTGTATTTGTCTTGCGCTCGGACAGTAATGATCAGCCGAGTTATTCAGGCAATGGTTTAGGGTAATCGAATCACAACATTACAATTACAAGATATCATGAATTGCAATACACGTATCGCCACGCATAAACAATGCAATTCCTCAACTAATCATGGTCTAATCATTCAAGTATCCGGAGTTATCGGCATATGCCACGAATTCCATTGTCTCGTAATGTCCGGCATTGTAATCATCATCCGTAAATAGTCGGTCTTAGTTAGTGGCGTTCAGGCGGTGGCAGTGACGTATTACAAAGCAGACACCGAAATTCGCCGAACACGATAGCATCGACTGATGCGACACCAAATAACTCCCTTTTGCTTACCAGATCTCAACGATATAAAAAAGAATACCTCCCATATCTTCTTGTCTTATCTTTCTTATCAACATACCCAACACCCCTACATCTACAACTCGATCCCTGCCATTGGCATAAACCGTAACCATAACGTGCTCAATCCCATCGCCACTTCGCTGTGTCACCAACATGGCCGACTCTCCCATGTCCGACGACGAGCAGACCTGGCTCACTTTATCCATCACCCATCGAAAAGTAACATACGAACTCACCTTCCCCGAAGATGCCACCATCACAGACCTTTTCAACGAGATCGAAGCCAGCCTCGATGTCCCCGTCGCGAATCAAAAGATCCTCGCCCCCAAAACGCCTCTCCTCAAAGCACCCTTCAAGAACCCCGACATGCCCCTCCTCGAACTCAAGGGCAAGAGCTTGACGCTCATGGGCTCGCCCGCTGCGGAGATCCAGCAGGTTCAGGATATGGCTGAGCGCGTCGCAAAGCGCAATGCTGCGCGGATGGCGCATCGCAGCAAGGCTCGACATGCAGCGCCCACGCGTCGGAACCCTCAAGAGTCGCAATACACATTCCTACAAGTCCGGTCGCTCCAAGGCCTTCCGAACCCAGAGCGCAGCCGGAAGCTCCTGCTGCGTCTCAAGGAAGACCCGGGTATTCGCGCAGCCATGACAAAGCACAAGTTCGCTGTAGGACTGCTTACCGAGATGGAGCCTCTTTCGCATACGCAGACGTCGCACGAGGGTACAAGTCGAATTCTGGGTCTGAACCGCAACCAGGGCGAGGTCATTGAGCTGCGACTAAGGACGGACGCCTACGATGGATACCGCGACTACAAAACCATCCGCAAAACACTATGCCACGAGTTGGCGCACAACGTCCACGGCCCTCACGACAGGAATTTCTGGGATCTATGCCACCAGATCGAGCGAGAGGTTGACGCAGCGGATTGGAAGTCAGGCGGCAACACGATCGGCGAGACATCGCGATATGCCATCTCCGGAAACGATGACGAAGAAGAGGACTACCCCGAGGACTTTGGTGGCTGGACAGGCGGCGAGTTCGTGCTAGGTGGTGTCAAGAGCAATCCAGCTGCTGGTATGAATCGCCGAGAAGTCCTTGCGCAAGCGGCGCTCGAGAGACAGCGAAAGGAGACTGAGACGGAGCGGAAGGTCTTAGAGGAGCAAAGACGGCAGACACCACCTGGCGATGAGAATAAATAACGAAATTTGTTTTACGATGGAGGCATTTGTTTCAGCGAGGCGTATGAATACCCATAGACAAGGCGGGCAAAGCATTTGAAGACTTGTATTTCGAATAGAAGTTTAGCATTTCTCAATAGGAGTTTATGATAAGATGACATGAATTTACGATGAAGTCATCCAATAACAGAAGATCTTAGGGAGATCCCCTCAAGATGTAGCCTAATCTCTGCTCAAGTCCAGACTTGTTTAACGCTGCTTGGTGATATCTTGAGCTTCAGATGCTAGTCTTACTCGCACGACAAAAGTGACAGTCCAGTTTCCAGTCAACATGATAATGAGACGGATATATAATTTATGATGGGACCAATGTAAGGCCTTGTGCAGATTCGACTGAAGTTAGGACTAAGACTTCTCATAAACTCATCAAGGTCTCATTACAAGTTTACAAACCTCGTAACCTAAAGTTCATCCTAAGTCATCCTAAAATATCATAGCACTTGCATGCATATTTACCAAAACCCATCATAGAGGCACCTCATAACAACGTCATCAATACGGCAGAGGATCCAAGTTCAACCCCTCAACACTAAACTTGAACGAATCATTCCGCGAGTAACTCCCCGCTGCGTCAAGATCCAGACGACCACGGATACAATCGCGGAAATCAACATCCGCATATAACAAACCATCAGGATCCTCCCACTGCGGCCCAGCGAGCACGTCGCCGAATGGAGAAACGATGGACGAGCCGCCCCGCGACAGAAACTCGCCCTTGCTGGTAGTAGTAGCAGTAGTGGCAGCCTCAGTCTCGGAAATGGCCTCAGGTCGAGCCGTGGGCGCTTCGCCGTCGTCATCGCAGCCAAGCACGATCTCGTTACCGTCCTGATCAAATACCGACTTGCGACGGCGGCGCGTGGGGGATTTGGGCAGGGCGATCTCGAAGCCCTCCTCTGTTAAACAGGAACCGCGGCGCTCTCTGCGGGCGTGGCCGTTTGTTGCGGCGGGGGCTTCCTTGGGCTGGCACATGTTGCTGCTGACGACGAAGCAGCGTCCTTCCACGCCGACGGTGCGCATGAGGCCCAGCCAGGCTTCGCGGTTGTCGGCCGTAGGAGCGAGGTAGAGGTTGATGTTTTGCGCGTAGAGGCTTTGGCGCAGAAGCGGCATGTAGTTCTCCCAGCAGATGGCGGCGGCGAGGTTGATGCGGATGCCGCGGATGGTGGTTGTTACGGCGCGGAGGGTGCTTGGCGAGCCCTGGGCCCAGATGAGACGCTCGGAGCCGGTCTGGGGATATCGAGTTAGTGCACTGTTGAGGTTATACAGGATCAGGGAATCGGTTCTTACGGGAAGGACCTTGCGGCGCTTTCCCAGCATGCCCTGCTTGGGACAGACATATACCACAGAGCAGTACAAGCTCCCACCAGCCTTTTCGATACAACCTACAACGACAAACACACCGGTGTCTCTGGCAATACGCTCAAGTTCCTCACGCGACCCATCGCCACGAACCTCATCCTCCTCACCAAGCTGCCTCTTCACCCACTTGATTCCCGCACCACCGCCCGCAGGACCGACATTGTCGCCAAGGTCAATAGCCTGGTCGAAGTAGCGAGCGAACTCGTCACGACCTGCTGCGCTGCGATCGCCAATTGCGCAGCCAAAGGAGCTTCCGCGCGGGTAACCGCCGATGAAGGCCTCGGGGAGGAGCAGGATGTCGATGTTTGAGGATGCGGCGCGCTGGGCGAGGGTGTCGATGAGGGCGATTGTAGCGGGCGTGGAGGACTGGGTGCCTGGGGAGGCAGTCCCGAGACGGATGTGACCAGCTGCAGCCATTGTGTGGTGAGTGTATGAGAGGGGATGAGGTGATTTACAGTTGAGATATGAGAAGTTATAAAGGATCAGGTGAGCAGGGAGAAGCTGGGTGAGTCAAGTGATGTTATGAATGCTGCGACTTAGGATACCTTCAGCAATGAGCGGGGCATTACTCTAACCAATTGTGTTCACTAACTTGCAATGCAATACCTTTTAACGTTTAACCAACGGAGGTTCCGGCGCCTCCTACGACGGTTCCAGTATAAGAAATAATGTCACTGGTTCTGAAGTTCATCTAACGTTAAGCTGAGTGAGACATGAACAAGCCGAGGGAGCTAGAGCTACCCCGCAAACTTGCCGCAGAGCTGGCCGCAAAAGACGCCGCATAGGTAGCTTGTTGACTACAATTACCTACTGAATTGCGTCAATTCAACAGCTTGGTCTTCGGCTCCGATCTACGGAGAATGGTGGGGGTGAGAGTCAGACCAGGAAACAGGGCATAATCATCAATGTATCTGTTTGCTCAATTCATCGTAACTCTTTGTACGTTTCTTACATCTTCTTCTGGGTATTCTTTTATACACAGCCAATTATCTCCGTCGAGCACGAGATGCTGGTGCCGGCGCTGGCTCGAACGCATCATCGTCTGAAATCTCATCATCGCTGATCTCAACCGCCTTGCTCTGTGTACCGCTCTTCTGCGACTGTGAAAAGTTCAGCGTTGTCTGCCGTGTACTCTTGGTCGCTGCTCGAGACGTGGTGGCCTTGGCATTGCTCCTCGTTGCTGCAGCTCGTCGTGTCTTTGGTGGAGGGGGAGCAGGCTCATCCTCTGATTCCATCACCACGTCTTCTTCTTCACTCTCTTCAAATGCCTTGCGGCCTCGACCTTTGGCTGGTGCCTTCTTGGCAGGTGCTTTGGTAGATGCTGCTTTTGTAGTACGTGCTGCTCGTTTAGCCGGTGGCTTTTTAGCAGGAGGCTCATCTTCATCCATTAAATCTTCGTCTTGTTGTACCGCCTTGCCTCGTCCTCGTGCAGGCTTGCGTGCGGGTGCAGGTGTAGATTCAGCCTGCTGTTCGTCTTCATACGTCCAGGCATCCGGCTCATTCTCCCAACTGCCATCGAAATCGCTATCCCAGGTTGTTGGCTTTGGCTTGAGGACTCGTTTTCGCTCTACTGGGGCCGCAAGTACACCGCTGGTCTGTTGCTGCTCAATTCTGGTTCGGTAGATGTCCATGGCACTGTTCAGATCCTCGTCGTCTGACTCTAGACCAAGCATAGATCGGACCTGACCTGTCAAATGTTCTGACACAAACAGTTCCATTGCATGTTTATCATCCTTTGTCACGAACTGGTTCACAGCGTCGCCAAACGGTCCTTGCGGAAGGACCTTGAGCGACTGTGCCGACAGGAAGTCTTGCACCAAATTTTCGACCTTGACCATGTCATCAGCACCATCAAGGGCTTCGAGGGCTGCTGTTGGATTGACGGCATTTGCCTTGCCTACGGTATGTCAGTAGATTTCATAATAAGCGACAAAGGCGACTTACGCGTTGACGTCTTTTTGCGGTAAAAGTACACAACATCGTTCGTGTTGGCCACTTTACCAACGAATCGATTTGAAAATCTTTGAGGGTTCTCAATCTCGAACTGACCACCATCTGTCGCTGTATATTCCACTTTGAGACGTATCAGCGGAAGGGGGCGTTCCTCCAATGCCTCATCATCGGTCTGAATTGCCTCCCAATCCGCGTTGGCTTCCTCAATCATCTCCTCGACAACTTCCATCAGTCTCCGGGTCACCTCTTGACGGTTGTCCTTCTTCTTATCGAGTCCCTTGAAGCGCTTGTCTTGCGCAAGGATGAGTTCCCGTGTGACAAAAGGGCGCACGGTCTTGAGTGGGAGCTTGTCAACCTTGAAGTCTTTGCCCGTCACACTCACAATAGCAACGTGCTTCTGAACAGCCTCACCTGGCACCAGAGACGTTGCGACAGATGAACCGGGTTGCATGACGTGGAACCCTGTTTCTGGGTTCTGTGTAGGGTCGATCAAACATTCATGCTCGTGGCCCCAAACCACGAGATCTAGCCAGTCAGGCAAGACATTCTCGGGAAGATAGGATGTGGCTGTATGTGCGTGGTGGTTCTGATGAACAGCCAAAAGGTTGAACCAGTCGCCCATCTGAGCACCTGGCCGAAACCATTTCACCTTGTGATCTCGAAAGGTTCGAAACATACGCTCGTCACGAACGTTGCTTATTCCAAAGAGAGCCAACTTTGTAAGGCCCTTCTGCAACAGAATCGGCTTAGCTTCGATGTTATCGGCTTCAGGAACTCTGCCGTAGTAGTTGAGCAATCCACTCGCTTGTAAAAGGTCAAGTGAACAGAAGTTTCCTTCACCCGATGGGTCGTCATGGTTGCCATGGATGGAGAAAACAGGGATCGAAATGTTGATATCGGGATCTTCGTAATTGACGTGAGGGAAAGCACCTTCGAACACAGATGCAGCGTCTGAGAGGAACTCCAATGGACAGGGTTTCATCCCTAAACAGTTTTGTCTGAGGGTTCGCATGACCTGATAAAGGGATTTTCGGGAGGGTTTGTTGTCGTGGAAGAGGTCGCCAGCGAGGAGGACCATGTCGACCTAGTAATGTCAGAAGTTGCGATCAATTAAAGAGACAATGAATCGTACATCTTCAGTTCGGGCAAGGTTCAAGACTTCATCAAAAGTCCTCCAGCTATCGTCCTTGCGGATCGGGTCCCGTTCTTCGTAGCCAACATGATTGTCGGTCGCAACAAGAATGCGGATGGTATCCGCCTCTGCGGTCGTTAGTAAAGGTGTAGCGAGAAAAGCATGTTTCTGGGAGATATACCGGTAAAGTCAGGCATCTCTGTGAGATCTAGATCGGCCGATAATTGGTGTGACCACAATCGAAGCTGTGACGTGCAGTTGGAGATTGGTGCTTTACGCGGGTGTCTCGGTGAGACGCGAGTGGCAGCCTGGCAAGTGACGCGACCAGGTGCGAGGTCACGTGGGGCACTCACGAGCTAAAGAGACGGGTTGTGTTGGGAAAAGTGACGGCTCATCTTTTGCAAGCTGTCAAAGTGTAAACATTCCTTCTGGAAAAGCCAGAGCACTCTAAAAAACTACGCCAGCCGTTGATGGCAGCGGGATCTTGCAGCGGGAAAGTTTGGCGTGTCAGGCCCAACGCAAGGAACTGGACTCAACCGAACTAACCTTCAATCCGCGAGTCATTGATCTTCAACGTTATCTTACTGTTATATCCTATTTGCTAGACTATTAAATCACATCAGACGATGTTTCGACCCATATCGCAACGCTAACAAAGTCTCGGTCTCGGCCTCGTTCCGCGCCCGCCGTTGCAGTCTAGATCCCGCGTTCCTGACACGATGTTACCCTTGCACGTTGCGTTACTTTGCGCTGCTGGAGAAAGCTGAATACCAACCAACTTTCATTGACACGCTGCAACTCGATACGCGATGCTGCAGATATCGGAAAGGATCCCCCATGATACTGACCCCGGGTATCGTTGAGGGATATTGGGCAGAATTGCAACATCATTGGCCCAGATGATTCTGGGTAATCTCCTGCAAGGCCTTGAAGTCAAGAGGATGCTTGGCTGATCAAGAATGAGGCCATTGCATCGCGGGGGGTGGATCTTTCGATCACGTTCTGGTCCACCTGCTGCACTGTCTAGCGACCTGAGACTCACATCCCTTGCGATGTTGGCCATGTAGATGAGTTCGACCAAGTAAGTGTTAGACCTTGAATTTGTATGTCGTAGGTTTCTTTGCTTTTTCTATGCCTCCTTGCTATCAAAGTTGATTCCCTCCCTTCGTTTGTCTGTTTTCCTTCTTCAATCTGAAGTGAATGAATATACATACATCATGCCCTGCACCATCACACGTCGAAGCTTGACATCACATCACTTCTTTGCTTACATCCTACCCCCTCTCCCGTATGCCCGAGCTCACTTCCCTCCCCGTCGACGTACATGAAAAAGGTCACAGATTAAACATTGTTTGACCCTGATCCTAGTTTGCTGACCCTGGATGATGCGCCTGTGCCTCGTCTTCCTGCATTTCCTGAACGTTGATGCTATTCCCCTCATGAATGACATGAGCCATCATAACCAGACGCAGTTGGCTTCCATCCTTGCAAAATAGGCTTAAGGCTTCAGGTTTCATTTGTAATGCAGCAATTCCCCCGACTCATCGACTTGAGGCCTTGGTATATATGCGAGGTGCCATCGTAAGATAGTTGATGCTTCCACGATCCACTCACTCTCGAGCATCCGCTTCAGACAACTCCTATTACTGTTACTCGACCCTTAGCTACAGGGTCATACTTATCTAAAGGTCGTTTACACGATTCATGTTTCTTCTATCCTATTGCCTTCCCACATTGTCTAGTTTCGGGTATCCAAATCATCTTTCTCTGGACCTACGATCCTTTTCTCTACTTCACCTTGCACTGGCTTACTACAAATATCCCACACCCCTGAGCCCAAAGTCTAAATCTCACCACTATTCCATCATATCATGGATCTCATTACTAGGATGGACCATGGTATCCTTCACGGAGAGAGATTCTGGTCTCTCAGTCCGACCCTCCAAACCAAGATCCCTTCCTTCTGGCGGAGGCGACGACAGCTTTCCATTGGCGATCTTCCCGTCGAGATCTTCGCTGCCATCTGTCGCAATCTCTGCGTGCATTGCCAGCATGCACATGTTGTCGATCTCCCGCCAGATGAGATCGACCACGCCATTGAGGCACAGCAGGCATTATCGCGGCTGAGCCGCACATGTCGTCGCTTTCGCAACATCGCTCAGCCCATTCTGCATCATTGCTACCACTCTGGAAGGCAATCGGAGTTGTCGAATAGCCCTGAGTGGTGGGCCGACGCTGATGCTAGAAGACGTGAGGTTGAGACTCTCGAGACATTTCTTCGTACACTCCTCGAGCGGCCTGACTTGGCCAAGCATGTCCGCGCTGTCGCATTCTTTGCGCTGAGAGAGGTGACCGCTCGTCAGATTTCTAAAGAAACACAGGCTCTTTTTCGACAGGCTGGCGAGCGAGCTGGCTTTCGCGCTCTGCCTACATATGAGCAGGTCGACTCAAAGTGGTTACAAGAAGCCTCCATCATGGCCGCGCCTTTTGTAGAGCAATTACTCATCTACCGATCATCCCAAGAAGGACTTCAGTACATAAGGGACTCACCCTTCTATCTACCAAACCTCAAATACCTGGTATTGCCTGGTCAGGGCAAGAACCCTGACGAATGCTGCCATATACAACAAATGCAGGATATGCTGGCCAAGGCTCAAAACCTCGAGGTACTTGCAGCCAGTGATGCCGACTGCGGGACTGACATTCCCCTGCGAGAGCGCTTTCGTGCAGAGCCATGGGACACTGCTCTCTCAAGTCTTCGTCGTCTATCATTGCATGGCTTAGATCCAGATAGTCTAGCCAAGATCCTTCGTCGCAGTCCTGTCCTAGAAGACCTCGAATACTTCTGCGACATGGATAAGTATACTGTCCTTCAACATAACCACCTTGCGCCAGTGAGTCGGTCACTAAGGCGATTATGCTACACTAGCACAACATGGGAGCACACATCCGGCGGCGCACAAGATATCATTGAACAGGTATCGATATTTCTACGCTGGGACACATCACTTCGCGGTGACGCCAGCTTTGCCGACTTCCCTCGCCTCGAAATTCTCGAGATTGAACAGCTTCTTCTATACGGACCTTTATTTGATGATCAAGAAGAACGAAGACAACGTTTCGAATCAATGAAAGAAAGTGGCCCCGAGATCTTCATGGCGAGTCTTCCCTCGTCATTACATATCCTCCACATAGGCATGGTACTGGCTTGGCCGGAAATGCATCGCGATTTACTCGGTATGGCAGAGAAATTATATCGTTTTCAGAATTTGAGTGTAGTTGCCGTGGATCCATACGAGGAGCCGCCCCAAGAGGAGATCAAGGAGCTAGAAGATGCTTTTATGGCAAAGGGTGTTGTCTTTCGGATAGGACAGACAACGCAGGTGCCCTTTGGGAGGGGTATGCTAGGTGTTAGGCCAGGGCATCCTGAAAGACTCAGTGAGAGGGAACTCAAGTTTCCGTTGAATCATAGGAATCAGTCATACTTGGACTTTTTAGACTTTTAAATAATTGAACATCGTTACTTGACAGCACATATGTTCAATATTCTACTGTTGTTATGTGTCTGTTACTCCTTGCTAATACTAACCTTCATCTTCAAAAGATATTCTCGAGTGGATACCATGAAGAGATGGTATCTACAAGACCCTGATGCTGATTCTGTCATCCTAGGTAAGGCAAAGCCTCTGCCTACCTACCTAGGCAGAAGGTGTATTTTGCTTACCCTTTTTACTAATGATATCCTTTAGTACAGCTGTACCTAATAAGGTTTACTTATTTTATACTACCTTAGCAAAATCTTTATAAACTTATGTTGAAACTTAAGAGAACTTTATTAAATTTATTCATCTTTCTTAGGCTAGACTCTACTTAGGAATGGCTAGTATTATAGCTTGAATACTTTAATTTGGGTATTTATTGACCTACTTGCCTAACTATCTAATTGATTGGGAGCTAGAAGGCCATTACTTCTGTCGAGTGATTATACGAAGAAGTTCAAAGATGTCACCAAGTTAAAGATCCACTTACAAAACAAATTCCTCCAGGTTAACACCGTTTCTAACATGTATAGTGACAAGACTAATAATATACAAGACCCATAATGCTAGCAGACTAACCGTCACGGAAGATAACGACCTGCCACTTGAGGGCATCTCGTGCACGCCAGTTCCAAAGTCACTGAAGATCAATATCACTTTCAACTCCACAGCGAACATCCATATCCACAACAGCATACTAAAAGAGAGTACAAGTAACTTACAGGGTTAGATCCTTCTATCTCTGACAGTGAAGAAAGTGATTCGAACAAGCTGGGATCGTGATATTATTGGGGACCCTAAGGTGGCTTAATTGTAGTTAATCTGACGGTGACCAGATGAGTAATGAATGCATTGTTATTATCATCTGTTGCTGCTAAAAGCAGTGATGAAAGGCAGATAACTACCTGTTGTTTTCTAACGAATCTTATTCTAATATTGAAGATAATTCAGAAACTATACTAATATTCTAATAATCTCATCCTAAGAAAAGAGGAAGTGCATAATAGATACTAAACTCCCCTGGTCTCATCATAAAATTAGAAATAGTTAATAAAATACACTAAACTTCTCATAACCTCATCCTAAAGTATGACCTTAATACATGATTGTGATACCACAAGTCGTGAAGATATCTCATGATCATCATTCAAGGACTAACAAATAGCTTGCACCACTCGAATTACCCCGAAACCCCGATACATCATCAAACGATCGGGTCTTCGGCGAAATGCACCAACGGCTCTCAATCTCGGCTTCTATAGTCATGCATAAACTTTTCTGCCTCTCGTTCCATTGGACCGCAATTCTGGGGTAAACCGGATCCATAGTCCACAACCCGCAAAGATCGGCACAGTTCAACAACATGACCTTGATCCGGGGAAATTCTAGTCCCGCGATGCCGTCACCGAATAACCACATCTGGTTAACAAGCAAAATAGCTGTCGACTTTTACGTGTATTTTTCACCATTGTTTCCTGGGGAGCTGAAGGGTAGCTTAGAGCATGACCGTTACACCCCACATCTTCCCCGCGATTTTACATCGTCAACAGGTTTGAATCGGTCCGAACTTTGGGGATCGACTAATAGAGCGGAAAATGAATTAATGGGTAGCGGAATGATTTGGTGTGGTGTTGTGGTGGTAGATAGTATGGGCATATATATCGTGGGATTTCGCAGATAGTTTTACACTCTCACTCAGCTTCAAGTCTTTCAATCCCATCATGGCACCCTCACACGCTGTCATACAATTCCTCTTTGCATCTCTGGCCCTCGGCCAGCAGGTCTACTTAGATGCTGAGGGACCTACAGAGCGTCCTCAATGCAAGGCCACAAAGACAATTGAGCCCAAATACACATACACACCATTCAGTTATACTCTCTCCGAGACTGTGAGATATGCCACTTCGGTGCCCTCTCCTACCACCACAACTACATACGCGGATCCACCAGAGTCACTCATCTCTCTCGTGCCTTCGCTGTCATTCACAACCTGGGGTAAATGGGACCCCAATGCCACCACGAAAGCTTCAGATACGGATGATCCGTATGGACGAGCTGCCTGGACCGCGCTCTGGGAACATGCAAACCCTCCCAACTTCACCGAGACAGGAATCTTCAGCACAACTGTTTCTCCCACACCCATTCCAAGCAGTGAGCTGATTCTCCCACCAAGAGACTACTTCGGCCCCTCGGACTGTTACAACTTCCCCAAGAACTTCAGCTTTGGAGTCGCCAGCTCGGCGAGCCAGATTGAGGGTGCTACCGCGGAGGAGGGCAAGGCGCCATCTCTCATGGACATTCTCGTCCAAGATGATCGGGCCAAGGATTATGTCACGAATGAGCACTATTACTACTACAAGCAGGACATTGAGCGAGTCGCTGCCATGGGTGCTAAGCATTTCTCCTTCAGCATTGCGTGGACGCGAATCTTGCCCTTCGCTCTCCCTGGTACACCTATAAACCAGGAAGGAATTGACCACTATAACGATGTGATCAACTTCATTCTTGAAAAGGGCATGACTCCTGAGGTCACTCTGCTTCACTTCGACACGCCGCTTCAGTTCTTCGGCAGCAACCTCACCAAAGCTACCGACAAACCTGAGATCGGGTACGTCAACGGCGGTTACCAGAACGAGACTTTCCAAGATGCCTTTGTTCACTATGCAAAGGTGGCCATGGCGCACTACGCGGATCGTGTGCCTGTGTGGTTCACCTTCAACGAGCCCCTGCTCTACTCATACAATGCCCTGTCTGTGAATAACGTGGTCAAGTCTCACGCACAAGTTTATCGCTGGTACAAGGAGGAACTTGGCGGAAAAGGCCGGATTGCCATCAAGTTCAATAACAACTTTGGCGTTCCCCGGGACCCCAAGAGTGAAGTTGATGTATATGCTGCGGACCATTTCAACTCAATTCAGCTGGGACCATTCTGCAATCCTATTTTCCTGGGCAAAGACTACCCTGAGTCGTTCAGAAAGACCTTCCCCGATTATGTTCCTCTTAGTGAGGAAGATCTCAAGTACATTGGCGGCACGGCAGACTTCCTCGGCATCGACCCTTATACCGCCACAGTCATCGCACCACCTGTCCCAGATGACAAAGACAGTATTCTTGAATGTGCTTCTAACTCTTCTTCTACTTTCCGTCCTTATTGCGTTAACCAAACTACCACGACTGTTAATGGGTGGAACATCGGATACCGCTCCCAGAGCTACGTCTATATCACCCCAACTTACCTACGCAGCTACCTCAACTACCTACATAACACATGGAAGACCCCAGTAGCTCTCACAGAGTTTGGCTTTCCTGTTTATGGCGAGTCTGAGAAGGAGCTGACAGATCAGCTCTTCGATACGCCCCGAAGCATCTACTACTTGAGCTTCTTGTCCGAGACTCTCAAGGCGATCTGGGAAGACGGCGTTGAGGTTGTAGGAGCCTATGCCTGGAGCTTTGCCGACAACTGGGAATTCGGGTTCGTTACTCTTCTGAATTTGAAGCTATCCTGGAGGTGTTCTCTACATCCCAGTTGAGATTCAGTTCACTCCCACAATACCCATTTCTCATCGCTGACCAAACACAGAGATTATGACCAGCACTTTGGAATACAAACAGTCAACCGTACGACCCAGGAGAGACGCTATAAGAAGAGTTTCTTCGATATGGTGGACTTTATGAAGGCACGCGGTGTCGAGTGAGCACCTATGCGGTGTTGAGTACGAGTGAGAACGGTCACGTGTGAGGTAGTTTTCAGTGCTCTGATTAGCTAGTAGCCAGATTAAAAGGCCTAATATATCTTTACTTGTAATGCTTGTACTGTAGGTTGTTGAAGTCTTGTCTGGTGTGCTTCTATACTCGAGGACAGGGGAGTGTATAACACGGGCCGCGCAAAAGCTCTATAATTTTCTACCATTCTTGCCATAAACAACCCTAGGTTTTTATAAATTTATAAGTTTAGTAAACTTATATAAACTCAAGTAAACTTATTTATTTTACTCTAAGGATTTGTGAGGAATCTCCTAACTACCTATCATAGATACAAGAAAAGCACATATCTCGCTCACACTAAGAACGTCATCACTCTTACATATGATTATAACATTTTTCACCAAATGGCCAACTGGTAATTGATTCACGTTTATTTAACAGTTTGAAGTACTCAAATGACGGAGAATGTGGAAGATGATATTGATCTTGACTACATACACTCATTGCCCAAACATGGGCATCCTCATATACACAAACGACATACCACATGGGGGTACGCGTTCAAAACAGCCAAGAAAGGAAGGTCTTGTAGAACCAACCACCACGGTTCGGGCCCTCGGACTCACGCTTGGCAGCCTGCATAGCCAGGAACTCCTCCTCCTCGCGGTCAATGACGTCCTTGCCAGTGTAGAAGTCAGCCTCATGGGGCTTGATACCGCGGGACTTGGTGAAGATCTTGTGTCCAAAGATCAGGATCAGGTACACGGGAATACCCAAGTAACCGGTAATGAAGGTCTTGTACTTTTCGGGGCTGGTGAAGGTGGCACCAGTTGTGGGATCTCTCACAAAAACGTCGTAGTTCTTGGTAAATGCGATGAGAATACACATGGCCAGAGCAGCGACAGATCCCCACATGCCGAAGGGTGCGTGGTAGGGCAGGATTTCGTTGGTGATGCCTTGGGCCTTCTTGGCACGGCACCACCAGATGTGGGTGGTCAGGATAGAGATCCAGGACAGGAGACCGAAGATGGTGGTCAGGTTGACAAAGTAGCCAAAGACCTTGGTTGAGTCGTCTGAGACGTTCATGAAAGCGAGAAGACAGAAAGAAGCAGAGGCGGCGAGGGCGTAGATGGGAACACCGTGCTTATCGGTCTTCTTGAAGATGGCAGGGGCTGAACCGTCAGAGGCAAGACCGTAGAGGGTTCGGCTGGCGATGTACAGATCAGAATTGGAGGCGGAGAAGACAAAGACACAGATACAAGCGTTGACGATGTGGGGGAGGACCTTGACACCAGCGATATCGGCGGCAACGACAAAGGGCGAGGCAGAGGCACCGGCCTTGGCCTTGTTGGCAAAGGCAAGCTCTTCGGAGTTGTAGGGGACGATCATGCCGACAAGGAGGACGGAGAGACAGTAGAAGAAGAGGATTCGGTAGAAGGTGAGCTTGATGGCGCGAGGGATGGTCTTGCGGGGGTTCTGGGCCTCAGCGACTGTGACACCAACGAGCTCAGTTCCCAGGTAGGCGAAGGTAGCGTTGACCATGCAAGACCAGAAGCCGAGGAACTTTCCGGCATCGCCACCCTTCAAATAAGGCTTGAAGGCGCTGGGTATTCTGTTAGCTGCTTTTCGCCGTGGAAGAGAGGATTGGTAAACATACCCAGGGTTGCTCCAGTAGCGGAAACCCTTGCGGTCGTGATCGGGACCACCGCCGAGGGCCAGGATCAGAGAGAAGAGGATGATTCCAATGATGGTGATGACCTTGAACGACGAGAGCCAGAACTCGAGTTCACCGAAGAATCTGATACCGAAGTAGTTGATGACGACGATGACAATGAAGAAGATGGCAATAAAGACACCTGGATTGACAGTATCTCGATCGACCCAGTATTGGATGACTAGAGCGGCAGCAGTGAGCTGGTTAGGCGTGACGATGATGTATTTGAACCAATAACTAATCAATGTCAGTGCGCGATACTTATATAAAACGATTGAGGGATACTCACGTCCAACCAAGCGCAAAACCGAGAGAAGGGTCGCAGAATCGAGAGGCGTATCCAGTGAAACCGGCAGACATGGGGAGCCAAGCGGCCATCTCACCGAGAGCAGCCATGACAAGGAAGACGACAAAACCAACAAGAGTATAACAGATAAAGACGGAGCCGGGACCAGCTTGGGCCAAAGCCTTGCCGGTACCAATAATAAGACCAGTTCCAATAGCACCACCAATGGCAATCATAGTGATGTGACGCGCCTTGAGACCTCGATGCAGCGACGTCTCGGCGCTCGTCTCGAGACCGCGAATGTGTCGGTCCTCACCGAGGCCAACATCTTTGGTGGGCGACACAGAAGCATCGTATCCCATGTCGGTCTTTTCGACGTCGTTGAACGACCTTCGCTTTTCAACGCCGCTCATGGTTGCGAGAAAAAGCCAAGGTGCCAAGTAAGATTTTTGCGAGGGGGGGGGAAGGGAAAAGGCCAAGATGCCAAGTTGAAGATTGGAGAAGACCAAGCTTTTGAGGATCTGTCAGCCAAGTAACTTGGCGAGATTCAAGTATTGGCAGCCGCACTGAGTCGATGTCAACGTTGCACGAGGAACGAAGAGGGACAGGACAGACGAAAGAAGAGAGGGATGATGAGCATCTAAATACCAACAGGGCCACCCTCCCTCTTGTGTCTCTGTCTCTTTTTTGCAACCCCCAGGCAGCCGAATTTCTCTGCTATCAGAGGAAGAAAAAGGCCTGCTGCGACTACTACAAACCAACTGTCATTGCCAAGCCGATGCAACACTCCCCAGGCCAAGCTCAAAGTGGCAGTCATCTGTGCTTTTGGATGGAACCCTAGGCGGACAGGAAACAAACACCACACGCGAGGGGGGCGTCCGCCGAACGGGGCGATCAATCACGTAAGAGGATAGAGTAGAGTATGTGTCTGGGAGACTAGAGACCGGGGGTGGATTACTTTAAACTTGACGATCACCAACGAAACGAAAAGGATCCTGTATCTCTGCATGTGGCGGGCGAGGATGTGATGTGCCTTGCCGCTTATGTGCGTTTAACATTTGTACATGTACTGTATATTATGAGAGCAGACAGAGAATGTCTTTAAAGCTCCGCTATTCAGTGACACCTGAGATGCCCTGCGCATAGTTAATCGGGCACAGGGCAGATTTGCAGGCTTTCTTGTGTGTGAATGTGTCTCATCGCTGTGGTGATGCGCCAACTACAATTAGAAAAGATCGCCTGGGCATTGGTTAGTTGGTTCGATTACGCCCGAGGTTGAAATTGAGTGAGTGAATTGCACGGGAGAAAAAAAAACTAGTTCTCAAGGCTCACTTTCTAGAAGGCCGGGAGAGAGATAAGCTTACCCATTCATACCCTGACGCTTTAACCCGGCCCTGAACGGTTTAGAGGCCCGGGAAGAACATCACCAATGGTAGGCAGAGATACGGCGTTGTAGTAAGTAATTGATGTTACTGAGGCACGTACGTACAGGTACACCAATTCTATCTTGTATCCACCACTATCAGAACCCAGCCACTCCCCTTCAGGAAGGTCAATCTGTGCTTGGAGAGATATCATTCCTCCAAGCTCCAAACACCCCAAAACCCCGGCCCAACCGCGGTCTTGGCTTGCAGCGTTTATCTGCCGCTCTTGTCTCTGCGGGGAAGTTCCAAACGGGCGACATCAATACGAGCGGAGCCCCCAGAGATAACCAAGGATAATCTTTTGGCTCTGATTAGTCCAGCACAGGTTTTTCTCACTGATGAAGCTTTCTCCCCCCTGTGGGTACATGGTCCCGGGTGTCCACTCCTTGAATAATGCCATCACGTTCACATGATCTTTATCTCTCTCTGCTCACGCACGCACCAACTAAAGCAGGGATACAGATTCCAAGTCTCCATCTCCGCACGCGTATCGGCAACCCAAGAGATACCGACCCAAGATTAGTCTAGTTCAGTTCAGTCCAGTTTAGTCAGTGGCTTTAGTTGCACCCGAGACGCCCCGCGCGACTCCAAATTGTGCGTGCAGAAAATAAGGACAACTCTAATGACATGCTTAAACAAAACTTTTACCTTATTATTAGCTAATTCTCCAAATTCCCAAATGCCCAACCGCCAGCCTGCCCCTTTGCTTTTTGAGCTATTACGTAGCAAAGTGCGGAGAGCCGTTGTCTCCCCGGGTTGTAAGCTGCACAGACTTGCCTATTTGGGCCGCCATTTCGCCTTCCAGGTCGGGGTCTCTCCGCACTCTGGCGGTCCAGAACTCCCCAGTTATGGTCCTTGCTTGGCTTGGCAGAAAATAAGCAACGCAGGAAAAATGAATAGGTACTCGTAAAAAGAAGAGAATGGTTTGGAGAACGGGATGTTAGACTTTCGGGACGCTGGTTTAGTTTTCGTCGCTAGTAAAGTTAAGCTTACATGACTAGTTAGCTCCCAGGGCCCAACAGCTTCATGCAAAAGGCTGTGTCATAAGAATTCACCCTCGAACGAGAACTGAGACATTGTTGTTAAATGAATATGCCTCAAGCATCAAGGGCTGATTCTCGATCTTGAGCTGAAAGGTGCAGCACGACGTGTCTCGTTGCACCGAGTACGGAGTATGCCTCGACCTCGATGCAGTGTCGATCTGGAACGTTCAGCCCCGGGCTTCGGCATCACACCTACTGCACGTCGTTTTTGGCCAGGCCTTATCTTCTCATAAAGTCAGCCTAAACCTATCATTATCTGGAGCAAGCTATCATCATAAGTTTGTAGAAATACCCTAAAGCTTCTAGAGTTATTACAATTCTCATAACATTCTCCTAATATTTATAGAAATATTCTAACATTTATAAAACTATCCTAAGTTCAGAAACGGAATTATTAGTACTTATAAAAATATACAAAGGAGAAGAAAAACTTGGGGTAAGTATCTTATCAGACGTGAGAATGTGTATATAGAAGAGCTCCCAAGTTCGATGAACGAGCCAGTGGATCTTATGTTCAAGCTCTTAGCATCTATGATGCACTGGCAAAAAGCTCAAGTTCCCGGCCCAGCTAATTTATTCTGTTATCCAACTGCATTCTCAGTCAATCCCCCATCAACAAGGCCGAAGACTTTGAGGGACACTGTCTTGAGCACTGTTGGCGATCCTCCCTTCAGCACTCCAGTAGCTAACCCTTCTGATACCTCAATTTCCGTGTGTTTGGGGGTAATGGTGAGCTTCTGGCTTTTCTTGAGCATCTGTACAAATGGGCTTGTAGGACGTAACATATCAATGGTAGGAGCCAAACAAAGAATACCCCTTTATCGATTTTCCCTGTGTGTGAGTGGTATCAGATGAGGATTTCTGCTTGCTACGAACGTGTTCGACATTGCTTGCCTTCCTGTCGGCCACCGGAGAGGACGATTTCTTACAGAATCACTCCGTGTTTTCAGTAAGTCAACTAGGTAGTACTCAGAAGAGACCTAGATAAACTTAGGGTGCATCCTTTCGTTTTGTTACTCATATGCTCCTTGCTTAGTGATAAGTAGTCGTACCCCTGTCCGCGCTGTATTTCTTGATACACAGTCCTGTGCGAGGATGACCAGACTGGTTCAATTTATAATATCCTCTAAAGTACTACTATTTAACTAAAGTCATTTCTAATTTTATAATAATCTTAGGTAAAGTACAATAAAGTATTATGAATTTATAATAATTAAATGCATATTATTGAAATACTTATATTAGTATTAGAAAATAGCTTTCTATTTGTCTTGTATTTCAACCTTTACTTAAGATTTGAAGCTATCTAACTTCGTTAACAAATGAAACCCTTCTTCCTGGTCGCTTTCTTTGTATAATTACCATTGAACTACCAAGGCGTCTTCATACTCAGTCCCAAACCCATAGATTGATACTGTCCCTGGGAACGAACCTGGAATTCCTTATTTATATAGGGTAGTACGGTTTGTGAAAGGTACTTTTTGTAAGTTGTTGAGTACATATGTGTGTACCTTTTTATCTCTGGTACTACTGAACGACTAAGGGAAAACCATGGCGGTACGATTATGTACCGCCTGGACGAAAACCTTCGTTGTTCTGTTGTCATCCACTCATCCCCCTACACCCATAGTTCTGAAGAGTGTGCTGCCACGAATCGGCATCTTGCACCTCGAGATGCATAACAAGCTGGCCCAGAAGCGTGGTCAGCGCACGATTCTGGTCTCTGATGACCGATATTTCATCGCTGCGGCTCTGCTGGGCATCATGCTGTATCTTGACCTCTTCCAGTTGGGCATTGGGCTGCACCTTGACCTCCTCCAGTTGAGAGTCGTATTGCGCCTTTATTCTCTGGATTGTGGTGTCGAGCAGCTTGTTAAAGTCTGCCTTCACTTTGATGTGAAGTGACTCTTGCTTTTCCAGATCTGTCTTGAGCTTGGCATTGGACGCCCGTAGAGACTTGCTCTCCAACGCCAGTGATTCGTTACCCTTGATCAACTCGTTGGAACGAGCCGAGAGCTCCTCAGTGGACTCTAGTACAGCATCAAGTTGCTCCATAGTCTCCTGGTTGGATATCTTGAGGGCTGCGGTGGTCTTATCCATTACCTTATATCGGTTGAGTATCCATTTCAGGTGATCAGCATGATCAGTAACCTGCTGAGCGATAGAGTCCGTGCCTTGGCCGAGGGTTGAGGTAGGTGGAGGGGTCTTCGCTCTTGGATAGAGTGAAGACCAGTCCATCGTAGTCGCTGGCCCTTGTTTCGTGGTTGGAGGAAGGGTGTCCTCCTCAAGCAGCTCGGCCAATCCCAGTACCTGATCTTGCAGACTTCCACTGCGTGTCCCTCTGTACAGCTTTGCAGGCCCCGGCCTCGGCAGCAGGGAGTTCATAGTGGCGGTCAACCTCCACTGACCTGGCAGGATGTTGTCCACGCCGGAACGGCGGGGGGGATTTTTCACGTGGTGATGGAGCGAAGGTAACCTATTTGTTGAATTTCTCAGGCGAGAACGCACTGTACCTTGTAGTGACAGACTCGCTGGACCCTGCACGTGTAAAGTGTTGAGCTTCATGGCGAAAGAGTTGGGTTTGGCGCCGAACAAGTTGGATTCTGTGCTGGAAGACTTGGGTTTGGCGCCGAACCACTTGGACCTTTTGCTAGGAGAGTTTTTGATGCTTGTGTCTGAGAATTCATTAGACTTCCGAGCGGCAATGGTGTTTCTTGTTTTGTCGGATGGATTGAATGTCAGCCTGTTAGACGATGCATTTAGCTGAGAGTCGCCTGAACTGAACCGTTTGGACAAATGTTCTCCCAAACCGTAAGTTTGAGGAGGCGTGGGATTGGTCGCCATGGTAGCATCCTGTTAACTATTCAAGCTCGGAGAAGAGTCGACACTGCGTTGGGACAAGGTTCGTGAAGGGGATGTATTATCACGTCGCCTCTTCAACCTTGAGGCTTCGGGTACATCGGTCGTCATTTGATCTGTCGCAGTCTCCTCTTGAGCTTTCGATAAAGTAGCAACGTCGTCGTCAATGACATCAATCGGCGTTGAGACAGTGCCAAACGGCGCGGGTACAGCAGAGGCTGATGCGCATTGCATTTAATCGATTTATTCTCCTGTCTTGGAAGGATTGCGCTGAGTCTCGGACTTGTTGTCTGATGTGCTCGAGGCCGTTCGGTTGAAGTCTCCAAGTCCACATGCATCGTCAAGCAACTTATTCGTACGAGACCCTGATGCTGACTCTGTTATACTAGGGAAGGTAAAGCCTCTGCCTAGGTATAGGGCTTCCTTCTTCTTTTCGTTTCGTCTTCCTCTAGGGCTTCCTTGTGGATCTCTTATAGTATTTGATCTTTATAGGGTGGACATTTTATAATTACCCTCTGGGGGAGAGGGCTGCAGTCGGTTTGCCTCCGGCTGGTAACCCAAGCCACTACCCTATGGGCTCTGGCGAGGAGGCTATATATATATATATATATACATCACCCGTGTGTCGACTTACTCCAGTTCCGCGGTTAAACCGCTGTGCTATGCGAGTCAAGCTAATGGCGTGTCGAGTTGAAAATCCCACCTAATATCTGTTAGCGGTTGAACTAGGATGGCTTTATTTGAGAGAGGCAAAGCCGGGAGGTGTACCTTCTTCACTCGGTTAACTGACGATACTCTTCGGTATTGCCTTGCCTAGAAGTCTTCGTTGTAGGCCAATTTCGTGATGTCTGATGTTGGGTACTTGGCTTGGATTTTCTTCCCAAACGCCGACCCCTTGACTTTTTCAACACGGAAAATAATCAGTGCCGCCACTAGGTAGCCCTAGACGAGCTCGTCATCGGCCACCATGCCCAAGGAGTGATTGTAGATTTTGCTTGTCGTGTTCCCAGTGAACTTAAGCTTGGGGATGATCTTCTTCCAGGCGTCCTCACTGGAAATTGGGCCTTGCCCCTTTCCTTCCACTCTCTAACGAAACTGTTGTACCATTCGATCTCCTGGTCAGGAGCGGTATCCAGAGGCCGCTCCCAACCTTCCGGAGGTACCCTTGGTCCACTCATGGGTGCCGGCATGACGCTTTTGGCCGGAGTCGCACAAGCTCTGTCAGACCACGAAAGGCTTGCTTTGGAAGATAACCAGTACTGACTTTTATTTTTTCCCAACCTTGAACTTCATCAAGCCCGGGCTTCACAATAAGTTATATGCGTATATCACATAGCTGTATGCATAAAAGCTGGCTTTTCCTCCTTCATCACTCAAACTGTTCAACACACCAAGCTTAGTAGGTAGTTGAACCTTGCGACTGCCTAATAGAGGTCGAATCAAGAAGCAAAGCGTTAGGCAAATGGAGAGCAGAGCGTTGAACGAGTGCAAAGCGATGTGTTAAAAAAGAATGACCGAACTACCGGATGAATATAGAGCGAAGGTCCAAAAGAAGGAATGCATCATTTTTGGGAATGCAGAAGGGTTTGTGGAAAAGAAACAGCACGTGTTGTGATATGTCAAGTGTGATGTTTTGATATAGTGTTGAGGGGAAGAGAAGAGTAGAGAATAGAAGGCCGAACAGGCAGAAACCAGAAAACCGGAGCTACGAGGGACTGGGGAATCTTACCTATGCAATAGCAGTGGGGGTTTAGTTGGGTTAAATACTGTATAATCTTGTCTTCTCTCCTGGGTTTGGTGGCACCCTTTAAATCACTGGCAGTGCCTACCACTGGCTAGGCAGATGCCGAGATCACTGCATGGATTGGAAAAGATGGGATTGTTTCGATAATCTCCAAGCATTACACAAACCGCCAGATGAAATCATGCTGGGTAGGTAGTACTGGCTTGGGAGAAGGGAATAAAGTCAACAAACAACCTAAGCATACTGGCGGCCATCGCTGACGCAGACGCAGACGCAATCACAACTCCTTCCAGGACCCTTCTAACGTCGATCATGCGTGAACCCTGGCAGTATGATGACCAAGCCGAATATTTCCCTACTGCCCTCCGAGGAAAGGTCTCGGTTACCCTCAGGGCTAAAGATCTGCTCGGACTCTTCCCAAAGACAAAGGATTCCTGGTACAAACAAGTGAGTCTGGGTAGTGGGATAGGGCAATATTGCTTCGTCCATAACAGGACAAACGCCAATGGTAAGTAATCATCGTATCACTTACTGTGCTGTTTCTGATGGCGTGCTTGTGTTAGTTGCTATTCCCATCAATCACATTGAGCTTGGTGCTTTCTCCCGTCCAGTTATTGAGAAACTCAAACACACCTACGCTATTACGCCTACCATTCAACCTAAATTCAGTCTGGACATCGATTGCCTACTTGCTGGTTTTATCAGGTCCTTCTGGGACACATGTCAAAACCAGTCGTTTGCGTTAAGAAGTTTGGGTACAGTAATATCAATATAGCGAAAGACAAGATGAAAATACCATTTTACTGCGTGGACTATCCTTATTAGCCACTTTCAACTATCAAAACTACTACGAATAGCAAATATACAATAATTTCAGAACTCATATCACTCAAAGATGAAGGTCATCAGTAAAGGGATATCAAATCTCTCCAGCGAATCAAGAGTTCCTTATCATAGTCGAGTATGGGTTTGGATCCAAAGAAAGGACATACCTAGACACAAAGATCAAGAATATAAATATCAGCGGCTTAAATATTTAAAGCTTATGTATACCAATCATCCTGTCTCTCAACCTTCCTAAACTCATCGGTCTCGAGATGTTGCAATATGTGGAGTCAAGCCATGACTCCACGGAGAAGTAGCTTGAACTGTTTAGTTGTAGAATTCACTCCCAGCTCTTTCGGGAATTGGAATTTTCTAGCAGAATCTCCACTAGACTGGAGGGTCCAAGGTTTGATTCTATGCTCACGTGTTATCTTTTGCTATCCTGAGAACTGATTGTCGTATTTTTACATTGTATAATGACGATGTTGTCATCTGTGGGCATGGTATTCACCCACCACCAGTCATAGTGTGATAGGCTATCTTTGAACCAAGAGGGGTAGAATATTAATAGTATTAGCGAAGAATGATTCAAGAAATATGGAAGGGTTCTCAGAATATCAATCACTGGGAAACGTCACTTCACCATATGAAGAGATTCGAGTAGCCGACCAGAGGCCTTGTCCGCCAACGCCGTGGCTATCTTGTCAACGCTGTTCGAACACATCGTCCCTGAGCCTTCATAAACGTAAGTACGCCACAGGAAGCTAGAATCCACAGCGTCATCAAGTCATAAGAGACATTTGGAATAAGTGATCAACTCCAACGGGCATCACTTTGTCGCCAGGTCCGTCCCGGTCACCGGAACGTTGCATTTGCAGATCTCGAAGCACAAGATACGATTCTGACAATCGGCGGAAAGCACATGAACAATGACTAGAAGAAATAGAAGCCCCACAGATGACTTGGCAGACGCCGGATACGTGATGGGGTCGGGGATGGCGATGAGAATCTACATTCCGAAGTCGATGGGTCAACCATTGGCTATTGGCTCATCTTTCGCTTCCGCTTACACGGACAGTTGGACCTTATGTTCGGACAGAATACGCCACAGGGACGCCTTCGTACATACCAGGTCTGTGTCTTGGTCGTTGCAAATGCGGCAATGTCTTGGTTGAACCACGTGTAAGTGATGAGATACTCAGGACGGTTTCTAAAATTCAGCATAGGTTTATGAGTCCATTGATTGGAAAATTCGCATTATTCCTTATAGAAACCTCTATTACAATGAGTTTATGTCGTCGGCTAAACCTCAAGCTTAATATCATCTCTGCTGCATCAAGTCTAGTCCAGGAACGACTGGAATTTTGCCACGGCCACTATCAAAGGCACATGCATCTAGAGTCATGATCGCCCAAACTTACACCTCGAACCCGCGAAATGGGCTACCTTTGACTCGTGCTATAGACTTGGCAGTCACGGGGTATAAGATGTGCGAGATGTGCCCGTTTGCAGACTCGGATGTCTCAAGTCTCTCTTTAATCATCAACGAACAGCTTTGAAATTCCCACTTTTGCTTTGATCTTTTTGGATCATTTCCACTCTCTTTAAAAAGCCAGAAACCTAGACACAGGTTACATATACACAATGAAGACGTCTCTCGTCCTCTCCGCCCTGGTGTGTGCCGTCTCGGCTACAGCCACAAACATGCACCGCAGAGCGGACACCCTCCTCCCTGCCGCTGGTATCCCAAAGGCCGGATATAACGCCTACGGAGGAAGTTATGATCATCCCGAGACCAACAAATTTCAGGCTGTCGGCCAGAAGCAGGCTTCCAGCTCGGGCGCAAGCAACCCCAGTTCTAATGCAAATACAAACTCAAACAAGGCGGCTTCCAAGACCCAGAAGTGCATCTCCAAGAGCAAGCTTGAGTCGATTGTGAACAAGTACGTTGCTACGTTCTCAGGCATCACCGATGGTGGAGCTCTTGCAAAGACTATCTTTGAGGAGGATGTCAAGTTTTATTCTCAGTCTGTCTGGTGGACTTCGTCGTCTAAGAAGATCAACAAATACGCGAAGGTAAGTACACCCACCACATTGTTGATCAAACAATACTAACGATCTTTAGAACGACGACTTTCCTCCCATCTTCAAGAACAGAAAGGAGCTCATCGACGGCAACATTGAAAAGACCAATGATCCCAGCGCCTTCATCAAGGGCCCTATTGCCTACGGCTGCAACACCTTCACTTTTTACTGGAAGGGCGACATGGATGTTGAGGGCGGAACCCGCCGCGGACGCGCCAACGGTATTGACATGGTCTTCTTGACGGCGTCGACTGGCAAAATCCACAAGGCTTTCTCCGAGTACAACACCCTGAACCAGGTCTACAACTGGGGTGCCCACATCACCTGGGCCAAGGACGATGTCTGTTGCGATTGCCCTGTGGTTTTTGACCCCAGCTGCAAATGCAAGAAGTAAACTTGATGGTTCTTATTCAATAGCTGCTACAGGTATATAGGAAAAGGAGTTTGAGGTTTTGTTATTTGGATTGGGTTGGGGGTATACTTAGATAGGCGTTTATACAATACAATCTTTACAGCAGAATATCTCAACAACATATGCAATAGATTAACAATGGCGTTAATTGGATATATTGAATGCTTCCGTGACTAAAGACGACTCGATAAGCTAGGTTCATCACCTAGAAATACGCTGATAAGCTTAGAAAACTGATCCGCATACTGCCAGAGAAAGCCATGCCCAGAATCTGGGTATAGGTGCAGCTGAGCCTGGGCGTTCTTCAACTTCTTCCAAATCACAATACTGTTTTCCGTCGGGAGCAAAAGATCTTCGCTTCCTATTTCCAAGTCAGTATTTAATACCATAGCTCAGGGTTCAACTTACCATTTGCGATAAGAACTGGTATACGCAGCTCCTCAAGGCGATTATAAGACGCATCCTTGGCCTGCTTCGGGTCCATGAACTTGGCAAAAGCAATTCCTTGTCGGTGCGAATTGGCTGGAGAAACATGATCACTCCTGTCCTTCCTCGCGCCTGTGATTCTTTTCCACGCTGCCTCGCCTGCGACTCTGCTCTTGTCAGAGGTGTTGAACATACTCATCAAGAAAGCGTCTTTTTGCTCCTCTTCTGTCTTGGCTGCCTTGAGGCGATTGAACGGTTCGAGAGAAGGTGCAGATACCGTGCCCTCGCCGGTGCTGGGCATCGTCCCGCAGAGGATAAGACGGCGGACTAGACCTTGTCCGTTCAGAGCAACGAGCTGAGCGACACACCCGCCCATGGAGAAACCGAGTACATCGGTTTTGTTGACGCCAATTGCACGCAGGACGTTAATGTAATACTGCGCCCACTGGGCGAATTGCTTGGGGACTTCACCCCCAGAGCGGCCTACGCCGGCGTTGTCAATTGTAATGATAGGGCGTTTGGCAGCAATAGGGTTTATGAGAGCTGGGTCCCAATGATCCATCGTTCCCCTGATATGATCAGTTTACGTGTCAGACCAAGTGTAGAAGCTAACTCACCTAAAGTGCATGCACAGCGTGAGGGGCACGCCATGCTCTGAGCCGAAGCGGCGGTAGGCGAATTTGATGCCATCTACAGTGACGAATTGGTCTTGAGCAGTTTCATAAGTCGCCATTTTGTGAGACTCTACAAGTGGGATATTATGATGAATAGTCGAATTTGGAGGATCTGAGTGTTGCTGCATTGATGTGTTGAGCAAAGATGCCGAGGTTCGTCGGCTGTTGATGTCAGCTGATCCGGGGAACCTTGTCAACCACTGGAGAATTTCCTAACTGGGAAATCCTATCAACTTCACTGGTCGCGAAATGAAACTCCACTCATCCTATATTTGGTAGTAGCTTTTGGATCTAGTCGATGGGATAGTCGGTGTATGGTTTATGTCGTTCAAGACACCGTGAACCGCAGAACACCAACAGGACGAAACGTTGCGCCTCCTGCGTCTGATCTAGGGCGGTATAGAGAGGAACGAAGTGAAGCAACACACCGCGGACATGCTGATGTCGAGCATGATGACATTGGCGGGACTGCCACGCCCACGGAATCCCAATCAGCCACAACAGCGGATCAACCAACGTCCCTTAACATTGAATATATGAGTTCGGTTAAAGAGGCGTCTGGAAATGCATGCGAGAACCCAGAGAAGCAGTCTTCACCAGCGATGTCACGTACACGGGTGCCATAGACCCTCTGGATCTCATTGAACTTCGCCAGGTATTGGGCATAAGCGGAGTCGATCTTCGCATGGAATCGGGCCGGCGACTGTTTGTATACTTCCTCTACCTTCTGGCAAAACTGGTTGCGAGTCCTCATCGTACCAAATCGAGCGTTTGCGTCTATAGTTCCGGTATCAGTGTCTGTAACAGGGTCAGGGGTGGTGTTTGCGCTACCAGCCGAAGTGTCGGTAAGAACTGGTTCAAAAGGTTAAGAGGACTTGATAGCCATAGTGTCGTCGTCGTCGATTACAATAGGGCAATACTATTGCCCATCTTGCTGAGATGGTCGATGTCGCTGAAGAAAGTTCGTTGCGGCATGTACATGATCTTTGCTCTCTGCCAATTTCCTCTATTCTAGATTTTACTTAAGAATATAAATTATATTTAACTCTTCTCATTTTATACAATCTAATAAAATGTCATCCTAAGATCATATAACGTAAAGATGTTTCATATAATATTATAGAATCTCATCCTAAAATTTTATAAGGTCTCCTAACCATGATATAATTTATTTGTCTGTTCTATTGTATGTTGTACGGAACCGTGCCATCCTGGCCTGAACCACACCATAGCCAGGTGTACAATTATTCTTCTTCATTGAGGCCAAGAGAAATTCGGCGACTGGTTTTGGGCCTTCCAGGTTTATTTGGTCAATAATCACTCAGAAATTGCGCCTTTGGAGCAAACATCTAATAGTATTAAAGAGAGTCTAAGAATATATCTAAATTTGCACTCCCCGACATCATAACCAAAACACTCCGTTATTAACAAATTCGTAGCAAGCCATTAAACATTTCTCTCGTTGAGAATCGTAAGTCGTTCATAAGAACAGCGCAGTGCGTCGTGCAGTCGTATTATGTCCCAGTTTCAGCCTGGATATCCCACCACCCCCCTTTATCAACAGCATCAAGCCCAGTTTAGAAGAGAGCCTTGAGCCACTCAGTAGCTCGCTTGTAGTGGCCATAGCTGGAGTATTTCTTGTAGTTGTAGCTTCCTGTGAAGGGGTCAGTATTGGAGGCCGCAAGAACGTGTTCGAGAGAATCTCACCGTAATTAGAATACTTCTGGCCTGCACCTGCTCCCTTATAGGATCCGTAACTTGGATACGACTTCAGTCCCTCACCTGCTCCCTTGTACGAGCCGTATCCAGAATAGCTTCCTGCTTCGGGGGCTGCTTCAGGAGCCGCTTCAGCCTCAGCCTCGGCTTCACGCTTATAGTGGCCGTAGTCTGAGTATTTCTTGTAGTCGTAGCTTCCTGCAATGGTGTCAGTGGTTGAATGAGGGCATCTTCTTGAGTCACTTACCATAGCTCTTGTACTTTCCTGCTGGCTTAGGAGCTGGCTTAGGAGCTGGCTTTTTGCCATAAGTACCGTAGCTAGGGTACGACTTCAGTCCCTCGCCTGCTCCCTTGTACGACCCGTACCCAGAATAGCTTCCTGCTTCAGGGGCCGCTTCGGGAGCTGCTTCAGCCTCAGCCTCGGCTTCACGTTTATAATGGCCATAGGTTGAGTATTTCTTATAGCTGTAGCTTCCTTAAATGATGTCAGTGGTTGAACGAGGGCATCTTCATGAGTCACTTACCATAGCTCTTATACTTTCCTGCTGCTTCAGGAGCCGCATCAGGGGCTGCATCAGCAACCGGGGCCGGAGCTGGAGCGGCGATAGCACCCACGGCGAGACCGACTAGAGTGATAGCGGAGAACTTCATGTTGATGTCTGAAGGAAGGAAGACTTGAGTGTGAAGACACAAGAGAAAATGCGAGTGTTAATTGTGAAGACTGGGAGAGGTGTCGAGAGAAGGCTGGTGAAGAAAACGTATACTCGGGATGGGAACTCCGGCTTTATAGACAAGGATCGACGTTTTACGGGTGAATAGAAAGTTCCCCATGACCACGAAGATGAACCTTACTCTGCATAACCCAACAAGCCTTCGATTTCCTCACTCTAAGCATCAGAAACCCCTCCTCAGATCCAGACTCATCACACACACAAAGTCGACGATGGCGTCGGATGCTACGGCATGAACAACTGGGCAAACTGGCTTACACTAACACCTGTGAAGCTTTAGTAGAAAGATCCACCTCGTATCAAGCCCATCATCTGCCAAGACTCGAATGAAGCTGGACGAGAAAGCCATGGTGAGAGTGAGAGCGAGAGCAGTGGAGAGGATTACTACCCTGACAAGGCTCTCCATTGGTCCCGCCGAGGCTGAGAAGGTCTAATTCTGCCTATCACGGCATTTCTGGCTTGGTTACTGAGAACCTAATCTTGTCAATCCTCGGTGTGGCTGGCTGGGTCCCATTTAGCTTCACCTACGAAGCAAAAGCGAAGAGAGCTCTTGGGGATGCCTCGTGTAAGTGTTAGTGCACAGAGCTCTAGAGCGGCATTTCCGCAAAGGTTGCCGAGCTGGGATACCAGCAAATTTCCTCTTTGGGACCAGCCACCATCACCATCTGAAGAGGGAGGGGGCGATGATCCATTAGCTCGGTGTAAGTAGCTAGCTAATGCACGTTGAAGAGTCGATTGCTGGGGCCGCGGCTCTGTTCTAAGACGTAAATAGCACAGGGAACTTTATATGCCGTGTCAGACATGCATGAGATCCGTTTCTCGGCGGGGGATGTGATGATGTAGTTGATAACCGGGAATATCTGTGGTTGGTCTAAACCCACGATACGATGTCCATCTGCTGATCAATTTACCAAACTACTTAAATGCCGTCAGTGTAACTGCGTAATACATCATCCAGGCTAAAGATCGATTTCGTATAATTCACCACCATGTTCAACCGCCAAAAACAAAAACGTTTACCAGCCCCCGCAAGCCTCCTTCAACTTTCCATTCCCATTGCGTCTTAGTCCTCCAGGATAACATCACAGCCGCAACAGTAAAGGCTACGAAGCCCATTTCTTATTAAAAAAAAAGTGTTGTCAGATTGACAAATATCAAGTAATAGTGATTGTGGCTTTGAGATGGGTGATGCTGTTGGCTATCCTCTCAGTCTCGCAACTTAATTACCCTGGTCGATAGTGCCCAAAAGTCTCAACCGTCTAGTTCTGCGACTAAAGCAACAGAGCTTCCCCAATGCGCGTTAGCAACACCCAGATCGCATGCGGAGGTAACAATCCAGCCCTGTCTGAACTCGTCTCAGCCTTCTTTTCCGAGCGCCATCATGCAACCTCACCATACGCGCTATGTCCATGTAGGTATGATCGCTTCTTTGGGGTGCAAGTGATTGGTGCCCGCCTCGTGTATCTCGTGTGTTTGCTCTGAAGAGTGTGTCTGCTTTGACAGCTCAGAGCTTCTAGGTCAGAGCTATCAAAAGCCTCAATTCGAAAAGGTCCATGTCTAGACCTTGCGTGATGGTTGTGGTATCTTGGGGATTACCTCACCGGGCAAATTGAGAGTTTGGTAGATGGCCTCGGCTGAAGCGGCAGTGAGAACTAAGTTGGCACTACGATTGTCAGCTGTTCGCGATCACGTCTTGTTAAGGGTCTTGAGAGTTCCCGTTCTAATTTTATCCGATCGTCTCAAAGGTCCTCTGAGTTGGTTCCTTCTGTTCGATTACTGACAGTGATATTTTACCTATTCTTCTTCTCTCTCATCTTCAGCGCATAAATTATTCCCTTAACCAATTCTTCTCCTCCATAGCACGCATCACTATACCACCGAAAACATGGCTCCCAAACGTGAACAAGAATCTGCCCTCTTGAACCCTATGGTCGAAGGCCACGAAGACACGGATGAAGACTCAGAGTCCTTCCATTACCCCCCTCCTCGAAGACGGCGTTGCTCAGCATGTAGATGCTTCGGATTGGTATTCTCCCTCCTCTCTGTCGTCTTCATCTCAGCTATTGCTGGTGCTTGGATCTCAATGGCATATATCGAGATCGACCAAACATGTGCTATGCACACAACAAAATGGTGTAAGTCATCTATCTTCTCCAACTCCAAAACAAAATCTGACCTTTCTATTTCAAGCACCGCTCTTCAAAGACGTTCAGATAAAGTACCACGAACAACAATTCGACGGGCATTTCATGGAAGAGAATGAATTCCGCAAGAATGGTTCTGCCGAGGTCGATAAAGCTTGGGAGTCACTAGGAGTTGACTGTATGCCTCATCTGTCAAACTATGTTGTTTCGGCACTAATGAAATCCATTTAGATCGACCTGGTGTCATATCTTACAAGGACGGCATTGCCAGTGGCCTCACTGATGCTCACGTTCAAATCAATCCCAAACATGGCGGCGGTTTCATCGTCAATGTTGAGGGCATGCATCATCTTCACTGTCTGGTATGAACTCCCAAATGAAAGTGTCGAAATCGCATTCACTAACTATTGTTTAGAATATGATCCGCAAGAGTCTGTACTTCAATTATGATCACTACAAAGCTCTCGGTGGGCATGCATTCAAGAACGACGGCGAAATCTTCCGTCTCCACCTCAGTAAGTCACACTTGCATATACACCTAGCTAAACGCCGTACTGACTGTTATAGCACACTGTCTTGATACCATCCGCCAAGTTCTCATGTGTAACGTCGATACCGCCGTCCTCGGGCAGGTCTGGCACGACAAGAAAGACCCTAGCGCGTTCCCCGACTTCAACACCAAGCACACCTGCAAGAACTACGACGATGTGAGGGAGTGGGCGAAGAGGCTACAGGTAAGAACATTCCCTCCTGAACTTTGCTACAATATACTGATCAATTTGTTGTTCCAGGCTCCTCCTGCTGAGACAATGCCTGGAGATTTCCTTGGCATTCCAAAGCCGGAAGACATCCTTGAATATACTCCATAAAGTTACACACGGGATCGTCGAAGACGTATTCAAGAATTTTGGATTTGTTGTCAAAGTTAATGTTTTATGAGATACATGTACCTATATCACGCACATATAGCGAGTGGGCTCAAAGCCGCCGATATTATAATACTTCTTTCACATCCAATATGCTCATTTAGACATCCGTACTATGATACAGCATCTAGTTCTAACACAAAATCCTGTTTCTAAGAGGCTACGATCACAAAATCTCACAAAATAACGCTTACATCCAAAGTCTATTTAGGTTCTCTGAACATGTGTATCATTGGGAATGCTACTACACACTTTTGGGCGTTCTGCATCTGGATGGGAAATTGTCCAAGCATGGAATTCTCAGCCGTGAAGTCAAAATTCCATCTGAGCTTTGACTTTTAGGGAGGCCTTACCTAGCCCCAGGCCGTTTTGACCGGAAACGGGTGTCGTTGATTTGGACACTGTGGTGGTGAGTTTACATTCCAGCTCAAGGCTGAAATTCACAAAATAACGACAGTCACAGATACGATGCAGAAAGTACTGAGAGTTTACTTGTTATTGATGTAGCTCTCTTAAACGAGTGTCCTGCTAGCTTCCTCCGGAACCCTAAGGGAGTGTATCAGATGCGATCTGTATCGGGCTTACAGAGTATCATGCCAACTCATGTATACTGTCAGAAACCCTATCTATCCCTCATTTAAGCCTTGGCCTGAGGAGCTTCAGCCTGGAGACGGTGGAAGCCGCCAGTGGCAGCAACATCCTTCTGCAGCTGAGCAATGCGCTTCTGGTCGCCGGTAGGGTCGCTAGACTCTCCAGAGAGCGCCCATTCGAGGTACGAGTTGGTGTAGTTGGGCTCGAAGCTCTCGTCAAGCACGCCGAGACGCTTGCCGTACTTGGTCACCTTCTCCCAGTCTCGCCTGACGTTCTTGAGGTCCTTGCTGAAGTAGGCGAAACTGCGCTCGAAGATCTTGCGGTTGAGATCGCTGCCCATGACGGGCTTGAAGTCAACGTACTTGGCCCAGGCCTTCTCGGGCTCGGAGAGGACAAAGTCGGTGGCCTTCTTCACGGCGCGGAGGAACGAGCGCACCTTTTCAGGGTTCTCGGCCAGGAAGGACTCGTTTCCGATGTACAGGATGGTGCAGAAGCAGCAGCATCCGAGCTCAG
The DNA here is from genome assembly GCA_954870535.1 of Fusarium sp. VM40. Classification (NCBI taxonomy): domain Eukaryota; kingdom Fungi; phylum Ascomycota; class Sordariomycetes; order Hypocreales; family Nectriaceae; genus Fusarium; species Fusarium sp. VM40. Next base: position 661,403 of record CATPAH010000015.1, read on the forward strand.
CGAGTTCATCAATACGAAGCATCTGGACATCGTCCTTGGGACGGCCCTGGCCAGCGAGCCACTCCTCAAGCTCGACCATCTGGACGTTTTCCAGACCGATCCCGGCGTCGATTTCACCCTTGATGATAGCCTTTGAGACGTTCATGCCGCAGCGCACAGCAGTGTAGTCATCGGGGGTCATGCCATAGTGCGAGGTGAGCTCGTCGATCTGGATCTTGCCGAACTCTCCGACGTAGCCGATACGCTTTCCCTTGAGGGTGCGGAAGTCGGTGGTGATGCCAGAGTCCTTAAGGTAGACGACGCCGGTGAAGGGTTCGTCGAGGAGACTGCCAATGGACTGGACCGGGAAGTTTCGAGCCTTGGCTGCCAGAGTGTGAATCATGGCCTTGAAGCCGAGGTCAACCTTGCCAGTACCAATGATCTCGGTGACATCCTGCAATAGTCAGCATGGTTTCATAGTCTATCAGGCATCAGATACCTACACTAGGGTCATTGGGTTCAAGCAGAGCAACTTTGATTCCTTCTTCCTTGAAATATCCTTTGGCCTGGGCCAGGTACAGCGGGGCGTGGTAAGGCGTAGCGTGCCTGATAGTCGTTAACTCAAGTTCTTATGCTAAATTCTAGGTCAGTTGTACCAGTTGGTGAGGAAGGTGATCTTGTCAGTCGACATTTTGAAAGATCAAGTGGTGTTCTACTAGGGTTAGTTTCCCGGTCACCCGGAGTGAAGGGGGGATATCAAGAAGCATGTCCTTTCGCTGGTATTATCCAGATCAAGTTCGCCGGTATTTCTCAGATCAACTGACCTGCTCTGCCAGTCCTCAAGCCAATGACAGGCCAAGAGTCATCATTATAGGTGACTACTTGGCCTATCATGGGACAAGAGGGGATGTACAGAGCAGAGACAGTTGAACACCCGGATGCGTTCTTTTAAACGTTACCTTGATACATGGTAATAATTGCGAGAGCCATTGCTCCTTGTCCGTGTGTTGTCACATCGTACCGAAAGATAAGTGGTTTGGTATGTTAAACAAAAGTTACTGGAGATAAAGATAGAATCGGTATTTGATTGAGTTAAGAATGAGAATAAAGAAAGTCTGAGGGATGCGTCTTGATATAAGGACGCTTCAGGATCCCCTCAGCGGGGTTGAGTCGCACACGTTAACCTCAACGTCATTGTGATGTGGGTATAGGTATGAAAAGTGAGCCTCATTGGTTGTAGATTATTGTTAATGAGGGAATATTGTGACAAATGGCTCAATCTTGATGAACAACTCCTTCTCAAAGGACGGCATGTTTGTGTGAGACGCCGAGATGGGGGCTTTGTGCAGTAGTGCCAACGTCGTGCATATTATTCACATGATATGACACCAGGGCAAGGACGACAACAACAAGAGTGCATTTGATAGATGCAGCAGGCATCAGAGAGATCGAGCAATCGATCAGACTCTTCGTAATTCATAATTGTAAAGATGTTGGGAATGAGTCTTTTGTGTTCAGGGTAAGGAACCAACAGGGTTCATCAATTCATCTGGTGATTCTTCCACTTGAACATGTTGGGAAAGCAGCTGATGGGATGCTCGGAGCCACAGTTAACAAGCTTCATACCAAGATTTAGCCAAAGGAAGTTGGCAACAGCCTCGCAGATGATCTGATGATAATGTGTTGTTGGTTAATGTAATGGAACCTGTCATTTAAATAGCATGATACCCTACAGCCGCCGGTTAGTACGGCACCAGGAGACAAACTGCCGGACTGGCTACATGCGGCTTGAGAACCACTTGCCGATAGACAAAAAGTGAATCTCCACACGCTCTTTACGGCTAAACGTGTTTCCGTATTGGACTACATTCTTGAAAGGAGCTGTCTATAACGATGCCTCAGTCAGTGCTGATATAGGTATTAACAGTCACGAGGATCATATCCCTTCTTGTATTTCAATAATTAGTTTCAACAACCGTGATTGAGAGAAGTCACTCAAACTGCTCCGTTGGGTCAATATCATTGGTTAATTCTCAGCTCAAGCTCAGCTCAGTGCCCTCGACTGGGCGTACACTACCGCTGACAGGGCTGAAGAGCCGCGGAGCATGAACGAGTGAATAATCTGACACGATGAAATTCCAGATGCCTGCCGACTAACGAGCTTGAACCAATCTCACAACCCTTGATTGGCTCGGGGACCTAATTCCGGAGTTAAGCAGTTGAGGAGAGCTTCCCCTGAGGGCCGTGGAGTTGAGACCGTGGGAGTTCGGTGTCCCGATCAGGCAACCCTGGGGATCTAATATCGCGGATACTTCACCCGTCGCGTCTTCGGTGTCGCAAAAGCGTAGGTCTTCACGTGTGTATTGAGACAAGGCCTGGTTCCTGCTGTGCAAGGCCCAATGAGGCCAGCACATTCGAGACAAATTCGATGTCAGGAGTAAAGATACCAAAATAGTCGACCGACCATGGCTCTCGGTGAGAGGTGAGACTGGCATCAGTTACTGTAGCCTCATCCCACGCTTCAAAGTTGAACATTAGGTTCACTTCACTGCAACTTCCCCGGCGTCCGATCCATGGAGAAGAGCCTGGGGGGCTTGCTTCCAGGATATGAAATCCGTATCCGTGTCATTTTCTGATACGAGCGGCATGCACGCGAGCACTTTCCAATCTTTGCAAATCAGAGATGCGAAACATTTCAATCTGTCCACGGACCAAAAGTTAAAGTTAGACGTGGTGAAATGGACAATGATTGGTGTTTGTAGACATCCGCAAACGACATGTCGCGTGTAAGCGGGCGGGCGATGCACAATCTACATTGGCATACGTACCATCGCCATGTCTCACTAGTTTCCAGATTTAGCAACAATAACAAAGCCAGGCCGTTGATCAGCATTCATTACACATTCTCACTGAGGCTGGTGACGAGGCTGAAGGCTGAGACCAAACAAGTCTTGTCAGCAGTGAAGGCAGTGACGTCGATCAGGCATTCCAAGATTTGACTGGAACATCCCGTGACGATCGGGAATAGCGGAGGACAACAGTGATAATACCCACCAGAGGTGGAAGCACAACAGATGGAGATCGGATCAGGATCTTGTCAAACGCCGCATTCACAGGGAAACAGGAAACTATTTGACGCCGCGGAAGATCCGACAGAACCGTAATTACGACCGGTCGGTGGTTCGGTCGAGTCCGCCCGTCATGCTTCCGCCACTTGTAACCAGATCCATTCTTATGTCTTGCATTTTTTGTGAAGCTTTTGCATTGATATAATATTACTCTGGGCTACAACACATCTGTTTACGGAGTATTCGTGGCTTCATTATGAATAGCAGTAATAATGCAAATTGCATACGCAACTCCATGGCAATGACAATGTCAGGGCAAAAAGAAATGCAACTCTCTCTGGTGTGCTATGATGCGGAATGGATCATCATTCAGGGACTTGTGCATGCATGGGACCCCCGACTGTGCCGAATCCGCCAAGAGACCATGATGATCACTGTGGCGGCAATGGTTCAGGGCTGCTCGATACTTGCGCAGAGTAGGGCAGACAAAATAATGCGAACATCGCGTCCATTGGAGGGTCAAATTTCTGTTAGAAAAAGAGAGAGAAAAAAGCTCGTGCTACGCTGATTTAGGCTGTGTATCATTGGTTGCACTTTGTGGGGGAAAAGCACGAGCACAGCTTTGACTTGACGTTGTCTTTCTTGATGTCAGGACGCTCACGTCTGCGTCTGGAGGCTGGTTTCAAGACGTTTCATCAGTTGAAGATCTGGATAATCTACATAATGCAGCACAATGCCATACGTGTTATGCCCTACGTGGAGGTTAGAATTTAGACTCGGGCATGACAGATCGACAGCAGGGCACCGCGTGTCTCACCCGTCTGGCCTCGCCTCCAGACTGACATCACTTGAATCCTTAATGCGCAAAACCATGTGCTATATAGTTTCTTTTTGTGTATTCTTACCGCACATTCAGAGTTTCCAAACGCAATGCTTACAGTCATCTGGTTACATGTGAGAACACAGGCGAATAGGTACTCTCTTTCACGCCTCGTCAGTTACCCCTCAGTAAATCTGTAGAGATCAGCACACCGACCTAATTTAGCTGGCACTCATCCAACGACCGCTTCTCCAAAGACAGCAAGATTCGATGTGATGCTTGAGGAAGGGTCCTAAATGCAACGCGTCTATTGGATTTGCGGGTGATGCTTTGTCCAAGGACATCCACTCACCAGCAACGGCAGTACACCACCGAAACAGCTGGCCGATCTACAGCGCGACTGTGCCTTGCTCATCCTCGCAGTAGCCTGGAATATCTTTACTTAGGGCTCTTGAGGTAGGAAACTCTAAGAAGATCTAAATGTCCTGGGTATCCGTTTGAGGTTGGGCATGAACTTGGATCGAGAGAATAAGAGGTCAAACACGATGATCTCAGTGTGTTGATCGCGCTTAAGCCAAGCACAAAATTGAACCAAGCTGTGATACTGATGTTGTCATATGTCATACTCCATCGCACAGGCTTTCAAGGTCGCTGCCGCGTCTGAACTCTGAAGCGGCGTCTTGACCAGGGTCGCCTTGCGCTAGGACGTGCGTCTCCGTCATCACCGTCCAAGAAGAGGGTGAGATTGGTCGTGAGTGGGTGTGGCTTGGAAGACCATGTGGCTCGCGTGCTCCCAGCTGTTCGAGACCCAACTTGACGCATCTGTTCTAAGCCAGCTGCGGATACAAACAGCCTATTCACGATTCTGTTTTGCCCAGTTCTTTAGCAAAACACTTCATCGCGATGGTCCCTGATGGACTGGAACTGCACGTAGATGGGCGGCCACGTATCTGGCCGGTCCCCTCGTCAACTCACTAGACTCCCGCGGCATGCAACCAACGAGGGTAGCTCCGTGGTGCTGTGGTTAGTGGTCGGTTGACTCGTGCCGAGCGAGTGGTTAGGGTATAAACTTTTTTTGATATTACAGTTGTGCAAAAGTCTCGACAATGAGCTAAGAAGAGATATATAATTGAACAGACATCTAAAATATATTATTATTAGAAGACTTATTATATAATCTCTTCTTAAGATTGTATAAGATTTTATAAATTAAAAAGATCTTATTATAGTTTAGGTACTTTTATATAAAATTTAAAATAGAGGAAATTGTCAGAACTTTTACACACCCACTGTAAGCATCTCCACAGAAGCCTCCTCGAAGGGTGGCCTACAAGTTGCCATGTGCAATGACAGCGAAATAGCTGGATAGAGTTTTTGTGACGCGGGGAGATGAGCAGCCCTCAAACGCAAACGTAAACGTAAATGCAAACGCACATGCTGTGCTGTGCTGTTGTTTTGTGTCGTGTCGCAAAGTCCCATGCTTCACTGCATGGGGATTGCGATGCGATATTGGGGACCGTTTCGGGGATTGTGCAGAGGCTACTACGTCTACGATGTAACCAAGGGTCCGTTGGCCTGGCTTTTGATAACGCAAGATCAGCTAGACTATGGATCAGAGACCAGGCTCTCGCAAGGTCCATTGATCAACAATCTCATAGACACGGCGTTATTCGTAATAAGTGTAGTAAGCAACTATCTCCGGCCGGACTTCTCGCTTCACTCACAGTTAGTGGAGTTTTGTTTAGTGATGGAGGCTCTCTCTCGCTCTCCAGCTCCGCCGCGGGGCGCTATAAAATACCCCCGAACCCCCGACACTTGAGCGATAGAGTTTCCCTTTACGGTATAGACCGCCCTCAACCAGCCAATCATAGACGCCGTCATCGTCCCAGTGTCCTTTCTCACCCCCATCAACCTTTTATTCTGTCGCCCCCAACTCAACCAGGTCACTTTTACTCAACCACCAGAATTTTCCCGCTGCAATCCTTGCTCCTCTCCGGTCTCCATCACCTTCAGTCCCTGCTCCATTGTCGGGACTTTACTGCATGTCCATCCGGTGGACCCTTGTGCGCTGAGACGAGACAGACAAAGACAAAGACAGCCTTGCCTTCCTTGTTGCTTGTCGCTGGACTGCACCGAACATCCTCCTCCACGTCTTTTTTGTCTCTTGGTCTCGCCCCATTCTTCCTTTCATCACCTTGTCTTTCTCTCCTTGTCCATTCTCCTTGACCGAGCTCCTGGGACCTGCTTCAGGATCCCCCACGCTCTGGATACTTGATCTCGTGCTTCCCGCTTCCCTTCCCGCTCAGACGAAAAGTTGCTTGTTCAGCTCATTGTCGCCAAAATGATTTCCACAATCTTGTAACCGATACTTGCAACGCGCGAGCACTTGCACCAGGTTGTGTCTCCGACCTGCATCTCGAGTCTAACTTTATATCATCGACTCAAATCTAATACGCTTTTATCAACTCAACTTTCTTCCCTCACGACAACCTCGCTCTTCATCCCCCCAACTGCTACTTCTTTCCGACCTCTACCTCTACCTTGAAGTACTAGGATCAGTACCTGTACTAGCTTGATCACCAGAGTGTGTGCCTACATATAACATGGCTTCAAAGCGCAATTCACGACTATTTGTCGACGAACCTATACATACCAAGGAAGGTCAACAGACACCCAACGGCACTCAATTCCGTTCAAGACAGGGTTCTCGCAGCTCTAGCAGAGACGACATGCTACAAGAAGTCGACGCGGCCCTATTGAATGGTCGCGATACCAACCGTTCCCAGGGTTTTGCTGCTGTCAATATGGAACCCTCTTTGTCGGCTTCCTCATCCAGAACCAGTGACTCAAGTGGTAGGTCGCATACCTTGACACAGTACTCTCGACCCTTTGCTGACACCAGTATAGCCTCATCTATATCGGCCTATCCGCCGCCATCATCCGAGTATATTGCACCTCTAAATGGACGGCCGCATAACTTTGGTATTGTCGTTCCTGGTGTCTACCGAAGCAGCTTCCCCCGATCACACGACTTTGAGTACATCAAGGGTCTGGGTCTCAAGACAATTGTGTGAGTAGCCGTCCTATGCTACGCTTCGAGTTTTTCACTGACATGGTATAGCACTCTCGTCAAGAAGGAAGATCTTGATCACGATCTCGAAACATTTGTCAGCCGTGAGGGCATCCGACAAGTCGTTTTCAACATGAAGGGCACTAAGAAGGAAGCCATTCCCCTGAGCACCATGAAGGCTATCCTCAGCATCGTTCTCGACAAGTCAAATTACCCCCTTCTAATTCACTGCAACCACGGAAAGCACCGAACGGGATGTGTCGTTGGAATTGTCCGCAAGGTCGCCGGTTGGGATGCCGAGAGCGTTGTGGCAGAGTACAAGAGCTATGCCGAACCCAAGGCTCGCGAAGTCGACGTCACCTACCTTGATGACTTCCAGGTCTCAAGTCTGGTTATCTCTAACACCAATGCGCCGAAGGACATATGCACCAAGTGTGGCCGCATGCAACCGCGCACCTTCTTTCGAGCCGTCATCTTCTCCACCTGTGTATTGTTGCTGTGGTTCTTGTCCGGATCGAGGATCAGCACAGCTACAAGACCTGACCATCTTCTCCTTTGAAGAAAGTATCTCGATGCCTTCTGACTATATCTCGAAACAACTATGACAACTTTCCGCCAAAGGCTTGGTTGAATACGACTCAAAACTACACAACTTACAAACATCACATCTTTTACGGACCGTTTCCTTACACTTGTAACAACCTCGATTCTAAAGGACCGCGGCGACAAATAACTGGAACCTGGATATCCGATACCTCGAAAGCCTGATGGCTCGAGGATTTTCTTTTCATGACTTACTATGCATTTTGACGGCATGGGCCGTATGGGTTTGGGAGACGAATCAAGGGCTGAGAATGTCTTCCTGACTGGCGTTTTATTCTAAAGAGGTGGAGAGGCATTGAATGCTAGATTGGGACTAAGCATCCCTCTGCGAATTCTGAAAAAGTTCTGGCCTGTTGATGCGACGAAGAGAGGAAAGGCGCATTGGAATGTCGGATTTGGACTGTATTAATAGATACCTACTGATGATACCTGGGTAGCCGGGCGTTGGGTTAACAGCATAAGAAACAAAAGTGCTACTGTTCAAATATGTACAATATCTTCCTGTGATGTTGAGCATATTCTTCCTTGTGCTGACGTATGCCGTAAGCTCGCAGATTCGGGTCGAATGACCCGGGCCTGATTTGTGCCGCGAACCGAATCTACAACTCTGACTCATCGATATTTGGACAAATGTCACCTGTAATATGGCACAGGATCAATGGGGGCTGATTACTACTACATTTGGGCAACTTGCATATTCGTATCATGTGTCAGCAGAAAGGCCATCTGCACATATATGTAGTGCATTGCATAGTCCGTGTTGTGCGGAGATGCATCGTGTTTGCCAAGCCTTTGTTGTAGGCCTAGAATTTCTCAGCTACCCTCTCGTATTCCTACTCGGCGGTAAGCTCGTTTGTGATGCATGTTGAAACACTGAAGAATCGTATCGTCTTTGGAGTATGCCCTACCATTGAAGGATTTAAGGTGTTTATACATAAGCTACTCTTACGATGGGGGCTATGGTGACTTTACTTGCTTAGGGCTGTGGTGTATGATAAAGGCGTCTACTAAGATGTACAAGGAGAATGGCACCAATACTTTGGGACTCAGGCTGTACCGGTTCAATATTGAGTACTTGGCTCTATGTGCAACTGGTTCAAAGTCTCGATCTTCGCAAAGTACGTGACTCTTCATATCCTCATCCATTCGCCTGGCTACCCTTACCTCGGGCCTAATTACCCAAATTTCATGCTTACATCAACATATCATACAAGCCCATATCATACATATCGAACGACACTAGTTGCCCCAGCGGTTCCTCTCCTCCCTTGCAGTAGCATCTTTATCGAAATCCCCATTGGCGTAAACCCATCCTCCCGCAACACAATTAGCCGCACCCAAACCGAGCGCAGTGCCACGCACGGCACCACGGATGGAGAAGCGGCCCCGGAAAGGCTGACGACGACGCAGGGCCAGCAACACGTACAGTCCAGACCAGGCAGCTGTCAAACCAGCACTGCCGGTCTGGTATCCTGACAGGTTCAGGTAGGATGAGAAGAGCAGAGGAGGGGTGAAGAGGAAGAGGGGCAGGCTTGGGGGCCGGGCGTGGAGGGCCGTGATGAGGGTTGCCAGGAGAGAGGGAGGAAGCGAGTTGGCTATGATATGATCAGTTTATGCTTGTTTTTGGGTCAAGATTGGGTCACAAGGGTGAAGTTGAATTGTAAGTTGGAGTTGCACTGGCGAGTGAGCTGAGCTTGGGTGTTGTTACTTACTGCCCCAATCGTTAAGGTAGCCAAATACAGACTTCGACTTGGCAGGCGTCATAGCAGACTCGTTCGCCATGGTTGCTTGATTTGCGTAAATGAGCGCGGCTGCTGCAATTGGACCTGGTCAATAAGCTTGGAGTCGTGATGCTCACAAAAGATTTGAGCTATCCTGACCCCGGTCAATTTGTGACGTCGTGTATGGGTTTGGGTTGAGCACTCGGGCCTGATGACTAAGGCGCTTAAAGTTGTCTACCTAGAAACTGGGTCACATGCCTGCAACTACACGACTTCAAGGTTAGCCTGATACTGCAGCATCAAGCCATTGATCCTTCAACGCGCGGCAGAGACTAACACGAGAAAACCTCTGTTGAGAGAAATAATTCCTTTGCGCCCTATTGTTGATTTACCTGAGACATTTACTCGTCGAGGTATTTATCCCATAAGCATTGACTCGTCTTGAGGTCTAGCTCAAGCTCAGCCACAGTTCAGTTCCCCAAACGGGTAGGTCATATTGTGCATCAGAGCTCGCCAACAAGAAAACAACATTCGATATTTGATGGCTTGGGTACGCCTTGCCATTCTAAGGAATAGCCCTAAGGCCAAGCCTCGTCTATATATAAGTGTGATACAAAGAAACGCGCTATGATAGAGGTGAAACCATCTAACTAATACGAGAAAGAGAATAATAGGATTAAAAAAGGGGGTATAGTAAGAATGGGAAGTTTAGTCATACAGCATCACCAACTGTCTCGTCCATGTCATGATGTCGTTAAGATCGAATCAGCCTTGTCTCGACCCAAGATCAGCGTCCGCTGTGGTGATGTCGCGGATCTTGTGAGTAAGCGCCATGAGTCTGGTCATAGTCGCCATAGCTCTCATTGGAGTAGCTGTGGCCGTACTGTGCTGAGTACTGCGAGTATGAAGCCGCATCCCACTGTTGGTAGTTGCTGTCATAGGCCTGCATGTTGTACTGATCCCCCGAGGGCCCAGCCGTGGCATAGCCTCCTCCGCTCGAATCAGCACTGGAGAGCAGGTTCAGGTCAAAGCCATCTTCAGGGCTGAGCTGTGAGAAGTCGAACTGGCTCAGCACACCTCCTGCTTCCTCGCCCGAGGTCGCTATTCGGCCGTGGCCATGACTCTTGCTCGAGCGCTTGGACGAGCTGCCCCCTCGTCGAGAACTGGAGCTTGAAGGGCTCTCGTCGTCTGTGGATTTGCGGGGACTCTTCTTCTTTGACGACTTGGAGCCCGAGCGAGTGTAATCGCAACGAAGACTGTTGGTCCGACATCGTTCACAGCCGTTCTTGTCTCCACTGCAACGGAGCTATTCAGTTGTCAGCACTTAGTCTTGTAGCAGAGAAGCTTCAGTATCCGCCTTGGCAGCCGGAAGCTTAACGAGTAGGTGGGATCGGCGAGCCAAGGTCTCGGAAACATACCTTTTTCTCATGACATCTATCGCACGCCTGGTGGGAACTAGAGCGGGCCGTGACAGGGTCAAAGCCATTGCGAAGGCTCTGGACCTCATCTGTCTCAGGATCGTACTTCCACGTTCCGAACATGGCTATTGATGACTGTTTTCTGATAGAAGGCGAGTGTAAGAGTCCTAGGTGGCCCATAGAATGGACAGCGAGTATAGGAGGAATAAGTGACGATAGGCAACTGCCAACTAGGTAATATGGACTGATAGGCAAGGTAGGTATTGCTTGTATATGGATATAATTGGCCTTGAGAGGCTGTAGTGAACTTGAACCTATCTCTGCCTGAAAAGTGAAGCATCTCGTGGCGTTTTTAAACCCCGAGGCATCTCTGCCGGGTTGGCGAGGTCTTATAGGCAACCGCGAGTTTTCATCCAACGATGTTTGAACTGGCAAGCATCGAGGGACCCCATATTGGTTGGCAATGAGGTATTCGTGCCGAGCCGCACTGCCAGGCTCCCGTATGGGATAGACATGTGGTTGTGGGTTGTACGTAAGGCCACCCCTGTCTCTGATCTAAGTGATGGTCCGCGTCTCCGTCTAAGTGCCCGCACACCGTTTACTAGGGTGGGTTTATAGGTATGTGAAGTGATTTCTGCTTCTTTTCCTTGCGCGCGCTATTAAGTTGTTCCTCTTTTTAGAATGCCCTGCCCCCATTTAAGAGGTTGCCTGATATTGTCTTTCTATGGACTACCTTACCTATCTCATAATGGGGTCAAAGCAGAGAGACTCCTTCGTGGTAACCTTGCAGAATTGGACTGAGGTTAAGTTTGAGTGTAGGCACAGCAGAGAGTCCAAGAGTGGAAAGTGCGGGCCCTGTCGCCTATTTGGTGTGATATGAGTGGTCCGCCTCCACCCTGTGCCTGGGAGTCTGGATGGAGCCCATTCCTTCGACCATATCCACAGACTACCTAAGGAAACAACATCTATGTCCAGCATTTGTGTGGCTGTGTTATATCATGGATGCTCTAGTCCGTAGGTACCTATATCATGAATGCTCTAGTCCGTAGGTATATCATGATAGTGTGATGGTGTAGCAGTGCATACAACGGCCCCCAAGTGATATACTTCTTGAGCCTTGTGAGATTGCCACGTTTAAGTCCCGGACTCTGCCTCTTCCTGATAAAGTCATGCACGGAACAATTTGCCCCTGCTGTTTGACGTGCCTTGCATCCTGTTCTTGCGGTGGGTGATCTGCGCCTGATGATGAAAGAAGTTGCTCAAGCTGAGCATAAACCCGTATCGTCGAATATATGTTGTTGGTTGCTAGTTACTTTTCTAGTTCGCAACGTGGGGTAATTAAGGCAACAACGCACTTTTAGGCAAAAGCCTCCACAATCGGTACAGGAGCCGACAAGAGAACCCTGGAACCTCATAAATTAACCCAACTCTTGACGATATTATCGTGTCATGCTAATCCAGAGACAGCCCACGGGGAGTTGAGTCATGGACTAGCGGGACCTCTCCCCCCCTCTCTCTCTCTTTTTCTTATTTTATCGTAGTGGGCATTGTTCGAGTTGATGACAATGAAACTACAAACTACGCTACAATACGATTTAAAGTGGTTGCATAAGGTCTTCAAGGAGGGCACGGCCAGTCATTGTTTGAGGTACTGTTGAAGGGGGTGGCAAAGGCTAAAGTTACAAGAAACACTTAAATTGAATTGAATTGACTTGATAACTGGCCACTCTATCAGCCTTGTACGGCACGGCATGTTGTATCAGTGGTGGGATAACGGAGGTGGTTCGAATTTAGGCAGATTGTGGAGGCTGAGGCTGTCATTCCTAGACTCTCCCCATCACTCTGCATCATGGGACTAATTAAGCAGGCCTCAGACTTCATCACCTCGTATATGTTTCTATCAACTTTTGACTTACGATACCTACCAAACAAAACAATCTTACTTACCTCCCCCGTATCATGCCAATGACTTCTCGTTTATCCGCTTGATACAACCTTCACATCCGGTGCATAGGAGTCACGCCGCCCAGTGAACTCGCTTCACCTCCTTGACCTCGAGATACTCAGCATGTCGTATCAACTCGTCCATTGGAATTTGTTTGCCGAGATTCTCCATCCTGCCGTCATCCCAATGCACGATGACCTTGGCGTGTCGCTTGTCGGGGGCCAAGAAAGATGCAATGCGATCACATGATGTACGTGGATTAAGTGAAATCGGATACGAAGGGCCATTTTCGCGATTCAACGGTCCCGTCGACTTGTCCTTTACCTGAATGAGGTACCTGCCCTCAGAGTTGCATGTGTTGCGCCTGGATTTCGTGCCATTGTGACGCATATCAGGGGTTCGACGGTGGTTATTGTGATTGTGGGCTATGCTCATCGGATGCGGGCAACAATTGCAACTGCATTTTGTAGGGTCTGCGGTTCGATACACTCCTTGTGATGTGAGAGGCAAGATGTAAGTACCATACGTTGAAGCTCTGGAGGTCGCCTGCGACGCCCGGCCACTGTTGAGGGATGTTTTGACTTCTTCCCTCTTTGCACGAGAGTTCTGTCTCTCTGGACGGGAACGTTCCTCCGTTCTGGTACGATCCTCTTTTCTGGGCTGAGATCGTTCTTCGCCGCTCGTGTACGGGCGTTCTGCTCTTGAGTAAGATGGTGAGCGTGACACGCTTGGCGCGCGGTAGTAGTGATCATGGTCGCGACTGGTATAACGCTGATTTCGATACCTTGAATCAGGTTTTCTGTGATCATTGTTTTGCGAAAAGGACTGAGAGCGCCTCTTGGCAGCCGCAGCGTCAAGATCGTATCGTTGCGATGAGTATGACATGATAGGATTTGTGTCGGTATACAAACCTGTTTTTAGTGGTTATCGATTTGGAGCTGGAGATTCTTCTTGATGGTCAGGTTCGTGAGTACCAAGTTCGTTGTTCCTCATCTTCGTTTCCTCAACATCTTGTGTATAAGTACTGATGTCGAGAGGCTCACTACATGTCGTGTCAAAGACATTTTCAGCATCTAACACTGACATATTCTCGAGTTGAACAAGAAGCTGCGAACAACAAAACCCCTTTGTTCACTTCTCGAGGGAGAACATATCGTTCACTTGAACAATAACAGCCTGGGTTATAAGGTGGCTGTTCTGAGGTCCGTCCTCGGTACTCGACAAATCGCTTCGCATGTTCATGGTCCAAGAATAGCCATCAAAGAAGTCGTGGTTTCACAGCTCCATAACTTCCACGCTTCAACAAAGCTCATCTCTGTACTACTTCGTAGTAACGTCTGCTGTTCAAGCCCGAGAAGCTAAGCGCATTAAATCAGAAGTGAGCTGGCCTCTACGCGGGTCCCAAGACGGCAGGTCGGGCAATTTGTTTGATTAGACCAATCCCACATGGAAGCACTGGGAAGACGGAGGAATCGGGGTTCCAGCGGAGCCCGACAGGTGCTTTTAGGTGCACCGATAGAGAGATAAGTCCCCTAAAGCTCAAGATAAACCAATCGAGTGTCGCATGTCGATTGCTTGCGACTTCCCCACAGTGGCCAAAGGGGGCTAAGGGTGCGGCAAAAGCCACAGGCCACTCTCCAAAAGGCCAGCAAAGACATCTCCATTCCATTCCATCCCGCATTTCAATCTTTGCACCTCATCAACCAAACTTTGGCATCGCCTCTTTCTTTTTCCTTTCTTCTCCCACTTAATCTTTACCGGCTTCTCCAACCCATTAATTCAAGATGGCTCTCTCACCTCAGATGTAAGTAATCATTCACGCGACACCTTGTCGCGCAAATTCCCTGGTGGCGCAAACACTCCAAGGGGAATCAACAGCGACGAGAATGCTGACATATTCTGTGATAGCACCAACCTGATCATCATCCTGGGTATGATGCAGGTGTCGAAGCGCGTTCCTTTCGATGATCCTTTTGTGCTCAACATTGTTCGCGCTGTCTACCTTGCCAGCAACGTCATCATTGCTGCTCTGTACTTCTACACCCAGCTGAAGATCAACAAGAAGAAGGGTACGATAAATTCTCTGAAGCAGGTTAAGCCAGCCTAATGCTAACATGAACCTCACAGATCTTACAACCCTCAAGTATGTCGAGCCCGCCCCCATGGGCTCCACTGAGGAGGGCAAGCTCGTCACCACCACCGTCCACGCCTACGACAACCAGCAGATCCGCACTGCTTTCCGAAGCCAGGCCATGGGTGTTGCCATGATGGCCTTCATGCACGTGTACATGAAGTACACCAACCCTCTTCTCATCCAGAGCATCATCCCCCTCAAGAGCGCCTTCGAGAACAACATGGTCAAGATCCACGTTCTTGGACACCCCGCCGCCGGCGAGCTCAAGCGTCCCTTCAAGCAGCCCCAGGGTTTTATGAGCGCCATGCAGGGTGGTGCCGCCCAGAGCGACAAGAAGGCCGTCGAGGCTGCCGAGCGTGCTGGCCGTGGTGGTGCCAAGGAGGAGTAAACTGGAATTTCTGGAAGGACAATTTCATACTCAAAAAGATCGGTTTGGATCGTTGTAACCTAAGGTTGACAGACCTTGGTTGTACTATAATACAGGTGTTATGATATGCAAAAGCATTTCTGTTAGATTGAGATGGACGGAAACCCCACATTATTGGGACGTTTAAGTGATTTAATGAAATAACATCTAACCTGCAAAATCCGCAAACTACTGAGTGAAATACAGTTACTAATTGTCAGCTCTGCTGCTGTGGCTAAATTCTGCGTGAATTGTGATCACGTTTTCTCGTGTAAATTGGTGACATAATTCAAATTTCTAGATCGCGACAATCCGCCCCTCCGCCACATATCGCCGTCATATCGAATTACTTTGGCCAAATTTCCAACTCGACCTTTTTATATCACCTTCCGATTTATTTTGTCCACTTCCATAAGTGCGCTGCGAAACTTTACGATTATTCCCTTCGGTCTTTTCATCAACAATCACACACTTACCTCTTCTACATTCGCTTTGTCATGGAGCGACCATCCACGCCACCCAGGGCGACGAGACCTGCGCCCGTTATTAGTCCGCCTACCCCAGAAGTTACGAAGCGCATAGTATGTCGAACTTGGAAGTCGAATTAGAAGTTTCTTTGTGTTGCTGACCTTTGCATAGGAAGAAAACCGACTCCGCGCAAAGGCGATTCGAGATCAGCGTGAAGCAGAACAGCGAGCGACCGGCACCGTACCCGACATACCCAAGAGCTCCGGTGGTTTCGTTCCAACAGAAGATGTTTATGTCTCCAAAACTGCTAACGGCAAGCGGCCGTACAATGCCATATCGACAGCAGAATCTCCAAAAGGAACGAATCGAGATGGACGCAAGAAAGGTGACGAGGAATCACTACGGCCCGCACGCAAGTTCACAAAGTTCGTCGATTACAACATGAGCACCATGACAGATACGAAAGGTGGTTTCTTATCGACGGAGGACGATCCTAATAATTATGCCCTTGGGGGCAAGAAGCCCGGACAAGGCGAGACCGACCAGAGACCGAAGCACATGAGTGTTCAAGAGTGGGAGAGACTACAACTCATACGGAACTTGAAGCGACTAAAGGCAGGGCCTTTTGAGCCGGGTCTCAGTGTGCTCGCCGATGATGAGACGAGAAAGAAGTGCCGGGATTGCAAGAGCTTAGAGATTGACTTTGTTTGGGAGGAGGTTTTTCATCTCTGTGTCTGCAACAAGTGCAAGGAGAAATATCCGGAGAAGTACTCATTGTTGACCAAGACTGAGTGCAAAGAAGATTATCTTCTAACAGATCGTGAGTCATTTCAAATGAGTGGGAAAATGCATCACTAACACTCAACAGCGGAGCTACGAGATCCCGAGCTGTTACCTCATCTCTCCAAACCAAACCCCCACAAGTCTCACTGGCACGACATGATGCTCTTCCTCCGATGCCAGGTAGAGGAATACGCAATCAAGACAAAATGGGGCTCAGCAGAGGCATTAGATGAGGAGTACGAGAAGCGTGAAACACAAAAGAAAGCTCGCAAGGAGGCCAAGTTTAAGGAGAAGCTACTGGATCTCAAGAAAAAGACACGAACAGATGCTTTCCGCAGACAGGCTGGCAATCTAAGCAAGTCCGGGGCGAACAAGTTTGGAGATACAATAGGTGGTGGAAAGCATGTGCACGAGTGGGGAAGGACGGTCGAGAATGAGGACGGTATGACAGTTAAGACTTGTGTCGATTGCGGTATGGAGGTCGAGGAGATGGAGTTTTGAGGGAAACAATAGAGGTCAATGTTTCAGGTTTTGTCTGGTAGCCAAGATTGGAGTTGGGGAAACAAGTCTCATCAATGTCAAACTAGGCGCCTAGTTTAACGTGGAAATTAAAGGAAACCTCCCTGTGGAAGCTTTTATTTGCCAGTACCGTTTGCTTTTTCTACATCGATCTTGAGAAACTTCCCTGTATGTTTCGGGCTCTATCCGTATATCGGCTATCTGTACCGTTAGCCAGGGGTACACCGAGTTGATGCCTGACAGCCTCACAACATTTGCAAAGTCGAGCTTGTTCAACCCTGATTGGCCAAAATCTCAGCGGCAAAGCGTCGATACAGAGAGCAGAGCACCAACTAACAGCGTGGAGGTACAGGGCAGCACACAGGACAGCACAACAGACGTACCTCCAAGTACTGGGACCGGCAAGCTTGCTTTCTTAGCTGCACACGACCTGAAGCCGATATTTTTTCGACCTGCTACCAACAGAAGGCAGACAACGATATAGCGACTTTGACTATCTGTCCTTCTTGCCCAGAACCGAACCTCTTCCGAGACGACAACACGTGCCAAGGCTCGTTGAATCGTGCGCGCAGGAGCTTCCAAGTTCCAACCTCTGGCCTAGCCTCGTCACATCATATCACATCCCAAACGCAACGAGCTCGTCCGACTTCGAACCGGCACTTGCTCGCCGACGTCGCTCTCACTCCCAGACCGACTGGAATCTCCATGCACCCGCCCAATTGAGAGAGGCGCGCCGCGATGGGCCCAAATGCTGGCAACGGCGTGGGCGGCCTGGAGATGGGGCCCATGATGCAGGGCAATGGCTCCAACCTGCCCCAGGCCACCGAATACACCCTCCAGGGCGTCATGCGCTTCCTGCAGACCGAATGGCACCGACATGAGCGCGATAGGAACTCGTGGGAGATTGAGAAGCAGGAGATGAAGGGTCGTATCGCCAACCTCGAGGGTCAGGCGCGGAGGGCTGATGCCACCCAGCGCGTGCTGAGGAAGTACGTTACTATGCTAGAGCGCAAGGTTAAGGAACAAACGGCTCAGCTGCAGGGGCAGGAGGCTGTTGATGCGGATACTGCTGCGAAGAACGATCGGGCAGCCAAGATCCAGGAGAAGCTTAGATGTGAGTGATAACCCCTATATGCTGGCCAGGCTGAGCTAACGTTTTGACAGCTTCATTGGAGGATATGCCTGCTCCAGGTGTCGATGGTGTTAACTATGAGAAGCTTGATCGAGGGGACGAGGATGCTCAGCGACAGGATCTGAAGTCTTTCCTCGACCAGTGCCAGTCCGAATTTATGTATCTTATGATTACCCCCGCAAACCCGCAACCGCCACGAGAGTCTCCCCCGCTACCGATCATGGAAGATCTGCGAGAAGTTGAGGCATATGGCATGCCAGCTCCCCAACCTATGGAGCGACAGTTCCAGCTCCCTACAAGAGGTGCTCAGAACCACGCCCAAGACATGAACTCAAGAATAGCTCAGCAGAACCATGTTCCTCACGCACAGAACCAACAGCCGCACTTTCAAAAGCAGTCAGAACTACAACCTCAACCTATGATGCGGTCTTCAGCTGAACACCCTCCTATTATGTACCAGAACTCTAACGACTGGCCTGCACCCGTATCCGTTACCTCTCGGCCGGTTGAGGAGCACGTAACTCCAGCAAACCATGCCGCGGAAGTTTTAGGTGGAATGGAGGATCCTGTTGAACTTAGGGAGAAACAGCAGCCTGAAACTGATGGATGGGAGTTTCCCGAGGGTACGTTCCCCGAACCTGGAAACTCCCAGCCCAATCAGTCTCAACCTAACCGACCCGATACCGATGCGTTTCCCGCCGCTGACAATCTCCCCAAATCACCAGGTCGACGAGACAGCTCCCACCGAAGAAAAGGTTCCATGTCTAGGAGACGAAGCGCCGATCATGAGCTAGCCCTGGCTGCCCAAAAAGCGGAGAGTGGTAACTTCAAGCTAAGATTTGGTCTGCGGGGTCATCTCGACACTGTCCGAACCATCATATTCTCTGGCGGCGGTAGCCCAGGTGAGCCAGAAATCTGCACTGGTGGAGACGATGGTATGATCAAGCGTTTCCACATTCCCAGATTAGATGGCCATCCAGGAGGTTCGGCGCACACAGCGTCAGACCTCGATGTTACAGCCAACTTTACGCACCGCGGTCATTCAGGGGCAATTCTTTGCTTGACATCATGGTCTCCTTCGCCAAACTTCTCGACCGGTGGTCGCGCACAGGGTGACGGCTGGATATTTTCTGGTGGCCAAGATGCGACTGTTCGGGTCTGGGAGCGCGGCAGGGTTGACCCCAAGGCGACTCTCGAGGGCCACACAGACGCTGTCTGGGCTATTTGTGTTCTCCCTGCAACTCTTGGCTCAATCTTTGGTAACTCAAGTTCTTATGGTAATGCGGATCGTATCTTGGTCGTTTCGGGCGCTGCAGATGGCAGTGTTCGCCTGTGGTCAGTGAGCGCGCCACCTCAATTGAGCTCTCCACAACCTGGAACAAACCGAGCCATGACTGGCCGTGGAGGCAGAGTTCGTGGTAATTCTATGAGTTCCGGTAGCGGCTTCGCCAGCACTCCCCAACCATCTATCGCCTCCAATTCGCCTTTCAACCACACTCTTGTACATAACATCGCGAGATCAGATGGTTCTACAGCTAGCCCGACATGTATCTCTCCTCTGGGCACCACCGGCGAACAGTTTGTTGTATCGTACTCTGATGCTGCCATTCTTGTTTATGATACCCGAACCGGCGAACAGATCGGCAACATGGATAGTCTAGAGACGTACGACGAAACGATCAAAACCAGTGTCAACGCTGTTGTGGCTACGACAATGGGTCTTGACCAGGCTAGCCAGAACCACAGCGGTAACATCAGCGAGGAAGATGCCAGCACGGGCGCTACTGGTGGTGGACGATCAATGGCTGGTTCGGGCGTTGAGGGAACTATCATTTCAGGCCACGAAGACCGCTTCATCCGGTTCTTCGATGCCAACAGCGGTAAGTCGAGTTCACAAAGTCGAGAATCAACCACTGATAACCATGCAGGCCAATGTACATATAACATGATTGCTCACCCAGACTCCATCTCGAGCCTTTCCCTGAGCCCCGATGGCCGTGAACTCGTTAGCGCTGGTCACGATGCCTCGCTCCGCTTCTGGAGTCTCGAGAAGAGGACTTGTACACAAGAAGTGACAAGTCACCGCGTAATGCGCGGCGAAGGAATCTGTGCCTGCGTTTGGAGTCAGGACGGTAAATGGGTCGTCAGCGCTGGCGGCGACGGCGTGGTCAAGGTTTTTGCACGATAATGGAGACGCTTTAACATGTCATGATATGGAGAATTTTGTACGGATGCGTCGTTGCTTGGCGGGTCATGGTTATTGCAGCAGTTGGATGATGAGACGAAGGCTCAGCAACGACAGGAAACCCTTATGTTAGAAGTATCTATGCGGTTTCTTTTTGGAGGGTGGTCTGGAGAAGAAGGGGGGATTTCGTTATTTATACTACTCGTCGATACCCGGCATTTAGTGATTGCTCCTGTTTTTATAGCATAATCATGGGGAGTGTGTACTTGTTACTAAACATATTCTTGATCACTCGGCTGCAAAAATAGAAAGAAAAATCAATTCAGGTTAGATGGAATATTTGCAAAAAGAATAATCTGCGTTTCGCAGATGGCTGGATCTCTCCCGCCGGGAATTGAACCCGGGTCTCAAGCGTGACAAGCTTGCATACTGACCACTATACTACGGAAGATGAACAGGTTGTAACCTGCTGTAGTGAGGGGGGTTTGTTGAGAATAGATGGCAATTTAGTGTATATATAGGCGGGTTGAAATACAGTCCTGGATACTCCCCTCATTGGTTGGAAATTGTCATACTGACCATCATCTGTCGACCGATTTGTCTCAGTATGGAATTGATTGATGCGGTTTTCAAATCAGCTCCAGGTTATTCAACCCGAATTTGCAAGCTCACGCCATTTCAGCACGAGGAAGAGTATGACCAACATCACAGGAAGAAGAAAGAGGTTAAAAACTATTATTGTGAGAAGGCCTGTTGACAAGAGGTCACAGCTTATTGTTTGTAAGCTACGCAGAATTGAAGTTCGGGTTCCCCCATCGTAGGACAGAACTTGTCTCGCAAGCTATCGTGGGCGTGCAAATGTTCTGATAACCTCCTTAAATCTAAACTTAATAAATTTTGTAAATTATACGAAGCTGTTTTCCATTTTATATAAACTCTATAAACTATAATAAATTCTTTTCTATTTTATATTATTTCTGCAAATTAAAGTAAACTTCGTATTCTTTAACCAAGTATATGTTTTAAGGTCTTCAAGGCCCCACTTGCAGCCATTTATGTCTAATATCCAAGTTACATAGTATTTAAACCATTATTTAGACACGGGTGCTATGCCAATACTGTCAAAAGAGCATTTCGGGCCATTGCCAAGTTATAACGCTAAGCATGAAAGCATTACTCATTTTCCAAGTTTGTTGTATTCAGTGCTTCTGGGCCAGAATTCTGCCCTTAAAAAGAATATCTCATATATCATTGCAACCCTATCATGTCATCATAAACCTAACCCTCGAATGGCGTCTCATAAGGTCGCTCAGCCTGGGGCGTGATGCGAGCAAGATGTCTTCGCTGACCAGATTGCCAGTCAAGAATCGCAGTGTGCTGAACTGACCTGTTGTCCCAAACCACGACAGTCCCTGCCTGCCACTTGACGCGAGCGTGGAAGTCTGCGCCCCATGCAATATGCTCGTAAAGGAAGTTGAGAATGGCGTCGGATTCTTCTTTCTTGAGACCGACGATGCTTCGTGTGACTAATGACTGTGTTAAGATGGTTCTTGCGGACTTGAACGGTTTGACTCACACTGAGGGTTGACGTAGAGGGACTTCTCGCCTGTGACGGGATGTGTTCTTATAATAGGGTGTTCGTTAACTACAGGCTCGCGTCGTTTGATACCGTCTTTCTTAACACTGGCGTTGATCTGTTCGATACCAGAGTGTGTAGCCTTGAGACCATGCAAGAGTTTCTGGAAAGTCGGTGATAGGCGGTTGTATGCTTCTACAGTATTGGCAAACAACGTATCACCGCCAGTTTCAGGGCTGTCGAGCACATAGAGAAATGTAGTCCCGGGAGGCTGCTGCTCGTACGTGATATCAGAGTGCCAAGCAACAGAGCTCACACGAGACTTGAAGAACTCCTCATATGACTTATCCCCCGCACTCCGATGGACAAGATGAATCTCAGGATGACCCTCAGGAGATCCAGAGGTAGGATGAATGTGATGACGCCCGAAGTAGCCTCCGAACTTGAGGGCTTCTGCAATGGGAAGGTCGGCAAAGTCTTGGTTTCGGAAGGCTACTACTTTGCGCTCCGCGACGTAGCGGGCGACCTCGTCCTTGCCAGCATCGGAGAGACTGCTCAGCTGAACGCCCTCAATCTCAGTACCGATTGTGGGAGTGAGATGGGAGATCTTTGTGTCGGATTTGATGAGGTTGGGAAAGCTAGGGTCGGCATCTTTGCCATGTTCGTAGTGCTCGAAGGGCTCGAGGGGAGGGTAGACTTGGTCTTTGTTCCATGTGGGGAGATAGTTGGGATACTAACAAGCCGGTAGGTTAATAACGAGATACAAGTTGGGTATAGTGATGAGTAGGGTGAATTACCTTTGCAGCAGCATGTCCATCTACTCCCTTTTCCTCGTCTTCACGACGGTATGAATTCGGAGCCAACTCTTTATAAGCGCCCTCGACGTGACCGGGGTAGAGCGTCACCTTTTTAGCATCGTTTGCGAGACCTGTCACGGTTTCAACAGCTGAGGGTGCCATTTTGAAGATTTGTGTAGGTTGTCTTGTTCCTTCGATGTTCCCAAGATCAAATGGGTGGTCTAGTCGCGAGATGTAGCCTTTATATATGTTGCTCACTCATCCATTGACCAAGCATTATTACACTCAAACTGCGGGGGAAGATAGAATCGTAATATCATATTCAGCATGATGCAAAAAGATCATTGACCACTGATTCGGCGAACCGACTTCGGCCTTGGCTAAGTGCTGTACCTATTGCGGTCCTATTGCGGTGATCAATGGGACACACACAGAATGAAGTCAGATCACGCAATGTCGGAGATAAAGAGGTAGCATCACAATGAAGAGACAATTGTCAATGTATGATCATATTAGTACCGCGTCATAGTACATAATTGCGCAATGTTGGATGTTGGGGTAAAGGTTACCCTGAGGTTGTCGCAATTCCTAGGGATGGGTCACGCAATACGATAATCAATTTGATCATCAAGACAAAGCAGCTATATTTCTGAATTGTTTGAAGACTCCGGTTTGAAACAATTTGCCCTAAGTTACTGCTGAATCTTCAGATCTGGTAGCAGGTTAAATATTCGAGAGTTGTTATCTGCGGAGAATCTATGCTTACTTGGAAATAGTTCGTACCATAAAGTTTTCTACGCCAGTTCAACTCAATTTCGACTACTTCCCCTGCACGCTCTAGAACCCCGGAACTCGTATCTACAACTTCACTGCCGATTTTAGCCAAGTCCGAGAATGCGCCAGAAAGCAACCTTGTTTCACGGGCCTCGGTCGGTTCTCTCAGCGATTGGCCTGGTTGGTGTTCATGGCCAGCACGCCATTTCGACAGCTATGAGATTGGTCACATAGCTTAAATGTTGATGGTACGCTATCATGTTAGCATGAAGCACCTCATACTCTGTACCAATTGCAAACGTAAGAGATCTTGCTCGATTTTGACTTACGCAGCCTTATCGAAGGGTCGTTATTGGTTGCTCACTTAGAGCATCGACCATCTCATGAACCTCGAAAATTCAGAGTCCCTGGACTAACAGGTTCCATCCAATGCACATGGCCCGGCTGTTGGCGCGGGGTGTGGTGTTGTTTGCTGCTCTCGGAGGCGTCGTCGAATACTGAAACGACCAGGCATGCCCAGAGAACCCACGTTCGCCGAGCCCTGAGGTGATCTCTAGAGCCCATCGCGACATCGATAACCCCCAACCTGATACCTTATTCAGGGACTAGCTAGGGTCGTATCAAGATGATGCCGAGTATTGAATCTATGTCTAGTTCACAGTCCCGGTCATGGGGAGATGTCGACCCTTTATAAGACAAGCCAGCAGCCACAGATCAGGTCATCTTTTAACATCTCCGCGGCCATCTCTCTGTTTTCCCTTCTCCGAGGAACTGATCACTTTTCCCGAACTGCTATTAGTGCCCCTGCACACCCTTAATAATGGCAGCTAGTGAAGATTCTAGCAAGGCCATCAACAAGGCCGATGTCCGAGAAAACGACAGCAGTGATGAGTCTGGTTCCTCATCAATCGAACACCCTTTTACGGATCCTGAAATAGCCGATCGTTGGCGCAAGGTATACGAAAATGCAAAGTATGAGAATCGTCACCGGTTTGATCCAAACTGTACCTGGACGGCCCAGGAAGAGAAGAAGCTTGTTAGAAAGGTATTTACTCTATTACTGAGAACTCACCACGTTCCATGCGACAACTTAGAGAACACTATTTGTTAACATAAGTCTTGATCCCATAGATCGACTTCCGCATCTGTCTTTGGGCATGGGTCATGTTCCTCTCCCTGGACTTCCACCGGCGTAACATCAACCGTGCTATCTCCGACAACATGGTATGTTTATCTCTTACATATATCATGAAGGTATATATACTAATGTTTCTTACAGTTACCAGAAATCGGCATGACTACAAACGACTTCAACTATGGCCAAACCGTCAGTCAACCTCTATGGTTCCTGCTACATCAACTAAACAATCTTAGATCTTTCTCGTTTCGTTTCTTTCTGCTGAGTTGCCCAGCGGGTTGGTCAGCAAGAAGCTCGGTGCTGATCGATGGATTCCTTTTCTCATTTGCTGCTGGTCTCTAGTCGCAGGTTCTCAGGCTGCACTGCATAGCCGAAATGCTTACTTCGCCATCAAGGCTCTTCTCGGTCTTTTGATGGGTGGATTCATCCCGTAAGGCTTTCTGAATTCCTTTTTGCCATGGTCTCTAACGAGTTACAGGGATATCGTGCTTTGGCTCACTTACTTCTACAAGTCCAATGAGCTACCCATCAGACTGGCCTTTTTCTGGACTGCGCTTAGCACCAGCAACATCGTTGGTTCTCTTCTTGCAGCAGGCATTCTGCAGATGCGAGGTGTCTTGGGATGGGGTGGCTGGCGATGGTTGTAAGTATTATCACCCACTGCGTTTGAACTGAAGCTTACTCGGTCAGGTTTCTCATTGAGGCTATTGGAACGTTCATCATCGGCCTCTTCTCTTGGGTTCTCATGCCCCCTGGCCCATGTCAGACCAAGAATTGGTTCCGTGGTAAGGATGGATGGTTCAATGAGCGTGAAGAGTATATCATGGTGAATCGACTGCTTCGTGATGATCCGAGCAAGGGAGATATGAACAATCGGTATGTTAAACTGCATCACAAACCCTACGATAGTCCATATTGTCATCTAACAACATCAACAGAGAAGCCGTCAACCTCTCCAAGCTCTGGAAGGCTATCAAGGACTGGGAACAGTGGCCATTGTACATCATCGGTCTCATGGTCTATATTCCTCCTTCCCCCTTCAACACTTACCTCTCTTTTATCCTTCGCCAAATCGGGTTCTCCGTCTTCCAAGCCAACCTTCTCGCAATTCCCTCCCAATTCCTCTACGCCGTCAACTTACTCATCATCACCTGGCTCTCAGAGCGAGTCAAAGAACGAGGAATGCTATCATCAATCTCCAACATCTGGATCTTCCCTTGGGTTCTTGCCCTCGTTGTCCTTCCTGGCGACATATCCCCCTGGGTTCGATATGCTCTCATCACAGGTCTTCTTAGCTACCCATACTGTCATGCTATTCTAGTCGGCTGGAATGCCAAGAATAGCAACAGTGTGCGCACGAGAGCTATCAGTGCGGCTCTGTACAACATGTTTGTGCAGACGGGTAACATTGCTGCGTCCAATATCTTCCGTGAAGATGACCAGCCTCTGTATCGCCGTGGTAACAGAGTCATTCTTGGTATTACATGTGCCAACATTGTTCTGTTTTACTTGGTCAAGGGGTTCTATCTCTGGCGAAACAAGGTCCGCGACGAGAGATGGAATACTTTGACTAAGGAGCAGCAGCAGGATTATCTTCTCAACACTACAGATGAGGGTCAGCAGCGAATGGATTTTAGATTCGCCCACTAGATCCAGTGTATCTATCATTTCCGGGCTTGGGTAGGGAAAAGTGAGCGCTGGACAGAGGGAGGCACAATTTAAACATAGACAGACAAAACACAAGGTCAACAAGCCTCGTTAGACGATATAGCTATATATCATCCCGTTCATCGATGTGCACTCCGTATGGACTTTTTGAATAGCTCAGGCGATTACCCTGCAGCATTTGCGCAACTAAGTTTGATACAGGCAAAGGAATGAATCATGATTAGATAAAAGACCGGATCGGGTGAGCAGCTCTGTTACCAAAGCGACAGTGAATTTATCGCCATTCAATTCCATACTGAGAAAAATTCAGGCAAATACCACAGCTCCGTGCAAAGGTTCAGACAACCTCTTTTCTAAAATTTACCTAACATTATACAAGATTGGGTAAAAATAGAAGATTTTATTACAATTTATATTATCTTATATATTATTAGGATGAGTGTATATTTCTTTATAAACTTAGGATAGTTTTATAAATTAAATACTCTAATTGGTATATCTTTTATAGATCCATACTATTCCACACATTTCTAGTCAGCTTGTTACCGGAACTTTGGCACGGGACTGTAAGTCATCATGACATGTAAAAAGCATATACGTATGCCTAGAATAGATTCATCTATCTCGTATGCTTCTTTCTATCCAAGCTAGTTATCATGATCATACAACTCTTCATTGCTCATCCAACGCCTGTATGATATATCGTTAAACAACATTGCCCAGCCCGTCTAGTTGCCCATGCACAAAACTCAAAAAGTACTACTCCAAACTTGATGCCCAATCATGGCTGTTAAGACCCCAATGCCGTACTTGCCAGCATTTGCGTTCTCCTGCCAGACCTCCCATCCAAGACCGCAAATTGCCACCAACTCGAGCACGCTCAACGCGGAGCTGATGTATATGGCTGCAGTAGGGGCTTGTTCATGCTTCCTTTCTCGACTTTTATCGCCAGTCACTCGCAAGGCGATGGTGCCCGCTGCAGAGAGCAAAGCTAGCTGAACTTCCCGGCCAAAGGGCATGTCAAACGCAGCAGTAAGACCCCATAGGACTAATAATACAGCCAAGGTTACAAATTCCACGCCAAGACTCCTTGTTTGGGGTGAGCTAGAGGACGCATGACTCCTAGATGTCCATCCTGATGAGCGGCCTCCTGAAGGCTTAACTGGTGAATCATGCTCTTGGCCCAGGGTAAAGCTTTGGCTCAAAAGGTCTGCCAGACCGTTGGCGTCATCATTACTCTCTTGAGGCGCGAAGAAACTAGGCGGCTTGAAAGCAACCTCGCGCTCGTCACTTCCGTCCCCATCTCTCTTCTTAGCAGCGCCTCGGAAGAAAATACTCTCCTGCTCTACTGGCTTACTTCTCAGAATAGGCGCGTTGGGTGGGTTTCGCAAACGCTGCGATGGGTTCGTGGGTGCAGCAGGGACTTTGTACCAAAAGGGGCTTTGTTCTGTACTCACAGGCGCCTGACCGAAAGGTCTCCTTGGTGCATTCGAGATAGGCGAATCTTGGAAAGCTCGGTATTGTGACTGGGGCTGAGATTGAGACCCAGTTGGTGTCCAATCCATCTCGTCTGAATAACCAATTTCCTGGGTCTTCTGTGGAGTCTTCTGTTGAGTGATGTTCAGACCGCTGAACCGGGCACC
The DNA here is from genome assembly GCA_954870535.1 of Fusarium sp. VM40. Classification (NCBI taxonomy): domain Eukaryota; kingdom Fungi; phylum Ascomycota; class Sordariomycetes; order Hypocreales; family Nectriaceae; genus Fusarium; species Fusarium sp. VM40. The sequence continues at coordinate 689,250 of CATPAH010000015.1, forward strand.
AGGGCTCCCTGGGATTCTTGTGGGATTACTGGCTAAGAATGGTTGTGGTGATAACGACTTAGGGACAGGTTGAGTAAAGCAATCGGTCTGGGGTGCCAGCGTAGGAGAGTCCAAGGCTTCGTTCAACAGATCCGAAAATGTCTTTGGCTCTTCTCTTTTCTTTCGAGTGATTTTAGGCTGCTTTGGCGAAATAGTCGTGTTGGATGGGCCAAAGAGGGGCGCAGTATCAACCTTGATAGATCTTTTGGCGGACGAGTATATCTGAACTGTTAGCACAATTTCACAACTCCTGTAGAATAACTTACCATGATCATAACAACTGACATAACCAAGTGCGCACTAAGTTGAGCGTTCCGCGACTTTGCCTGGCCACCATCCATCTCGAGAACTCGACGAAATAGAAAGCGAAAGAAGACAATCAGCACCTGGAAGGAATACCACTGCGTAAATCCTAACAAGTGTCTCGAAAAGCCGCGAGTAACCTGCACAAACTGAGGATTCCACCAGGCCGATAAAATGCTCGCCACAACCGCACTGTTGATCAGAGTATCCGCAGGCGGTAAAAATGTCATGGCCCAAGATAGTCCACTTACACCCAGCGTCGACCAAGTTGTGTCATCCGGATCATACATTCCCACGTCTTGATGCTCGAGCGCAAAAGTAACTGCCTTGAGATGCCAAAGCATTTGCATAGCCAATCCTCCCCACCACAATCCTTTGCCCAAACTGTCCACCCAGTTCAAAGCACCAGTCTTTTCAGAGCCACTCTTTCTTCCTCTACTCTTCTCCATCATCCGCCGGAGGTGATCCGTCTTGGCTGTATACCCTGCTCTTCGAATCTGGCTATCAACTCTCTCGGCACATTCGTCACAAACTTGAGGATATCGTTCCTCTAGCCCCTTTCGATATCGGTAGTAATTGCGCTCGAGCTCGTCATATTCTGGATGGTCTGGATCGTCGGGTAAATACTGCGCAAGAGATGAAGTAAAGAGGCGCTGGTTCTTGAGACACGTCGCACAGAACATGCTGTCTCTGGGAGAGGAGGGAGGTGAGTGTCGGGGAACGGCGTATTGTGTTGCAGGAGCTTCACGCTCGGTGGCTACTGGCGGATCGGTAATCTCTCCATTCTATAGTATGTTAGCAAATGAACTGGAGAGCATTTAGGATGCTCATACTTCGTCGAGATAATTTGTCGCATCGCATGACAGGCATAGAAACTGGCGTGTGATGCCGTCATATTTGGTATTAGACCGTTTGCCGCAGTAAAAGCAGGTCAAATATTTAGTCCCTCGCAAACGCGGCATTATGTCACAACCATTTCCGTTTTCAAGAAGACTATATTCGGTGTTTTGTCCTCCTGTGTAGAAAAAGTCGAAGTAAGAGTGCGTAGGTTGTTGATGAACATCAAAAAATCAAGAATGATGCCCGTTGTTTATTCCAAGTTTAGCCCACCTTTTGTTTCTGCCGGGCGGTAGGACTTTTAGAGGCTCATGGGCCCTTGCAGTGGGGACCTGCAGTGCTGAAGGACCCTGTCGAGCATCCTTCCAGAAGGTCGGCAAGTGGAGGTCACGTCACTAAGGATAGGACAATACGACAGCTATTAACTTCATCTTTACATTTACATGTCACAGCATTCTGCAGAATCAACCGCTTTATTACTACAGCAAACTTTGTTCTCTCATTCATTATCTCCCATAGTTTGATTGTTTCTAGTTCTTTATCTGCACAAAGAATGCTGCCATCATGACTTCTCAACCTTCATCTTCACAACCACTTCATCCTCCCCTCCATCTCACCATCCGCTTCTCAATATCTCAACCAGATGTCGAGCTTGACATCTCATCGCCCCGGACAACCACTGTTCTTGCCCTCAAGCATATTCTACGCACTCGATTAAGGTCGCGTAGCCGACTGCGTCTCATTCATCAGGGTCGTCTGCTTCCGGATGCTTCAGCACTGAGCGCTGTTCTCAAGCCACATCCCCCACCACCGCGTGACAATGATGATCCCAAGGGGAAAGGCAAAGCTGTTGAGGGCGCAAACATCTCGCGGGTCTATGTGAATTGCTCTATCGGAGATGAGTTAACAAGCGAGGAGTTGGAGAAGGAAGAAGAAGAGGCGTCTGAACCGCCCAAAGATGTGGTCGGCAATGGTTCCCAGCCTGCATCATCCACAAGACCGCGCCCAAGAGGGTTTGATCGATTGTTACAGTCCGGGTTCACATCTTCTGAGGTCGCAACACTCAGAACACAGTTTACCTCCATACACACAGCACGCTATACGCCAGACGCTTTACCCTCACCTGATACATTGCGTAACATGGAAGATGCATGGATTGATAATAACGCCGATGGCATCCCATCCGGGTCCAATCCTTTGGAGGACGAAAACGCAGGCATGGCATCTGTGTTGGACACCTTGTTCAAGGCCATGATGGTCGGCTTCTTCTTTCCCCTGGGAAGTCTGACTTGGCTGATGCGCCAGGAGGGGATCTGGAATCAGCGATGGCAGATTTTTGTCGGGTTTGGTGCTGTCTTCAGCCTCTGTGTTGGCTTTATCATGGAATTATCGGGAGACAGGCCTTAGGATATGCCTTACGACAGGCCTTAGGACGGGCCTTATGAAACCCCGTGGAAATTTGTTGTCACTCCCCTGTTAGCATGGTTGATTGCCTCTTATGGGCTTCCATCTCTTTGGGACTAGACATGGAGAAACAGGAGTAAGGATGGGATATCGGCGTTATGCCTTTTACAAGCAGCACTCTACATGCGGCGTTCTATCATATTACAGGACTACCGGACTTGCACCCAATGTAGAGACCGAGACTTGACACCCGATCACAGGATACTACATCTTTTCCCGACGCGCCAAACTCCCTAGCCAGTAATGGTATAGCAAAAATTACATAACTTCCCCCTTTTGGTGGACTGCTCATGGCAGTGTAGCTTTGTGGCAAGAAAGGCTTTATAGGTACAGACTCTGGGCGGCCACAATGTCCCTGCGGATCTTGGACAGACTCTCCTCGAACTTCTTGGTCAACTCCTCGTTGCCCATGACGTTAGCGGCCTGTCCCAACTGTCGCAGGAGTTCTTCCAGACGACGGAAGAGACGGATCAATGAACCTTCATAGACCTTTGTCATTTTACTGCGGCTTGTTAGTGATGACTTTCTTGAAATAGTGGGTTTGTAACTTACCAAATCTCAATAAAGGGACGTCCGTGAGCCCATGCGTAGACCGTCTCCATCAGCTGCCACTTGAGCTTCTGCGCGTACTCCTCCTCGTTGACATCAAGTTTGCACTCCTGGCTGACCTTGGCGATGATTCTGGCCTTGGCCTGGATCTCACGGTAGGGCTTTGACAGCTCCTCCTTCAGCGCAGTGGTCTCAACCTTCTCGTCAAAGATGAAGCAACTCACGACAGCGGCGCACATCTCAGGGCTTAGCTCGTTGAAGAACCGGTCGAACAGTAGCTCAGAAAGAACCAGCTCATGGCCTTCGGTGGAGGAAATCTCGCAGGCGACACGCGCCTTGAGCTGAACAACTTCGGCATCGTTGATGAAGCCGAGACGACGCAGAACACGCTTGCGGGACTTGAGCTCATCCATTTGGGCGATGCTGTAGGCCTTGGCAATAGACTTCTTTGTCTCCTTGACCTTCTCAGTGAGCTTGACCTTGGCGTGGTACTGATCCCATAGTGAAGGGAGAAGAGGGGAGAGATGCAGGGGGTTGGCCAGAAGTCGGGACTCAAGGACTTCAATCTTTCGTAGAAGCTTCTTGAAAGAGTCGTCTGTAATCTCCATGTTCTCAATGGGGTCCAAAACAGGCAGACCATCAGGGAAACGGCGCTTAACCTCCATAAGAGACTTGGTCAGCGTCTCCTTGTCACCTTCTGACTTCAAGCCCTCCTTGGGCAGGAAGAGTCGGATCTGGCTGATCGCCTTGATGCAAGTCAAAAGGCAAGGTACAATTGCAAATTTGATGTCATCATCGTCGCTGAAGGGCTTGAGGCCAGGAGGCATCTCCTCCGCGGGGTGGCCGGGGAAGAAATCGGCACTTGACCTTGAGATAGGAAGAAGAACATCGATGACGTGGGCTTCCTGGGGAATATACTCAGGCTCGTTCAGCTTGGGGGCGCGACGAGGAGTTTGGTTGACAATAACACCCCAGCCAAAGTCCGTACCGTTTCCTGTAATAGTCTCGTTCTCGTCCTTGGGGTTGTAGATTTGAACCAGGCGGCCTGGTTGGAGGTAAGAAATGCTGTAGTTAGGATGCTGGATGACAGTTCGCATATCCTTGGTGTAAGCGCTGAGTTGTTGTCGAATTTGGTAGTAATCCTTGACCGTAGACTCGTCGGCAATGCTAGTGCTGTCGCGCTCCTGTTGTAATGACATCAACTCCTTCTCCAAAGACGGGACGCTAGCCGCGTTCTGGAACTGATGGAAACATCGCTCAAGCATAAACTCGGGCGAAATGGCTTCGATACGGAGAAGGTTCAGAATCATGTTGTAGCCGAGGTAGAAAGCCGAGTTAAGTCGATCTTGGTGTCCAGTAACAATCTCCTTAGCCGTATCAGGCTCAAGCTTATCGTCAATCATCATGATAACAATACCACGGGCATCGAGACCACGACGTCCAGCACGTCCAGCCATCTGAATGTACTCGGATGAGGTGAGAGGACGTCTCTTGACACCATCCCACTTTGTAACTTGAGTGAAAACAACAGTCTTGGCAGGCATGTTCAGACCGATGGAGAAAGTCTCAGTAGCAAAGAGAACCTTGATGAGAGACTCTTGGAAGAGAATCTCAATTGTTTCCTTGAGAATGGGCAGCAGACCAGAGTGATGCACGCCAATACCTCTCTCCAGTAGAGGCAGCAAGTTGATGATTTGGGGAAGTTCCCTGTCCTGCTCTGACAAGCTCTCGATGGCGCTGCTGAAGACCTTGCGGACCATGGCCTTCTCAGAATCGTCGTTGAAGCTGAGCGAAGAAATGTTCATGGCTAGGTCCTCACACTCTCGCTTGCTGAAGTTGAAGACGATAACGGGGTTGAACTTCTTCTTGATGGTCATTCGAATAATCTTGGCAATATCCGATCCGTTATCAGCACCTCCCTTGTTAGTCTTCTTGTTCTTTCCCTTTCCTTTCTGTCGAGCGGTGGGATCGTTGGGGTCGGCGCCCTTCCTCTCTTCAACTTCTTGCATAACCTTGTTGAAGTTCTGCTCGTTGAAGTTGCTCTTCTCATCGACGATGAGTCTAGCGCCAGTACCACCGGCGGGGAAGAAGTAGTTCTGAAGAGGTGTCGGTCGGAAATCGGTGTAGACGACGTGACAGGCCTGGTGATGGATCTTGGCAATCCACTCGGCAAACTGGAAAGCGTTGGGGATGGTGGCGGAGAGAAAGACATATCGGACCTTGTCGGGAAGCATGATAATGGTCTCCTCCCAGACGACACCTCTTATCTTGTCTCGCATGTAGTGAATCTCGTCAAACACAACCCAAGCGACTTCTCGCATGATCTCGGAACCTCGATACAACATAGATCGCAGAATCTCAGTCGTCATGACCAAACAACTGGCTGTAGGGTTGATAGTAACATCTCCAGTCATGAGACCAACATCTCCGAAAATGGCCTCGAAATCTCGGTACTTTTGGTTACTCAAAGCTTTGATGGGACTTGTGTAAATAACCCTCTGGTTACGCTTGAGACACTGTGCGACAGCATACTCGGCCACAACGGTCTTTCCGGCAGAAGTATGCGCGGAAACGAGGACACTCTCCTCTCGCTCAATCGACGCAACGGAAAGACTCTGGAAGGGATCGAGCTTGAAATTCCACGTTCGCGCCGGCTGCTCGGGGGCCTTGTGCTCAGAAAGAGGGACGTATTCGTAGTCTAGATCCGGAGGCAGGGCAACCTGATGCTGAATGTTATGCGACAAGACAAGAGCTGAGTCTTGCTCTGTGAAGGTGGCCGCGGCGGCGACCTCTCTTGACTGGGCAGTCTCGAAAGTATCTGTCATGACGGGACCAACACCCTCCTCCTTCTTCCTCCGCTTGGTATCCTGCTGGCTGGCGCTCTCCGAAGAAGACTCGTCGTCGGAAGAGTCCTCGTCCTTGGACGTCTCGGTGTTGTCGCCCTTGTCCATGTCGACATCTTCCGTCTTTGCCGCGTTGCCGTTCTCGCCATTTATCGCGTTGGCCTTTCTCTTTTTCGTCTTGTCGCCCTTGCGATTCTTCTGGGACACATTCTCGTCTTCGCTCGCGCTCGGGGCCTCCACCTTGCCCTCGAACACATCAAACATCTCATCCATGTTGGCGATGTTTTACCCGCAATCGGGACCCGATCGCTAGCTGTGAGGAAAAGTGATCAAGATCGTAAAACGCTGGCTAGCAGATATGATTTGAATGTCGCTTTGAAAGAAACAAGAGACTGCCTCAACTTCTGCGCAAGACAGAAAAAAATCGTATGTTGAAAAAATCCCCAGACGTGAGCTTGTCGTCCCGTCCAACACAAATCGATCGATCGTCCCAATGTTTTGAACACGGGCCTGGCCGATTAAAAAAGTTGGTTGTCTGGAAAGTGGGTTGCGCGGCAGAAAAAACTCCCCTGGCGAACAAGCTGCAGGCGGTGAAAGGCTTAAGCACGGTAACCCAAGCGGTTAGAACCGACGTCACGGACCTCTATGCAAAGGTCCAATCAAGCTCCACCATGAAGTGGTTGTCAGCAATCTTTCAGGTGCACGTGACCTACTAAGCGTTTTGCTCCAAACCTCAGACCACCATCTCTGACCTCGGATGCCATCACCACTGACATATACCCAAGCTTCCATCTCGCAATCTCCACTCCTAACCGTCAAGGTGCGTTCCCAGTCAAGAAATTGGACGACTCGACATATTGCTACCAACTTTCGCGAACCGAATTGACCCCTAATCGCTCTCACAGATGCTCTCTCGCGCCGCCACCCGTACCACGACCTCTCTGGTCACCAAGCGAGGTTTCCAGACCACCCGCGCTCGCATGTCCTCGCCTTACCACTACCCTGAGGGCGCCTACAGCAACCTTCCCTTCAACCCCCACAGCAAGTGGTTCGGCGTCGGATACTGGGGCTTCATGGCCACCGGTTTCTTCGCTCCCTTCGGCATTGCTGGTGCGTGGTTTCTCCCCCGACGTCTTCCGATTCTCGACCCGGATACTAACTTGCCGCGCAGTCTACCAGTCCTACAAGACCCAGTAAATTCGTCGCTGGCGAATTGCGTTTGTTGTTTGGTTGAAAGCCTGGAGGTGGAATACGGTGTATATAACCGAAATAGACATCAGTCATTCTCGACTCTTGATTCGAAATTTCATTTGTCCGGCCAACGATTGTATGAGTCAACCGTGATATTCAAATCAGTCTCCGTGGTCAGCTTCAGCACATGAAAAATCCCAGCCAACCGGATCTTTCGATATACAGAACTCTAAAGCCCGGGGTATTATTCTATCTTAAAGTACATGGTGGTACAACTTTATTGTTACATCATAATCTCGTTCCATCTTTCTTATATCTTCGATACGAAGGACCTTCCCATTGACCCATCGGCGATTTCATATCTGCGCCGTCAAGAATGCTTTGGAGCAGGGACTGTATAAACGGCTGTCGGTCCAGCGGAATATCCCAGCGTTTCGCCATTTCATCATACACTTGAACAACGGTTTCATCAGAGCAGCACTTCTTGGTTGCTCGAAGGGCCCAGATGACCAGCCATCGGTCGATGGTAAAGCCTCGAATGCTCTCGTCTCTTGCCTGGTACATTGCTTTCAACACTCCTTCCAGGCGCTGCTCGCTCCACTCTGAGCTAGTAAAGCCGCCGTGGGAATAAAATCCCTTGAAAAGGGATAGAAAGATCGTTGCGTGAATCGGAATCTTAAGAAACTTCATCTCGTCAAGGTATTGTGCTACCTTGGCCAAGTCTCCAATCTTGACTGAGTAGTGCTCGACGAAAAGCTTATAGGTGTGAAGATTTGGTGAGAGTTGCATTTGCTTCTGCAACGGCTTCTGAAGCTCGGGATGCTTCCTGCCAATTCTCGTGAACATCATCAACACCTTCGTAACGACCCGACCCATCCCGTAGTCCCTATCCGGGAGATTGGGCGCCATCTCATGACCAGACTTCATTCTCTCATAAGTCACTTCTGCTGCTGACTCTTCACCACATCGCAGGAGGCCCGATATAACACAATTGAGCACCACAGTGTCAATCATCTCACCAGCCTCAACCATGTCCTTATAAGCAGCTCGAATCCCGTTTGAGTCCAACCTCAGTCCGAAATAGTGTATCAGACTAACATGGTGATATCGGTTAAATTCGAATCCACGGGCCTCCATCTCCTTATAAATCATGTCGGCAAGAACAAAGTTGCCCGCTTTGGAAGCCACATCGAACAGGATATTGAATGTCACTTCATTTCCTTTGACGTTGGCCGATCGCTCCATCTCCTTCCACAGCCTTAAGGCAGTGTCCATCTCAGTCGAGGTCACACGAGCCGAATATTTGGTAGCAAAAGCTAGAGCATAGTTCCAATGCGCCAGTCTTAACGTCAATCCTGCGGTTTTGACATCAGCAACCAGCGTAAAGTAACGCAGCATCGATTCCGAACTTCGCCTCGGCGGGGTGCCCATGACCTTGAGTAGCCTATTCCGCCATTGCCAGGTGAGATGCAACATCCGTGGTTCGGGCAATTGAAGGTACATGTTGTAGATCGGTTCGAGTGTTGTTCGATATGGATGACGCAGCTTATATGAGACGGCATTGCATAACTTGGCGACTAATCTTTTCGTTTCGTCATCAGTTTTGAATAGTTCGTACGTCGTTGGATATTCAACATCCCGTCTGTTTTCCGAAACTTGAACTTCCCGGCCATCCGGCTGAGCATAACCTCTTCGGTAGGGATCCCGATAGAAATCTAGGTGTTCTTCAACCGTCCCGGCGTCTTCTTGTGGCACAAGGTCCATGAGGTGCCGTGGATCATGTCCATATTGAGTGTGAAACCTTTGGTTTATCGGAGGCATCGAGGTGGCGGCGGCGGCGGTGCTATAATTTTTCGAGGCATGTCGGGGTCGGGGGACGGACAAAGCACGTCGAGCCTCGGTGGCGGGCGTAAAGGTTGAGAGAAGCCATATCGAACTCCTCGAACATGACGAATTCGAGCTCGGGTTCAACTTTTTTCTTTGCGTCTCTTTTTTGGCATATTTCACATTGCAGAGGCTCCTCCTTGCGGTAGTAACCCCAAAACTGGCCGTCGGTCGGTTCGAAAGCACCGCACAGAGGGAGCCGTCTAATCGACTAGAGACTTTCATGAGCTCCTCCTCATGATGCTGCGACCTCTGTTGCGTAGCCGTAGCAGTGAATTGGCTCTGACAAGAGTATTATAAAAATAGTTCGAACAAGACAAGTGTCGCTGAGAAAGAAATCAAATCGGCAATCTCTCTCAGGAAGAGCTAACAGCAGCGCAAGTTGAGACGGGAGGCTTGTTCTTGCAAGTGGGACCTTTTTTCGAGATGGTTTTTTGCTACACTATCATTCGCGCCCAAGCTACAGGCAGGTTCCCCGGCATCCCGCGCTGTCGGCGATAAGATTTACCGATGGATCTCCAAAATTTCCACTTCAACACCACGACATCGAGACTCGAGCTAGGGACGGCGTGACAGTAACTCCCAGTTTAAAGCGCCAATTGAAATTGTGAGCCTACAGCGATTTGATGGTGATTCCTGACCTCCTTAATACTAATTGCCATCTTAGAATTGGCCATGGGAGGCAGACAGATCCGACCCGCACGGGTCCTTCACACAGTCGCAGAGGAGCTCAACCACAAGATCCTCGGTAGCAAAACCACACCAACGCCGCCATGGTTTAAGGTCATGCAGGAGGTTCCCCCATCCGAGAGCCTCGTTCGAAACATGAGCCCCCGACACCGAGCTCCCAACGCCAAAGCTACCAAGCCCAAGAACATCTTCCGACCTCAAAGGATAATATACCTTGAAGATGCGCTACGAACAACATTCTACAAAGACCATCCTTGGGAGCTGGCAAGACCTCGTGTTATTCTGGAGTCGGACGGAAAGGATTATCAGCACTGCGACTGGAGCAGGGGCTTGAAACAGCCCAATATTCCTTTATCGGGTGAATGGCAAGTACTCTGAATTGCGACATGTCAGACAATCGTCAAGCTAACCCTAGTGCAGTGTTGTGCAGCGTCAAATGTGGTTGATGGAGAATGAGAAGCTTGGAAAGCGCAAGGCTTATGATGTGACACGTCGTGAATTTTACCATCTGCGTCAAGAGGAAGAGATCGAGAAACGAGTGGCCGTCGAGGAGGCTAAGCATGTAGGCGCTTACTTCGGCAGGACTCGTATCGACGTTGCCCACACTCTCGAAGACCGCGAGTTCGAGAACTGGAAGCTCTGGGCTGGAAAGGAGACGGAGAGGCAAGAGTCGAATCGCAACTCAGATATTGAGGACTTTGGTCTGGATGAGGCGGAGGCTATCCCAGATGATGCAGAGCCAGAGGTCAGAGCAGAGGCTGCAGAGGGCAAAAAGTCACCTTGAAATAACATCAGGGACGGCGGATGATACCCGTCATGTACACAATCCATGTAATCTTTATTGTCTATGTAACAAGAAGCAAAAATTACGCATATTCCAAGACGAATCCTAGAATGGATCTCTTTCTTTTAATCTTCCCGCCGTTTGGATCAAGCTGGTCGTCGAGCATTGAACACCATCTCCCCACAATTCTTGACACCATACTTCTTGGCCACTTCCTCATGCTGTACCAAGACATCAGCGATACCCGTATAGTAGAACAACTTTCCGGTGAGGCTCAGAGTTGTGATACGTGCCCACGATTCGATGTAAATGAACTGCATTGAGGTCTCGGGGACATAGTACAGCATCTTGAGCAGGTGGGCAGTTAGGCCAACAAAGAATCCGGTAGCAGGTCCATTGGAGTAAATGCAAGTGGGATACTTTAGTTTCGCACCAGCTTCACTTGCCGGCGGGGTGAGTAGAGCGGGAGCTATGTCAAGCAGACTGAGAAGCGCCGTAAATGGAGTGGTCAGAATAGATTGGTGAACGCGGCGTGCCCGAGCGACGGTGAAGGTGTCGTGGGTTCCGGACTCCTTGCCCTCCGCAGCGCAGAAGACCTCCAGCTCAGCTTCGTAGTCGGCGAGATGGTTCGCGGACATGGTATCGCCGGAAGAGATGAGGTAGCGGCGGTGGAAATTATCAAAGTTGCAGAATCCATCGTCCATCATCATGAGCATCTCCTTGGTATGCCCACCAGAGCCGAGCACAAAGAGGTTGTAATCCACAGGGCTGCGTCGCCGGTTGAGAGACGCTTGCCTACTGATTTTGGTGCTGCGACGACGCTGGACAAGCTGAATATGGCGAGCCTGGTTTTACACATTAGAAGTGCGTTCGATAATTGGAGGGCTTCGCTTACAGTGAGGAAGATTGAGAAGCAGATGGCGATGAGCAAATAGGTGAGGGCGACCAAAGCTGACTTGTGATAGACTCCCCAAGCCATTGTAGCAAAAACGAAGCCTGCGCCAGGCATCAGAGCCAAAACGGCCGTGGCCACCATGACTGCAGTGAAGAGTTTCTGATTTGTTGCAACGTGCACTTATACAAAGCCGGGTGTTGGTCAGGACAAGTGGTTCTTCAAAAGCAAGCGTGAAGTGAGGTTTTGAAACGATCAAAGCTAAGGCATAATGCAAAAAGAGTTTATGCCTTCCAAGATATGCGATTAAGGTGTGTCCGTGTTGAAGGAGGAGAAAAATGAAAGGAATTGATTGTAGGGAAACTTGCAGCGGCACTGACTGTTGTGCTCGGGAGCTTGCAGTTAATGGGAGTGAATGGAGTTGAAAGTGGATTTTTGCGGTGCACACTGCCAGGCCACATTAGCTGCTTGATGTAAGTAGCAGGACGACTCACGTAACACGAGTTGAATTTAGGTTAAAACAAAGGAAAGGGACACGACAAATCAGACGTATCAATCAGAACATACTTCAATAATTTCCAACATTTATACTTTCCTGTGTGCATGTGCTCAGTAAGTAGTTTTTAACATACTGGCGTCGTTCTTATACCTCCCTATTCGCTTCATTCAACTGGACTACCCTGGATCAAGTATCAAGCTCTCATCATCATTAACTCTATCGACACAATCTTATTTCAGCAATAACCACAGACTTGATAACTTTTGCTCTAACCCTCAGATCTTTAACAGGAATATTTCAGTATCTTGAAGCAGCGCTTTCCATTTCGCGTATGATCGCCTGGTATCTTCAACCATGGCCTTTCCCAACCTTTCGAGAAGAGATCAAACCATTTTCGACGTCCTAACCACAGCCATACACTCTTCACATTTTCAAAAGAACTTGCGTCTTTTCTTGGCGGCAACAGGCTCATCTTCAGAGCATGCTCCTCCGACAACTCTTCTCATAGCCTCTCTTGCAGAGTTATCGATGACCTCTTTCATTCCTTCGCCAGTAGCAGCCGAACACTCGACGTATTCATGCGCGCCAATTCGCTGCGCTTGCCACATTGCCTACAAAAAGAGTCAGAGAGTATCGCTGAAGGCTCAGAGTATGGTGCTATTAGCATCAGGGGCTTACCTCGGAGGGGCAGACACAGCAAGTGGGATACGCCAACAGACCGGATGACGAATTGTCAGAGCTAGATTGATGGTCTTCCAAAAAGCATTGATCGCGCAGATCCTTCTTGAGGCCGACGAGGTACAAGAGCGGCTCAAATGTCTCAGACTTGGCGAATCCTTGGTCAGAAGCATGATGCCACTGCTACAATCAGCCTTGCTTCATCATGAAAGTGCTTGGACTTACCCATTGGATGATTGTGTACATGGATATTTTATGCGCGATGTCGAAACAGAGAAACACAGCATCCCATTCGATGTAGGTCAAATTCTCAACGGTGTTCAGGTCTGGTACGCCAGAGGTGTCCTACATCTCCATGCGAACAGGCTGACCATGGTAGATGCGGTCGTTGACGTAGGTCTCATACAGAGGACAGGAGAAGCCATTGGACTATCACACGTCAGCAGCCTTCGTTATGAGGAACGGTGTCCAACTTACATCAGGAAAGTAACCGTAGCGAGAGCGGCTATACACAGTCAGCAGGTACATCAGTCCTTCTTTGCACAACCCACAATAGCAAGGATGTCTGTCCAGCCTCTTTACTCCCAACGAACAGAAAGTTCAAATGAACAGGTTCCCGTGGAACTTCGACTTCCTGTTCTCTTCGCTTCCGTTTACGACTCAGCAAGTTGAGTAGAGTCTTGCGTTTCCCCTTAGCACGTCGTTCCATTGTGCTTGAAGCAGTTTGCTCCGAGGGAGTAGATGAGCGTCCAAATAGAGGGGTAGCAGCACGGAGGAAGCTTACACGCGTGCGAGGACGCTCTGGAGGGGGAGAAGGGTCACGAAAAGTCTGCCAGAAGATGATCAGCTTTAAATTGTAAAACTTGGTGAGAAGGACGTACGAGACGTGTAGCAGGGCGTTCATCAAAACCGTCACCCTCAAAGGGATCTCGACGCTCGAGACGACTTGGGACGCGCTGACGCCATGATTCGATGCGCTCTCCGGGCATCATGCTGAGAAATGACATTAAAACGAGAAGAAGAAGAAGAAAAAAAGAAAAGAAACATATGCTAAACAGTTGGGTAGTCAAAAGGGGGAGAAGCAGCAGCAACTTTTGATTAAGAGGTTAAATGAGAGTGTTAAGAAAAGAAAGATCGTTAGAATGTGGAGAGAGAAGAAAGGGAACGCGGTGATGAGAGAAAAAGGGGATTTTATATCGGGTTCGCTACTTGGGATGAAAAAGTGTGGTGGTGCCGCTGCAACTGGCAGACAGCTGCCAACACTTGACCACCACATACTATTTATTCCTCGCACTGCATGCGGTAATCCCAGATATCAATAAAACTAACACTTCCTAACATTTATATAAGTTGACTATACACCACCAAACTAGAGTACCTACTCGAAGAAGTCCGCCAAGTTCGCTATCTCGGCCTTCCTCAACCTCTTCTTATCAACGCTCAATAGATCCTTTGGAAACCACTCATCCAACCTCCCTCCAGGCCTTCCAACACCCTCTGCCAAATCTTCTCCTTCTTTACTAAGCACCATGACTGCCAATGCCGTTCCGCAAAGCCAGGCCCAAACCATTCCTTCGCCGCAAAATCCTGCCGCCATCCACTCCCCTGAGTCTTTTTGCACTCGAGACCCAGGAACTCGCCCAACAAGGGGCATGAGATCTCCTGTGAAGCCTAGGATTCCTGTCCAGGACTTGACAAGCTTGCTGCCCTCTCCCCACTGTGGTTCAAAGACAGCTGGCATGACGCCGCGGATATGCATCAGGGGTAGAGCATGGGTTTGGCTATCATCCCATAGTCCGATCTGATCGAGGCCTTCGCGTCGACTCCTGAAGAAGCCTCCTCCAATCATCAAATCTCCCGGCGTCCCATCCGGCCCATCTGGTCTTTGCGTAATATAATCGAAGCCCGGTGCATAAACAACAGACCAAGAGCGGTTCCCGTGTGAAGATGGGAACGATGCGCCGGGTCGTTGAGCGCTCATGTGTGCAAGGGCACCAGCGAGAGACCCTCTAAGCGAAGGAACAAGCTGACCTGCATAGGCGTTTGTAGTGTGAACTACATGCTGCGTTTTTATAACTCCGCGAGATGTCTTGACTGTGTAGGATGCGTCCGAGTTCTGAGTAACGCTTTCAACAGGTGTGTGAGTGTTGATGCTCAATCCTGAGAACCTCTCAAGGAGGTCGTTCCATACGCCTGTGACAAGACGGTATGGCCAGAGTGCACCAGCAGAGTATGATACTGCGCCAGCGACAAGCTCATTGACACCAAACTGCATTCGTCAGTAATTCGCTCTTCCGCCTATATGTGAGGATAACTCACTTCTTTTCTCGCCTCCTCGCCCTCCCAGATCTTATGTGCCTCCTCGGGCATCCAATCCTTTACCTCTTCAACCTGCTTCTTTGCTTTCTCAAAGTCCTCCTTTTCGAGGTACATGTCAACCGTCTCTACCTCCCTCACCTCAGCCTGTGGAATACTCTCACCAAGTTGTTTCATCATCTCCAAATGCCTTCTCTTGAACCGAGTCACCTTCCTAGTTTCCTCGGCTCCCAGTTTAGGACGAAATATAGCAAACTCCTCATATGGCGCACTCTTGATATGTCCGCCATTCCTACCCGTTGCGCCGCTGCATAGCTGTCTTGCTTCGCAGACCACAACTCGCAGCTTAGACTCAGAGAGTTCAAGGAGAGATTTAGCTACAGATGCTCCTGTGATCCCACTACCGATTATGACCACATCTGCCTCCTGTGGTAGATCACCGTCTTGGATATCACATAGCGCAGGGAAGGGTGGATCATCGAGCCAGTATGATTGCGTAGGCTCTGGAACAGGAAATCCTGGCGCTGACGCAGCGCGGGTCAAGAGAGATGAGAATTCACTGTGAAGCGATGCTAAGGTCTTGAGACCAGCCGAAATGGTCGAGGTTACTGACTGAACTGTCGATATAATGGCGCCCATGTTGAAGATGCGATGTTGATGGGGATGGGTTACTCGAAAGCGGATATAAATAGATATCAGATATCACTGATGTCGAGACAGTGGAGCGTCCAACCACACTCCTTAGATTGAGCAGGGAGGGGTAAATTACACGATACTTGGTATCTTTGTCCAAGTAAGCAATATCTCACTGGCGGTCAGTCATAGTATAAGGCAAGAACATCACGTCTGATTAATAAGGCACAGCAAGTACACAAACAGACTCATTAGACTAACGGCCGTTTAGTTTGCATTTTTTTCTAACGTCTAAGAGTTGTCTTGCCTATACCACCAGGATATGCCCGTCCCACTGCCGTCAGGTCCCAGCAGATTGCAATAAAAACATCATCATCAGTCTGATTTTCATTTCCCATCCCCAACACCAAACGATCCGCATAAAGCAATCAAAGAACACTTCCCCTAGCGAGGCCAAAGCCGCCTCTACTCCTCCCTCTTAGTCCATCAGCCCCAGTGAATAAGAAAATTGACAAAATCGAGCTTTTCCAACTCCAGCTCTAGTCCCCCTTCTTGGTACCGTGTACGCCATAACCGATGCAGGATATGTTTCCAGATGAATTCATGTTGTCGTAAGACAGAAACTCTGTTCCTCCTGCCTCCGTGGCCTTCGTTTCGGTTCCATACCGCAGAAGGGACAGTTTCTGTTGAAACTTGAAGTTCCAATTGGAAATCCTTGTTCAGTA
Organism: Fusarium sp. VM40; assembly: GCA_954870535.1. Classification (NCBI taxonomy): domain Eukaryota; kingdom Fungi; phylum Ascomycota; class Sordariomycetes; order Hypocreales; family Nectriaceae; genus Fusarium; species Fusarium sp. VM40. The sequence continues at coordinate 705,577 of CATPAH010000015.1, forward strand.
AAAAGAGAAGTTCAAAACAATAAAACCATTAACTCCATTGAAGCAAAACGTTAATATGCAAAACCATCCAAAGGCGAAAAAAAGGTATGGGTATCAGACACTCCGTCGTAAGCGTACAACGCCGCCGTCATCTAAAGACTAGCCATCCCATTCTCGGAATCAAGATCCCCAGCATAGTCCATATGGTTCGAGAATCGCCCATATGGATCAAGCCCCAACTCCTGCCTTACGTCCCTCTGAATCTGAAGGAAATATCTTCTCAAGCTCCGTAGACCTTTGAGAAATCCACCGTCGGGTTGATTAGGATGCTGCGGGGGGCAGGGCTTGTCGTCAATTTTATCGAAGGGGGTGACACTGTTGGCAAAATCGGCAATCTTGAAATCAATCTCCCTCTTGTTTTTCGGCTTCTTCCGCGATGTCTCTTCCGTATCGGTTGCACAGTCGGTGGTCGACTCATACATGGTTTCGTAGTCATCATCCTCAGATGTATCTCCGTCGTAAAACATGAGCAAGCTTGCTGCGTAAAAGCGATACCCGCCCAACTTGCTCACGATCTGTTCCAGCTGTGCCAGCTTCTTGAGCACGACTGGGATATGTCGTAGAATACTATGTAGATCGACGCCATTGTACAGGAACTTTGTCAATGCACCCTGAAACTCATCGCCAGCTTTCAGCTTTCGGCCATAGTACTTATCCTGAAAGTCGTAGGTCTCCTTCTCAACATTCCATACTTGCAGCCCGCAGATTCGGACTCCTAGCTCGGCTGATGTTGTGTTTCGGCACTTTTCCGTTTGCGACTTCTGTTTTTTCGGAGTGGCCTCCACACCATATTGTCGAGTACCCATTTTTAGGTCCATCATGCAAGGCCTCTTCATCCCTGATGTTAGATCTTCCAGGAGCAAGAAGTATTCAACACGATCCTTCTGAGACTTCGCCTCTTTTGGATTAACTGGCCTAGGAACCTTGGTGAACTCGGAAATATCCTCAATGGGTGTTGGCTCTGCTGAATCAACTGCAAACTCGTGTTCGGGTTTCAAATGCTGGATGTACTGCGAGTGATGATTGGCGCCGTTCGTCTCCGAATGATGATGGCCACCTGAAGTGGAATGGGTTTCAGAGTGTCTCTTTGGGTTGTCCTCATTATCGCCCTTGTATCCAGCATCGTCGGCCTCTTCAAAGTACTTCAAATCGCCTCTGGGCTCTCGAACATCCTCGGGCTTTCGGCGTAGACCACCAGCCGAGTATCTGCGCTTCTTCTTCGCGGCGAGAGGATTGTCCTTCAATGTTTCAGGCTCTGGTGCACTAGTTCCCGTCACATCCTTCGGTTCATCAGGGGCCTGCTCTGGCTCGGACTGGACATACTCATCCATGACAGGTCCGAGATCGCTGTGTGAATAGTGGTGTGACATCATCTTGCGTTCCGTTTGGTAAGTAGCCGGTGCGTCATGACCATTCACGAACGGTGAATCACGTTTGATTAGGGAAGGGTCTGAATTGGTTGATCTCAAAAGGCGCTGCAGGGTTGATCGTGGAATTGATCGTTGGTGTGGCCGACGGTGTCGATGGATCGTGACGGGTTCCTTCAAGAATGCATCGTTGAAAACCTCGTTCCTCAACCGCTTGTTGACCATAGTAGCACCCCAACTGTTGGGTCGCTCGTCCAATGGCGGTCTGTGAGATGTTCCAGATGATGGGACAGAAGGATTCGGCACAACGGACGTTGAGATGCTCTGTCGTCGGTATTCTCTTGGCAAGGGCATCGGCTGGAGCAGGTTTCTAGGAAGAATGTGTCTGTTGTCGTCGAATGTGACCGTCGGAACTGGGATATTGCTATTGGCAAGAGATTGGCTGATGACTCTGCCTGTCGGTCTCCCGGGTTCGGGAGTCTCTTGGTCCTCGGTCTGTTCCAATTCCTGTCTACTAGCCTCGAGTTTTTCTTGAGCCTTTTTTCGTTCGGCTGCTGCATGCTCATCTTTCTTAGACGTACTCTTTCGACGAGCCTGCTTTTGGAAGGTGACGTTCAGCACACCGATGTAGCTGCACAAGTTAGCGTTACATCACAACAATGACAAAGGCGCGGATTGGACAGGAACGTAAAAACACAATTCGATGGAACATACCGAGGAAGAAAAGGCAGCAGATCACGGTGGTACCTCTCGATAGTCTCGTAAAACTCATTTTCCCTATTGTTGAGTTGCTTACAGACAGCCCTTCGAGAAAATCTCCAGAGGGTGGTGTGGCCACCAACTTGATGTTTATACGGAATGAGCTCGATGGCCTCAAGGGGCTCCTGAGGGTCATGCTGAATTTCATGGGCTTGGTCTTCATAATGGCTCACGATTTGTGGTTGTTTAAGAGACTCGGTTGTCACTGTGATTTCTTCCTCAATAACAGCACCTTCTTCACCCTTTTCAGGGATGAGATCACCGCGTTTCAAGGTGAGCGTCTCACGGGAAGGCATAGGAGAAATACCATAAGGCGGTTCATCCTTCTCATGAATGGCCTCAGGCTCCGGCTCGTCGGCTTTGACGAGCCACGGACGTTGATTACTTTGTGATAGAGACCGCACTCGGATACTACGGGCCGCAATGCGGTCCTGCGGCTCACTTAGACAGGACCCTTGCAGCTCTTGGTGGGGTAGGAAGACCGCAGATGAGATCTTTTCTTCCCCAGATTCTTCGGCTTCTCCATCATCACGAGATCCGACCTCAGAATGGGCGCTGGCCGAATCCCGTCTTGCCTCCACTAACTCGGCTTCACGGGCGGAATCAGCATCGGTATCCGGAATCGGCCCCACAGGCTCAAATTTCTCCACCAATTTATTTTGCTCGTGGTTGTCATTGGCCCGAGCGATCGGCTGCGACACTTCAAACGGCGCCATATCTCCAGAATGGAGCGAGCCATTGACTGGAATAGTAAAGTAATCCTCCTTAGGCGATGTGGTAAGAACGGATTGTTCATCGAACGTATCCGGAAAGAGATATGGACCTGCCAGGTCTTCCTCTCCGGTGCGAATGGCAGCAAGCTCTTTGTCCGAGGTTGTTGCTTGGGATTTCTCGCGTGAAGTGTGTTGCTGGCCCTCCTCGAGAGGAGGCAGTTTCTCTCTTTGAGTGTTTTTGGTATCCTTGCGACGCAATTTGTCCTCTGGTGGAAGGCCTTCTTTGAAGAATCGTAGACTGTAGCTCGATTTGCGACTGCGGGCATTGTGCTCTAAGCCAGCCATCGCCTCGGTTACAGACTTTTCGACGAGACCATCCTCCTCATGGCCCTCAGCAGAACCAATCGACCAAATCTTTTCCGTTTTCTCGCCTCCGTTGCTCGTCCATTGCGGGATCTTTCCCCACGGCGATGGTCTATGTTGAATGTTTCTAGCATCCTCCTTTCGCGCCACCGGGGGTGGCGTCTTTGATCCTGGACGAAGAGCCTCGGTCTGGGCTGCTCGGTCGGGAAGGGCAGCAGCGTATGTTGTAGTTTGAGGTTGGTAATAGTCGATAGATTGTTGTTCCAAGTCCAAAGATGTCGAGGTTTTGCCTTGAGGCAAATCCATCGGTTCACGGTTGTCGAGAGCACCTCGAAGTGTGGCAAGAGTCGAGTGGTTGAATGACGAAGGAACGCTCGCAACCTCACGAGGGGCGAGCGACGTCATCGTAGTAACAGTTGTAGATGTCCCCATGTTGATAGATTCAGAAGTGGCTCTCATCAACGGCCTAGAAGCGATGCGCTGAGCGGGAACATTGTTGTAGGAAGTTTCGAAGGGGTAGGAGGCGCCGTCGCGATCGTGTTGTGAGGAAAGGGTCGCTGGTGCCGTTGGTGGCCCTGTCAAAGAGTAGACACTCGACTGTGCAGTTGGAGATGTTGGAGACGATGTAGTCAATGAGGACGCAGAAGTCTTGTTTAGGTTAGGCTGTCGAGTATCGGTAGCAGACGTAGTTATGAAGGATGTGGAGGAGGGCGAAGTTATAGGAGGAGACTCAGTAGTAGTCGTGGTTGTAGTTGTAGGAGAAGTGAAGGATTTAGAAGACTTGACGTTTGTGATACCACGGGCAGAAGCCAAGGCTTGGGTCAGCAGGGAAGGACCAGACTGCCTCGGTATGGGACCGGCGCCACGGGCCTTCTTATTACTGGAGGTAGAGGAAGGATCAAGAGCATCAGCAACGATAGGGAGGGTATCAGCTTGGTCTGGAGTGTCCCTGGCATTGGCATCACCACGGGGAACGTAGTCAGAATCAGGAACAGAATCAGGCACGTTGTTGGGCACCTTGTCCACAGAGGGTGGCGGTAGGAAGGGGGAGACTGAAGAGGGAGTGGGAGTATCCGCCGTAGTGTCGTCGGCTGTAGGATCAGCGACAGCGACAGCGACATCAACAGCGAGGGCGACAGCGGGGGTCTGGCCACGGCGCCCTTGATGGGTATCATCAACATCATAATCATGATTAGGGCCAGCGACACGGCTATCTTTGCCTGCTTCCGCGCCACGGCCTGTCGCAGAAGAATCTGGCAGGCCTTCAGGTGCAGAGCGGGAACATTGCTCAGGCTCTGGCTCGCTCACCAGTACGGCGTGTGCGGCATTTTCGGACAAACGATGCGGACTGGACATGAGGAGGAGGACATCTGGCGCGACACGCTTGGTTGTTGGAAAAAAGAAGGAAGGAAGAGAGTTGTGAGTTGAGATTGTGAGGATGGGAGAAGATGTGGGCGTGGAGGAATGATTCGTAGATACGGGGCCAGGGGGGCATGGCTTTGGTGCCTTTTGGGGGGCGGTAAGGCAAGTCAAAGTGGTATCTGAGACTGTACAGAAGGGAGAAGGGAGGGGCAACCATTTGGTCCGGGCGTCATCAGTGGACAAGCGCCTCATTACAGGAGGAGGGTGCCCTAAGAAAAGAGTACCCTTCTGTCTGACAAGTACCTGACCCAGCACTCAGCCCGGCAGATGGCGGGATTTGGCAGTGACTGGGGCTGCCTCTCTGGCGGGGTGACTTCCATTTCATCTATCCAAACCCATCCATGGATGTCTATGCCCATGTCCATGTCCATGTCCATGCCCTCGGCCTAAGGCAAGTGACTCGGATGCTTCCAATCGTCAGTCTTCCATGTGCCAGTTCGCGGGGTCCCGGGCTCCTAGTGGCCGTATTCAATTGACTTCCGGAGCCCGAGTTGATGGCCAAGTTCCGGCCTGGCTTCATTCTTCCCCGGTTGTCTACACCGCAACTAATAAACTACGGTGCTACCAAGCATCGTATGGACGAAGAGGTTGCTTGTCAAACAAGCGTATCACGTCCCAGGAACAATCAGCCCTAGCAATCCAATGGCAAACCCTACAGGCTGTTACTCCGTACACTCGCTGGGATCGCTGGAGCACAGTCAATCAGTAGTCTGTGCTTGTCACAGGAATTCATTTCCAAGCTGCTGGATGAGCCGAGCCGTCGCGTCAGTGGATCTCAATTAATGAATAGTGGCTGGGGCTGAAGGGCCCATGTGAAAGAAAGGTTGGGTGGAAAGCGACGGCAGTGGTAGTGTTGAGAGGCTCAGATCTTGTTATCTGGGACGACTAAAGTAAGGGATTAAGCAAAGCTGCCTACAAACGTAATAGATGGCACACGGCAGACATTGAGGAGGGGAGTGTCCAGGTGCTGATAAGGCAATTGCAATGTTTGATAGAAGGGAATGAAGGGGGTGTGCCTTGTCTCTAATTGATCCCTATCAATCAATGCCATATGGATTGTGAGATAACCGGACTTTTCTATGGTGAAATTTTAGGGGACCTTGATGTCAGCATCAGAACTAAAAGTGCCGATAAAAAGTGATATATCGAACTGCATGATATAGAGCAAACAGAGGTCATATGTACATCAGTCAACAAGAACTCTTTAGACTCGGATACCCGATTTCATACTCTTAGTCAAAAGATGATCGAAGCCTCTCTTGATCAAAAACTTAATAGTCATGTGCTTATCCGATCTACACTGCTCAATATTATCTGCATAAATTACTGGCTACTTCAGCAAGCCACACTTTACTTACAGTTGGTCACAGTTGCAATTGCAATTGCAGTCGCAGTCGCAGCAATTGGAATGCGCATACGGAGTACAGCATTAGCATAGTTGGTTCCGCTGTAATAGGACGCTCCGCAGATATGCGTGAAGCGTCAGATCCCCCATGCATGGCCTTATCATGATGGACCCAGTTAAACAACAATTGGGCAGACTCACGATGCTTTAGGCGATCCTCAATTAAGGACCCGCTACGCCATTGATGCCAGATAGTGGAGGACTTGCAAAGGGTGAAGAAATAAGACTGCACTGGTTGGAGCATTTCATAATCGACTCGACTTGTTGCAGGGCGCAGTGGAGAGTTTCTATGGAGTTGTTCTACTTATAGAACTCGTATACAAGAGCTTATACTCATTAACATAACAATGTTTGCATTACTTACTACACGAGTTCACCTATCCATTAACGAAAATTTTAAACCCGAAGTTGACGTATTTTGTCGACCGCTTGGCGGGACAGGCCTTCAGTCTCACTAGGATTATCTATGGGTCAGGGATCAGTCATTCTTGGATCATTCATTGCCTGGATTTTCTTTCTGTGATTTTGGTCACGTTCAGCCCAATCTGAGCAAGCCAAACTTGGGTCAATTGACAGTTCATGTTAGCAATTGAGCAGCATGATTGAATAGTTTTGTTTCTAGCTCTAAAGTAATTTCATCCGCCCTGGTGAGGCTACAGTAATTACGCGGGCCGCCATGCTAGGTTACCTAATTAGGTATTCATGACGGTGCAACTGAACGCTCTGATATTTCTATGAGAAACTAACGAAATTGAGGCTTCAAAAAGTGGCGTTGCGTAAGGTTTCAGACCCTTGTGATTTGTATTTGTTTCGTAGGCATGATGTTATATCCGTAAGGTCTAGATGCCAGTATCCAATCAATTGAAAACATGATGTTGCATGTAGATTTGGTTCTCCTGTGCTCCGTACCTCAGAGCAAAACATCTTTTTTCGGGCATCTCCGTTTTGTATCACACAAACTCACACGCTGGAAGGCGATCCATCCTCAAGCCATCATACTCTTCTTCCCGTTTTTACGTGCATATCCTTTACCCCAGCGCCCCTCCCTTCTATGCAAGATATCAAGCGGTGTCTCGATTAAACCTAGCGCGGGGCTCCCTTTGGTGGAATCTTAAACACTGTCATGTGATGCTATAAACTTGCCGCGAAGATCATGACATGTTCCAATCCATCCATGATGGTGTTGTTGATATGTCTTAGGTCAGGTCAGTTGCGCTGACAGTGCGATTTTCGATTTTAATCTCGCCGATCGTTTGAGACCCGCAGACCCCAGATCGCTCCGAAAGTTGAGACCTCAGTGCTCGGCAGCGGTTTCTCGTTGTTTTGGCTGGGGATACACATGGCGCGGGATTGGCTCAAGCGTCGACCCATTCTGAAGCTTACAATATTTATCATTACACAACATATCCATTGCGGCCAGTAGAGGGCTCGACCGGCGTCTCCTTGCCACGTCCAGCTTTCTCAGTAGCTGACCGGGCTTAGACGTTTCATTCCATTACCACCACCATCATCATAGCCAGCTCATCATGTTTCTGATGACACAATGAAACCTCCGAGACACGTTTTCTCAACAACTGTGTTGAATGGCCCAAGCCTTTCCGTGCGCCCCTCGGCTGGAAATTTACTTTCTTCTCCCGCTGGTCTGAGCTCGATCTCATTCCCCTGGAATAGCTTCCTCTTGGAAATGTATCGATCGACTCCGTCCCAATACCAGACGGGATACTTGTTGCAAAGCAGGATCGATATACCTACGACACTATCAAACTCCGGTCTTCTGTTAGACTGTATGACTGCATTTGGGGCGTCCTGTTAGGTTTGATAGTGATTGCTGTTACAATACCCCCCACTGATGTGCATCGACTAGAATAAAAGACAAGCACACCGCGGCTGTTCAACGGTGCAAATACTCTGCATGAAGCCATGTATACTAATTCTGCAACGTTCAATCGGTGGAATTGTGACGAGCCCTTGACCCGACGAGGCGCAGACCATAATCCAAAGGTATGGCCTTGAGCTACCCTACATATCAGAGCTCACGAATAAACGATACTTCTTTTTATCTCGCCTTGATCTACCCGGCAGTCCGGACGAAATGTAGAGCTCAGGAGCAACAGACGAGCACGCTTTAAAAGTTTCGTTTCGATTGATTCTGTACGCTTTACGGCTTTGGGGCAGCCATCACATCTCAAATCTCTCTACCAAGAACCAAGAAGCTACTGTAGCTTATCCTATGGCGGCACGTCCCATCCCGCTAAAAACGGCCCTGATATCTTACATCAACAACAACCATCAAGACACGGAAGATGCTTCTCGCCCGTTTGCCCTGATCATCCCTACCTCAATTGCCCAATGAACGAAGGTGCTGATCTACCCCATCTTTTAGCCAAACAGCTTTTATCTCGCCAAAGTCAGTGTCCCAGAGATGTGCATATCACTATCCGGCCAATAATCGTTCGTCTCTTAACAACGTGCCTCGACTTCACGTTCCATGACGTTCCAACCTCAACTCCGGTCCCTACCCGGCCTCGTTTCGTCAAATACCCCAGTCTAAACGTTGAGGGACAAGTCCGATGTTAAAGTGTGTCTCAAGTGAGACATGCTCCAGACATGCTTTGCTCGTTGGCTCAGGGCAAATTCAGGGGAAAAGGGAGGGAGAAGGGCTGTGGAAGCAAATTGGTCGATCCTTTGGGCATGTCGTGTGCTTCGCTGTCACTTCGAGTCCTTATGGGTAGGCTTATCTGATGGATGCCTTCAATGCAAGCTTTAGCCGCTGCAACCGGTTAAAGATCTAGTCGAGTGCGATTTTCAGATCTCGGCCTTGCTACAGGTTGATATCCCCCACCTCTTGACCTCCTGCTGGGCGAAGGCTCCGGTTGACATTGCGAGAAATTGCAAGATGATGGATACAAACCCACAAGCCCACAGGCTTTCTTGTCATCTGACTCCTGCAAGATGGGGCTTCGTAGCCAAGCTTGGCTGTAGGCAGTCGGCAGGAGACAAGAGACGACAGCCCTAGCTCTCTAGCAAAGCGAGAACGGAATTGCAACGAGATATTGCGTGGACCCAGCCCTCTCGAATTCGACTAATAAGCTCTCTCTCTCAGCGCAGGCACATCATCCCGGGACCGGACTGGACGGACAAGTACTCCACTCTCGATCTCGCCTGTGTTACTCTGAGATACCTACCCAACAGTCTGGAGACTTGATATTCAGGTTCAACACACGACAAGAGCCCCTGATGGATGATCTTCCAGGTACAATTCCGGAATCTTAACAGGCACGTTCTGTCCTGCTTCTAGCCTACCCGACGGAGATCCTTCCGCCACCGAGATTCCGCCAGGCCAAAGCTTCCCACACCGCACGCTCCGATCAAAGACATCGACGATCCGCCATACCATCCACAAACAGCTTCTGTTGCAGCCATGTGCTCTGGGGACGGCTGTGCCGCCAGGGGCGTGTATCCAGGGCGCGCAAGTACCTTCGCAGCTCTCCTGGTATCTCCCCCAGAAGCTAAAGAAGCGAAACTTGGCATGACCATTACTTACTGCCATTAAAACTCTGGAGTATGTTCATTTAGAGCTCAATAATCTGCCATGGCTCCTGGCGAATCAGCTCCGAGGCCGCGGGCTCATGGGCGGCGATGGCTGGTGTAGGGAGACAGCATTGCATGCCTTACATTATGCACATCCCCTGAAACAGGTAAGCAATAAACTTAGTTGCTTCTTCTCGATGTTTTTATCGTTACAAAGAAGCGGTGTCAGAATCGGATGCCATTTAGGAAAGTCTCAATGGAGTTCGTCAGCTCATGTCCAGGAACCCGGAACGTCAGAGGCCGCACGTGGTTGAAACAATAGGCATTTGCCTTGTTTAGTAGTTACATAGGTGATGTATTTACTGTAGTGAATTGGCCTTGTTTCTTATGAATAACCATAATCTTCATTCGCTCAATATGTAGGGGTTCTCACCCTGAACTTGACATATCAAAACACAGCTCTGGGACAGGAACGTTATCATGACTTAACGAATATGATATGGATTGGATGACAATGTGATTTTCGATTGAATAAACTCTTGCTGAGGTATCTACCTGCCGTACGCCGAAGTAAAATGCAAGCCTCCTAATATGCGACCCTCATAGACCTTCGTTTGGTCATGCCACCCATTCCCACTTAACCCCTTAACTCCTGACACGCTTCGAGCACGAAAACTGCTCGGCGTAAAATGCTGTATGGTTGAAGATGTTTTTCTTCTTGTTTATATGTGTACGTATAGACAGAGCCCATGACAGGCCATGGAAAATTTTGTACAAAGATGAAAATGTTGATCACCACGGGCTTTGTAGCCCCTGGACCTTCGGGGATGATTTCTGTCCTGCATTGTCCACATTGAATTGGTTGGAAAGCTCGTCCCAGTTTCGGAAAACCTCTGAATCGCGAAATAAATCCGCAGCCATATCCATAGGGTCCTGCGAATCGTCGGTCTCGCGATCGCTCTTAGCAGGATCTGCGAGAGAGACCGTTTCGCGCAGCTGGTCTGCTACAAGGAACGCCTCTGCCATAGCGTCTGGCAAAGGACTGCCGGCTGTACGCTGTGACTCTGTCGGCAGCAGACGGTCGCTGCGACGAATAATGGGTCCCCGTGCCACATTATTAAGATGCTCATGAAGCTCAGTGACTTCTGACTGAGGCAACTCGGACATGGGAGTATCAGGCGGTGGGGATGATAGACGTTTCTTGTTTAGAGATGGGCAAGGCGTTGTAGCTGCACTCAAATGCCCCTCGGCTTCACTAGGCAGTGGTGCAAACGCAACTCGGCGTTCAGAGGTCTTGGTCTCCCAGGGATTCTTAGTCGCTGAGGCCAGGATGCCCTGTGTACTCGGAAGACGGGAGCCCGATTCTCTCCAAAGGGCGCGCTTACTCTGCTGAGAACGAGGTTCTGAAGAAGGAGATTGGAACGACGCGAACGATTTCAACGAAAATTGTGGCTCAGTTGTTGATGCCGTGGCCGGCGTTGTGAGCACTGACATGTCATGCACGCGAATTCCGGCTTCAGTTGTGAGCGCAGGAGTGTTCAATTCGAGCGATGTTGGCTGATCGCCAAGTTGGACAGTCGATTTTGGTAACAAGGGCTCGATAGACAGCTCGTCCCTCTCGCCAGTCCAAGGAGCTTGCTTCACGGGACTGTTCGTAGTCTCGGCATTGCCCATCGCGTTTGCATCTGACTTGGGGGTTTCCACAAGCTTCTGACCGAGACTGAGCGTAGCATGTTGAGATAATTTATGCGCTGCCCATGGACTTTGCTGTGATATCGAGACCTGCGTATTTGCTTTAGGGGTCGATTGGCCTGGCTCCTGTACCGAATGATGCTCATGAACTGGATGATCCTGCACTGGAGAAGCGTCGCGGTTTGATGGCTGACTGAACTTCGGAGTTTGACTAACTCTCAAGGTCTTAGGTGTAGAATGAATTGATCGCGCTTGGCTTCTATTTCCCCGGCCACTGGCAGGACTGGACAGATGGCCTGGAGAGCTTCTGTTTGTCTTCGCCGGAGTTTGTTGACCAGGACTTCCGGCCAGACTGGCTAAGTTCTTCCAAGAGGCTTGGGAGATGAATCTCTTTTTGACTGAAGCGTTGAGGAGAAACTCGACATGGGAGGGTGTTGAATTACCGCTACCAAGTTTCGCTATCGTTGATTTGGCTGGTGTTGTCTCGGCTTCTCGAGGTACAATAAAAGACCGTGGCGTCTTGACATTAGATGTAGCAGATGGCGATAAAGCCTCGGAGGATCCCATCTTGTCGTCTTCATCGTCAACTTCATCTTCCTCATCTTCCTCATCTTCCTCATCTTCCTCATCTTCCTCATCATCAGAACCAGCCGTTGAATCGGTCTCGCTGGCCGTCAGACTCTCCGGAGCAGTCAAACTGCTTACAATACCGACTATCTCGTCCATATCCATGTTATCCGACCCAGCATCTTGCTGATGCACACTAGGCTGTTCTTTGGCGATGGCTTCGATGGCAGTTCCTGTAGACTTGTGATGGGAACTGCTAGCTGTTTCCATTACCAATGAAGAGTTACTGGCGCTATGTCTGGCGTCCACCGTAGATTCTCTTCCAAGATCAAACCCATCAAAATTCTCACTAGAAATTGACGATAGAGGGCTAGTCACTGCACATTGATCCAGCACTGTCGCCGAACCTGGGTTTTGCACATCATCTTGCTCCTCCATTGGCGTATCATCTTTCAAGTCGGACGCCACGCTATGCATATTCTCATCGGCAGACAGGCCGGACCAGGTCTCTTCATCGGCTCGGTTTATGAGTACATCCTCTTCTTCTGACGTGCCTTCAGCGATCTGATTAAACTTCGATCGCATCTTGAAACAGAAACTTTCGTCTTCTTGTGTCTCAAAAGCTGGGTTGGGTGCTGCAGTATCATCATGTCCTCGATCCAAGGATTCCGCAGCCTTGCTTTGAGGTAGGGAGGATCGTCGAGATTTCGGAAGCCTGCTTGGTGTTGGCTGCTCGACGCTGCCTCGGCTGGGAGCTAGAGATGGTGTGCATTGTAGATTTGATAAGGGCGATGACGAATCGGCTGCAGCTTGCTCCGCCACAATCTTATTGCGCGCAAGTTCGTCGTCCGAAACTATAGGATCGTCCTGAGTTGCTCTGAAATATCTTCCTGCCGCAATGGCTGAAGACGGCAGGCGATCGGGAACACTCGAGAACGAAGTGTTTAGCGCATTCGCAAATGAGGTCGGAGCTTGAGATCGAGATGGAACTGGTGTATCAACTGAACCAGACTCCATAACATCTGTTCGCCGTCGTTTATTCGCTAATAATTTCAACCATGAAGATCCCTTGGCCTTTCTCTTCCTCTCAGACGCCGTACCACTAGGTGTTGAAACCCAGATTTGGTCCTTCTGATCGTCACGTTCATTCTCAATCTCCACGGAATTTCTCCATTGCTGGACCTTGGCAAGTTCATCTTCTTCCAAGTAAGGATGTGCCTCGACTTCAGAAGGGTTAAGGCTTTCGGGGCTCGGGAGGTGACATTCCAGACTATTGGGCTGAGCTGTCTCTGGTATTGATATATTTCGTCTAGTCTTGGCCGACCTTGCCAACTTCCCTGGAGATGTTCTCGTTCTTTTAGTTCCATCTTGGTGTTTTGATCGCCATGGGTTGAGCCAGCCTGTCGATTTCGAGTCAAAGGGGCCTTTGAGAAGTGCTGTCAAGAGGAGGGGTGTTTTTCCGTCGAGAAATCTTTGGCCAGCAGCTTCATATCTTCGTTTTCTTTCTTCCGGGCTGTCGTACTTTTCATCATCTGAACCTTCGTATAATATGTCTTCAGGATCACATGTCGCTTCGCAGTATATCGTATCTTCTCCCCATCCGAGGGCGAGTTCATCGGCAAGCGGGTCTGCACGGGCAGTCATTTTGGCAGTTTTGTGTTGGAGGGTTCCGCCCTCCAAGTCGAAGAAAACCGACTTCACTAGTAGCTTACATGGACGGTTGACCTTATACGTATGACAAGGTCACTGTATCGGGTGGATAAAGTGAACAAAGGAATGGAATGCACGGTTGATCACCTGGGGCGACGCGCCCCACGTCCGTCACGTGAAGTCGCGTAAAGTGCTTGTTGCACGTCATGACTTTACTTCCAGGGTCGACATATATAAGGCGTCTATCCGTATTCTCCAACTTAATGGCTGGTGTAAGAGGATCGTGACTAGAGACCTCTCGCTACTATTTAATTGAAATGAACACCGACGCGCGAAACGTGCCCAGAGTCTGAAGTAGATACTCTATGACATATTCAAGTTTATCTTCCCGTCCAAATTCGTGAATGTTTATATACCGAGATCTATTCCACAATTTGATTTTGAACTTGTAGGAAGCTCAACCGTAGATATATAGACGTGAGATATGATCAAACGCATATCATTCTCTCCCTATACTCTCAGGCGGCCTTTCAAGATCTCACGCTGCACGTGATCCCTGCACGATACCGTTGACAAGGCAACGGCTCTAACCGGAAACAGGACCCTGGTCTTGTTTATCCACAAACCTCCAGTTCAAGGGTACGCGCAAACATCATATACCGATCCCGATTTCTCAATGGTTCTGTTTGTTTAATGTTTTGTTGTGACCTCTTTGTTCAACCGAACAACCCTACTCTGCGTGTGAGGTTTGTTATATCTTCGCTTTATCATATAAATACCTCTCTCACCTCTTTGTGTATACACGCAACACAAACATAGCACCTTCGCGACCCCACCATTGGCTGTCGCATATGACTTTTGTTTAGTTAATGGCTTCGCATTGACTTTTTTTGTTTCCAAATACGCTTCCAAAGCGACACCATGGAGCACGCTTGGCTAGACTCGCTGTCAGAGGACTGGGTTTCCCAGCCCAGATCTGATTCATCAGCCATTCAACTTCCCCCTCTAAAAGACACCGAAGCATCGAAGACGAAACCAAGAGAGACACCGAGTCGAATACCACGTAGAGCGTTAGGCTCACAACCTCAATTGCCAGCTACCCACGATTCAAGCTTCAATATCCTCAGCGAGCGAAACGCGAATGATATCAACATCTCGAGTCAGCGCATCACTAGGCCATCACCAGGCTCCAAGATCGCACGCGGAACGTTCGCCAGTAGATCTGTATCCGGTTCCACCAGCGCTTCCGTCGTTCACAACACTATACAGCACAAATCATCCCCTGGAAGACAGCAGGATACACCTGAGTGGAAGAGACGTTTGGTGCACGGCGATCTTGGATACGGTGAGCAACGGGATCTGTTCTGCTCAGCTGCAGCGGGCCTCCAAGATATGTTCAAGCCACCAGCAGCCTCAGGCGACGATGCGTATGACGAGGAGCATCAGGGGTCTTCTATAATGCCGTCTAGTCCACCTTCTTACCCCCAGCGAATTGCCAGCAACGACTTTGAGCCTGGCATGGAACAATTTGACGAAATCGATGAGCTTGAAGAGCTAGACCCATTATTCCCGAACGATGTTACACCTAGCCCGAGCCCCAGGAGGACGAAAAGGGAGATCAAATACAAACTCAACGCGGATGATTCTATAGCTCCGGGCGTCTCTAGCCCTCGAGAGGAGGAGACTCCTTCTAGACAACGCGATGGGATTTATCGTGACGAAAGCTGCCTGAGCGGTCCTTCTGACGCGAATGGCAGTGTTCGAAAGATTAGCGGCCAGAGTGTCATTCGCAATGAAGATTTTAGCCCAATTCTTATCGGGAAACAGAGCGACGTGGACGGTAACATGGACTTTGCACTCATTGAACTGCCTGCAGACAGGCTGAAGCAGAAACTGGAGGCTTTGCGCATCAATCAGACGTTGCTTGATCCAGCCGTTGACCCACGAACAGCTTTTGACAGTTCCAACCAGGATGCCTTCGCCAATATCGAGGATACTGAAGAATACGCGACCAGAGGAGGGTTTCTGAACGTTCAGCGCGGAGGTCGATCTGGAGACGGCTCTTTTCGTTACCGCGATCTTAGCCCCGGCTTCAATGTTGACACGAGTGGAATGCTTGCCGAGGAGTCCCTGCAGGCCAGCACTCCTAAGCAGTATCCTTCCATTCGAACAGAAGTTACCAACCCTTATCAATCCGACTACTTCAACATTAGCCCTGCCCTGCCCCGGGCGCCGTTTCCCAGTCCCGACAAGAAGCAAATTCATGCTGGACGGAGTGCACCATCCGCTGGAAGCCCCCTCAAGCTTTTTGGCCCTTATGATACCTTTACCAACCAAACGCTTCTTCGCCGCATCAGCCAATTCGAGGAAGGCATGTCTGGTACTCCTTCCCGACAATCTTTTGGATCTCCAGAGCCGCATGACCAGTCCAACTTTCCAGCCAACGATCACTATGAGGCTGCATCTAGTCCTGCTTTGCCTGCGGCTGGTCACAAAGCTGCAGGTGGTAGATCGTTCAGCCGATTTGGCGCTGGAGACTTGGAGGGTTACGAATTCAGCGAGGAAATCTCATATATCTCACAGGGAGATGCAGTCTATTCCGACAAAGAGAATGATGCACCTCAGTCACCAGATCCTCAACCCGCTGAGGTGGTTCCCCAACAGACAGAACAAGTAATATCTCCCCATAAGGAGTTGGATCTGCTCGTTCGCAGACGCCGGAACAAGTCTACATCATCATCCGGCAGCAGACATCATGGGACAAACTCATTTTCAAGCCAGATCCATAATAAATCCTTGAACCCAGCAAAGGGTGCACCAGTCAATGTCAACACTCCCAAGCGTGACAGCGGATCAGAGGGTAAGAGACCTCGAACCTCTCCGTCCAAGGATCCAACACCAAAGCGTCGCCGCACTCTCCACCGGTCCGATATTGCCTTTGGTCGTGAGAATCTGCTGGAAGGTGTAGAATCCGCAAGCCGTGATATGCAATCAGTTATGGGAAGGAAGCGAAAGGATGCGCGACCTGGTGACAACCAACGGGCGAGCCCAAATATTCTTGCGATGAGAACCATTCTTCGGCCACGCAGCCCCACACCATCATCACTGCGTAGTGACCCAAATGTAACGACATACTCCGAGGGCGAAGTGACCCAAGAACCGTCAGAGAAGTCCCCTCTTCGAGCTCTACAACAAGAGGCTGCAGATTATACAACGGATGACCATAGCGAAGTCGACCGGAAGCCGTCTATTAGAACTCAAGACTTTGTTCATCAAGCTGCGCAAATTATGGCCATGATCCGCAACCAAGTTAGACCGCCAGGTCTATCCAGCGTTGAAGAGTCAGAAGCCGAGAATGGTACACCAGAAGCCGACGATCTTGACGACTCTTACGAGGAGTCAACAAAGGAGCCTTTGTCTCGGCCACCAAGCCGTGAAGGAAAACCCATGACTAGACTCCCCCAGCGTCAAGAAGACCCAGATCTCATCGATCGGTTGAAGAAGTACCAGGAAATCAGTGATATGGGTGACCTCATCTCCTTATCTATGCGATCCATGGGTATGGTGAGGGAGGCGATTCTTGCAGATCAGGAAATCGCACGTGAGATTAACGAAGCCCCACGCAATCACCCAGATCTGTCTTATTATACCGAAGACGATGTCATCAGCGATCCGCCCAACATTCGACTCACAACAGGCCCTGCGCACGATGGGTCATCAGCCAGCCCGACACGAGACAATTATTCCCAATCATCAGGAGGTTCTACCAATAGAACATATCGAACAGGGTCGTCGCATGGCTCTGAGATCCGCAAGACCATCATGCCAGAAAGTGTGTCCCATCTGATCCCTGATCGAGTGGGTAGCATGTATCTTGACAAGCAAAACAACATCTGGATCAAGAAGAAGGAGGCGCCTGCTCGCCAGCCTATGAACATTCTTCCTTCAGACAGCGATGACGATCCTTTCGCGAGCATTCCAGACCTGTCTGTGGACTTGACAAGAGAGATGCAAAATCTTGCTATCACTTCCCCCAAGAAAGGCAACGCTCCTGGTAGTCCAAATCAGTCAAAATCACCTCCTAGTCCGTCCAGGAGACAACGATCCGCTAGAGGTTTCATGACATTGTCTCCTAATGGGCAATTAGGCCCAGATATGGCTACACTGGCTCGAGAAGAATTCGAGAAGCTAGATGCCCGCGTTATGGAAGATTCTGAGCTATACTTTGAAGACTCTCTTCAAGACGAGAGCAGCTTCCAAGACGACAGGGCCAGTAGTACACCCTCCACAACCACCAAGAGGCGTAATCTTACCATCACATTTTCCTCCCCTGTGGCATCCTTTATTCAGGATGTCCAAGCTGAGGACTTGGATAACCTTGAAGACGATCCAGAGCTTCCCAGCAACCATCTTCAGAACAGCTCACCGCCTAAGAAGTCACCAGGCTTCGTCGGTGTTGGAAAGTCTGCATTGAAGAACGGTGGACATAGCTCTGTCCGTGGTAACAATCCTGCTCCCTCGCGAAGTGGCCACGCCTTTGTCCCTAGACCCGTTTCACGAATCGATGAGCAAGACGAGGAAAGCACCATCGAGATTCCTATCGACGACCAAAGGCAGATCAGTCTCCTAGGAGATACAAGCATTGTTAGTCACAAGACGCCCAGTGGTCGCCGAGCCAGTCTCAGCTTCCTAGTCAACCATACACCAGGCAACAACTTCCTCTCGGGACCTGCAGATGATAGTCTGATGATTGGTCAAAATGTTGGAAAGCTTTCTCTCAGCCCCTTGTCCGAATTCACTATTAACAACACCGACCATTCGTTTGGATTTGAGGTTAGCTATGTCATGGGTCGTCGACACGCGGCCACAGGCGATGGCTCTAAGAAGGTCATGTCCATGACGATACGGGAACTCGTGGACAAGCTTAGCGAGGTTGAGCCGTATGAGCCTTACTGGGAGGACATAACAGAACTGGATCTACACGAGAAACGTCTGGGAAGTCTGCACATGCTGGACCAATTTTGTGGCAAGTTGGTGACCCTTGATGCCTCCAAGAACACACTGGGACATCTGGACGGAGTGCCACCTAGTGTTCGGCAGCTCAAGGTGTCGCAGAACTTGCTGACCGAGCTGACGTCCTGGGATCATTTGATGAACCTCCAGTATGTGGATATATCTGGTAACGAGGTCAAGAGCCTATCCGCACTCAGGGGCCTGGTGCATCTGCGAAGCATCAGGGCCGACAACAATCAGCTAAAGAGTCTTGATGGCCTCGACACCCACGATGGACTTTTGTCTCTTCGAGCGCGAGATAACCTGATTGATGAAGTTGACTTTGCGCGAGTTAAGATGGAGCGCCTTACTGAACTCGATTTGGAGGGTAACCAAATATCATCGATCCGAAATATGGCACATGCGCCTGCACTGACACGATTGAGGCTTTCCAAGAACAAACTCACAAGCTTCAAGGTGCCCTCGTGTATAAAGGGGCTTCGTCAGTTAGAGTTGAATGATAACCAGCTCACATGTGTGGACGTCAGCAATATGCCTAACTTGCAATCCCTACATGCCGATCGCAATCGCATCGTTGACTTGACGGGTTTCAGCCGAGCTCGAAAGCTAGATAGTCTGAGTCTCAGGGAGCAGCGGGCAGATCAGGCTCTTGATCTCAGTTTCCTATCATCAGCTTATGAGGTCCGCAAGCTCTTCCTCTCTGGGAACTACTTGGGCACTTTTGAGCCTGCAGTAGACTTCCTCAACTTGCAGCTTCTTGAACTTGCCAACTGTGGTATTCAAGCGTTGCCAGATAATCTGGGCCAGCTGATGCCCAACCTTCGAACCTTGAATCTCAACTTCAACGCGATCCGGGACCTAGAGCCCCTCCGATTCATCCCGCGACTCAAGAAGCTCCTGGCAGCAGGCAACCGACTCGCCGATTCGACCCAGGTAACAGAGCTGCTTATTGAGTTCCCACACCTGACTCAACTTGACCTGAGAGACAATCCCGTTACTCTTGGTTTCTATCCGCCAATGCAGGTGATGGTTCCTACAGACCGCAATGGATATGTGGATCCTTTCATGCTTCCTGATGCAGATGTCGAACGAGACGAGCTGTTCTCCAGCCGATTAGATCAAGGGACTAAGCTACGACGGCGACTACATCAGATTGTATTTGTGGCAAGTTGCAGGAGGCTACGAAAGCTGGACGGGCTCGGCCTTAAACGAGAGACGGTTCTGGTTAAAGACGCTGTGTTTCAGACATTGGTTGCTGAGGGCCTGTTGCCAGATGAGACGCTCGTGGGCGAAGAGTCGTCGCCTTGCAAAGATGTAACGGCGGAGGGTGAGACAATGGGGACGATGAGAAGCAGCCGCTGGAATGCGGAGGACAGCTTTGCTTGATAGAGCATTGCAGTGTACAAATGGGGATAGCGAGAGAGGTGCTTTGGGTTACGCATATTTTCATGAGGCGTTTGTGGAATGTTTTTTATGGCTTTGATTTTTTCTTTCAGATCAAGGGAGCGAACGGTCAAGGAAAGGCCAATAAAGGGGGCTACAAAAGGGTTTACGAACGAATATGGACAGCATCGCCAGGTTGGTTTTTTGGCAATGGTTGGAGTTAATCGGTTGACTATTGCGAGTAATTAATTACATCAGATACCTGATGCATACATAAGGCTGTATGAATATGAGAAGTCAAATTGAATATCAATATGAAGTCTGGGTAGAAGTCCAGGTAGTGAAGAACCATAATGTCAAACATTTCATTAAAGGTGCATTGACAAGGGAGGACTTAGCCTGGCCCTGTCATGCGGATGATAGCCAGGTAGGGGGTGCGACAAGAATTCGAAACGGTCTAATATTGACACTGACACTCATTAAACTCAACCCAGAACGGTTTATCATGAAGACTGGGCAGATTGTGCCTCAGCAAATGTGACAGAGAAGGCAAATTACAGCTCCCTTCAAGTGCACTAAATATAAAAGTACATCATACTCTCGCGGAAAATACGGATATCAGTGGTTCTTTGTACATTTCCCTCACCCCTGAGAGCTACGACACATCCCTCTTTGGTATCAGGTACATACATGATAACGGGTCATCTTCA
This sequence comes from Fusarium sp. VM40, assembly GCA_954870535.1. Classification (NCBI taxonomy): domain Eukaryota; kingdom Fungi; phylum Ascomycota; class Sordariomycetes; order Hypocreales; family Nectriaceae; genus Fusarium; species Fusarium sp. VM40. The sequence goes on from CATPAH010000015.1 coordinate 726,191, forward strand.
AGGGTACCTTGTTTAAGCGTATCAACTCGCTGCAGTATGAAGTCACGCTGATCATTGCAGCCTCATCGACGTCAGCGATACGCACTCCGCAGATGATTATATGCAAGTGTTGCTCGGGGAGATTCTAAGCTTAATGAAACCTTCCAAACGGGGACGGTTGTCGCGTGACGGTCCACGAGACAAATTTACATTCTTTCAGCCAGAAAGAGAAAGAGAAAAAAAGCCGTTTTATTCTTTTTGGCGACTGAGACATTGTCACGACTCATAATTATCACCCTTGCTCAAGCTGGGGTAAGGGTCAGGGGGGGAAATTGTTCTGGAATGGCAATGGTGCGGGAATCTTCGGACTGTTGGCCAGGCGTAGTCTAGCTGGGATGGCCCTGGAGATGAAATCTATCTCAGGTGCACGAGCTTGTAAGTGATCCATTCGTAGCTGATAGCAGAGCTTTGCGGTGATTCTGGGTCTGGTTCCATGTTTGTAAATAAACCTTGAAAGCTTTGAACTTGGACCTGAGTTGGTGGTGCCCCTTGGGCTTGATAGTAGATGTCAAAGAAGCCCAACCGTGGAGACAGCGCCAGGCACGCAGTTGATATAAGAGGTGCGATTTATGGAGTATATTGAATATATATCAGTAGTTGTACCTTTATCAAAGGATATTTCTCTTTCATGAAGTCGTAGCATGATCGATCATCAAAGACGTCGCCATCACATCCATATCGCCAATTGACGTTATCACTTTTACCGCTTGGGTACTGCATCCGCCGTACAGTCAATGGCACTCCAGAATACCGTAAATTCAGGGCTAGAATAGCGAAGCCGGGGCCAACGGATGCTCCCTACAAAACAATGGAAACTGCCCTGGAAACCAATCAGTTGCACGGAGGAGCAAGACACCCGAACATCCCCAAAAGGGTATGAACCACTTTACGCCTAGATGTACAGGTACCAATACCTCTTTGAGAAGATGTACTAACGTCACTCTTGCTTCATATTATGGCAATTTTAAGACAATGAGCAACGATAGCAATGATTATAGAGTAATTTCTCTATGTTTATTCCTGTTGATAGGCAGTTTCCAGCATCTTCATCGCTATTCTGTCAGTATTGTTCCATCTTACCTAATATTCGATAGACAACTTCATCCCCATTCGTATGTACCGGGTACAAACCCCTCGGCTGCCTTTTCGATCGCACACCCTCATCTGTCACACCCACACCCTCATTATTGATTGATTGCTCGTTCTGGTCTTCTCTGCTTTTGCTCTTCCCTTCTTTACCCTTTTACTCTTCATTTTCCCTTCATCTTTTCCTCAGCAACTTCTTGTCCATAGACAAGCACATTTATACGACTCTTCAGCTATGGCGACGGCCATGGAAGCGACCGACCCTCTGTCGTCACTCCAACGGTCCGTCTCCCAGCACAGCAGCGCTTCACATGCCTCCCACGCCTCTCACGTATCCCACACCTCCAACCGAAGCTCCAGAAGCAACCGAAGTGCAGCTGCCAGAGGTCCCCGCGGTCGAAAGCACCCAAGTCAACCAGTCAGCTCTGCCAGTAGCATCGCTGCGAGCGACAAGAGCCTCACCAGCTTTCCCAGCTTCTCGCCCGAAGACCCAAACAATGACGCCTTGATCATCCAAGACGATGGCCCCGACGACACCCCCGTCCCAACGGCTGCGGCTGCGGCTCCGGCTCCCGATACTGGTCGCAAGTCAATCGTTGACTTAACAGGAAACTCTGATGTGCGAAGTGCCCTGTTTGAGGAAGACCACCCAGTGCGCAAGGTGCCTGGCTCATTACACAACGCCGATGACGAACATCTCCAACGCTTGATATCACGGCATGGCGCCATTGGACTCATCAGACAAATATCAGAAGACCTTGCCCAGCGAGATGCTCAGATTGCCAACATGCGCCGCCGTGCCGACGAACGGGAACGGGCTCTGCGCAGGATCATCAGAGAGTGCGGCCTGTCCAACTTGGATCTTGAGACTCGGTTGCGTACCGTCGAGGCTGAGCTACGTGCAGCCAACAAAGGACTCCGAAGGGAAGATACTGGCTTGAGCGATCTCATGAGCGATGCGATGCAGGATACTGTAGTGGCTACTGCATATGGTGAGACAATCGCTAAGAGCTCTACCATTCGAGCAAACAGCCAGTCGTTCAGCACCCCAAGTGAGAATGGAAAGGGCACATTGCGTGGTTGGAAAGATTATATCTGGGGTTCTGGAACCGCAAAGCGAGCCAGCCGCACTAACAGTGTAAACTGCGAGGAACCCCGTCCTGCGACTGTGATACGATCGCACTCTAGCATGGACCGACGACCGACGTTACAGGATGACCTCTTCAATCCTCCGGATCCACAAATCACCCGGAGCCCCAGTCGAGCGTCAAGTATTCAATCAGGTGCTGCAAGTGAGCGTAAAGCATCATCATCTATCGCGAGCATGGCCTTGCGCTTGGTGGCCGGCGGAGCTATCAGTACACGTGAGGCTGAGTCTAGAGGCCGCGCCGTCAGTACTACCTCCAACAAAGGGGGCTCTCTCAGAGGTGTTTCGACTACGAGTAGCCGCGCCGGTCAGACTCGAGCAGTTTCAATTGCTGGTGGTCCCAAGGCTTTAATGGCGATGCGTAAAGCGATCCCAGGTCCTTCTGCCCAAGGAACAGGCAGAGTACCAGGGCAAGAAGCATGGGATGGTATGCGAGGTAGTCCTCCGGATAGCTTTTCATCGCGGCAAGAGAGTTACGGACCTGTCGAGATGGATTCCATTCGATCACCAGAGTCGCAGCCACCAACATTAACACATATCTACAACAACTTCCCCAATAGTGAATATCTGACCGACAGGTTTGGCTTCATCTACGACCAGCGACGAAAGAAACGACAACGAGAGGCTGCGCAAGTGGCTCGACATATCCGTAAGGGCAGTCGTACAGAACTGCTGACAAACGGTCGGGGAGGCATTTCACCCAACGCAATGGAGGATCTTCCCAGCCCTAAAGGAAGCATATCGAGTGAGGGGCGCCCCGAGAGCCCGAATAGCATGGAGGAACGTAACGCAGAAGAGGGCAAGACCAAGAGATGGACAGATTACCTCAAGATTGCAACATTCCCTACAGAACTACTGAGCCATACACCGAGTATAGCTATACCATCAATTGAGGTTATGGAAGGGGCCCAAACGCCTGAGCCTGAACTATACCCTACCGAACCTGTCAAGCCAGCAATCGTTTCAACCAATTCTGGCCTCATTCCATCGGCCAGCACAACCACAGCAGTCGACAGCGGTTCATCGCAACCATCTCAGGCTGAGTCATCAACTGCTCTCACCAAAGACGACAACGAACCCGTCAAGCTGCTACTACAACAGTTGAGCGATGTACATGACGCTCTTCAGCGCGACAAGACAGTACGATGGAACGACTTTCTGCGAAAGGTGCGCGCTGAGCGTAAGCGTGAGGGAGAAGCGGCCATCGCTGCCGCTAAGTCAGCTGCCGATGCTCGATACGAACAACCTGCTATGATCCTGCCCGAGACTCGCGTTGCCGACGGTGAGATGATTGGGGTCTCGGGACTGGGTGTCAAGGGAAAGGTTGGACGAGCCAAATGGAACGAGTTCAAGACCCTAGTGCTGGGTGGTATCCCAGTTACCTATCGTGCCAAGGTATGGTCGGAGTGCTCAGGGGCCGCCGCCCTTCGTATTCCTGGCTACTATGAAGACTTGGTAGCCCAAAGTGGTGAAGACGATGATGCAGTGGTTGTTAGTCAGATTCAGATGGACATCAACCGAACACTCACCGACAACATCTTCTTCCGCAAGGGTCCTGGTGTGAAGAAGCTGAACGAAGTTTTATTGGCATATGCAAGGCGTAACAGGGACGTGGGTTACTGTCAGGGCATGAACTTAATTACTGCCAACTTACTCCTCATGATGCCATCTGCTGAAGATGCCTTTTGGATTCTGACATCGATTATCGAGAACATTCTCCCACACGGCTATTACGACCATTCGCTCATGGCCTCGCGTGCGGACCAACAGGTGCTGCGCCAGTACGTCGCGGCGGTTCTTCCTAAGCTCTCGGCACACCTCGACTCCTTATCAATTGAGCTTGAGGCATTGACTTTCCAGTGGTTCCTTTCTGTGTTTACAGACTGCCTGAGTGCTGAGGCTTTATTCCGTGTTTGGGACGTTGTACTCTGCACCAACGACGGAAGCACATTCCTTTTCCAAGTAGCTCTGGCGCTGCTCAAACTCAACGAGGGGAATCTGTTACAGTGCAACACGCCGGCCGGTATTTACACTTATATCAGCCACCAGATGACAGAACACGCTATCAGTATCGATGGGCTGCTCCAGGCAAGTGAAGGGCTACGAAAAGTAGTCCGCCGCGAGGACGTCGAACAAAGACGGGAGAAAGCAATACAAGCTGAAAAGGACATGATGATGGGCCGAGATGGGGACTCGGCTAGAAGCAGGCCTACAGCTGAAACGGACAGCGAGATAGCTACGATTCAGTTAGGCGAGGAGTAAAGCACATGATATCAAACTGAAATGGATTAAAAGTACAAGTTAGACGGAGACTGGAGCTGGTTTATTGGACAAAGGAGCAAAGGATCTTTTGGAGTTTACGTCTCGGAAGGGCCATGATACCCATCCCCTAGACGAAGTGCAATACATAGACGCATTGTTCGCTAGAGGGGTTGAAACATTACGGCGTTGGTGACGATGCGGCTGAGCGCTTTGTGCTAGAGGAGGACCCATCGCGATAAAGTATACTTCTTATATCTCACTGATCCCGTTTCTCTAAGGCCAATTGCGAAGAATTATCCTTACGCAAAGAATACTTCTTCTCTATCTATTAGCCTCGAAGAAACGCGACCAGTGAGATATAGGAAGTTTATTTTACTACGTATTTTACTATGGTAGGTCCTCCACTAGTATAAAATATTTGTTTACATTATCCAGTAGTATAATAATAACTACCAATTTACTATCCTTCGTGATAACTACATAGTCGAATATAATAGAAGACCCAAGTTCTTAATGTATAAATATTAGCTTAGCTGTATATATAAATCTAAAGGCTCCCGACTATAAGACAATTAGCTTTTAGCGACTGGGTCTACTATCCCGACCTCAAAGCCGGCTAAGGATAATACCTCGAAGAAGGATAGTAAGAGGAAGACCAAACGATGGAATAAGGACACGTCTAAGGATAAGGGTAAGGATATCGCCGAAGCCCCCAAGACCCCTTTAGGAACTAAGAAGGAAGAGGCATTATTGGCCAGAGAAGTTAAAATACTATGGTGTTAGGATATTCGAATTAGAAGGTGTTTTGGGTTGAAAGGCATCCACTTGATCATACACGACCATATAGTGAAATTATGTGTAAAGAATTCTTACTTGAACTACTCTGCATAGTTGATCAGTTGGTACATGGTATATAGAATAAATTACAAGTAATCATATCATTCACACTACTAAAACAAGCCCTTTTCATGCGCTATTGAACATTTATTTTGGAAACTAGATCATTTCTCGCCATGCATAAAGAGCCGTGTTCGTGTCTTTCACCCTTTCTATATTGGTATCTGAGCCTTTCCCTTTTATCCTATTTTCCTTGCCATTTCTATCACAAGCTTCCTATCGCTTGATGATGTTATTGGCCATCTGTCTCGCGTGCTGAGCCATAATAGCATCCGCAATCACGAGCGCTGCCATGCCTTCGACGATGGGCACCGCGCGAGGCACAACGCATGGGTCGTGTCGGCCCTTGGCAGCCAGAACACCCTCGCCTGAGCCGTCGTAGCGTGCTGTGGTCTGGTCCTGGCTGATGGTGGCAGGGGGCTTGAAGCCGACCTTGAAGAAGATGGGCATACCGTTGCTGATGCCGCCCTGGATGCCGCCGGAGTGGTTTGTCTTGGTCTGGAGCTTGGAGCGGGGGATGCCTGTCTTCTCGGAGGCGGCGTCCAGAGCGGGAGCTGGTACGAAGGGGTCGTTGTGCTTGCTGCCGGTCATCTCGGCACCCTGGAAGCCAGAACCAAGCTCGAACCCCTTGGTGGCGGGGATGGACATCATGGCGTGGGCGAGGGTGGCCTGCAGCTTGTCGAAGCAGGGCTCACCGAGGCCAGAGGGCACATTACGGATGACACAGGTCACGGTTCCGCCAGTGCTGTCGTGAGCGTCGCGCAGCTCGGCGATGCGTGTCTCCATAGCTCGGCCAGCGGCGTCATCGGGACATCGCACAGGGAGGTTCTCATCGACCTCTTCACGGGTAATGGTCTCTGCGAGGCTGAGGAAGGCAGGATCAGAGCTCATGGAATCGGCGTCGCCAAAGAGCTTGATGTTTCCAACGGAGGTGACAAAGGCGACGATCTCGATGCCATAGGCCTCCTTGAGCCACTTCTCAGCGACAGCACCAGCGGCCACGCGAGCAATGGTCTCGCGAGCAGAGCTGCGGCCACCGCCAGATGAGGCCTTGACGCCGTACTTCTCGAGGTAAGTCCAGTCGGCATGGCTGGGACGGGGGTAGAGGTCGATGGTCTTGTTGCCGTAGTCCTTTGGTCGCTGATCCTCGTTGGGAACAGTCAAGAGGATCGGCGTGCCGAGAGTGACGCCATCTTCAGTGCCGGAGTGGATAGTGACGCGATCTTTTTCGTTACGGGGTGTGGTGATGGCCGACTGGCCTGGTCGACGGCGGTTGAGTTGGGGCTGGATGTCAGCCTCTGTAAGGCCAATGTTGGGCGGGCAGTTATCGATGATGCACGAGACAGATTTGCCATGAGACTCGCCAGCACTACAAACAAAGAAGAAGAAAATGAATTGTTAGCTTTTTTTGTGTCTTTCTCTAGCAGCGTATGGAGGGGTAAAGAAACCTACGTCGTCACCCGGAAGAACTGTCCAAAGCTGGACATGATGAAAGGAGGTATGTGTTTGTATGGGGAAGGGAAACGTTTTTTGGTGTTTATGGAGGGGGAGAAACAATAAAAAAAGATGGCGGCCGTTGAGAGTTTAGTTAGGTTGTCTCGAGGGAGGGAAACCTGTGAGGCTGGAGCTGGTCCTCGACCTATTGGGATCCGATCTCGGGCTAATTTTTTACTTCTGCGAATCTTGCCAATGTCTATGAGGTAGCGCGGGGGAGGGGCAATTCGGCAGATGATTTGGTAGGGTTCTAATTGGCTGAACAAGACAAATGTAGCAATTGAGTCAATTGATTGATTAATATAATTCGATATGATAAGACGAACAAAGAAGATGAATTTCTAGATATTTGTTATATACATGTAAACGGGCGACATCGGGCTGTCGCTGCTGTGACTCAAAACCTCTGGCCTCATCGTCCAAAGTCTGGGTAATTTCTCTTCCACTCCCCTTCCGCTGTAGCTACAGGGGCATTCCACTACAGGAGATACCTAGCTTGGCCAAAAACCTCCACTGTCGCGCAAAAGCAACGTCATACAAAAGCGCAACAAACATCTCGATTCAGCTTATCAATCAATCGATCTCTTCTTCTTTTAGCCTTTACCAAAAGACAATTACGCCCAGAGCACGGCACTTCCCACGCCCGACGCTGCAAGGCACAGCAATTTCACTGGGTTGGAGGTTGCCCCGACCCGACCGCTACTGTCCGTTGAACCGCCCCCGGGCTCCTAAATTTCCAGGCCCTCACAGCGCCTATTTCGGGGGGTGGGTCTCGGCGGACGTGGGCCGTAGCTGGGTGGAGGGAGTTTTCCGGGAGATGCAAGGCTGACAGCGTCCGTTTTCTAACCTCTTTGCTCATTGGATAGCTTCCAACAACACCTCACCAATTCTCTTGGATATAACCGACATCTTGACTCAATCGTGTGTCTTTCTTTTTCTTCCGCTGATAATTGTTAATTGTTAATACTGCACCCGTTCTGGCAATTGCCATTGGCTCAACACAATGTTTCTCAACCGCCCTGTTCGAAACTCAACGCCCAGGAACATATCTCGATTAATCCCCTCAGTATCAGCCGTCCAGAGGCGCCGATTTACAGATGCAGCATCTCACTCAACCAACAAGATCCAAGTCTACACTTCAAGCTCCCGAGATCCCTTTCTCAACCTCTCTGTTGAGCATCATCTCCTCCAGAAGACACCACCAGACTCAACCATCCTCTTCCTTTACACTAACGACCCCTGCATTGTCTTTGGGCGCAACCAGAACCCATGGATGGAAGTAAACCTCGCACGACTCGCTCAGTTCCGCGAAGATCCTGCAAGTGTAGGATGGAGTGGCGGACCGGTGCAGCTTGTCCGTCGCCGTTCGGGAGGCGGAGCTGTCTTCCATGATGAAGGAAATGTCAACTTCAGCGTCATCTGCCCTCCAGCAGTATTTGATCGAAACAAGCATGCAGAGATGGTAGTGAGGGCACTCTCCTCGCTTGGAAAGCCAAATACTCGTGTCAATGAGCGACATGATATTGTTATGGATATCCCTGATGACCCCATCGGCACTTACAAGATCTCAGGGTCCGCTTATAAACTCACTCGCCTTCGCTCTCTTCACCACGGAACCTGTCTTCTCCGAAGTCCAAACCTAAAGAACATTTCTGGTATGCTGCGCTCACCCGCCGAGCCTTTCATCAAGACTCGCGGTGTCGACAGCGTTCGTAGCCCCGTTCGCAATGTAGGCCTCGAGAACGCTGATTTTGAGGCTGCCGTTGTTGAGCAGTTTGCTCGTATGTATGGCGACTTCCAAGTTCAGGAGAATATCGGCGACGAGGTGCTTGAGAAGGAAATAATCAGTAAGGGGTACAGTGAACTACAGTCTCGTGATTGGATCTATGGCCAGACGCCTAGGTTCACCTTCTCAACCTTTCCGTATGCCGAAGATCCTCGAGAGCGTCCACAACTTGACTTTGATGCAAGTAGCAGCCTGGTATGATGTATGTATATGACAAGCATACTGACTTAATCATAGACGAAGCTTCGCTTCGAAGCCAGGCACGGCCTTGTTGAAAAGTTCATGGCTGAAGGTGCCTCATCTCCCGCTCCCGAGGATAGCCTACCAGCACTCGTGTCGTCATCCATCTACAACGTCTCGAGCTGGAGCGAACGGCTTTCCCAGGCTGGTATAGACAGCGACGGTGCGGCAAAGGTTGGTCCATGGATGGACGATGTCTTGGGGGTTGAGTTCACGAAACCCACCCAGTAATGCCTTTTGTGAACAGGCTGCAACATGATACACGCAGCGTCGGAGGCAAAAACGAGTAGTCTCGTCCGCCTTGACCGTCTCTTTCATACACCACTTCATCCTCGCAACATTCCATTATTTTCCTTGGTCTTATTGTCTCACTCAGAATGTGAGTCCGAGTAGACCCGGTGACTGCCTAGTCTGTGGATTAGCATGTGAACTTGGCACACACTTTCCGGAGTAGAACAAGGCTGTCTGAGCCTCGCACGCGTCGCGTTCGATTATTCAATACGCGTTGCACTCTCTTGCCACTTCATGGTCTGGGCCAGACCTCAAGCTATGATTGCTAGAGTCTAGCAATGTATTCCGACTTCCGCCGGTTGGAAGCTGGGGGGGGGATGCTAAGAGCATCACATGGCTTGTCAGCCGACCAAGGGTCTATCACACATCAGAATTCCCAACACGGCCAGCCTTTCGACAGTGCAGTCTGTGCTTAACACCACCTCTCTCAGCCTCCTGTTCCTTGATAGGTGACAGCCTTCATCCTGCCTTGCTTGCAAATCTGGCGCACTGTCTAAATCTCGCAGTATGACTGGCTGGATAGCATTGACGAAGTTCAATGTGTGGCTGCTAAGCAAGCAGCTCCTCTTGCGGTGAGGATAGTAAGACGCTTGGCGGAGAATGTAAGTATCAGTTCACAGACTGCTGTGGCTAGCTACCGCATACGAGGAGAGGTCGACATTGAGTTTGGGGGGGCAAGACCCCAAAGGCCCCATAGGCTTGCAACATCCAACAGCAGCAACTTGTTCAATATCAGGTTTTGCAACACGGACTACGACACCCGTACAGGTCGGCAGACAAAATGAGGGTTCTGAGATCTTGAGATGGAGTGTCCGGGAATGCAGGCTCCGAGACATGCATTGTTGATCTTGTGAGGTTGTTGCAACTCTATGGATTCTTCAGCCGAGTTTGGTTTCTTCATGCTCAAACTTTCTGGAGCTAGAGGGGCAGTGCAGTGAGTGGCCAAAGTCGTGTTGCTTTATCAGGACTGAATCCATTCAAACGGGCGCAAATCGCTATCTTTCACTAGCTTGGTAGCCCGAGCGGACCTGAACTTAGGGCTGATGTAATTCATGTAAGAAAGATGTTGTTGCCAGTGAATATCGAAATCTGAAGTGAACTCAGAGGTACGTAGATTGCGTGGCACGCCGCTTGTTCCGCCGTGTTGTCAAAGCCGTCTCATTCCCAAGCCTTCGTTCTAAGCGATACCCCAGTCTCGAGTGACTGAGTGATCACTGATATCCGCATTCGTATCAACACCACCCTCATGAGCAAAGCCCCATCCCCAAAACTGTCGGAGAAATCGATGGTTGATACAGGGTACTGCAGCCCGCCGGTGATCAGTCACCAATATTTCAGTAGCTCTCACCAAAGACGACATCATATTGACGCTGGACTAAGACATGTCTCGCTCTCCACACCACCAATTGTATGACTGGATGGATGACGGATGGATCCATGTTCCCCATCTCTCATCACCTTCTAGGATCCGCCAAAGCGAGCATGTTGTGCATGAGTCTACCCCAGGCTCCGCAGGTTCCCGCGCCCAACAAACAACCTAGGTAATTGGCCCATTTGGTATTCACACAGTTGCAGTTCCAGCTGCAGTCGCAGTCGCAGTCGCAACTCAAAGGCAAGCTGTGCATTCCCGTCTGTGGCGTTCAAGGATCTGTGCATCTATGTGAGAGGCCTCGATCGAAAGATAAACTTGCCAGATTCAACCGGACTCATGAGGAGACATTTCTTGATACGATTTTCTTTCTTTCTGAGTCATGTCAGGCATGGCAGTGTAGGACTCAGAAACCGTCTGATGCTGTGTTAATGCTACAATACCTGTAGTAGTGGTACAACCTAGCAATGACCAGGTATGTTGCAGGCTCCAATCCTTCCAGGTTGGGACATTTTCCATGAGCCAGGCGACGCGCTCGGGCATATCACTTGCTTCTTTCTCCAAACCCCTGTTCCTGTTTGTTCCTGGTGTGTGGTGATAATCACTCACTTGTCTTTGCACAAGGTGGTAGTGAAAGAAACAACTCCGGGCCTCAAGTCAGGAAGGTTAGTTAATGTTGAACAAAACTCAATCTCGCGATTACGCCAATTAGCAGCGGCGATAATTGCCTCTGTCGTTCCATGGTGACAGCGTGACTCCCCGAATCCGCGCCGAATGAAGCATCATGCACTTTAGCTTATGGAGCACCGTCTCCGGGAGTTAGTGGGTTTTTGGTTTTTGGCTGCCGTGGACTGCTGGATCTAAAGATCTGATATTCGCAGCTCCAGTTTCTCTCCGGGAGAGGGGCACCAAGGTTTGGCCATGGGCATGGGTACGACAGGGGCAAGGTTGGTTTCTTCGTATCTTAAGAGTACTTACAAAAGTAGTCCTTTCCACAGTGCACTTCTCAATGTTTGTCTTTGCCTTTATCACTGACACATGCCCGTCAAGTTCTCTAGTACTGTATGATTCGAAAAGGGTGTCCAGGGTACCTCTTCGCTTCAATAGACGATGGCCTACCCCATACTAGAGCTTGAAGATATGACGAATCATTTTTTGTGGCACCAGTAAGAGCCGTTATGATTCTTAATAACAGCGGACTAAGACATGCAGCGGCATATATAGCACTGTCCTTTTGGGGTAAATGCTGAGGCTGCGGCAGGCAATGTGCTCAAAAATTCAACACCTAACAGCAGATGGCTATGCCCAACTTGGTGTGATGAGCGTTATTACTGATGGAAATAATATCGATCAACGCTGCCGCGTAACCGTTGGGATATCAAAGAGTCAAAGGAATTTTATATCAGATATGATAGAGGGATATCCAGAAAAGGAAATATGTACATTGTTGTGTGCGTCCTTGTCCTGAGAACAGTAGGGTAAATTGGTGGTAATGAGTGTAATCACAGACTGAGCTGACCTATGAACGCCGCAATGCATTATGGTATGACGGTGGTGAATTGTATCTGAGCGTGTCGCTCAGCAAGCATGATTCGTCAGCTCATGGCTGAAGCTGCCATCTTCCCTTTTGTAGGTAGCCTTTCCTTGGCAATGTAACGCCGCAAACCGTCTGTCAAGATCATGACGAAGCATGTGCTACCCTGTGGCCCTCCCTCTGGAGTTGGGAAACACACCACCTTGCAGTACCGTCGCTAACGGCGGGACAAATATTCACAGGTACGGCGCGGATCAATAGTGCTTAGGTGATAGGCTGCATGACGTTTGGTTCACTCTGTGAAAATCGAATGTTGAACCTTCTATTGAGCTTGATGTTTTTTGGTGCTGCAGTAACAACGGAAGTGTGCACGCCGCAACCAAGTCAATGCTCAGAATAACAGAATAATATACTGTGCCAGACTTCCCGTAGCATCCCCTGCAGCGTGATATATGCCCATGTAATGCAGTAAGGGTCAGGCTCGACTTGGAACTGGATCATTCGTCTGCCGGCGCAATGCTGTTTTGTGATGGACAGGTTCAAGTGAGTTAACAGCCGCTACGTTTGATGCAGGAACTTCAAGCGCCGTAGTGTAGCGATGCATTGCAGTTTGCACAGCATACGGCGAACATATCTCAAATAGGAATATAGAGCACTAGAAAGGCATATGCTGCTGCTTAGCTACCCAATGTTTGATAGTCTGGTGACCATCAGAGCGGCACTGATAAGTTTCTGCTAAGTTAGCTTACATGAAGACCCTTGGCTCTCTTGTCGCCTCAAACCATCTTGTTGAAGTAGAGAGCCCGATGAGGTTGAATAATCGCAAACCTCGCAGAGAACATGAACAAGAACTGGTCCGTGGTCTCGGCTCTCATGGGACGGAACGACAAATGCACGGTCGTCAAACAGGGTTGACCGGTGCGGGCTACAACTCCATTAAGCCGTCGTTAGAGCGGACACCACCCCGCTGTTGACGGCCCATCGCGCGCTAGTGACTTATTATGTATCCTTAGCATTGAGGCTCGGACAAGGGCCAGTATGTATCTCCTGTGTTTTGGTATCATGGAACGCGTTGGAAACAACACTATTCCGTAAGCTTATACAAATATGCCTCCAATCCAAAATGCACTCGGACTTTGGCGGCGATCGAGTAGGGCCGACATGAGCCATGATCAAAGCGCGATACGAAGACCTATGAGGATTCAATAATCGTCAAACTGCCAGATTCGATATATCCAGAGATCGCATATGACCTAGCGTTGTGTATCTGCACGCACCTCTTTCAACTCCCATCCTTGCCAAGAAGTAATGCAACGCCGGGCCCAACTGAATCGAGACCGAAGCAGGCGCCTGCAGTACCATCCCTCCGAATCGCGACATACCATCACCAATGAAGGTCTTGACAACACCGACAAGGTAAGAAGGGCCGGTACTCTCCAGATGAACAATAGCAGTCAGACCATCAGGCAAAAGGCCTCATAATAAGGTTTCAGGCTGCTTTAATGGTCCAACCACAAGGTGTGGAAGCTAATGAGTACCGTGCAGTCACTGCAGTGTTATCGAAAGCGCCAGGGGCTGGATGCAAGGAGCCGTTAACAATGTGCTGGTTCGTTCAAGAACAGATAATATCCAAAAGAACATGGAGGTCGTCAATGAGATCCTTCCCCTGCCTCAGCCCCCCTGTCAAACTGGCCAGTGAACCCCTGACCGTGTTCCATTGCCCAGCGTCTTCCCCAACTCTCAAGGGATGGGCCCGCTCGGTGCTCCGCTCATCGTCCGAGCCGGGCCGGTGTTGAGCCATCTTGGTAATTTTAAGGGTGGTACGGAGTATTTAGAGTCGGAACCACAAAATCCCCTCGGGTTTGTTGCAGCTGAAAATCCCTATTGTGCCATAAGGCGATTTGTTTTTCTTTTCTTGGGTGCAAAACTGTCCAATCGACGAAAGCCTGACCTCGAGGGTCTTCATCACGAACAGGGCCATGTTCAATTGCTGACAACAAGTGACTCCATGATTGAAGAGGCATGCTAGATTCGATTGCCACTCCTGGCGGTCTTTGCAAGAGTAGCCTGATAATCGTAGGTGACTTGAAAGTATGTATTTGCTGCCAGTCGTCAGTCGCAGAAGTATTAGCCCCGGCTGCTCTCAGCCGGAGAATGCAAAACTGACCCAAGAACTTCGTCTCTTTGAGATTTGCCTATTAATAAGACCCCTGCTTTTTTAATGGCGTTCTGAGACATCAGAAATGCAACTTCCTCCAGATAAAGTCAGGGCTCTTGAGGTTTTTAGTCCATTCGTCATAGCCACTCCAAGGCTGGACTAGTTTCTGCCATTACACCAGATCCTTATCGTCGTTAGAATTGGCCCTGGTAGGCTCGGTCCAGATCGTTTTCCATGTCTTGTATGTTGGTTGCGTGTCAATCCTCGCAGGTGTTGGCGGTGGTTAAAATCGCTAGCTCACCGGCATGATCAAGTGATATTGGGCGTGACTGCCGCTACGGTTCCCAAAGAGATTGGGGTGTGAGCTCATGCGGGCTGGTGATTTAGTGGCCCAGTTGGGATCTGGCAGAAGCTGGACTGTATTGGGCTTTGGGGTGGTATCGTGATGGTGCCTGATGTTCGAGATCTCGAAGTCGAACCTGGGGAACAATTTCGTCAACGCAAGAGGAAGATGGATGATTAGTGGATGCCGTTTTCCGCGACGGGGCCGGGGAAGGTGCAGCTCAGTTAGCTGCGTAGTGGATAGGTAGGTCAGGAACGAAGAGAGTGGGAGGTAGGAAGTGAGCCCAGGCAGGACCTGGAGGTTACTCATCAATCTGAAGGCAGGGAGGTGCGAAGCATGATGGCTTGGAGCTGACAGCAGACAGCTATGAAAACCAACTTCTCTTATCAGTGGTATCATACTTGGAAATAGACTCCAGCAATATTGATTTAGCGTCAATGATCTTCTATCTTCCTCGTCTGTCCTTTTGGACTGCATCGTCTGTACTAGTTAGGGTGAGAGGAGGGAACGACGACCGCAAACATGGAGTAACGACCAGTGGGGGCCGGATGCCAGTCTTGTGCAGCTGCATGCAGAACTAAAACCCCAAGGGTTAATAGAGCATGTTGGTATCCGTACAATAGCTACAACGATCGTGGCGAGTCAATGACCAATTAATTGAACAACGGACGCTTTACAAAAATGGAATCGTTTTGTCTATTTGTGAGTTCCTAGGCGTTTGGTGAAGGCCACAAAAATCCACACCGATACACTCAACAGTCGACACTCTCATTTGGAATGCATGTGATTCACCAGCATGAATCAAACGATGGACCCTTTCCTTTACATGCCCCAAGCCTGGAGTTTGGGAATTAAAAAAAGGGGCAAGTGCGAATTACCGACTCTGATCGACACAGCGAATTGGCTAGTTCGTCTCTGTGCATATTGAGAGCGCTCTAAGTGAAGTCTATCTCCGTTCATGCTGTTGATCTTGGCAACCACATGTCATTCAATAGCTGTGCTACGTAGTACGTCGCACAATTATGCACAACTATCCAAATCTATAACATCGTAATAGATGGAACCAAAACAATAGACCAGTCAGGGGCGTCGGGGTTCAATATCGAACGCTTTGGACTGAGACTCCAATCAGCACGCGAGCACAAGCCGTTTTTGTAGAACATCATCAGCCAGCCATGTGCGGATATAAACAAGAATATCGAGGAAAATCATCTCAACTTGGGAATAGCATGTTTGAAGAGCGAGGGCCCTGAATCGGATTGGCTTTGGGTCCTGCAGGCCGTGACGCAGACGGCGACGGCGGCGTTTAGGGCGGCGTAGAAAGACCGCCAGCGGTATTTTTTACAATGTGGCATGGACAACTTCCGTTGAACCTCTGAAACGAGGCTTTTTCGTAAGTCAAGTTCCAATTTGTTGGATACCGGAACAGAATGCAAGACATGGCTAATAAGCCAGGATATCCCAAGCTATCTTTAAGGTACAGAGTACACCAAAGACAAAAAGCAAAGAGGGAGGAAGAAAACCTGCACTCACAGACGCGGATCTTATCGGGGTTGGGACCGGGGGGAACAAACCGATGCCCCAGCAAAATGGATCCAGCCAAAAGACACGACAAGGCCTAGCCAAGCCACCGAACCACCCCAACGTGAGCGAATCTGATGAGTTGAGCAATCGCAGACACATGAAAGTGAAAGATGGTAAACTACCATTGGTTCGATGCATTGATTGCTCATCCCTTCGTCCATTGGTTGATTTTATCTTATCTTCTCAAGCCATTTAGGTTCAATCCTAAACTGGAGCATCCGGAGACTGGAGTTATGGCGATGATCAGTCATTGATTGTGTCTGTAAAGCAGACATGACAGCCAAGTGATGTGCGCGAAGAATTGCCTGGAAACTCCTACAAAATCATGGATCTTTCCAAGACTTCGACAGCTCGACTGGTGCATCATGTCCCAGTCTGACAAGGTAAGGTACCATACGGAGTACATAAACTTAAGTTCCCGTCTCCAGCGAAACGCTGCCCCACTGGCGGTGATAATACATGCACGAGTACAGTCTAAGGGCAGTGTGTGTACAGTACATCTGGCCATCATCTAGGATTGCCTCGGGTTTGAACAACACCTGCAGTGTTCTCCAAAGGTACAATTCTACAGTACGAGTCAAATACCAAAGATATCGACAGATCAGGTATCTCGTGGTGTCCACTTCTTCATATCACCGCCTCCCGCACTTGGACCCGCTATCGATTCGCTTACCGGGCTGTTTGCTTGAGTTCCCTGAGTGTCTTCATTGCGTCAGCTAGCGATAGTTCACTACATTCAACATGGATCTATATCTCTCGATCTGGCGTGTAGATGCTTGAAAGATGTAACAAGTATCACCACTATCATTGACCATGAGGCATCTCCGAAGTAATGGCTGTGCATGAAGCATGCTGTACCCATCGAGTCACAATGCGCCAGGAATTTGCTTGGACAACCCGGTTTGTTTTACCCAATGTCAATCTCCCTACGGTGTCACTCAGCTGCAGTGCACTGAAAATCGTCAAGCCCAAAGCTGTCCCAGCCAGCCCAAGCGTTGCCAAGACATCTGGTGCAAGGCCAGGAAATGCTCAGTGCTCTGCTCGCTTGAGCAATTCCCTGTCGGTCGAGCATGACCAGCACCTCTCTTAGGACTAGTGGTGGTTTGTTGTTGATGATGAGAAATTGGATCGAATGATGAGCCGAGTCAAGATACGTTTCATGATAACCTCATCTATACTTTTGGCGAGAGATCAACACGCCAGCGGCAGCTGCACCGGCAGCGGCGAAGACGACGACAGCAACAAATGATGTGTGCCAGCGGGCGAGGAACGGAGCGGGTGAACGAACGAGCAGGGGCCAAATCCTTGAACGCGGCCGGTCCACTCCGCAGCGCAGCAGAAACAGACATCGCCGTCACATAAAGAGTGAGAATGGCGGCGGCCCGGGGGGTGATTGTAGCATCGCCCACCCCTTGATGTCGGCCACGGTTTGGCTTGGCTTGGCTTGTCGAGCAGAGAGGGACGGTGATGTGAAGACGGTAGGTACTCTGTAGATACCTGATGATAGACGGTGGTACCTTACAGCGTTAGGCTGCACACGAAGAACGTCAATATCAACGTCAGCTACCTGCGTGGTTTATGATATGAACTTGTTGTGCTGGCAATCAATCCTCGTTTTTGCTGGGGACAACGAAACCTTGGCCGGGTCGAGCGAAAACGGACAAAACCTATGAGTTGTATTTTGGTGACGCTGGACGGTGACCGTATCGACTGGAGATTTGAGCGAGGTGGAGTGGATAAGGCAGGGTCGAGAGAGGGGTCTATCTGCAGTGCTAGGGGTGGTGGGTGTAGCAGATGGTATCTCTTAGTCCAGGATTGATCTGAAGATGGTGAGGTACAGAGCAGTGAGGGAGAGAAAGAGAGCAGGCATGGCGCCATGGGTCGAGGCACAGACCACGCATCTCGCACGGTTAGAGACTTACCACATTGGTACCGCTATCTGGTTGAGGTCGGCTGTTGCAGCCACTCGTTGTTCTTTCTCATGGTCGCCACTATGAACCACACACCATTCAGAGTTACAGCGAGAGATGGCTTGGCATTGCACTGGTAAAGCCACGGGCACTGTGCCTTCCCACTTACAGTCCACCCATGCCCACCTCCATCATCACTAAATGGATCCAACACCAACTAAAAAATATCCACCCCCCCAAAAACACAAGGCCTTCTCTCTCTCACATTACACTGATCCACTTGCTCTACTCTTTTGTCCAGGCTATTTGACCATCTCGGCTTCTTCTTCTTACCAAAACTACTGTTCCTCATATTATCTGCCCGATACTTCAATCCCAGCCTCGATCCTCGCTGCCCTCATACGCGACAATGGTGCTATAGATCGGTTTTCGTCACATCCCGTTGTGACTTCAACAACTCAAGGCCCGCCTTTGCGAGCCCAGTACCCTCCCCTTCAGCATGTCGGAGCGACCACGACCGCTTCACCTATCTCGCCCATCATGGATCCCTCACAATACTTCCAGCACCATCACCGCCACTCTCAACACCACTATCACCACAAGTCGCTATCGCAGCAACAGTCGTCCGCCTCCCTCTCGTCGACGAACCGCGGAACCCCGCCGTTGCATACTCATCTCCCCTCCTCTTCCTCTATGCCGTTGAGGACGGCCAACAGTACCCCGATGTCCTCTCCAGGACTATTCAGCCCTTCGGCTTCTCGACAAAATCTCGTCACCTCCGTGTCCGAAAACAATACCCCTCCTAATTACGCACAGAGCCCTCTTTTGCACCCTTTGCAGTTGCACAAAGTTCGAGAGTAAGCACCCTAAACTCTCCCGAGAATATTGTCCGCATATTCTTTGGAGTTTTCCTTGTCCCGCTTCCAACCGGCTTTGCTCGCATATGGCGGGGAACTGGCCGGGGAGCCTGGCAAGCACCGATCGTTTCACTTATCAGACACTAACTCAATTGTCAATCACAGGACACACAAGGCCCTCATCGACTCAGATACTGCTACCGGTCGGAAGCTCATCAACCAATATGAAGTGATCGAAGAGATTGGCCGTGGAATGCACGGCAAAGTCAAGCTAGCCCGCAACCTCGAGACGGGCGAAAATGTGGCTATCAAGATCATTCCACGTTTTTCTAAAAAGCGACGCCTCGGAAAGGTTACAGCCAAGTCCCCCCAGGACAAGACGAAAAAGGAAATCGCCATATTGAAGAAGATACGTCATCCTAATGTGGTTGCACTCCTCGAAGTCATCGACGACCCTGAACTCAAGAAGATTTACATGGTCCTTGAACACGTGGAACTCGGCGAAGTTGTTTGGCGCAAGAAGGGCCTTCCTCATATTTGTCTCGCCGAACGACGTCGCATAGAACGCGAGATGCGAGGCGAACTTCCAACCCCTGAAGAGGATCGCTACGAGCAGCTACTCGAGCATCGCCAGGCCATCAAGCAAATGAAGCGAGCCAGGATGGCTCAAAACTATCCAGGCCAGATGAACTGGAGTTTCGAAAATGGAGGAGCCGATGAACCTAGCAGCAGCCTCGGGAGTCAATCTCGTTTATCTTCCATGCAGGACTTTGCCATGAGTGATGGACCACCATCCAGACCTACGTCACGCCAAACGTTCCGAGACGAATCGAGAAGACAGTCACGTTCGCGATCTATCGTTTCCTCGACCCGTGCTGTGGAAGACCCTGACGAGTTCCTTCCCTCAGACGACGATATGGAAACCCCGAACGCCCTTCGATCTAATCCCACATCAAGTACTGCACTGGATGGTACTATGTACGGTACTATGTACGGTCCTTATGTTGACGAAGGCTTCCGTGGTCGTTCTCCCAGCATGGCTGATTCAATCATATCTCACATGTCATCTCTCGATTTCAACCCTCAGCAGCACGACCCTTTCTCAGACGACTTCTCTTACGTGCCGTGCTTCACCTTCGAGCAGGCACGATCTACCTTCAGGGATACAGTTTTAGGATTGGAGTATCTACATTATCAGGGAGTTGTCCATCGAGATATTAAGCCAGCAAACCTTTTATGGAGCAGGGACCATCGCGTGAAAATCTCCGATTTTGGTGTTTCCTACTTCGGGCGGCCTATCCGCGATGGCGAACCTGATGATACAGTATCCGAATCGGAAGCCAAAGATTTTGATGACGACCTTGAACTTGCCAAGACAGTCGGCACCCCAGCGTTCTTTGCTCCCGAGTTGTGCTATACCGATCTCGACACAGAACAGCCCAAGGTTTCCGAACAAATCGATGTTTGGTCTCTTGGTGTGACTCTCTACTGCCTGATATTCGCCAGGATACCTTTCCTCGCCGAGGATGAATTTCAGATGTTCCGAAAGATCGCCACGGAGGAAGTATATATTCCTAGGCGCCGCTTGATGCCCGTTCACCCCTCAACTTCGCCAGCCGCAACATCCCTCTATAAGCGTCAAAACATGCATCCCTACCGTGACGACAACGATCTGGCTTACGAAGAAGTCGACAACCTTCTCATCGACCTCTTGAGACAGATGCTTACCAAAAATCCGGAGAGACGCATTCGACTTCGGGACATCAAGCGCCACCCATGGGTTGTTCAAGATATCATGAACCCTATCGGATGGCTTGATGATACCGACCCCGCCCGTCCTTCTTCTGGTCGAAGAATCCAAGTTGATGAACGGGAAATGTCATCAGCTGTTGTACCTCTCACCTTCCTCGAACGTGCTCGTTCGGTGGTCAAGAAGGCTGTCGGTAAGGTAATGCACCCCCTGGTGGAACGAAGTGATAGCAAAACGCGACATCGTGCCAACAGTAGTGCCGCTAGTTCCGCCGGCGACAACATGAGTATGTACAATAATGGACCTCCGACTCCTCAACAACAATATCGGGACACACGCCGGAAGAGCCTTCGGCCTGACGATTACTTTGCGATCGCGATGCGGGATTCCGAACACCCTCTCTCGGTCAGTCAGGCGGTTAGTCCACAGCCCGAATCTGTCATCTACGATCCTTTGGCGACTGTCTTACCTGAAACTGGAACTTATCGAGGCCATGTGCATGCCCACAGCGAGAGCGAGTCGGCTCGTGAATCCGAGAAGACTGTATCGACAGCCTCATTTTGGCCATTTCATCGCCATGCACACAGTCACGGACATGTCAAGTCTACCCAACACTTCTTATCTCTAACCCCTACCGTGCCCATTTCGCAGACCACCCCTTCTACGCCTGGCTTCTATAATCAGTCTGATGGCCAAGATGACTCTGGAGCTGAGACCATCCGCAAGACTCGTGATATGGACGCAATCGATTCGATGGATGAAAGCTCTCGATCAAAGTCCGTTGACAGGGGACTCTTCTCCAGCTCCGACAAGCGCGCTGAACCGAAAGTTGGTGTGAACACCACGGTTGCCCCAGGTAGTGTTCAAGCGCCGTCTCGCCATGGACGAGGCCCTGTCAAGTCCGTTGACTTGGGCAGTACGTCGCACTACAGGCCGCTTGAAGCCTCTCTGCTCTCTTCATCACTTGCTGCCGCGGTCGTGCAACACTCCAACAACCAAGACTTGAGCAAATTTGGGCAGGCACACAGCACCAAAGCCAGGCCTCGATCTCTTCAGCGCATGGATAGTGCCCCTATTCCAAGAGTAACCCCCCCGCGACATTCAGAAGAGCTTTGCATGAAGCGAGCTGAGCGGCCACAAGCTGAGCATATCAGCTTTTCTTGCCCGCCCTCACCTATTCAGGAGGAATGGACTCGGGATGAATTTCTTCCTCGTGCAGACACCATGCCCACTACCAAGTCGTCAAGCGTCGATTCCATGGAAGCCCTGGCCACACCTTCAACCAGCCCGAGTGAAGTTACCAGCCCTATCTCAGCTCTCCCTTCCACGGCTAGCACCTCTGAGCGGATGTTGGCATTCCAATCTGATCCCTCTCTGCCAGCTCTACTCAGTGGCGCCAGCTCCGTCTCGGCTGATATGGAAGCCGAGCTTCTATGTAAACCAGGCATCGTCAGCGCACATCCTCAATTGCTCGAGACCACCGACAGTCTGACGCCACCGGCGTTTGACAAGGAGCCCGATAGCTACCCTATTAATCATTATTATGACAACCATCCTTCCATAGATGGTGGGTCTCTTGCTGTACATTTGGAAGGTGGTGCTCGAGACTCCATCACAAGTACTCCTGTTGCGCGACCTGTTGAAGATGACTTCGACGATGATGGTAGTGATGATGATGGAATACTGCTCATGGCGTCATCAAAGAAAAAGCCAGTGCAAACCACATCACGGCCTCGAGTCTCAGGCCCTCGAAGACGCGATACCAATATTAGCATTGCAAGTACTGAGACTGCGAAGAAGGTGCCGACGTCTGCATACGGTGACGAGGGGACGTCACCCTATGAATCATGATACCCCTCTCCCCTCTCTCCTCTCCCCTTTTCGTGGCAAGATCTATCAAGTTATTTTATTTCTCTTATCATATATTTGTCGGATGCTAGACAAGCACTGAGAGCCTTTCTGTTATGGGTTGAGTTGCATCTTCAGCTGTCGACTGGGTTTTCAAGCATCAGGTCCTCGTAACATGTACGAGGCCTGGCATCCTATTAGGTGTTTTCTTTTCTTGTTATTAGACCGTTGCTCAAATCCCAAAGAGGGATTCTCACTGCATTGCAATTTGCGGCATATCATGGGCGGTTCAGTTGCTATAAAATTTTAAGCACTTTTGTTTTGGGAAGGCAGTTGTTTTTGGGAGGCATGCGAGATGATGGATGTACGGATGAGGCAATGAGCATAATGATGGGTTATGAGATGGAATGAATGAAGGAGAAGAGTGCAGTATGAAGATTTAAGGCAGAGGGAATAGTATGTTGCCGTGTCACCGGAAGTCAGTCCCATGCTCACGGACGCATTGCCTATATATCGGATCAGGACAAAGAATCAATTTTTGCATTCTTCAGACCGTTTACAGTGGCACTGGAGTAGCCTGTTCTGGGGATTTGAGGAGGAGTTGGTGCATTTGCATACCATAGATATAGGAAGGAAATATGTAGTATGTGTTGGATACTATTCAATGTATCGAAGATAAGTGTCAAATGCTGCGCCTGAGACATCGATAATTATCTGTCTGGAAATAACTACACTTGATATTCACTGTCGTGATCGAGTCTTGAATAAAGTCAGTCTCCAAATATGAGAAGCTAATATACATGTCCATCGTCCAAATACGCCTTAATGACCATAATGTCAACGGCATTTGATTATATCAAGCTGCAGATTCTGGCGTCACAGCTTGTTTGCCCATATGAGCGATAAGTGCTGAAGCTACTAACCCTACAAGACATACAAGCAAGATTCCAGCGGCGTTGACGACGGTCCTCATGGCGGATACTGGGGGTTTCTTGGCAACGATGTTGTCTAGGATCTCGTCGAATCGTTTCGCCATCTGTTCCCTTCCAAATAAATCCTTGACTCTCGTAGCACCCTTCTCCCCCATGGCCTGCACCTCAGAACCTCTCAATTTCAACGCGCTGCGCACGACCTTGGCCCAGGCGTCCACATCCTCGGGCGATCGCAACCACCCAGTCTCCCCATCGACGATAGTCTCAACGGGACCACCCGAATCTGCAGCCAGAACTGGTGTGCGGGTGAGCATGGCTTCGAGGGGAACGATGCCAAAATGTTCGTTGGCGGGTGTGTACAGGAGAATGCGCGCGGAACGAAGAAGCACATCCTTGAGAGTATTGGGAATCGAAAGGAGGAAGAGAACTGGGACGGTAACGGGCACAGTCTGGGCGGTTATGAGGGTCTTGATGGTGAGGTGCTCCAGAGAGTGGGAGGAAGCTAGTGCCTCAAGTTCAGAGTGGTACTGGACATTTTCGGAGACGCGGGGATCGTAGCCACCTGGCATTGTCAGTTAGCACATCGCTTTGTTGTGTAGAATAGTTGGGAGCTTTATATACCTGCTAGGATGAGTCGGCAACCTTTGCGCTCAGCCTCAGGGATCGCGGCGAAGGCCTCGATCGCAAGACCGATGTTCTTCTTCCTTTCGAAGCGATTGATGCTCAGGATAACCTTTTCTCCCTTGAACGAAACATCTCCATCATCGCTAACATCCTCGATCTTCTTAGACTCAGTGTCCACACAAGGGTACACCACCTTTGTTTCCGTACGCTTCTTGAGGTTTGGCCACGTCTTGTCAACAACACCCTTTGTAAAGCCGGAGTTAACAGCCACGGCGCTCGCGAATCCCATGGTCCATTCTTCCAGCCAGTCGAATGGGCGTCGGTAGAGGCGCTTGAGGGCGGACTCGCGGCCTTGCGCCAGGAGCAGGTCGGGGAAATGGCAGTAGAAGAGGATTGGGGAGGCGGGGGCGATGTAGCGCAGCAGAGGGAGGCCGGCGGATAGCTGGTCGACGATGAAGGCGCGGGGTTGTAAGGCGTGCAGTTCCCCGGTGAGAGCTATGTGGATGAGGAGGTGGACGTGACGAAGAATGGCGCAGAGGATGGTGAGGCGGGAGAGGATGGACATGGGAATGAGCCAGTGGCCACGAACGCGGACATCAAGAGTGCCTGGTAGTGTTAGCTTGTCTGATTCTGAATCTTAGAAGAGACCGGGTTCGTATATACCATTGCGACATTCATCGAAGCAATGGCTCGGATCGCAATGGTTCGTAAATATCACCACGCGATGTCCACGCTCCTGAAGGCCAACAGCAGCATCAACAACGAGACGCTCAGCACCACCGATGCCGAGATCAGGATGAAAGAAGACTATAGAGCCTTTATCTTTGGCGTCTCTAGCCATGGTTTGCGCACTGTTGGCTCTTCCCTTTTTTGGGGGGGTAGGTTGATTTTGTTCGAGAGTGACGAAGTTCGGTTGGTGGGGGTTTGCGATAGTTGATAGTTGGAGGAATTTAGGAACCTAAATGAAAGCCGGAGCTAGCGTGGGGCATGTGAAGAGACGCAGTTTACAGTGATTGGTCGGATTTAATTGAGGTACGTGTCTGTCATGGCAAGTGGGGCTGCCATCATGAAAGAAAGGTACGTATCTTTTTACCCCAGAGTCTCTAATTGTGAGGTATAAGGTGTTGTTCACATGCAAAGACTCCAACAATAACTTAAACAACAGTGAAATCACATGAATACGAATAACGAGGGTGTACAGACTTGATCCATATCAACATCAATACCAAGTAATATAGCATTATGTTACCATCTCATATGATGTTCATAAGCCCAAATATGTACAATTCCCACGTTCATGCTCTACCCCAACTCCCTCCTCTCCACAAGCCGAGGTGTCTTCCTTAGCCGGCCATCATCTCCACGCCTCTTATACCCACGCTCACTCCCTCTCACAGCATTTCTCTCATTCCTCATCAACCTCTAAAATGTCTTCACTTTTCACACTCCCCATTGCGCAATGCGGTGCTCACCAGGGCGGCACGCTTACATGCACTGAGCCTTCACCTAGAGTCTACCTTCTCACGCTCACGTCTCCCCCCGACAACCGTCTTACAACGCCTGTTCTCAAGGCATTCCTCAACGCCCTAGATATCATCGAGTTCGGTTATCCTCACGGTGTTGTGGCGACTACTTCAGGGATTCAAAAGTTTTACAGCAATGGCCTCGATCTTGAACATGCAGTTGCCACGGAAGGCTTCTGGCCTTTGCTGTACGATGTCTGGAACCGATTTTTGACGTATGCTTTTACAACTACCCTACATCATGACAACTTATACTGACCGAATCAGATACCCAATGCCTACAGTGGCCCTCATGAACGGCCATGCATTCGCAGGTGGTCTTATGCTTGCCACATCCCAAGACTACCGCCTGGCTCCCTCCCCACGAGGCTTCCTCTGCCTCAACGAGCTCGTCTTTGGCGCGCCCCTAAAGCCCGCCATGTCAGCGCTCTTCCGCGTCAAGTACTCCCACGCCACCTACCGAAGCCTCGTCCTGGAAGCCAAGCGCTTCACAGGAGAGGATGCTGTTGCAGCTGGTATCGCCGACGATATTGCGCCCAAGGGTCTGGACGACCTTCTGCGCTTCATCAGGGAGAAGGAGCTCATTGACAAGAGTAAGTCCGGCGTTTACGGCGTATTAAAGATGGAGATGTACGCGGGCTTGATTGAGACTATGAAGGGTCCTGCCATGGAAGCTCATGAGGCCAGGTTTGAGGACGCGCAGAGTCGAGAGGGTGAGAGAAAGGAGTTTGGAAAGGTTTGGTATGAGCAGTGGTTGAAGGAGGCCGGGGCCAAGGCCAAGCTCTAGGTAATACTTTGTATACACATGTAGATAAATATGTACAAGCACGTTTTTTTTCTGGCTACGATGAAGAACACTACCACGACCCTTCTGCAAACAGGACAAGGCCGCCTACATATAGTATCCTAATGGCTTATCATGTCAGGTTGATGTGTTCATGCAGCAGTCTCCTCTCACCCATCATTTTTCGTCCTTCACTTTTCACCTGGCTAAGATCTGCCATCTTAGATCCAACTGCTACCACAACGTCTAAGATTTACGGACGATCGCCAACAGAATATTTACACAAAAACACCATAATGTAGAATTAAGTCCACTCCCCTTACACCCAGTGCGCCAAGCTGAAATTCGAGAAATCTTGATAAAGAATAGCACATCTGTTTTTATTGCTTCCACCACAAACGCCAAAACTCAATCCCAACACGACGCCATGCAATGTATTATGCCATCGTCCACAACTAAAATTCAATCGACACAATGCTCTGACCGATCAGGAAAGAATCGATCTGATCAATGACCACCGTGGCCCATATGCGGATGCTGTTGCTCAAACAAGCCCAGCACATCAGAGGGTATGTAGTCCAACCAAGGACCCATCATATCTGACTGCTGCAATCCCAGAGCAGCAATGTCAATATCCTGGCTATCGAACGTGATGCCATCCATGCTCCCCATTGTTGTTCCCCACGGCATTGCATATGGGAAACTGTTTTGACCAAAGTACATGCCGTTCGCTCCAGAGAGTGTCGTGGCTGGGGTCACTCCATTCTCTGCCATGGCTGTTGGTGGCGAAACACTGTATGCATCAAAGCCGACTGAAGGCTGGCTCGTGGATGTGAATCTTGGGCCAGTGTAAAAGTCGTTACTCTCACTATCTTCGTGTACCCCATCGAACTGGACCGTGGGTCGCGTCTGAGTACTTGTTGTTGAAAGATTTGAAGTTCGACGGGGCATAGATGGACGAGATGATTGCCGCATTGCCGAAGTAGTGTGTTGCGGATATGCTGGCGCGAGCATACTCGTCGAGTCTGGTAAACTTTGTCTGATAGGGTCAAAGATCATATTACCGGGCGGTGTGCTCGGAGTCCGTATCGATGGAGTAGGTTGAGGCCCTGTTTGGACTGTCGATTCCCGATTTTGGTACATGAGTGTTAAGCTCGAGTTTGGCGAGTTGGCTGTTCCTGCTAGAGTCCATGCAATAGGCGGCCCCGATAACCTCGGCGATGCCTTACTTTCGAACTGAGGGAATCGATTATTCAACGCCCCAGTGCTGCCTCTTCGGGGCACCTTCGTACTTTCGTATTCTTCCGCCGTGTATGTTTCGCAGTCCCATATTCCTTTGGCTCGTTGATCCAAAGCGGTAATGATATATGTAGCACCACCCCAATACATTTCAACTTGTTGCAGTGAGTTGAAACATTTTTGATAATTCTGATTCGCCGCGGAAGCCAATAGAGAGTGTCTTGACGACTTGGCTTCTCGAGACTTGTTCCCTCCTGTTGCATCCGGACGGTGCATGCCGGGAGAATTATCCCTTGACGGGGAACTTGATGCGTTGGCGCTTGACTCCATTACGAAAGCACAAGCTGCAATGTATATCGGTTGGCAAGTAAAGGGATTTCCAATAAAGCTTTTAGGGTCAATTAGGTCCGCAAAAGATAGGATGTCACAAATCGTTTTTGCACTGCTCATACTAAGTTCGCGACTGTCAGGTAGGAGTTGCAACTCGCTACGGAGTTCAGCGAAAGGGGTAAGGAGAGTTGGTTGGTGGAGGATGATGAAGAGTGCGTGAAACCAAAAGTGCAACAGGATAAACGTGTTGCCTTGACCTATCCCCAGGTAAGCCTTGAAGTTGCTCACGTTGAACTGTAGCCGCGAATCCCAGCTCTTGTAGAGCCTCGTCAGCTCGTGCTCCATCTCGCCGAGTTTGTCCCATGTGTCTTTAGTAAGATCCTGGGCATTGCGAACCTTGTTGAGGACGTCACAGACACGCCCATATAGGTGAATAATCTGAAGGAAAATGGGATATGGCGCTGGCCAATTCGTCGCTGGGTCGATAAAGGGCTCAGGGAATGAGAGCTCCAAGTCATCGTCACGGAATGTAACCGGACGACCTGTCCCCGATGAGATAATGCGGTCCAGGATGAAAACTGCCCAAAATGTGTCCATTCGTTCCTGAACGAGCTCTCTTTGCTCTTGGGGGTTAAGTTGACTCGATTCGCTTGGTTTTGCTTCCGAATTCCCTTCATCAACTGGTGGGCGACCCCAGTTTTGTGAATACAGAGCATCCTTCTCTCCGTGATACTGGACTCCAACTTCTTTTTGCAGACCCAAGTCAACAGCCATACGGATAGCGAGGCCAAGGTACATCCACAGAGCACTGTCTTGGCTCGCTCCGAATCCTTCATACGCCATTAAAAGACAAGCCTGTACGGCACCAACCGTTGGGCACGGAAATGTGTCCACGGTGGCTTGCCTGGCTCTTTGCGCAAACACTGCACCCCTTTCCATCCTTGGCATCTTGTCGCTTCCATTTGTAAGGGCTGGAGAGTCAGAGAACCTCGCAGCCAAAGCGCAAATGGAATCAACTAGTATAGCTTCGACTCTCTTCTCTTTCACCATGCGCAAAAACTTTGATTGTCGAAGGAACGGGTAACTGGAACCCATTTGCACGAAGAAAGTGTTAATAAGACTGATGATTAGAGGGTGAACCGGGGCTGGGTCGTTGGGGTCGTAAGTAGGGAGTTCTTCGCCAACCACGTCGATATCGACAGCTGAACTACTTCCTGGTGCTCCACTGTGAGCTGACATGGGCGAAGTCCCAACCATCGAGCCAGCGGCTGACCGCCGTCGGTCGCGTACAGAAACAACCATTTGCTTGAATCCGGGGACGATGGCTGTCGGCCCAAAGTAACGGAAGTAGGGGACGCGATTGCGTTCGGACCGGCGCACAGCAGTAGGAGATGGCGTGTTTTGCGCGGCTATGGAAGAGTAGCGATGGCCGTTGGGCGCTAGCGCATTGGAGGGTTTGCGTTCGTGAAGCTTCGAATCGATCATGTTCGTGAGCGACATTGTTGTCTCCTGTACTGCATCGGGAGTGAGCGCATCTGGTGTAACCTGGACTCGGACCTGAGTCTTCTCGATTTTAATGTCGTCATCGTGGTGGTTGTGATGTTCGCGCTCGGGTTGATCGTGACCAGACTTGTCCAAAAGTGTTGGTCTCTCAACATCCTCCCTCTTAATATCTTCGGGATATCCTAGGCATTCGTGGCCGTTCTTGGTGCAGGTAGAGCAAACAGGTCGTTCGCCAGCGCATCTCGTTTTGCGTTTTCGACAGGTCAAACACCTGAGCCGCAAAGGAGTTAGTATATGGCAATCGACTTGAAGAAATTCATGGGCCAAGGAGACAAAACAAGTTGAAGCGCACAAAGTCATGCGACCAGCCTGGTAACATATTGTAGGACGATGGAGAATACTCACGCAGCATTGATTCTGCGCCGCTTAGAAGGCGGTTGTCCTTGGTTATGTACAAAGCGAATCGGACGCGGTGGTGGTGGCGGAGGAACCGGATCCGATGTGTTTGTCTGGGTGCCCATGACTAGAACATGGTGATGCTTCTGTTAAGGTTGCGGAGGTGGGCGCGGGAGCGGGAGCGGACGCTGAAGGGGTCGAGAAGCTCGGCGCAAATGGAGTGACGGAGTATAGACAGCACCCGAGGGATGATGACGAGCGACAAGCTGATCGGCGGGGTTAGGCGTCCTTCGGGGCCTGTTGCAGACTGTGGCTTTGTTGGTGTTGGGCAATGCAACCTCGGGGTGTGAGATGGGGGGGATGCGAATGCGACAAGTGGTATTGTATTGATGAAGGGTTCGTCGGCTCTAGCAAAAAGGTTAAGATGGTGTTCTTTTTATATATTTGACGAAAGGCGCTAGAAGTTAAAGAAGGCGCATCAGCAGCTTAGGAGCATGCTCGGGATTGGTCGCGTATAAGGGATCCAAAAGATGAATAAGGGACGCAGCTTGTCCAGGGATTCGAGATTGGGCAATCAGAGAGCAGGTCAGGTGAAGATGAGCCGCAGGAGATTGTGGGTGGTAAGTGAAGAATGAATGAATGGGATTGTGTAGAGCAATTAGATATTATAAAAAGAACATGTCATTAATAAAATATGACAAGTTGTGGGTTGAAGCTGGAATCGGCCAAGAGGAAGGGAATGCTGAAGTAGACGATAAGGAGTCACCCTCGTCTGGGGGATGGGGATGAACGGGGATGGTGTTTAGGCAGGTGGGGTAAGTGCTCATGTGGAGAGAAAGAACTGCAGAGCTCAAATGACCAGAGACATACGCAACAACATAAGGTACCTACTACCTTGGGCTTTAAGTTAGGTTCCTTATATAAAACACACGGTTTGGAGATTTGAGAGATATGGAAGCAATATTGCCTCAACAAGCAAAGGCTACAAACTAACTCACTTGATATAACAACCAACAGTAACAAAACCGGGCACAATTTCACAAATATCGTCACATCAGTGGCAATATTTAGCCTTGGTCCCTCTCTCCTCTTTTCCCTCGCATTCATCACAATCACAGCCCTTTCCCACGAACTCGTCTCATCCAATCCTCCACCACCAACTCCTCACCCTCTTTCTTCCTTTCCCCTTTCTTAGTCGCTGCCCCCAACCTGACCTTAATAGACTACGTAACGGCCCGCCCTGCCATCTTTTAACGTAGAAGCTTCCCCCCCTTTTTTCAGGAGCAGACTATGTAGATCAAGTGATCAACCAAGCTGTAATACCCATGTTCTGCGATGCTTCGCTTAAGTTCTCAACAGTGGACGGGCACTTCGTCTTATACATGCAGAACCCTAAACTGCCCAGTATTACCAGCCAAGTGGGTTCTATAGGACTATGCACCTGTACCAACCTATGCAAATGCCCCTCTTTTGCATGATACAGACTTGCAACCACTAAGAGATATGACAACAACTTATATAGAAACATCGCCATCTGATTTTTTCATCTCGAATGATACCCCACGGCGCTAGACAGTTGTCAATCCCATGATCCGGTAGCCACCCCGAATATGCCGGATAATTAGCCAAGAACCAAGGAGTTGGACTGGCTTTCCAGAATGCGGGGACGCCATCTATAACGTTTGTCTTGGCTTACATCCAACGTTAACAGGTAGGCTCAGACCTCGAAGCAATGTACATGCACAACAATCCCTCTTCACGAGATCGTCAACCGACGTCTCAACAATATACCATGCCAGGCATGTGCTGTGCTGTATATGCAGATCATTATGCACCGTGCCGCATCATCAACGTATGAACGAATCCTTGTGGCCGATGAGGAGTATCAGTGGCGACTCAAGGTCCACTAAACAGACATCGCGATGGTTTTGTAGCAGTGACCTGTAGCATAATCTTAACACCATTTGTAGAGCCAATATCTCAAGAGTATTTCATTTTGATGTATCAGGTAGTATAACCCATAGCCTTCCTACAGACAGATAGGGGCTGAAAATTCAACTAGATATCCAACATCAAAACAAGTTCAGAATACCAAACCAACAATTCAACGCCAGGTAATAAATATTGAGTGCTCTGACCTCCCCAAAATGCATTTTTTTCACCTCGCTTCGCTTCTCCGTTCCTTTTCAACTCCAATAGTATTCAGTTGTGTGCAAGTGCTGAATGGGTATCGCCAATCCGCTGTCGTCGGTATCATTTGAATTCGTCCATCCTTCTCATTTCTCCTTTATCCAAAAACAATAGTCACACCCATATCTGCACTCACTCTTCGCCAGAGATCACCACCACTTCGGACACCCATCATCATTGCTTCCTCTTGCTGTTGTAGCATGTCCGCCTTGTCCGCACGTCGCCATACTTCTTGTACGATAGTCCATGCCCGATCAATGTTCGTCATGCCTTGACGACGATTGATAGCAATGAACGTCTGGCGTGCGAGGTCGCGATCAGAAAGTGTTGTAGCCTCACAAGCAGCGACAAACAGCGGCCAAAGGAGGGCACTCATTGGACCAGTATTGCTGACGGTCCCGACACAATGGGTCAAGCTGATGTGGGTATGGCGCTGTACAATTGGATGTCTGCGTGGGTAGCTGTAGATGGTGCGGTAAAGATAGACGAACGCAGAATGCCGGTAAGACAAAGCATTGCTTAGAATGCTTTGGAGGCGACTCCTTTCTGTCGACTGCTCAGGGCTCAATTCTTCGGGATTTTGATTCAGGATCGAATTCTCGGGCAGTACAGGGTGCCATTCCTCTAACGCCGCCTCAATGGCTGTTGCTGAGGTCTCAAATTCCGATCGAAGAACCGCAACCTTAGAAGCCTCCTCATTCGCGACAGCAACATCAAGTTGATCTTTCAGAGCTAGTAAATTAGACAGTCGGTGGATCACTGGCCATAGGGAGGTGGCCATTCCAAGAAGAGTATCGACACTGTTGAGGGGAGACGTAGCACCACCCGAATCCAAAGGAGGGAACGGTGCCAGGTAGTTGGTACCAGGGGCACTGGACAAAGGAGCTGTCCCAAACGAAAGAGCTGCGATCACATCATAAAAACGGAAAGCCTGTCGAATGTCAGTATATTGTTCATCAAGTTGTGCAAAACGGTCTCACCCGCTCCAAAAAGATGCCTGTCGGGTCGGTGGCGGTGCCGTTGTTGCTCATAATAGTCATGGCGCCTTTGAGATGACCGTCAACGATATTGGATCGGCCTTTCTGAACCAACTACAAGATTGTTAGCCATAGAACCAAGGCGTACACTGCACATGTCAAAACTCACCACCTCGTAGTAAACCAAAAGCATGATAGCAGCCAACAATTCGTTTCGGTTTGCTCCTGCTCCTTTCTGAATCAAGCGCGCTAGGCCTTGGATAGCCTTATTATGGAAATAGACGCTCTTTTCATCATTCTCAACTCCACGATATTCGAGGTGGGCGCTGGCCAAAGCGTAAACGGCGTTGGTGACAGGTTGGCTCTCGTGGCACAAGGGGAGAAGAAGTTGCTGGAAAGGGTTACCGCTCTCCTCACGGAACACGATCAGATGCGACAAGACATTGCAGAAATGATCGACAAGAGCGCGGCGGTTGGTACGACCAGAGAACTCTGAAAATACCGGAGAGCAGAACTCGAGTCGAGGCGATGGCACAGTAACAGGGGCAATCATAGCCAGGGAGGGGCTAGTGGTTGCATATGCGGGCGCATAGGTACTTGCATATGTCGTCGTGGGAATATTGATGTTAATGGACTCTCGGCGAACTATTTCCTCAACATCTTCCTCTCCATTCTCAATATGCTGAACATCATACTTGGGTTCGTCAAATTGAGGTAACTGGAAGTCAATAGACTCGAAGGGGGAAACAAGAGGCAAATCTGTCGAAGTCCAATCAGATGAAATCCCCATTTGTTTGCTGGCCGCCCGGTTGACCAGAGATGTGTTGAGTCGTGGTGGCTGAGTTGTGGTTGGAGATTCATCGAGAGAGTCTTCGCCAGATGATTTATCGTGGACGTCGTCATTCCATTCTGTCGTGATCTGAGAATCTAAACTATGCGTAGCTCTGTCCGATCCCGAGGAAGAATTGGTGTCAAATGGCGAGCAAGGAGCAATTGAATCGCGCTTGCGCCTTTGACGAGGTCGAACTGCTTCGTAGACACATTCCTGGCCACGTTCTAAGCATCGAGCGCATGCGGGTCGAATTTCATCACATTTCTTCTTCTATAGCAAAAGGATTAGTATTTTGCTAGCAACGCATATTATTTGAGCTGTGTTGTGTACCTTTTCTTTACTGTAGAGAGATGGTGTTAGTCGAGTTTCCTGCAACAAGGATGGTATGATTTGTACTCACCAATAGCTGCATCCTGTACGACAACAAGCCACGTCCAGGTTAGCCATGTGCGCTTTGAACTAGAGCATGGAGAACATTATGCGACAGAATGTTTCCAGAAGAAAGAGTAATTGACATACCTGCGCGTGAGCGCTTCTTTGGTACCTTGGGCGGTGCAAGTCTGGTATACAGCAACATTGTTGGAGATATGTGGTGGCGAATATAGATGATCAAAGGATCACAAAGTCAATCATGCGGTTTCCATCTACCAGAAACGATGCTGCATGAGCCTCGGGCGTATGACGATGAGGCGTTCCGATTTACTGCGGTGATGCTCCAATCCCAACACCAGTCAGTTGCTGTAGAATTGTTATGTTGAAGCAAAAGTTGTTGCCGATTAGGTGTGAGACAAAGTTGGTATTGAATAATTGATCTTCGTTGGTGTGGGGGAAGGAAGAGGGGAAATAATGTCCACCAGGAGCCGAGGATCTGGGGAAAGAAGATTTGCAAGCAGGAGATTGATAGTGGTAGTGCGGATACTCCGGTCGCAATACTGTCAGAATAAAAGTCACGATATGGTTGAATAAGAGACAGATTAAGGTCGAGGGCAGGTCTGGAGAGGGGGAGACGAAGGGGAAAAGAAGAAATGGAAGGGATCAAAATTGATGCCTCGTGCGTCCTGGGGGCGTCATGGTTTGGTCTGCGAGCAACAAGCAGCAAACATAAGGACCTTGCCAATCCTGTCACTACACACCATCGTGATCTTTGCGCATCCACGACCTTCATGGATCCCTGGCCCAGGCCGGGCCACTTTCCCGAGTATGGACAAAGTTGCCTTCTCTGCCTCTTGCTAGCTTGCGGGGTTACGGCCGCTGCAATTGACTCGACGATGGGCCTGGGCGCCCTGACGATTTCTTTGGGCTCTCTCACATGGTATCCTACTGGACGTCTAGGTCCGGACGAGATGAGTTTACAGGGGCATTTCTTAGGGTTTGCGGTGGACCAAGAAAGTCGGGGAACTGGGGCCAAACAGTTCCTACTGTGCTGAACCACTCAATTCACGTATACAAGACAGTGTGAATTACGGTCAACGGTAGCATCCCCGCTCATCCAAGCCCACAGGTGACTTTCCTTCACATGAAGAGGACCCTCAACGAACGCCACCCATCGCCCAGCTCGCAGAGTTCTAGAATCGTCACAATGAGGAGAAGCAAAAGAAACGACATCCATCACACCCTCATCAACTCAATTCCATGATAGCCTAACTCACGTCCCTGCAGCATCAAACAGGTTCCGTGGTTCCCAAAGGCGGCAAACACATGGCCCTGGCATTCTTTTCCCCGGTACGCTGGAAAATCCGGGGTAATGAGACTGCCATTCCAGCAGATTGAGCTTACATTGGAAGCCACTCGCCCGCTTTAGGTTCAGATGGTGATGGGTAACTCGTTTTAACAGGCGCGGCAAACACAAAACCTGGCTAATTGCCACGCCATTGAACCGTCCGATGCCAATCCCCCGCGTGCTTTGCCGGACGCCGCAACCCTTCCCGCGTCGCCCGTTTATCATTTTGCATCGGTCTGAGATCTTCGCTCCGTTAGACGATGGGATTGTCTCACAGAAGATCACAAGGGGTGACCAACACCCCCGCTTGCAGTCTGCCTGACGGAGAATCCTAGGTCGGATTTCGCTTTTTACCCTTTCGCTTGCGCAGGAACGGCAAAGTCGATGGCCTGCAAAATAAAGTTCATGGACCCTTAATTCCGCTCTTTGATCGGCAATGCTTTAGTCATTGTGCCAGTGACGAAGGCGATCCATACCTGCACGGGTACCCGTGCAAATAATACAGCACGGGTACCTGTATATTCATTATATTATTATATTATCTAGGCCTCCTATACCTAAAGAGAACTAGTAGGTAGACTTTTAGCTGAGGTTTAGCCAGTCTTTAAAATCCCTAAAAAAGACTATAATATTTTAATCTTTATAATACATAATATAAAGCTAGTTTAATTTCTTTTAAATTTTATATATATTTAGGTTTATTATATAATACTATAAAAAAAATTCTTATGGTTCTTAAGCTATTATTAATAACTATATACTTAAATTTATATTATATCTTTAAAGTATATTAATAAAATATATAAATATAAATATACTACATTATAACCTTTCTCTATACTAAATAATCTTACTTTTAATATAAAATAGATCTTTCTTTTAGATATATCAATATAAGTTACTAAAATAAATAAAATATATAATATTTCTATCTATTTATTTATTTATATATTATAAGGTTATAAAATAAGTTCTATAGATATAAAAATCCCTTAAAAAGTCTAACATAAGATACTACTTAACTGGAATTTTTATCTATTTTATTTAAGAAGTTATTAAGTCTTTAAGATATATTATATAATAATTACATAGGTACCTGTATTACATTATTTACACGGGTACCCGTGCAGGTATGGATCGCCAGTGACGAATATAGGAACACGGGATTCACTACGTACGTGGCTGTGGACCTCCTACGTAGTTGGAGAGTGTGCCTTTGCCCTTTTTTAAACCCAGAACCCCAAGCAAGAATTATGGTAGATGGAGGAAGACATTGGCGGCAGCGACCGATCGTGAAGCAAAAATCCTCAACCACGAGACCAATATAGCTTTGGTCTAGAAAGTGGCGCTTGGTGAAGCACCAGCATGCAGCTAACGTTGCAGGAACCTGGAGAGGCCTAACGATTCTTGGCAACGGAATGGCATGGACTCCTCACTCCCTTGTCCGGAAGCTAAGCTGTCGAGCATCCATGCGATATTTGAGAGGTCCAACTTCATGACTTCTTTGCAGCCCAAGCAGGAGTTAGGGGTTCCCAAAGCAAGGAGTATAACATCCAACATGATATCATCAACGCTACGAGCCCGATATCATTCAAAGCCGCCTTTTGGAAAGGCTGGAAATTTCATTTAAACTTATGTCTTTGCACCCGTACCTTCTTGTTCTCCGTCAGGGGAAAAAAGCGAGCTCTGGAGTCTTGGTCCCTCTTGGAAGGTCTAGCTCTGAACAAGCATTATTGACAAGTGGGTACGGGTGGACACTTAGGCGATCTGGGCTGATCATTGATAATACTGCTCTTGGGTTACCATTCAAGCATGCGACTTGACACTGCGACCTTATGGATGGGTGGTATGACAGCCCTTTTCTGGCTATATTCGGAACATAATAAATCTGGAGAACAGTTCGTGCTGCCCACACACCGACGACGATGACTCTCTTCTGCCCATTGCATTTGCATCTATACTCTCACAGCTATGGAGTTGCGGCTAACAACGCTCATTCATCGCGAAGCCGAGGCTCGCAACATATCCGAGACCCTTGGGTCAGTATTGGCTCAAGTTAGATCGTCTCCACTTACCACTCAACTCCAAAGTCCCAAGCCTGTCCCAACGAGGGGTTGATCTATTTTAGGACAAAGGGCCGTTACACGATGATTGTTGACAACCTTTTTCCCCAAGCTACTCTATGCCGAGGCCATAAAATCTTAAACAGAGATTCCACATGGCCAACGAGCTAAACTCATAGCACGAAACTAATATTGAAAGATGTTATGTCATTTGGGAGATCGTGAGGGCTACAAGAGCTTGACCGCTACTGTACTCAACCAGCGAAGTGTCTTTACAACAAGGGAAAGTTTTTAACATGGACGAACCGCGTCACTTGCCGAAGGGTTGCAACGGCTCGACATTCCTTAGCCTGAGACTAGTTACTCGTTTATGCTATTCATTTCGCTCGAAATCGAAGCAGAGCAGTCTGGGCAGTCTTCAATTCCATCAATAACCAGGCCGAACCAGCTTCCTTTATCTGTTCAAGTGGCCCTGCAGCATACCTCCATCCAAGAAGTTCTCGGCCCCCAAATTCCCAGCCCTTGAAGAAAATGTGGCTTTCTTGTCGATTCTCGACAGGGTTCCCTCTCCAGGACGACGCCTAATTCGTGGCCTCGTCGACTTGTCAGACGAACGAGACCGTTGAATGGCTGCCACGGTAGCAACACCAATGCACTTGACGCACCATCAGGTCCAAATGATGCACTCTCCGCCCACAGTCGGTCACTAGAGGTTGTGAATTTTACCATCGGCCAATGGCGCCATGAGGGACACAGCATCCCGTACTTGAAGAGGATGGCATAGAAATAGAGCAGCACGGAGGCTTCGCTCTTGCCCTGCTGGGGCGGTGTTTCTGGCGAATCCTGAGAGATAAATTGCTGCATTTGCTGCATGAGCTGCAAGTCACATAAACATTACTGGTTAAGCTAATGGGTAATGAGGTGATGCTGCATATTCTTATCCTCTCCGATGGTTTCACCACCGATCGATCTTCTTGAGGCTCTTGGTCTGTGGCATGAATTCGTTTTCAGCTTGAGTTGGCCCCCGCGAGAGAAAGTCAGCCGCGTGTCATGCTCATATTGCTTATCCGTAGGCCGTCGGGCATCGAGTATCGTCATTCGCATTCTCACCGTTTTTACTCTTGGCCTCAGTCTCCACGCTGGCCCCATGATAATTACCTGAACAAGAGCTATTTCTTGCAACCTTACAAGTGCTGAGCATTTTGGCTAGCTGTCCAACCAGAGCGACCCGCTCCGGTGGTTTTGGCGGACTCTTTGCTCAGCCCTACAGACAGTGTCTGGCAGGATTGAAGCAATTGCTGCTCAGTCGTGGCGTAGCATCCTCCAACCCCGGTTCTAGACAAGCATCTAAGGCCTCCGTTGCTGACATTAGGGGTCTGTCTGTTTTCTCTGACTCCTTTTCCTTTCATCTTCTCTTCTCTATTCCTGATCATTTTGTTGTGAACCCGAATATTCGACTCAAACACCACGACGATCTTAGCTCGAACCGAATTGTGTCAGATTATATCCGTGCATTTGCGACAACCACCACCTGAATAAGCTGTATTTAACCGCATCGCAATTTGTACATGATCGGCGCCCCTCGCGATTTTGCGACAGTACCTCCCGATTCGCTTTCGCATTCCCCTCAGGTCCATGACCGCACAAGATGAGGCACTGGGGGTGTAGATTCTGCGTCGCCTCGCTAGTAGGAGCATTTTGGACCTTGGGTATTGGGGCAGCCGACTATAAAAGACACGATGGCGTCCATCGGATAGAGAAGGAGGCGCAAATCACAAAGGCCGCTGGTCTTGCTCGACGAGCCGAAGAACAATGCGCTACGAGCATGAAGTTATGCCCCGCGAGCCTTAATGGAGGATGCTGCCCTGAAAACTACGACTGTGCCAAAGAGAGCTGTCAAGCGACGACAAAGGGGCCTTCAACATGTGGCACGAAGATCGGTTGGCATGTTTGTGAGGCTGTATATGGAGGTTTGTATTTTACAACCGGAACTTTTCATGATACACGGCTCACAATAAGTAGGAGGCTGTTGCCCTGACGGGTACCTATGCGAAACTGCTGATGGCTGTGTGCCACCATCTGGATCGCCATACACATACGGTTGTCGGAGCAGTCAGTTTTTGTGTCCATCATCGCTAAGCTACGGCTGCTGTCCCAACGGAATGGCATGCGGTGTGAACCAGTGCTACTCGTCCGAACCTGTGACTGTTACGAGCACCATGGTCATAACAACAACAATAAGGGGGGAACGAACGACTTATAGGACAACGGCTATTACTGTCGAAACCCCGACGGTCCCTACAGCTCTTCCAACAGTCGACGCTGGCGAAAACAACGATCAAGCAGTTCTGAAATACTTCCCTTCGACAATTCCCAAAGTCAGCCCAACGATGTCGGCTGATGGGGACGATGGTAATAAGGGAGGTCTTTCAGCCGGTGCATTAGCTGGTATCGTTGCTGGCTCTGTAGCCTTTTTGATTATTGTGTTAGTGGCAGCATTCATAATCATTCGCCATTTGAATAAGGTTGTTGCTGCTGTTGGAACACCAAAGACATCCAATGGTTCCAACTCTCACTCTCGACCTACAAGAGAGTTCAAGACGGCGGACTCGGAAGTTGATGAACTGAGCGCCAATCCTTTGATGCATCCATCAATGATCCCGCCTCGGCCGACGAACCCCGGGCCAGACTCAGCGGCAACTTCACCATTCGGCATCGCAAGCCCTGATCGCAGCTCCAATGAGCCTACGCCTGGAGGAAATGGGTACCACGCAGTAGCTGGAAGTGCCAATACAAGCAGACACCCCAGCTTTGATGCAATGGGCAACAGGGACGACTACTTCAGTGCTGTGGCAGCAGGCGATCAGCAGCGGACGAGTCAGATTTCCAGGTTCACTGGATCAACAAGGAACCGATCCAGTACTGATTCGCATGGAACTTATACCCATGTCCGAAACTACAGCAATGCCTCTGAGGGATCTGATGGTACTCCGGGCGTAATGGCAGGAGCCCATTCTACGGCGGAACTCGAAGCAACGCCATATATACCAGAACTACCAAGCTCCCCATCCTCGGTTGTATTTCCACGGGACGAACGACGGCGATCTTCCGGCAGTGCTGCCAGTATACCAAACCGGCCCGCTATTAGTCAACGCCAGTCAAGTGGCACAAGAACACGGAGTGATTCTCAGGGTCAGAGTAACCTCAGCATTGTCAACGAAGAAATGCATGGTTTCTACGGGCCAAGTGAACACCTCGTGGGTCAAACGGACTCTCACCGGCCTGGTACACGGGGATCGAATAACCTCAATCGGCAGCAAGATGTGCCCAGGGAGCAACCACGGCCGGTGGCTGAGGAACCGTAACTACAGTTTCAATTTGTTTAGATTTTCGTTTTCATCTATTTCGGAGAACTGATACGGCTTGGTAAGGTGGGTGGAGTTCGGATATAGGAAATCCGACATAGTGTAGCAAGGCGTTTCTTCAGGTTGCTTTACCTCGGGCTTGGGATGGGCGGCTATACAGGTCCATTTGAGCATACGAGCATTAAGGGTACTTAGCGTTGTTTCGGTTGTGATTCGATCTTGGTCACACTTTTTTTTGAAGCTTGATAGTGGGAATTTGAAGTTGTGACAAATAAGCAATATATATCCCCGTTCATCCTTTAATTGCTCCAGGCGGTGACCCCTTCTTTCCCGAATACTTGACAGGGTGAGGCTCATGTAGGCAACGACCCAAGAGTTTGGTAAGACGTGGTAGGACAACAAGGACCAGGGGTTGCATGTTGTTATAACTGCATGAGTGGCGACCAGGATGTTAAGTGCCTACAGATTTCAGATAGACTACTGGTAACTCAGTTGGTCATTATAATTGCTTTTCCAGATAATGGGAATAGGACGAGCTACAGGTGAGTGTGTTCTGGTTCAAAGAACCCTTGCATAACCTGACACTTTTATCATCCTTCTTTCTTGTTTGCTTCATGACGCTTGAAAAGGAGCTTGAACCCCTAAATACATCCTCAATGTGACCCAAAATCACCCAAATCACCCAAAAGCCTCCATTCATAAATATAACTGGACTCCAAACAATGTCGTCCGGCACAACCACTCTTCATTTCCCACCATGTTCAAACTGCCTCGAATCGAGCCCGGAGTGTGTCTATTCTCAACTTCGAACTTTTTGCGTCATTCTTGTTTTGTTCAGATTTCTTGATACGGCCCAGTTGAATCGACCATGGTGAACCGTACGGCGAATCCCCCGTACCCAAATCGACCCATGTCGACACTATTGCGGTATCATATGACATCATGATATCATATGCTAAACGACACTCGTTGCAGTGGCCTCGAAATTCCGTCTCACCGGTGGAACATCTAGCGGCGATGCTTTTGGCACGACAGTGGATTAGGTTGTTCTGCCAAGAACATTGGCCCTTTCCGCGATGATGGTCCAAATTTGCATTTCTGTCAAAGTCTTCAACAATACCTCTTAACCAGAATGATTGTCTGGTATCATATAGGGGATTTCGTTCAATATTGACCTGACACTGAGAGAAGAGGATGAACCTGCTGTCAACGATCTTGGGAACGACCCTGTATCGGACGATTGCATCAAATGGCACGGGTTTATCATCCATGACTGCCTGGTATGGCTCGAGGAGGCGATCCAGATACGTGTTTTGTCGCAGGGTTCTGTTCTCAAGCTGGCTGTAAATGACGGCAAGGTGGACATGTCGTTGATGAAGCTGATAATTCCGATTTCCAAGGAATAGAGACGGTTCCATCCTATAAGGACATATGGGTTCGAAGTGCTTGGTGGGCGTGTCGTCTAAGAACACGTCGTGTAATTGGTTGCATTTTATACATAGCCAATGCTCGGGGAACTGACGAAGGTACTGGCTGATATACTTGCCAAACTCCTCCTTATTCCTAACCACCCATTTCTGCGGACGGGAACGACGAAATATGTTGTACAGATTCCGACAAGTATGTGATAGCATGATACCGTCGACGAATGAGCACTTGTTCGTTATCATGAGTTGCAAGCCCTTGGGTAGAGTGAGGAGCAGGGAGATTGGAGTTTCCCCTGTCTGGGGGGATCTTATGCGCAGCGGCAGGACCATAGTCCATTTGGTTGATATGACATCTTCCATGTTGTACTTTATAGAGAAGGTTTTGAAGTAAGTGAATAGTTAGATGGGTTGAGCTAGTGCTGATAACTTCTCGGGGCAGTTCAGGTGGGAAGAATGGTTGGAAGGATGAATAGGAAGGATGGAGAAAACATCGGGAGATGCTGGATCTCAGGCAATGTCCCCAAATGCGAATTCAGTTACCTCAAAAACCAAATATTCCAATGTTCGCTTACTTCACTGTAGCTTCATCACTTAAACTCTACTGCTAAATTCGATCTGCCGTTGAGACCACGTATGCAGTCTGTAGGTTTGACGAAAACCTACAATACAGTCGGTCCGTATAAGCCTCCCTCAAAATATTGTGAGAACCTTATGAGGATAATAGCTGGGCATGAGGTGTCAAAGGGGCTAAAGAAGGTTTCCAGTTGTTTTGTGTCCTTTGGTCATTTGACGAACCCTCTTATTCGTTTCATCGTTAACATTGAACGCAAAAGCTTCTGGTGTCATGACTCACTTTGTCTGAATTAACTTCTTTCTTCTATTATATATTAATGGCAGAGTTGATGTCCTTTCCTATCAACATATTTCCCTCAACTCTAATGAGACCAAGTAATATATGAACGTTTTGTCTGCCCTTCCTCCTTCTGGACTCAAGGTCTTCTTCCCACACCCAAGTCTACTCATTTAAGACTATTCGAAGACTTATGCTGAAACCTCTTGCTCATCAGGATGGATCGAATCAAGAATTCCATATTGCGGCTTTTGGCCCGTACCCGTCTCGTCTCAGCAAAACACCTCGAAAGCAACAAAACCCTGACTGCTTGCTTCTCAACCTTCCTCTGAAGATCCTCGATTTGATCATCCAGAAACTTCCAATGAGCGGCCAAATGTGCCTCTTACAAATATGCTGCAGTTTGTATAACTCACTCATACTCCCAGAGGACCGAGACTGGTTGCTCGCAGAACCTGAGTACTCGAAATACATTGCTCTGATCGCTCGGGACCATCCTGATACGTGGGTTACTATCGAGCCGCCTCACATCCGCTCTAAAGTATGGAGGGATCTTCCTAAGCTACCGAAAATCCCTCCATACTTTAGAGCGCCAGGATGGGACAAGAACGCCCTAGACGGGTTCCTGACTGGAGGCCTGATGGTTGAGCATAAACATGTTCAAATGAGCATCAAGTATAGCCAGCTTGAAAACAAAACTCGCCGGCAGAAAGAATATCTCAAAGTTCTTATGAAGCCTTACGAAATGAAATTTAACCCTTTGTTAAGTTTTCACCCAAGCAAAAGGGGTGCGAGCTTGGGTTAC
Source organism: Fusarium sp. VM40 (assembly GCA_954870535.1). Lineage (NCBI taxonomy): Eukaryota > Fungi > Ascomycota > Sordariomycetes > Hypocreales > Nectriaceae > Fusarium > Fusarium sp. VM40. Next base: position 770,346 of record CATPAH010000015.1, read on the forward strand.
TTCAAGTCCCACCCCAAGGTTGTCTCTGGAAGATATCTGCTCTACACCAAACGGAGTTTCGTTAGCAATTGTGGCCCTATATCGACGCTTCTGGACCTACAAGGAACTTTTGGGCCCTGTCTGCATCAATACAGGAACATGGAACGGTTCATTGCGTATCAGAGGAAAAAGGCATTCGGCGATGAAACGATGGGTCTACACGAAGAAGCAACTCTTCACCAAAACTACCACTGCATGACGGCGGGCTGGCAGCCTGAATGCAGCGAGCCGTTTTTTCTAAGCATCCGGCAAGCGATTTGCCAAGATGAATACCTGGGTAGACGGGTATTGTTACTGGTGTCGTACCGAGTACTCGATACGTATAACAGATTTTTGCATAATCTTGCGTGCATGGAGGGATTTGGGAGGCTGTAGCTAGCCTCATGACTCTGTTTGGCGGCAACACTTAACGCGCTTTGTATGATGCCCTGGAGAGTCGCGTGACCCTCTCATGATCCGTACTCTATATGGGGAGCTGCCGGTAACGAAAGGTTGGTAGATGGATCCGTTTGTCTTTTGCTTATGCTACCTAGGTAGTGGTTGTCCTGACATACCTAACTAGCATGTCGTTAAAGGAGTGGTTCACCAACATAAGCTATATTGAACATCATTTGACACAACCTCCTTCCTAGCAAGGCCAGGGAATAAAAGATTGACAGCCAAATACCCAAAAGCGAACATTCAAGATACAGACACAAAGCTCCATTTCGTATTCTTCCATTGAGGAATGCGGGAGTGTTGCAAGTGAAACAAATACATCTACTACACAGTAGACTCGACGGGCCGTTCCCTGGCATTAGATGTTACCCTAGACCGCTGACTAGTTGACAGCGTCTTCAGTACTGTAGTGAGAGGATCAGGGGAAACATGATTTCAAAACAGTCAGTTCCGAGTATCAAATAGTTGTGACCTAATGTGATAAAGTTGCAGATAGAAACAGAAACGACAGGGGGACTCATCGTTGCTGGGCATCTCAACAGTATAGACAGGCTAGACAGCACTAAGACGTAGCCCAAAATGGTCCAATTGGATGACATCACACGAGACATCCTACCCACTACAACATGGGGGAGCTATATAGCCTATGAGCTAGGTATTGCTTTTACAATGGAGAGAATACCAGCAAAAAGAGCTACAAGTCAATTAACCAAGACAAAGAAAACTGGAGATATTGTCGAGATTGTCGAGAATTAAATCGCTTAATATTTTGATCTCAACCTGAACCAATTTCCGTTTGCAGATCTTTGACTGTTGTCTCGTCATCGTGTGCGGCAACAGGGGGATCAACGGTTAAGGTCAAAGTGTCGTCGACCCAGCAACAAATGTAAACAAAGGCCGGGGCCAGTCCCAACCATATCGACCAACCATCCGCTGCCACACAAGCTGGGCGTCTACCGTCTGGGGAATAACCAATACCTTAATATCTGCACAATTCCAGGAAGATCCCTTGATCACTTCCTCTTTCTCGCTTCCACATCTCCTTTTTCTTTTTTATAATACCTCTGTATCGTGTGTGTGTCACTGCAAAACTCGCGGCACACTCACGAAAAGACCAACTGACCGCTTTCCTGCCGCCCTCAGATGCCCCGGCACAATAAGACCGAGGACCTCAATTTCGAGATTCACATTGACCCATCGTGCTTGAGCGACCCTATGGACGATAACGATAACAAGGTTCACGAGGAGCCACAGGCGGAAGTTGAAGTCAACCACAACCAAGAAAACGAATCTATCAAGGAACTTGATACCGATATTGATACACCAGACCATAACGACTCGACGGCCGAAGCCAAGGCAGAGCCTGGAGTCGAAGCTACAGAAGAAGACAAATCTACTATAACACCAGAAGAGACTGAGGAAGGGGAGCAGCCCAACCCAGAATCATCTGAGCTAGAGGCTCCATCAGAAGCCGAGGAATCCTCTATTGCAGAGCCTGAAGCTGAACTTAAAGAAGAAGCTGAAGCTGAAGGCGATACTTCAGAAGAGTCAATTGAGCATTCAGAGGCAGAGCAAGACGATATAGTCCAGCCTGCATCTGAAGCTGAAGTCGATACCACGTCTACAGAGCCCTTATTGGACGATACGGAAGATAACGACGAGGACCAACCTACCCCTGTCGAAGACGTCACTCCCACTGAGGACACTCCTACCGAAATTCCAATTGAGGACACCCCTTCCGCAGATATCTCCACCAAGGACATTCCCGTCGAAGATCTTCCCGCTGAGGACCCCAAAGAGGACGAGCCTATCGAAGACAAGGCTAGGTCTGCTGAAGCTGAGGTCGAAGACACGGCTGCCGATTTCAACCAAGAAAGAGAATTTTCCGAGTCCGAGTCAGACAACTCTGGGTCTCGTCGTGAGTCTTCTGCTTCCTCTGAATCGGATTACTCAGATCGTCGACATTCTGGTCGATCCGAAGCCATTCACAAGGCAGCTCGTGATATCGTCTCCCAGATTGATAACAACGAGAGACGAGAGTCTTTGAACAGCTACTCCGGAACAGACGACACCGGCTATATCTCTCACACCGAAACCATCAGTGCCCGTCAATCAGACGCCCACATGCCTCGTTCAAGGAGCGGTGTAGACGAGGCGGGTGAGAATAGCTCACACCACGAGCAAGAAGACGACGTTTTTAGTGACCGAAGTCCTCGAAGCTCAATGGGATCTGTCTCTGAGGGCGATCACCGAAAGGCGCAGGATGCCATGTCAATGGGACGCTCGCCTCGTGTCTCAGGTATCTCAGGTATTTCCGGTTTCTCTGAGTATGACAGAGAAGATGAAGACTTTATCCCCACTATTCGAGGTAACCCTCGACCTGTCTTCCGATCACCATCGTCCGTCAAGGCTATGCAAATGTCGTCGCCCCCAGGCTCAACAATCGGCTCTCCTCGGTCTCCCCGACGGGCACCTGTACCAAGTGCGTCCAGGCTTGGCTCTCCCCGCTTCTCTGAGCAATATTCTCCCAAGAGAACACCACCTCGATTTAAGAGATCTACCCCTCCTCTTGTCCTTCTTCACGTCACATTACTTCCTCTGCGTTGGCCTTGGGGTGATGTGCTCGAGAATGCGGACCCTGAGGATCTAAGCAAAGAGTGCAAGACCATTCGCGATGCTTGGCGACAACTTCAAGACCGCATGGGCGACACAACTGTCGAGCGTGGTATCCTACTGCCTCATCCCCAGAACGACTATGAGGTTCTTGAGGAGCGGCTGCTGGAGGCACTTGAACTTCCTGTTAGGCGACGTGCTCGTATCCTCGAGTGTGGTCATTACCTTGGCCCCTCAAACGAGATGACCATTGAGGACTCGGAGTCTGACAGTGAGGAAAATGAGTCTGAGGAAGAAGACTACGACCAGCGCCGATCAAGTCGTCGTTCTCAACCACAGCCCACACACTGGTGCAAAACATGTAAATCAGACATCACTTACGAGTCGCTTGGCCGTGGCAAGATCTTCCGCGTCAAGGTATATGCCAGTAACGGTCTAATCCGTGGTGGCGCCTGGGAGGCTTGCTGGAAGGAGATGGAGCGAGTTGATGTGGAGCTCGAGCCTCTTGTCGATGCGGTCTCGCAGCATGAGCTCGTCCAATTGGAAGCCGATCAGGAGAGGGAGCTGGCCATGAGGGAAGCTGAAGAGGAGGAAAGATATGACAGGTTGGAGGAGGAGCGTCGAGAGTTTGAGGAAAGGGAGCGAGGACGTCTATCCAGAAGAAGGGGAGAGTCTCGTAACCACGTCGACGATATTACAAATCTCGATGAGGGAGAATCACACCTGGAGGGGCACAGCACTCGTGATGTGTCCCATCTTGATGCATCTCACTACGACAAGTCACTCGCCGCAGAGTCTGTTCGTGATAAGTCAATGCACGAGCCTTCTCATCACGATGAATCTCTGCATGATACAACCAAAGATCACGACCAAAGACACGCTGCGGATGAGTCCGTTGCCAACACCACCAAGGATTCCATCAAAGAGTCCGCTAACGTTACCGCGGACCCCGTGGATGGCGAAGAGAGCCGATCCTTTGAGGAGCTTGAGAAGGATATCGATGATCATCTCCAGGAAGAGCGTGAAAGGAGTCTGGCTGAGGAAGCAAGATCTTCCCATGTTGAAGACGACTCAGATATCGAAGGTGCATCTTTTGCTCCTGAAGACGCAGAGCGCTTGAGGAGAGATGAGGATCGGCACCGGGAGATTTATGGTGATGACCCTGATGCTTCCGAAAAGCATCATGAACAATCTTATGCCGAGCGCAGCAACCCCTCTGCTCACGACCATGCTTCTGGCTACACACATACTCCTCAACCTCCCTCCCCCGAAGAACGTCTCAAGGCAATGAAGAGCGCCACCTTGCCAGAACTACTAGCCGAGTCAGTTCGTGTAGCACTGCAAGACAAGAAGAACATCTTGATTGGCTTGCTCAGCATTCTGATTCTACTGCTCGCTATCCGCGGAGGGCCTGCGCCTCAACAGGATCCCAGGACTTTCCAGGTTTTTGGTAATGCAGGAGTGCCTACTGTCACTGTTACACAAGGCATGACTACAGAAACACCTGAAGTGGCTGCTGCTTCTATGGGTGCTGTCGATGTGGTACCTAACAATGCTTACTCGGCTGCCCCTGATACTTCCATTGAGGATGATGTCGCTGAGGAGCCAGTCGTTGATAGCGACTCTATGTCTGATGTTGTTGGGTCTCAGATTCCCGAGCTACGTGGGAATGAGCTAGATATTTCCTGCTCAGAGCGCATTGTACGTGTCGTGGAGACAGTGACGGCTGTGGAGACTGCTACTGTCAAGGTGGTTGAGTACGCGACTGAGATTCCTTCCCAGGAGACTCAACCCGCGGAGGCGGTCGAGGAGAAACAGGCTGAGGAGAGTGTGGCGCCTGAGGCAGATGATCACACTGCGGACTCGGAAGCCCCCATCCAGGGGGAGGTACCCTTGGACGAGACATTGGTTGCCAAAGAAACTGTTCTTGCTTCTGAAGAGGCCAACGGTCTTGAAGTGATAGGATCCCAGGCAACTGAATCCCTTGATGAAGAGGCCCCCTATGACCTTGGACAGAAGGTCGACGGTGCGCAACTCAGCATCGAGGCCCCAGCTGAGTATGCCTCTGGATAGGTTGTGGAGAGCTCAGAGAAGGTTGATGAGCTTTAAAGAATTTGCAAGCGATGCCATGTTTTCATGCCTTGATGTAAGTTGTTACGAAGGATATACCTAGGACGCTTTCGTTTATTGATGAAAATGGGCGTGTTCATGTGGTTTTCAGTGCGATGAATAGTTTGAATGATACATGAAGGGTAAATAGATAATTAAGAACCTATTACGGAAACTAGTCGATATGATGAGAATAGACACGTTATGCTCATGAACCTTTCGGACTGGCTGATTTGTGAATTGAAATCCATTGCTAATTCTGTATCATGACATGCTCGCCAAAAGCTTATATATGTACTTGTGACCATGCATGTATGTCCCCGAATATACTCTTGATTAAAGCCACAGTTCAAGCTATTCCACCTCTTCGTCTCGCAAGATTGTTATTTATAGACGAATGTAAATATCCATGCAATCGATCCTCCACTCCCTCTTACCCAGGAGATTTCTGAGCCACTCAATCCCTATACCCGACCACTCAGCCCTCCTAGCAGCAAGATCGTCGCTGGTAGATTTTATAATCGCTGCAATAGTCGTGTTGGCCATCTCGAGAGCTGTCGAGTTGAAAGTCGCCTCGATAACCTCGTCCGAGGGTAACTGGGTCGGTGTTCCCGGTCGAGGGAGGAACCAGTTACTGCCAAAGTCGAAGAAACATCGGTCGGACCAGTTGCACGAGGTCAGGAAGAGTATGAGTAGCAGGATAGAGCAGTAGACGCAGGGTCGGTTGAGGAAGTAGGTGCAGATGAAGAAGAGGAAGATGAAGGCCGGTGATGCGTTGGTCGGAATAAAGAGGAGAGGAAGCCAGCTATGATGAAGTCAGCATAAAGAGATTCGTGCTCAAAAGAAGCGTGGTATTCACCTGCGAAGACAAAACATGTTGGGCAATATATGATTATGCGCCGAAAACGAGCATGTGACGGAAGGGGGAGACGCCGCCAGGCCAGAGGTTTATAAGGGGTAGATTCTATAGTGCGAGAGTCCAACGCTCGATGTTGTTTACTTGGTTCAATCGTTCGTTTGTAATTATAGGAGTGTTGCTTGCGTCTGCGCGCGGGCGCATGGGATGGCGACGTAGGAAGATTCGGGGAGGGCCAGGTTTTGGTGGCAGTTGAAGGTGTTACGTCGTTTTAGGTGGTGAGAATGGGGGATACTAGATCGGGTTTAGTGTGTGAGTGAGTGTTGAGGCTCTTGGAGGTTCAGGGTTGGGGAATTAGGTGTTCAGTGAGTAATCACGGCGATAATTGACAAATGATAGTGGTTCATGGTACCGTTTTTTTATTGTTATAGATTGAAATATGGTGTATACATGAAAGACGTTATTTTGACCGTTTGACTTAATCATGGTTTGGGTTTGCATTGAGATCCTGGGGATGCGCCTTTGAAAACGATTGACCGAGGTCTAGGTTAAGCTTTAAGAGCCAAAATATCCAGCAATATCTGGACATTAAAGTTGCAGGTGTCAATCAGATACAACAAGAGATGTATAATTGTTGTGCCATTGCCTCTATCGTGCTGAATTTATATACACGATGTTCTGATTCATAACAACCAGCTCATGCCAGGTAGGTTGATTAATCAAACCTTTTGGACGTCAACTTTTCTGATACTTGGACATAAAGCCATGTCTGTTTATCTTTAGCTTGATGTACGATCGTGAAATCAGTGCCTGGGGCAAAAGTAGAGACGTTGAATCGGGTAAAGCTAGTCTCAGAAATTCTTCAAGGAAGCTAGCTGGACAACAAGCAACAAAAGCAGTTTGCAATTTGGGCTGCATATGCAAAAGCCAGGGTCTCAGTTTTCCTTCAGGCTCGAACCCGAATCTTATTTGAGGCGTCAGGCTGCGTTCCTTGATTGTGAGTCACCAATAAAGGACAATGTGTTACGATCTGGAACCGTTGCATGTCCAATAGAATATGAAGAAGCGGTGACTTGACAGCTGGCAGTCTGGGCGCGATGCGACCAATACATAGCCGAAACCGGTTCATTCAACAGCTGTGAGCTTTTGCATCAGCCACTTTTCTTTTTCCCAAGTTTTCGATATAGATAGACAGATGCAGTTCGTGCAAGACTCGACGAGGGGCATAAAATTTTATCGACAAGTTTTAATTCCATGATTGTGCCTTTAATACGGACATGTAACTCAGCGATATCGGTAAACAACAAACAACTTGCCATTTTGAGGTACTACCAGCTACACACACAAAAGACGATCAACCAGCCCCGATCAACCACGTCACTCCCCTCTAGATACTTTCCTTCAGCCATTAGCTCTGTGCGTTAGACTAGGTACGGATACTGTACCTTGCCATCGGGGAATAGAGAGGTGGAAACATTCATTTCATCACTATCTACCTACCTACTCCTTCAGCACTACCCGTAGCATTGGGCAACGTGGGCGCCTGCAGACACTGGCAACCGGCATTCGGCGCTTTGTTGTTGAGCTTGGGTTGTGTTGCTAGGTACTCTACCAACAACGGCCGGCGCATCTCCAAAAAAAGTCAATGAGCAAGGCTGCTTCCTGAGGCCGCCCCCATGCACTAGCAACAGCGCACAGAATATTTGCTTGCTTCACCTTCTTTACTCCCTTGACACAAACAACTTCCACTAGCTCACTGAGGTGGGTGCGCTTCGCTAGCCAAGGTACCCTGCTTGTACCTACTGTACCTTACCCGCTGCCAGCCTTTAACTTAACTTATTGGAACTTTCACCGTCATCAATAATCGTTCGCGACTTTTGTTTTTTTCCCACGTCAACCACCCACTTTCGCCTCATCATTGAAGTGAACCAGAAAAATAGAATCGCATCTTCTTCCCCCCCTTCTATCATAATATTCACTTTTTATCCCTTTCCCTTTCTCTCCCTCATCGTCCCTTTTCATCCTTCCCTCTTGGCGTTCTCTCGGAATTGATCGGCCCGTCTGCTTTGCTTTCGTCCAGTCTCCGCTTCCTTTCGCCGCCTTTCCTTCGTCTCTTAATCACCTTCACGTTTTAATCACCAAAACAACGCGGTAACTCTTTTCGAGTCCGCAACCGCTTCCTCAGGCTTGTCGCCATGGACAATCTCGACATGCCACCGGCACCTACGCCGCCAGTCAACAATACGAGCATGCCATCCAATAATTCGGATCGCACTGCCAATCTGCTGAACTTACTCAAATTCAGCGGCTCAGGTGGCTCACAGCTGCAGAGTCAGGCTGCTCAGGCTCGCGCCCACGGCCATGCTCAACAGCAAGCACAGCAGTACCCGGATCATCAGCAGGAGAACCAATCCCCGCAGCAACTGCACCGGCAGTTGTCGCCCGAGCATCAGCTGCACCAGCTTAACCAGTTCCAGCAGCATGCTCAGCAGGGTCGGGGAATCATTCAGAGCCCTTTGCCCGCTCAGATTCATCAGCCCTCTCCATCCTCTGCTGACCCGACTGGTCTCTTGGCTGCTCTTATGCGTGGCGCCCACGAGTCCGAGGAGCCCAAGCAGCAGCAACAACAGCAGGCTCTTCCGCAGCAGCCTTTCGGCAACGGTTCCCCTCCTGCCGACACGCGGTCCTACCTGCTCAACCTGCTCAATCGCCCCAAGCCTAGCCAAGGCGATCAGCAGCAGTCCATGTTGTCTGAGGCTTCGCGTTCGAACAACCTGACTCCCCAGTCTCCCGAGAATGCTCACGCTGAGCCTGCCCGCTACCAGGGCGCTTACCAGCAGCAGTATGGGCAACACCAGCATCATAATGGACAGTACAACAACCAGCAGCACCGCCCGGCCGATTCCTACGCCGACGCTCACGCGCCGTCCAGTCACTCCGAGTCCTATTACCCTGCCTCTCAGGAACACCAGCCTGACACGTCAGCTCTTTTCCAGCAGTTGCTGGGAAACCTTGCTCAGTCTTCTCCTCAGAGTCAAAGTCGTAGCTTGACTGCTCAGTCGCCCAGCGGTAGTGGCCTCCCCTTTCAGATCCTGAAGAAAGATTCGCCTGCTGCGTCGCAGCACTCTCATCATTCTCATCACTCCCACCGCCTTGACCATTCGGTCGGCGCTGGCAGTGAGCGAGCGGTTTTACCTACCTCACCGCATCAGATCCGTCGCAAGGCAGCTCGCACCTCGTCCCTGCATTCTCACCCATCTGTGAAGCAGGGTACGCCCCCGACCGAAATCGAGAACCATAGTTCAACAGCTAAGGAGACCGTCGCGGAGGCTGTTAACGACATTGCTGAGCAGGCTGATAATGAGGCCCGAGAGGCACTTGAGCGCGCGGAGTACGAACGGGCCCAGGCTGAGATTGCCGAGGACCTGGACGACATGCTCCACGCAAAGTCCGAGAAGGAATTCGAGGACAGTGCTCAAATTGCCGCCAAGGCTATTCAAGCTGAGCTTGACCGTAGTGAGAACGAAGGTCTTCTCGAGGACGCCCTTCCAACTGATGTTGCTGAGACTGTTCGCGATATTGTCGACGAGGCTGCTCTAGGCGTCGCTGATAGCTGGGAGAGTGCTGACCAGGACGAGATCGTTGTTATCGAAGAGAAGGAAGCTCCTTCCGTCAAGGTTTTCAACTTCCCCATGAAGCCTTGGATCTCAATCACCCTTCAGGAGGAAGGAACCGAACCACGACCCTTGTTCCGAGACGAGACTATCATGGATATTGCTCGGCTCAAGAAGGAATTTGATCAGATTGATCGCAATTTGTACACAGCGACCGAGAACTACATGGCCTATGGTATGTCCAAACAGGGAGGTCTTCGTGTCATCCGACAGGAGGATGGCAAGGACGCCAAAATCTTCACCGACACCAAGGACCGTATCTTCAACGTCGCCATGTCCGTTACACCTTCGGACCACGAGGGTGCCCATCGCGAGGCCATCATTGGTACTGGCATCAGCGGCACCGTCTATTGGGTTCAGATCCGTGACGGCGACAAGGACCACATCGAAGATGCTCACATGGAGCAGTACGGCTTTGCCCTGCCTCCCATGAGCTCTCAGGAGGGTGATGCCCCTGGTGGAGTACTTAAGACTCGTGCTCGCACTTCTACAATCCATCCTGAGTTCTTTGCTGTCGGTCGCGGAAAGTCAATCAACCTCATCTGGCCTTCGTACATTCTTCAGAACAACCTGTTCAAGCCAGGCCACGATCGCGTTGTTGACACCGAAACCCTTGCCAAGCAATGCTCTTTGAAGATCAACACTGGTAAGGCTGGTAAGGATTTCACCTTCAGTCAGGACGACTCCGTCATCGTCTCTCTTGATAAGTCTGGTCGGGTCAAGTTCTGGGATGTTCGAGATCTGACCGCTGTCAAGGAGGGTTCTGACCCGCGTGCTCCTATGCCTGCGCAGACCTCACTCGAGGTCAAGGAGCCTTTGATGACTCTCGCCACCACTCCTGAGGGCGAGAAGGCCTGGCCTACTTCGGTTCTGCTTCTTGACAAGCAGCGACCTTACCAGAAGCGATGTGCTCTTCGGTACATGATCGTCGGAATGAAGCAAAACCACACTCTTCAGCTCTGGGATCTTGCCCTCGGCAAGCCTGTTCAGGAGTTTAACCTCCCTCATAGCAAGGAGTCCGACGCTGTCTGCAGTGTCATGTACCACTCAGCCACTGGCATGATTGTCATTGGCCATCCCACCCGGAATTCGATCTACTTTGCGCACTTGTCGGCACCTAAGTATAACCTCAAGAGCGTCTCCCAGGCCGAGTACATCCAACGTCTTATTGCTCAGGACTCCTCCATCCCCCAGCCGGATAGTACCGCTGTCATTAGTGGTGTACGAGAGTACTCTTTCGCTAACCGGGGAATTCTGCGAAGTCTTGACATCCTCGGCACCCCCGCTATGCTTCAAGACGCCGACGAACCCACCCTCTTTGAGCTGTATGCTATGCACTCCAAGGGTGTGGCTTGTCTTCTAGTCAAGCAGACCGAGCTCGGATGGTCGAAGGACAACAAGGTTCTCGATGCCGTTGATGCTGTTGCTCAGAATGTCGTGACTGTTTCGAAGCTTAAGGCGCCTCAACCAGCTGAGACACCCTCACCAGCCAACAATGCTGATGGTGTTGTTCGTGTTGTCAACCGCGGTTCCAACAAGGAGAACATTCAGACCACCCCGGGATCTCAGGCCGAGTCTGTTCAACGTGGACCCGAATCTGCCACTCCTGCCAAGATCAAGAGTGAGCCAAAGGAGGCTGAAACGTCTATACAGTCGGCCAAGGAGTCTCAGTCTGAGAAGCCCGAGCGCAAGTCACGAAAGAAGAAGAACGCTGCCAACCAGGGTGATGCTGCAACTAACGGGGCCACACCTCGTGCTGGCAATAAGGATGCCAAGAGCGCAAACAACACTGCCGCACCAGCTGTCTCTAGCGAGGCTCTGGATGCCGCTATTTCTGGATTGGAGTCCCGTTTGAACGTGAACGTCACCGAGACCCTGAAGTCATCATTCAAGAACCTTCAGGGCAAGATCGATGACGACGTCCGCGTCCGCGACGAGAATTTCAATCAGCACCAACTCAAGCTCCTTGATATGGTTTCGGAGGTGCTGAACGAAAACACTCAGAAGGTCCTGGAGGCTCTGATTCACCACCAGTTTACTGAGCTCGTCATCCCTGCCATTGGCGACAAGGCAGGTGCCGCAGTTACTGACCTTCTCGAAAACAAGCTGCAGCCGCATCTTGCTTCGTCGGTGCAGAAGGAGATCCAGAGCTCTCTTCCCCATGCGCTCAGCAGGTCACTGCGATCTAACGATTTCGTCAAGGCTATTTCTGACCGCGTTGGAAGTACCGTTGCTACAGGCGTGCAGCAGGAAGTCCTCGCGATTTTGACTCAGCGCCTCACTCCTACCTTCACCAGCATTGCGACTCAGGCCTCGCAGCGTGTCGCTAGCGAGCTTCATCAGCAATACCATGATCAATTTGAGTACATGAAGTCTCAGCATGCTGCCGACGCTACCAAGATTGATCAACTGCTGTCTCATGTTGGCCGCCTTTCTGAGATGGTCTCAACCATGTCTGCGTCCCAGGTCGCCCTTCAGGCCGAGTTTCTTAAGTTCAAACAGCAACCTGTTCACGAGCTTCCCGGCATCCCCCAGAACGCTGGCCATGGGCAGAACATCCCTCACCACGGCTATGCAAGCTCCAGCCAGCACCACCCTCAGAGTCACGCTGCCAGCCACGCGGGCAGTTACCACCCAAGCCAGGCTCCTAGCCAAGCCGCAAGCCAGGCTCAGCAATACATGGGTAGCCCCCAGTACGTCCGCGGTTCTCAGCAAGTAAACAGCCCTCAAGCCTCGCAGCAGGCTTCTGACTACGTCGCTCCTACTGCAAGCGTCAGCGCCCTTGCTGGTGCTTACGCTAGTCAGCGTTCCCAGACAGAGCCTGAGGCGGACCACGACTTGATGCAACGCATCAGGATTGTCGAGCAGGCCATCCAGGAAGGCCGCTACCAGGATGCTATGATCCAGTGGATCCAGAGTGGACGTGAGGAAGAGATCTTCCGCCGTTGCCTCAGCCGCTTCCCTCCTAGCAAGTTTGAGAACCTTCCTCCCCTTATGCTGCTTGTTGTTATTGCCACAATCTCGAAGGACCTGAAGCCCAACGCTCGTCTCAAGGAGGAAGTTGAATGGATTGAAATGGCTCTGCGGGCCTTTGCCGAGAACCTCCCGGCTTTTGTAAGTTCTAACCTATAATTCCACGATGACCGCAAACTAACAAGAAACAGGAATGGGAACAACAAGGTGCTCGCGATGTGATCAAGAGTACGACTCAGACCATGCAGCTCCTTATTGGACGCATCCAGCCTCTCATCGGTGGCATCCAGGACGGCTTCCCTACTGATCCTTTCCTCGCCAACCTCGAGAGAGCTAAGCTTGAATGGATCATCCGAACTTCGGAGCAAGTGCTTGATACCTTTGGCGCCCCGAGACGTTACGAGTAATCGGACGTTGTGTGGAACGCAACTTAGATCTATTTGTGGATGACGTTGAATGCTTGTTTTCATCCAGCGATTAATCTTTCGAATTGTCTAACGCAGTGGGCCATGGAAACGTGGTCACTTGTCGTGGGCTAGAAGTTGCAGCTGCAACGGTGTACATCTCGCTGGGAAGCTATCGGATGGGAGCATTTCGGAAAGATTCACAACGGCGAAGAAAAGGACGTTTATTTGCATTATTAGGAAGTTACTGATGTTTATGGCCTTGGGTCGATTGATCGATCTGATTTGGTATCATGTTGCGCGCAAACGCATTGGAGGTGCTCGGCTCGTTTTTCACGTTACGCTACGTTACATTACACTTGGGATGCTATGATACCCCGGAGAAAGGGGAGGGATGGGATGGAGTGGAATGTTGGCGGAGGGCAATTGAAGGGGGAACGAAGTCTTGTTCTTCCTCTTTGGTCTAGTTTTGATAAATAATGTTTGAGTTGATATGAATGGTCAAGAAAGTGAGCTTTTTTGCCTTGTGATTTGCACGCTGATTGATATGTGAGTGAACTCATGATGAGATAGGCTTGTAGTAAGGTTTGATGAGAATGTCAAGACATCATGTGCGCGTCGTTGATAGTGAACAGTGCCCAATAAAAGCGTAAAGATAGGTAGGTGAGTTTTGGTATGAAGCAATTCAAGGTGCATTGTGTATTTTGACCCCATCAACATCGGAGAAAAGCGAAGATACTTCTGAGCCATTCAACCTTAAATACTTCTCTTAAGCATATATACAGAGACAGCCTTTGTTTAAGTTGGTCTATGTTTCAATCTTGATGATGGACGGAACGTCGCTACAATGTCTCTGCATATCCGGAAACAAAACCTCGAGAAGCGGTATCGGCATCTGTCATTCTTGATCAAGAATGTGTTCGCCTCTCGCAAAACAAGAAAAGAACAGTCCGACAATTGTCTGTTGCTGCACATGCTTCCAACTGATGTGCTTCTCCAGATAGCAGAGTACTTACCTGCTTCCAGCAAAGTGTTACTATCACATACTTGTATAGTGTTGAGAAATGGTCTTGACCTTCCTACATTCAAAGAGCTCCCTTTAGCCGATCGAATCAACTATGCTGGTATTCTTGCAAAGGATCGACCTGATGTAAGGGTCTGTTCATCTTGTGGCTGCATCCATGCAGTCCGCAAGCACGATTCACCAGCAGTCCCGCCTAGACCCAAGATAATGTTTACCAGCCATAACGAAGACTGCAGGTTAGTTTACGGACACAAGTTTCCTAGGGAACGGCATGTTCAGCTTGCGCTCAAGTACACTCGGCTTGGTACCGAAAATCTGAAGCATAAGGAGATCCTGGAGGCTATTTTACAACCTGTTGTGTACACAAGCCGCGATGTCTACGGCCGCGATCACTCTGTGAAGCGCTGGAAGTGGTGCAAGATCATCAACGGACGCTTCCTAATCATGACGAAGTGGACAATTGGAATATACTGCTATACAGGTCCCAGCAATGAATACGGTCTCTCACAGCTGCTGCGGCAGAACAAGTTCAGGTCCTGCAGCCCGCACAGCGAATTCACTTTGACCGGTGCAAGGGCATGCAAAAAGAATTGCGAAGGCAATCGTTGCGGCTGCGAGATAAACCAGATCATAATGGCACGCGACGCTGCGCACGCCAGCGTCGGCACGCCGGTGTATGCATGGGATGTGTATTCAGCTGCGGACTACGCGATCTGCCTCACAAGGAACTCAGCCGAGACATGCGTGTGGGAGGATCTAGGCGGCGAGCTCCCGCACCTGGACGAAATACAAGACACGAAAACGCCTGGGAGACATGGCTACGAGCCTCACGGCGTGAGGGAGCTGTTTGAACGAGATGGGAAGAAGTGGCTGGCGGAGGAGGAGTTTGAGCTTCGTCAGCTGGATAAGTACCATGGCAAGATGTCCTGGACTCGGAACAGGAATTTCTGGCGTTTGTGGAAAAAGTAGATTTGCTTTTTATGAGTTGAGGTTGAAGTTTGGTTGGGGAGTGGCAGTCAATGGGTGGTGGTTGAGGATTGAGGGGAGAGTGTGGTCACTTTGCTTTCGGATAATGCGGATATTAATAACTTGTCAAGAAGATACATACTTTCATGGCATATTAGTCCTAAGAAAAGGGGCGGAATAATGGGATAGAGTTGGTTAGAGATGGAGTGTCTAGACTTGAGGTTGGTGGAATGTGTAAAGTTGGTATGACTTTGACTCTCGTCTTACTTGAATACTGTCGGTCAACGATAATTGAAAGTTTGATGAAGTATTCATTGCCAATGTTCAAAGTGTGAAGCTTGTTGCTGATGTTGTTCTTCTAGAGTGGGACAATAGGAGTTAGCAGTTAAAGACGTTGGTCGTGCCATGTCATGCCACATTCTGACATCTCAACCGAGGCAAGTTTACTGATTGACTTCCAATTTTGTCGTACCGAGGTTTATTACACGGAGAGATTTTACTCAATCTCATTAAAAGAAGCTCCGGTAAACGGGTACCCGCGCATTCCGGAGTTCGGATACCAGGGTTCCATCTCGGGATCATATTCGAGACCGATGCTTCCGTGTGTATAAGTCATATCTTGAGACTTGACCAACCATGAATCAATTGAATGTCTGGTTATGCACTATACTTGATTAAGTATTGATCCTCAAAACAAGCTTTAATAACGTCCTGCAGGAGTTCTAGTTAAGCTTCATTGATTAACATTCTGATAACACGAGTACTGTAACCTCTCACGGTTGAGGGGTGACACAACAGTCAACTCCGTCCACTGAACCCCTTGCCAAGTTGTACCAGGTAGCTTCAATAATTCAGCCGCTGTTGTCGCCCTTCAGGGGATAAACTATGTATATTTATCACCTGGTAACACGTCACGACGGTGGTTTCTTGAGGTGATGTGCCACTCTTCCGCTAGGCAGACGGTCGTCACCCGAGGCTTGGGATTGGCGTATTTGTACTGGACTCTCAAGGGTGATATGTCATGCTTTAAGCTTATTGCATGGATATTTTATATTGGCTTTTTACATCTGTAGCGTTTGGCTGCGGAAGAATTTACCTGTACGGCAGAGGTGAGCTGATGCTTCAAGACCAAGCTCAGTCAGCCAGTCTGTGGCAGGGCTTCAATGACAATGACATACCAAGTTGAGTACCACTCAGGAGTAAATGCCACATCAGATACGTCTTCAGGCCCAGTGGACAAATATGAAGTCCGACGGTATCTGCGGAGGGAGCGGAAGCACTTACACTGAATCTATCCACAGTCTAAAACAACAGGGGTGCATCATACGTTTATAGATGAAGCGTTAGCTAGTGGCATGCTGAATATGGACTCCCGTATGCATGTGAAGTCTCCAGATAGACAAATAACCATGTAAACTCCGTACTACCTCTACTGTAGCACCAACACTCCATCGTGGAAAGGTACCAGGTGTGAATTAAATACATTTCTGTTCCCCGAGGATAATTTCGAGTGCCGTGTCTCGTGTCTGCTTCCCTATCTTGTCCTGTCCTAGTCTAATTTGATATCATTCTATACTGTCCCGCTATCAAGTTTCCTTGTTTGTGCAACTTTAAATATGCGGCTCATTCTCTCCTTGTGACTTCATCTTGACCAGTCGTCTCTTTCCCAGTTCTTCATCTCCTCCTTTCTCTTTGTCTCGGCTTAGATCTTAGATTGGCAGTCTTAACCACCTTCTTTTATAGGTACACTATCTGTTCTTGTGTCTTGTTTATTGACTCTCTTACGTCTCTTGATATGTCAATCTGATGCGAGTGGTATAATCAAATTGCAATCATGGTCATAGCCTCCAAGAATGTGGTTGAGCCAGTGTGTAAGTCCTCGACACTCCAGTTCCATTCTTTGCTAACAGGTTCAAGTCATCGTCTTTGCCTTCACGGCAGGATGTCTCATCAACAGACGACGAAATGGCCAAGTTTCTTACACCGATCTCAGCGATGTAGAGTCATGCCAACCTAAATCCGTTGACTCGCCTCCTCTCAAGCCAGTTCTGCTACAGTCCCAACGCAAAGCTCCCAATATCTTTTTCGTCCTGCTATCTCGTTTCTTCAACACATTTCCGTTTCTCATCGAGATCTGGTACTGGAACTTGACATACTGGTGCGTTTCTACCGCGACTCATGACACAGTTGTATGCTTACTCCTTGGAGGATCTATCAAGGGCTGCGAGCGCTCTCGGCCAGGATGATCGCAGGCAATGAGGCAATCTTCACCCGTGCCCAAGACCACGCTCTCCAGATTCTCAGTTTCGAATCCCTCTTCGGCCTCGACATTGAGCAGCAGTTTCAGTCATACATAATGCACAAACAATCATGGCTGATGCCCATCCTTGCCAAGATCTACTACTCTCACATCAGCGTCGGCATCCTGTTCCTAATCTACATATACACATATCTCCCGCCCTCGACCTTCCAACGCATTCGCCGTACTATCGCCGTGAATAACGCCATTGCTTTTGTCGTCGTCACTCTCTGGCGATGTTCACCCCCGCGATTGCTACCCCAGGAATATGGCTTTGTCGATGTTTTACACAGTAAAGCTGGAGGTGCCAATGTCTGGAACAACAACCGCTTTCAGTTGACCATCGCAGCGATGCCAAGTCTACATTTTGGAACGTCGCTCTTCTTCGCCATTTGCATCTGTACATTCTCTCCTCATCGGTTCATGCGTCTCCTCGCCCCTTTGTGGCCGACTGCCATGATCATCACCATTGTTGCGACCGCAAACCATTTCCTTACTGATGCTTTTATCGGCGCTCTAGTTCCATTGCTTGGATGGCGTAGTAGCCACGCCGTGCTTGTTCTGAAACCAGTTCAGGATTATGTATTTGCGCCGTTGGTTAACAGGCTGGACCTCGTCGACCATAATGCGCGAGTTGTCCCAAAGACTCTATAATTGAACATAGATCACACATTTCCTCAGCAAAATGACTCAGTAGCTTAATATAGACAATCTACAATCCTTGATATTCTGGGGTGTTCTTGTCTATAGTAATAGATAGATAAGCCTATACTGAACTACCTTAGGGACTACCTTGACTAAGGGACTACCTTAACTAAGGGACTATCTCAAGGGACTATCTCACCAAGGGACTATCTCACCAAGGGACTATCTCACCAAGGGACTACCTTTAGGGACTACCTCAGGGACTTGCTAAGAATTCTAGCTTTCTTTCCTATTATTCTATTTCTATCTATTATTCATTTACACTCTATTCATCCTTCTTAGAAACCCTCACAACAACCTTTCCGAAATGCTGTCCACTGCTTAAGAACTCAAGCGCCTTGTTCGCCTCCTCAAACCCAAACACCTTGCTCACAACAGGGTGAATAGAGTGCTTCTCGTAGAATGCGGCCATCTCCTCAAACCGGTCCTTGGGACCGTTAAGGATGCCTTTGAGTGTCACGTTTCTTCGCAGCGCGAGTACGTTGACGCCAACCTTACCGCCAATGTCCTGCTCCTCTTCTTTGCCGGACAGGTACCCAACGCAGTTGATCAGGCCGCCAAAGGCAACCGAGTCGAAGGACTTGCGCAACGTGCGTGCACCGCCCGTCTCGAAGATGATGTCGGCGCCGCGGTGCTGTGTGGCTTCCATCACGGGCTCTTGCCACTCCCAGTGCGTACGGTAGTTAATACCTGTGTCGGCGCCGAGATCCTTCTTGGCGCGCTCCAGCTTTTCGTCAGATGAAGAAGTGATGATGACGTCGAGACCGGCTGCCTTTGCGATCTGGAGACCGGCGATGGCGACACCACCGGTGCCCTGAAGGAGAACCGTCTCTTTCTTCTTGCTGCCGTCCGCGGGCTGGCCGAGGGGTCGCATGCCGTTGATACACATCCACGCTGTGACGGCAGCGATGGGGAGACACGCGGCTTCCTCATCGGAGAGGTAATCCGGCACGGGGACGAGGCTGTCGGCAGAGAAGCAGCGGTACTCTGTCAAAACGCCGGGGAGAGGCAGGCCGAGACCGGAGGCCATGTCTGCTTCTTTGACTTGGCCGGTGAGATGAGTCTGGTTGAAGATGGACATGACGCGGGTGCCAGTCTTGATCTTGGGTGATGAGCTCTGAATGACTGTACCGCACATATCGGAGCAGGGGACTAGAGCCTGTGTGTCTTGAACTGAGGCATGGTGGTTGTAATCACCCGCAATGACTACAATCATCAGTTCAAACCTTTCCAAAAAAGCAGTATAAACTTACCTTCTGTATCACGGTAATTCAAGCCGACAGCATTAACCTTGACAAGGACCTCGCCCTCTTGAGGCTGTGGCACCTTGCCCTCTCCAAACTGAAGCTTATCAAGCCCATCCTGGCCTGTAGTCCACTGCCTATTTGTCTCTGGGAGCGCCATGTTCTTAGTTTCCGATTTTCCAAAAGAGAGGTATGAAGAGATGAAACTTGTCATGATGAAGGAAGGAAGTTCGAGATGAAATAAATAACAAAAGAAGCCGATTAATGTTAACGTTGACTATCAGTTAATGCTCTTACAAGTGGAGATGACGTCGCTTTTGGTGGATGAGGCGACAATGCCGTTGTCCTATCAGATCGTCGGGCTAGATCGTTTCAGGTATTAATACCGGAGCGGTTTGACATGTCTTAATAATCAAGACTTATTTATCCCCGGCCATTTACGGATACATCATTCGATAAAGGTTCCAGATGTATTTTGTAGTTGAGTTGGGTATAAGCAGAGAGCTAATCAAGCATTACTATGCGGGTATATACAACAATACCAAAACTGAAAGAGAACAAACTCATTCGCACATCAGTCATCACGTCATACCATTGACACAACACAGCTCTAACGCTCAACCACGTATATTCGACAAAGCCGACGCGCTACACATCATACAAGTGTTTCTTAGCATGCAAGCAAAGACTATCTCATGCCGACTGCACTCGTTCTCCCGGTCGTGTTTGCATCTCCACAGCTCATCCTCAGTGCGAAACAATTCATTTCCTCAACAAAGGATGGCCACAAACACCTCGTATCAACGCGACCAAGCACACCTATAATTAATCGATCAAGGCCAGAGTAATTCCTCTGCCAATACACAAAAACAGAAACTGTAACTGTAGCGGAAACATAAATAGAAGACGAATCAATAATGCAGAAACCAAATATTGTAACTTTTTTCTTTTCCATTCCAGTGGGGCCTCACTCCAGCACAATCCTCAGTTGTTAGTTCGGCCCCTTCAATGCCCCCTGGTCCAGATAGCCGAACTCGGGCGCCTCCATGTTCGTCTTCATCGTCGCGGTCATGCCAGGAACAGCGCCTAGACAGAAATTATTTGGTGGGTATAGTAGTAGGTTGTAGTCGCCGAGGCAACTCCTCCCATCGCTGACGCTGTACACAGCCTGATGAGGAGAAGCCAGTATAGCTGTCTAGACGTCACGTCGTAAAAGCGTCATAATCGTCAAGTAGTGGTCGTAGGTCTTGTCGGGGTACATGCGAGGGTATTCCAGGTTTTGCGTGTTGCCTTGCCAAGCGGTTCGTGACCATCCATGTTTGGTTGCCCAGGTTGTGTTGAAAACATTTGTGTATCCAGATATCCTATCCCATACTCTCTCATCGGTAGCTGTCATCAAGTCGGCCACATACTCAAATGGGCCACTGTCGTCCCCCACAATCTTCAAAATTCATAAACCGTTCCCACGTAAACTATATGTAATGGGGTTCAACAAGGCCAGGCTATAAGCTGACCAACACTTCCCCTGGTATGTAGGTATTACAAGTCGTAAAAGCAAATGCGATGTAAAATATCGATGCGTCGGTTTCATTCTCGTTAATCCGTAATGATACGCGCAGTTGTCCGGCGCCTATAAGGTACGTCGTCGGAAGCTTGCCTCATCAAGGCTGGCGACCCATGTTCCTTAGTGATATCGCGAAGCATTGGTAGAGCTTGAGCCAACACGCGCACCGTTGTCTGACGAGTCTATTACCAAATTAGTCCTTGTTCAATAGCTGGAATCGTCTGACGACATACCACTGCCGCGGGTAGCGTGACCGTTAGCACGACGCCCAGAAAATCCAGCATTAGCTTCCCACTCGGGTCCGCGGGGCTGTCGCTCGGGAGCTCCCTTAGAGCTGTTACCAGGACGTTGGCTACCGATGGCGCCAGGAGTGCTTCGCGCCTGGTTCTGCATGGACCCAGAATCGTAACCTAGGTTCAGGTTGCTAAGGCTGCCAAGAAGAGCTGAGTCGTTCTTGGGGTTGGGAGTGCCAGAGTTACCGGGGTGGCCAGATGGAGACATGGCACCACCCATGTAGTCGCCGAAGCGAGCTGTTGAACCTGGACCCATGTTGTTCATACCGGAGGGTCCGAGGTAGCTAGAAGAGGCCTGAGAGGGGCTGGGGGTGAAAGATCGCAGATCGGCGAAGCTCTTAGCAGCTCGTAGGTTGTTGGGGATGCTGTTTCCATCAGGGCTTCCGGGAAGCTCCAGAGTAGGTCCTTGTCGGCCCATCACATGTGCGTAATTGCTGCTGGCAGCTCGTGTCTCGCGATCCGCAGCGAAATCGAATGTAGCAGCGCGGCTGAGACCACGCTTGTGCATGTCGAGGCTGGTAGCCGGTTGGCTATGGATGTTGGCGGTAGGTGAAGGCTGCTGTCGCTTCAGGACAGTAAGCTGGCGAGATTCGGCCTCACCAATGGACTGATGCTCGAGACCCATGTTGTGGGCGAGAATGTGAATAGATCGTCGGTGCTCAGGGGCGATTCCAGGGGGGAAGACCAAGATCTCGCGAGAATCATCGCGGCGGAACATAACCAGCTCGGTGTAGAATTCAAGGGTCTGAGGGTCGTTCAAGTCAACATCACCGGGGATGGCAATGGAGGGAGACTGGACTCGAGAGGCTTCGAGCATGCCGAGGTGGGAAGGACCCCTGGCCTGAGACTGTGAAAGACTGCCCAGCGACTGAATGGAGCTTTGCTGGTGGAGGATGGGGGCTCGGTGCTGCTCCTCAAGCTGGCCACGGCGCTCTCGCTTCTCACGCTCAATTCTCTCTCGCTCAGCCTCGGGAAGCATCTTCTTATACTCAACGCGAAGTTTGCGGCCATGGACGTCCATGCCGTTCATTGCCTCAATAACCAGGCGTGTGTCATCGGCAGACTGAAAGTTGGCAAAGGCCAAGCCTCTGAATACGCCGTTATCGAAATGGTAGTTAAAGGCGTATGGCTGAGGAAGGTGCATCTCGAGCATGATTGAAGCCAAAGTCTCTTTACGGACTGCAAAAGGGATGTTCTTGATCACGATGGCAGTAGGAATGAGCTGATCGGCGTCGGAAGTGTTTGATCGAAGATCCGTAGGGGAGCCGTGCGATCCGGGGTGCTCGACACGTAGGCCGCCATTCGACATAGGGTTGTTGTTCATTCCACCTTGGTAAGGCTGAAGACCTCCGTGGCTGCCGTGGATGCCAAGTCCACTCTGGTCCGTCCATGTCTGTTTTTGGTTAGCTAGATCTGGTTGATGTATCATGGCATCATCACGTACCTGAGGGAGAGCAGCTCGGCGGTTCACGTTCCGTTGTCGCCCAGGGCCGTTCATGGCACCATTAACAGTGGCCACGCCACCTGTGTTGTAGTTCCAAGCCTGGCCGTTGTCCAGCATATAACCCTGCATACCGCCAGCCATGTTTTCCATACCGCGGTGATTATAACCGCTTCCGATCCTGTCGGCAGGGTAGAGTGCAGATGATCCTAGAGGTGCGTCAAAGGGGCGCTGAGACTGTCGGGGTAGCGATAGGCCAGCGGCGAAGCCAGCAGTGGCATAGTTTTGTCTCGAATTAGGGGAGCGATTGGTCGATGTACCATAATCGAGGTAGCCCATATCATGTTGTTGTTGCGACATTGTGATGACTGGATCCAGTTTGACAGGTAGCTGCTGATTTCACCCAGCAGTCGAGCTGTTTTGGTTTTGGCCGAGTTTTATAGGGCTACCAAACAGAGTTTGCAGCGAAAAGTATGCGGGTCGCAGAGCGTATCGGAGATGTATAACAAATGTTAATATTGCGGCATCAAATCGTTGGCTCGTGGGTCCGAAATCGTCTCGGTCGTGAAGCGGTGTAGCTAAGTGAATGATGGGACACGGAGCGCAGAGAGGTTTTGCCTGTCTAATATGGATATTTTGATCCAAGAAGTTCGGGATGAAGCAAGATGCAACAATATTGGTCACCGTCTTAAATGAGCCAGAAAAGTTGTGTTGCCCGTGTTGGAGGAAGCCTGAGGCAATGCTGAGCTCTCGAATTTCACGTGGAGCGCAACCGGAAACGAAATCGGGATCAAATCCTCAGTGGTGACCTGGACAAGATATAGCCGACACAACGAAGGAGGCCTAGATGGAACAAAGTTCGTAAAGGAGATTTGACGAAAGTGGCGGAGCAACGTCAGAGCGTCACTTTCTGATTGCAGCAGGATAGTTCAAGAACCAAGATTATGGACCGAGAACCCTGGATATAGCGATGTCTCAAAAGTAGCTGATACGAAGACTACTAATGAAATGATGGCAATCTCACAAAAAGGGAGGATTGGTTTTCGCGCGGCGACCTCGTCTCTCGTAGGGTACCAAAGTCGTTAATTTTTTTCGTCGACGTAAGGGCTGAAGCTTTCGGCGAACCAGGTGCGATCAACGGAAGAGTAGGTAATCAAGGGAGACGAGACGAGACGAGAGGGGAGGTTTAGTTGAGGGGAAATCGGGGGAGGAGAGGGGAGAAAAAAGGAAGAGGAGGATGAGGTTTAAGATAGAGGCAGTGGAGGTTTTGAGAAAGGGGGGAGGAAGGAGGAGAAAAGAAGATGGAACAAGACCTAGCAAATGTCCGTGATGATCTGGAACGGGAAAACGGCGGACGGGAGACGGGAGACGGGGGTTTGGGAAAGGATGTGGACACTTTGAATGGGATGTGGTTGGGGAGGTGACAGCGGTTTCTTTCCACGCTGCGTTGCCAATTACGTTAGGTTGCGTAGGCGTAGGCGTAGGGCCTTTCACAATTGGATTTGACTCTCTGGTCTGGTCTCTGCTCTTCACTTTTGCAGTGGAGGCCCTTATTTTTTCCCTCCCTCCCAGGCCGGGATGTATTGGGGATTGATGGGACAGTGCGCGCACTGTAATGAGGCACCCCTACCTGCAAGTGCAAGATGTAATACCCAAGCCCGGCGCAAATTGGTGGGGTTTTCAGCGCTGGTCAATTATCTTCCAGCTGCCAGACAGCCCACTGTGGAGCGTCATCCCCTGAGATGGATGCCCTTGAAGCCCGGGGGGCGATGGAGATTTGATATGATCTTGGATGAACTCCAAGAATGTAACATTGCAAGGCGTATATATAAGATAATGCTCATGAGCATCTAGTTCAACAATGAACCGTTAAAGCAAGCGTTTGTGATAAATATGCAGTACCGTGCCTAGCATTAGGTTCTGTGCTAGATGCACTTCTAAATTCTTAGCTCATTGTGGGGGCTTGTGAAAAAAAGAACAAGAAAAAGTGACGAACGAAGGCTGGCTAGCTTCTTGATTCCTGTCATAATTCCCCAAGCCACATCTTTACTCGGCATTGCCAGCCTTTCTCGATAACTGGTAATTGTGGTGGCGATGCTGAGGCCTCGCTAGAAGGGCTGTCAAATGATATCTCGTGATGGCTCTCGACAAAGATTCTCAATCAAGTCAAGTGCTTCATTCTTCAGATTCAACTGTGGCAGATGCTACAACAGTGCGAACAACGTTATCCCCGTCCCAATATCTCTAGCTGTGTGGACCGCATATCTTTGGGCACACCAATTGTATAGAGCGTTCCCTGTCTACTTGTGTCTATCTTCAAAGAGAGCAAGCATGTTTATGTCTGAGAGAGTGTTCCAGTGAATTTATGTTGTGCATACTGCTATGCATTTAGATCTGGTATTACATGCATTCGAAGTAACGCATACTAATTCTTAGAGGGCGAGCTACCTACCTGCATGTTACAGTTCAAGCCTGATTGTCACACTTTTCTTTGAGTTGGGTTGCAACTGACTCTGACTCCATGCCTGACTCGATATGATGCATGAAACCTGCAATTGACTCGGCGAGCACAGGCAAGTTACCGCTTCTTCATCCGGTATTGTACAAAGCTTGAGCATACATACGACTTTTGTGTATGTATAAACAAGGTAGCCTTGGAGCACAACCTTAAACCCTCTCGGCTTACATGGACTATTGGGTTGCACTGTTCCAATACTGTCACTATCATTACCTTTTCATCTCAACTCATTTGACCATGGGGGTATAGGGGATAAACGGTGTGAGGACAAGACTCGAGACGAGATTATCAATGACTGAAGCATCCAGAAGTCCCAGTTCTATTCGTAGTTCAGTCCGTCCGGCCGGTTGCCATTACCGACGGAAAAATTGACGGTCTCGTCGTTTCCAACTCGCGTCTCATCTTTCCATCTCGCTTTCATCCAGTCCATGTACTGTATCGTATCTCATCTTTAGCTCCAGCAGACCCCTTTTATAACATGCCCGGCTTCTGCTCCCCGGGAGATGCTAGTACAGATAGTTACGACAGTACGGACCTGATAGTATGGCCTAGCTCTTGAGGAAAATGACTTGCTTTGTTAGGTATGTTCGCGCTTGGACAAACCACTTGTTGAAGTGGCATGTTTATACCACATTGCTTCGCGCATCCAATTTACATTACAGTGATATTAGTGCTAAATAATACCATAGTACGACGCTGAAGATTGAAATGCATATCCCTTTTCGGCCACGCAACGGTTGTTTCCAGGGGTTGCCAAGGAGAAATTCGAGCTGCCTCAATTAGGATACACATCCATGCGAAATTCGATCGCTCTACGGATATGTACTATTTCTTATCGTCACCGCCACGTGCATAGATCCAACTGCGGCTCTTTTTGACCTAGGCGTTCTCTGGGAATTTTAGCATTAGCATGGGCGCTTTCGCTTGACATTGGCATGGCACTTTGACCATTAAAGGTCCCCGACTTTGACGTTGTATCCGGGCGGATGCCTAAGCCAGCACCTGACGTACTTTTGCTGCAGAGTAGATCGAAGCAAAGCAAGGTACGGAGTAGGTAGGCAGAGTAAGCAAACTGACTTTGTGCCTTCTCTCCGCTGCAACAGCTACAACAAGATTTCGTCTACTGCGAACTTGCGGTACATGTCAACGGCCCGTCGGACGGGAAGCCAATCATGTGGTGGAGCACAGAGTACAGTGTGAGCGAGACGCTATATTGAGTTAGCGATGAATAAACTTTAGGGAAACATAAAAAGCAAACATGATATTCGTGCCTAAGCACACCAGCACATCTCCTAGGAGACACCATTCTCTCTTTCACTTGTGTCTTGTTTCTTTTTTATTCACGTCATTGCCACCCACCATACATAAAACTGCAGGCTTCGTTGCAAAAGATTCTTGAACCCCTTTTTCTCACTCGACAGATTTACCCTGCCCCTCTTTGTTCGCGAGGCCATGACGAAGCAAGGGTCATCATAACCCGCCCACCTGGGCCGATATCAGGGGCCAACATGATCTCAGGGGACTCCCCCAGTCCTTTGGGTCGCCGTTCGCGTCCCATGTCCAGGGCGTCCTGGGCGGCGTCCAGAAGCCAGCCAGGTCGTCTGCAAGCCCCGGTATCAGAGGCGAGAAGACCCGGGTCCCTGGAAATTGACCATTGATTACCTGGAGGGGCTGTGGCTGAGGGGTTGTTGTTCGCAATGCAATTCAATTTTGATCGCTGCCTCTGCTGATGATGTGTGTATCAGTCCGAGGTGGAGTTCACTCTAATGAAGCTCCTGTGTTATGTCGCAGAACCACCTTGTCCAAGACTCTTCACTGGTGGATGAAGCATGTCACTTTCATTGCTGGCCCCTCATCTCCTCTCGCTTTCTCTTCTTCTCTTGCTCAACCTTGGGACTTCGCCTTGTTTAGCCTGTCCACCTGATGCTCGCCTTTTCATCTGTCAAATTCGAGAAGCTTACTAGCGCATCCTATTTCGCCTCGCCGCTGTCTTCTACAAATAGAACAAGAGGCGAAAGTCCAATGGTCTTTCTTGTAAGCTCCGAATCCCTGAGAGGCCCAAGCCAAAAAAAAGTATCCCAGCTTAGCCTCATCTCTCCGTCGCTCGGTTGCCAGACCCCGGCGGCTCATAACCAGATCACGCGGCCAGTCGCCGAACACCCCTGGACTTTTTAAGATGAAAGAACTCGTGAAATGCTCTAGAAGCTCCGGCAGACGGATCTGCTCCCCGGTCTTGTAGCCCATGGATCAGTAGTTTTGTAACTTTTGTTCATTGATCTGCGGACATGCACATTCATGGATTTCTGTGACATCGCGGATGCACAAATTCATATGTTGTTTGCTATGTTTGCTATGTCTAACTAACATGAAGATTTAGTGTCCATCGTTTTGTTTTTTCTTGCCCACCACTCTGTAGGAGCACGTGTCTTATTAAGACTGACGCAGAAGAGTAAACAAGGTCATGAGATGCCTTTGGCTACACCCACAGGTTGCAAGTTGGCCCAGCTACAGTATTGTGATGTCTCAAATATCAGAAACCTACAGCAGGTACCTTATTAATGTCTCGTCGTTTCGGCGTTCAGACCTGGTGGGGGATCGACGTCAGCCGCAGCGACGCCCCATTTTCCCTTGGTGAGCCTCACGGCTTGCTTCCATCATATCGCCACCAAGACACAACCTCAGATCAGTAGAGAGGATGTAAGCTCAGAGGTTGACTTGATGGAAAGAAGGTCAGGCACCAACACGAGATGGGACCTAGCGTAAGATCTACCGTGGAAATCATGACCAAAGTGCCAGCCCATCGGCATCCAATATGCAGGCCTCCGCCTTCGCCTCCTGCCCGCAGCTGCAGGTTACAGCGCGTCTCGGTTGTCTGCAAACCGGCTCGCCTCTGCGGAGCTATCCCCGAACCTCGTCAAAGCCAACGTTGCCTGCTTCGGAGCCAGCTGACGCCGATCCAACCACGAGGCCAGAAGCCACCATCTCAGAAAATGGAAGCCTATCTGCCTGCTTCTGGATCATATGCTGCGTGACGAGACAAAACAAAGTGTCAGCGGTTCACTTTCCTTCAGGGATGAGACGCCTCAATGACAACTTGAGCTCTTTGAAGTAAACACTGTGCACTGCTTTCTCTCCCTAATGGTCTATTTATTGCTTTCTCGTATAGCAATGAAGTGTTGGTAACGGTTAGTCGTCGAAACAAGGTTATTGACCTACCAAAGCAATACACACAATGTTCAAGGGACCGCTGACTCGTGTTTGATAACGAATTATCATCATTGCTCTCATTCAAAAATAGTGAAGCTGAATGACAATTAAATCTATAGTTTAAACTATGCTATAAACAGCCTGCACCGTGATTTTAAGCTGAGGTTAAGAGTAAGAGCAAGAAGGCCGGTAACTTAGGGCTTTATTCTGGATACCAAGTATTTCGTAGAGCAGATTCGCAGACTTGTACATCGGAAGGGTATGTATTCCAAGCTCATTGGCTGGCCCAATTCTGTTAATGGTATCTAGATGTGTGTTTTGAGGCGTGATCTTTGGGCGACTTCATAGCTCAACTCTTCAGACATCCGAAAGTCATGTTTGACTTACAGTGGGTGAGAAGTTTTGGCCTTCATGGTGTCTTTTGATAACCCATCAGCATTGGTTCTGAATGCTGGCTATCATAATGTGTGGAATATTGACCCCAGTATTAAAAGGTAAAGTGCCAATATCTTTGAACAAATGTTTACAAGACAACTATGTATTAAAGCACCGATCATCGAGCTGCTAAAGGTTCTCCAGGAATATCCCAATCACTTTCCATTATAGGCTTCGACGATAATAAAAGCCATGTTGATGGTTTCGTGCGAGCTAATTCGCATTTTGTTAAATTACGAAATGTATTTACCCTGTAAGTTCATGATCGGCGCCATTCGGGCACTGTATTGTGCCGCGCAAAAGTCTCGACAACTCAAGATATACTACGTTCTCCTACAAGAGACAGGGATAAATAAATTCTAGAATAATCAGAAGCAATGAGAAATTTTTTAAGATTTGACATGGGAGAAATTCATTTTCTTTTTGCTTCAACTTTATTAAACCTTGAGAAGCACAGGCTCTTCAATTCTCCTAAGATTGTCAAAAGCCAATTGATCAATTCAATAGAAGTCGCACGACAACCGAACTTCGACGTGCCCGCTGTAAGCAAGATGGTAATAGTTTTATTGGACCATTCCAAGGCGACAAATGAGTGAGGACAGCTGAATGATTTTTTTTTGTTGAAAAGACAGAGCACATGGCGTCTTATAGGCTTTGGCGGGTTGAAGGTGAAACTTACAGCTTGCTGTAATGATTATAGATCTCGCCTTGTAGCTGCGAAGCAGATCTTTCACGATTGCCGTCACTTTAAGCTCTATTTCCATAACTAATTACTTTGGGATAGACACCATAAAAAAGAAAGAAAACTCTCTCAGCCGAGTTCTTTTGTACATATCACATCCCAGTCAGCGTATACATACCTAGCCAAAGGATCCGCAAATGTGATCATATTTATGTATGTGACGATACAGACTATTGACCAGTCATGCTGTTCGTGTATAACTTATCAACAGTTACAGCAATAATTTGAAGATTCAATACCAGCATACGCTTTCATGTACTAATGCAGATTTGTTGTTCACGGCATGGTGTTGGTTGATAGCATCCATCGTGTTGAATGATTGGGCATAGGCAAATACTCGGCTAACAGCAGCCATGGCAGCCACACTTTAGCCACAGCGGGACAAGATCATCTCCAAGCCGAGCCTTGGTTTCAACTGTTCAGTACGCAACGACATCTCATCAAGCATCTAACTCGATGCCCTTACTTGCCAGAAAACAGCAAGTTGTCGCCTCTGTACCGGCTACCATACCAGTACATGATCTATGATCATCATGGCAATCAACAAGCTCTGGGTGAGACGCGGCTGTGGTTATGCCGCAGCCCGCTGCAAGCATAACAGCAAACCAAGATGAGATGAGCTCAAAGTAAGTATCAACACAGCTACTCCGCAACCTCCTTTGGGAACTTGGAAGAAGTCTTCCTCGATCAGTCTCCCTCTGATCTATGCACTTTAACCTTTCTAGAGGCTTTGACGCACTCAAAACCATGTTTTGGTGGCCGTCATATCAAGCCTCGCCTCCCTCACAGCCTTTGATGGCCCAGCTTCTCACCCGGGTCTACTTCGGGTCCCACATCCAATACCAAGCGACTCTAGCAGTGAGCCGTCGAGCTTGAAGTGCCAGAAAGCTACCTGAGGCATGTACCTCAGTACCTCAGTACCAATTCCTCCCGCACCTCAGGCAAGATCACCCTCGTCAGAGCCTATCTGAACAACAACATCAGCACCGCACCCGCTAAATTTCTGCCACTACGGTCCCTCGATCCCGCGTTTTTCACCATCAACACCATCTATCAGCAACTCGTCCGATCAGCTACCGCGTTCGAATCCGCATTGCCCCATCGCCAATTTTTTGATACTTTTATCTTACCACATTTTTCCCGCGACTACATCGACAATGCCTGGTGGAAAGGGAAAATCTTCCGGCGGAAAGAGCTCTGGCGGCAAGACGAGCGCTACCGAGGGCAACAAGAAGCAGCAGAGTCACTCTGCGCGCGCCGGTCTTCAGGTGAGTTTTAACTCGAGAAACAGCAGAGGAGCATGAGCTTTCTTTATCGACCGATTTGCACGCATTCCATGTCCCGCATCCCACATATCTCAAGTTCCACGATCCGCTCCCGACGCGTCAACTATCTCCGCACGACGAGAAAAACCTTTTCAAATTAACAGCGCATCCTCAAAATGGATGTGGTTGCGCGTTTTGGCTCATGCGACGAGTTTGCAACAGCTCACCGATATGTTGGACGGCTATCGAAGGTTCTTGCGTGCATGGTGGATAATTGCGGGACACGATAAAATGCGCAAAGAAAGATAGCTCTGGAACCTCTGCTCATCAAAGAACGTTTTCTTTTTTGAAGCTCTTACTAACATGGCATTTTCAGTTCCCTTGTGGCCGTGTCAAGCGTTTCCTCAAGCAGAACACTCAACAGAAGATGCGCGTGGGAGCCAAGGCTGCCGTCTACGTTACAGCTGTTCTTGAGTACCTGACTGCTGAAGTCTTGGAGTTGGCAGGCGTAAGTCCATCTGCGATGAGTCATTCCTGCTGCCTGACGTTGACTGACACCTTAACAACAGAACGCTGCAAAGGACCTCAAGGTCAAGCGTATTACACCCCGCCACCTCCAGCTTGCCATCCGTGGTGATGAAGAGCTCGACACTCTCATCCGTGCGACAATTGCCTACGGTGGTGTGTTGCCACACATCAACCGTGCTCTGCTGCTCAAGGTTGAACAGAAGAAGAAGGCCAAGGCTCTTGAGGGTTAAGAACTGGCCTCGTTAGGGTTTTGGTTTTGAGTTTTGCTTCCTTGGGTCTTGTGGTATACTGGTATGTTGGACGGTAATGCAGAAATGCTTGAATTCGAATTCGAAGGGGCGCCGCAAGATGAACAGACGTCCGCACGACCACAGCTTTGACTAGCTGAAGACGCCTGTGCTGAAGAGCACACGACGAGCTCTCGCGTCGGCTCGAGAAAGTCGGCGCCCATAACGAGAGGGTTCGCATTATGACGATACGCATGTGTTATTTTAGCTGCGCGAGTGGTGTACAACAGCTGTGTCTTCACCTGGTGTCTGGTTTGAGATGCGACACGGAACCGCTGTGCTGATGGACTGGATTAGGTAGACACGGAAATACGAGTTCCTGGTTGAGTCACCGAATGGTTAAAAGCCAAGTCTAGTGTGTATGATGGATGTGTATGCAGGTAGTTTTCATTAATGAAGCTATTATCTCCCCTCAGATGGTATTAACCCAGCTATGATATCGCTCGCCAAAATCTCACTCGTTCTTTACATTCCCTTGACTAGATGTTCACCTTGTTCCCTGCTGCCCGTCCTCACCAATGCTGCTTCACGATCATGACTGCCAGCAGTCACTGTTCTAAAGATGCTCCAGCTCTCAGTTTTAATCGTTGTCATCAAATTGACGATGTGTCGTAATACTCTCATTTTCTCAATCTTCAGAAAGATGTGTCAAGGCATCATACTACTCATCCTTGTCATCGTTCTCATGGGCCGCGAGGTACTCGTCGTGGTCGTGCTCTTGGTCCAATTCTTCGAAATTCTGTGATGTAGTATCTTCGTTCTCATCATCGGAACTGGACTGTGGTGCTGTGAACCACTCCTCCTGCTCTTGGGCCTCATACGCTGCCAGTATTTCGTCTTGATCGTCGATATCTTCGGGGCTGGTTATTTCTTGGCCGAACTCTGGCAGGAGACCACACAAAGGCAGCTTTCCTTGATCTTCTTCGTCTTCGTCGTATGTTGGAGCGAAGATTTCCACGTGGCCGGCGATCAAGCTCGGGTCCTTCTGGAACACTTGATATCGCTCTGTGTGACACTGACTAGGATAGTCACAGTCAGATTCACAAGAGTGTGTGTAGTTGAGCATGCGCTGGAAGCGGTCCTGAGTGATTTCGGTTCGTCTGTTGGTCTCAATCTGCGACTTCTTCGCCCGGCGAACTGCGCCCCTGGATCCAGCGAGATCGCGCATCGTGCGACGCCTCCAGGCTGCGGGATCTGCCTCATAGATCGAGCGGAAGCGGCGCCAGTCGTTCTGAATGCTCCAGAAGTCATAGTCGTGGTTCTCCGCGGGCGGAATGTGACGGAGTCTATTAAGCTTGCGGCGCCGTGTGGAAGCTTTTGTGATAGAAGCACCGATAAACTTGACATCGCGGAATAGCCTTGTAGAATTGCAGTGAAGGCAACGGCGTGTCACGGCGAGCTTGTATGAGATGTTGCATCTCTCGCAAGTCCACTTCCACGAAGCGGGCTTACCAGGAGGAGGGGATTTCGGGGGTATGCACTTGCTTGATAACATGCTGGGTGGCGGATTGGTGAGAATAGAAGTGGTAGCTATCATCATCTTGAGAGAGTTGAAGCATAAATATAAACTGTGGTCGAGGACATATATATGTAGATGAAGATATGGTGAACCAGGGCGTTTGGTCTTTGGAATGGGAGTTTAAGCAGTTACTACTTTTTCTGTGTTGGTGTTAGATGCGAGGTCAAACACACAATAGCGAACAAACGCAAGTCTTTATTGTTCAAAGCACAATGGCGGTTCTGAAAATTGGGGCAGTCCTTGCAAACCAGGTCAAAGTTGGGACGAACACGCGAATTTCGACAAAGTTGCTTTGAGAAAAGTTGCCAGAGCCTTTGTTGAAGGTACAACTGACACTACGCAAGGGATGAAAGGGAACATCATGAACGGAAAAGTCGACTGAACAATTAAGATGGTTAAAACTTTAGGGAATGAGTTGTTCTTAATTATTCGAGGTTGTCAGTTACCGAGTCTTTGTTATATCTTCAAAAGCCTCATGCTCTGTGCTCTTCGTTACGATTTCTATACCAGCGTAGCAATGGCAAACGATTTAACTTATATTCCAGCTTCGTAGCGATAGTTTCAGCATAGTCTGATAGCATATTAGTTGAATCATAACATTTGTCCTCAACTTGAATTTTTAGAAGTTGATATCGTCGATTCGGAGCAATACAGCACCCGAACATAAACGCGACTCTTGGTATGAGCTTTCGACCTCAATTATTGTTTTTAAAATTACGATAATAATAATGAACTTGACTAAGTGAGTACCTAGTTTTTAGTCTTTGTCAAGTTGTAAATCACATTTGTGCCGATTGTACTGATATATGGTAAGCCCAAGAGTTGAACCCCTGGATCCATTACAGCAACATGTCACTCGGGGATTTCCTAGCAACCACAGATCTGAAGAGAATCATGTCAACTGCCATATTGTCTGTAACTACAAAAGATAGGGTTAGTCTGTGTTTATTCAAGCTAGATCCCCGCTTTCTTGATCTGCCAGTGCCAGGCAGCTCTTCCTCATCTCCATGCACCCCATTTCAAATTCACCAGCACTTTCTGCCATTATCTCGGTACTCAGCTTAATTGTTTGATCTACATATAACTGCATTAATACCATAAGATTTGGGCTTATACGTTCTCACAGCGCAACTCGTTATTATTGCTTGTTGTTCTGCTTCCGCTATCTAGTCGTGATTCATCCGGAGTATAAAAATAAACTATTTTTGTATACGCACTATGAATATGAAAAATCTTCAGACTCGCCTGCGTCAACGGATCTCTTTTTCAGAATAACTTTTTTTTTAAGCTTCCAGTGTTCGTGCTGTGACAGTGTTGATATCTTCTAGAGCCTCCAAATATGTATATCCTTGACTGTATCACAATGTTCCCAATCATCTGTGCGTGCTTTGCGTCGGTTGGTGGGTTTAAAGTTAAGACATGTCTTTTTGAAAGATTTTTAACCGAACTTCTGGCTTGATAGGGCTATCTAGAGTTACGAATTTGTGACGAGAGAGTTTCATTGTAGTGGACCTGAAATTCGTCTGGGATATGCTTCGCCAAGAATCTTCGAGAATGGACCGACACAAGGAGAAGTAGATTTCTTGCATGCTTGATTAAGTAGGAAAGAAACATACAGTGACACATTCATCTGACCACATGCATGATTTAGAACAACAGTGTCCCCCACCGGAGTAGATTATCCTATAGGTTTCAGTACACGGGTGATATCTCAAGAGTTGCACAGTTTCCTTGCTTTGATTAACTTTAACATGTTAAATAAAGGCGAGAAGGAAATTGATGTACTCTGGATGTGCAGTATATTTCCCCAACATCGTGGCTGAAGGATTAGAAGTTCTCCTCAACGCCGGTGGGCTTTATCCCGTTCCTTTGTAGAAGACAAGAAAGTAAACGGAAATAATCGGATCATTTTTAGTTTGCTAAAGTTAATTGGTTGTTCTTGGGGCTCCCGACACCCTCAAGGAGAATATTAAATATGTGTGAGTCTGTTTGACACGAACTTAAACAAATTCTCCTCAAACTTCAATATTAATTTTATGTCAAAGCAATTTTTATTTTTTTAATGTCAAAACAACGCTGAAGTTGAGTTCGAATTTTATCCATATATATGAAGGTTGCTCCTGATAACAAAGTGATATCCCCTATTCTCTCTCGCTCACCAGCAAACTCAAGCGGCCTTCGGGCACACGCTTGAACCAAACACTCTTTTGGTCAGTGTACTCTTTACTGTTTTCACAGCTCTTTTTCGACTTTGTTTTCTTTCAATATCGTGCACACTTATGCATTAGTACCCCTCGGTGGTGCTTGAGGGGTGTCAGGCCTGACACCTCAACGTCATACTCGGTTCAGGACACATCATGAGACCTCTTTTCGCACCTTTGCAGGTCGTAAACGCTTCCTTTCAACAATTCCATGTCCTCCTGATCGCTCTTTTCAAAATGCTTTTCATCTTCCGGCCAATTTCCTTGATATGGACTTCAACACCAGGTCGAGGGAACACTCGTTTCCGTACTATTCGTAAACACATATGTCAACCAAGATAATTCAGACCTACTCTTCAATTTCCATTACCAGGCAAAAGTGACGAGCTTGACTACCAAGTCAACAGTTCCAAACTGCCTAATATACACCCGCCGCGGCTCATGGTAGCAATACATGACCTGCTTTGACCAATTGGTCGAAATGTCAAATTAACGCTACAAGGTCGTGATGCTGTCAGCAAGCTATCATCCTAGACAAGGCAAATACCTTGGCATAGCCCTGATTTGCCTCTTTCTTCGCTCTATCCCCCTCTTCCTGACTGAATCCTGTTCGGCCCCGTGCCATGAAAGGCGCAACCCCAAAGAGGTAAACCCGATGGGTGTGCTTTTCATTCAGTGTTGAATTTAGTTTTCACTTCTCCGTTTGTTCGATGAGCTCTTGGGAGTGAAGACTAGTCTCTTCACCAGATGGTGTTGGACTGTCGACCAACAGAATGTTTCTTGAGGGTGTTAAACCGGTACTCCTCTGTTGGCACTGGGAAAAATGACTCTGAAAGATACTACAATCGACACTTTTCTTTGTAAATAGCGGTTGTGCAAAAACAAAAGGCGTTGTACAGCCCCTGTGCTAGTGATCCGTGACAAGGGCTCCTGAAGTCGTCTGTGGGAGTTGACTGTAACTTGGAATGACAATGCATAACATGTAAATACACATCAAACTCAAGCGAGCCTTATTCAATTCCAACACTGAGCTCGAGGTAGTATGTCGTTCTTTAGTTGCTCCCTTCCATATCTCCTCACTCTGATATGTCCAAGCAGCATGTAAAACTCTTGATGTAACCGATCTATGCTGTTTAAATAAAGGCTTAAGACTCACCCGTACCTGTGGGTGAGACGGCATACGATGGATGATTTCCGCCTTTCAAAGATATAAGGACCGAAAAACTGACGGTTATTGGTCCCCCCTATTATATCAGTGTGGCCTCGTTTCATCTGCTCTTGAAACAAGTTTCGAAACTTAAAAGCGCGTAAAATCATCGAGAAAGCTTATATCGTCCGCAACTTGAAGATAGCCTAAATAAGGTCGAAAACGGTGCACAAAAGCCCTGCTTGTTTGTAAAAATCACCGACCGGGTAGTGGTTGGCATCAATAAAATGTTGCACTTGCTCCGCCGCCAACAGAGACTGCCTGGTAGCGATGACTGGATGAATATAAACTAGGTGTTTCGACTTAACGCTCTCCTTATTGAGATATATATCAACAGTCACTAGGACCTTGTTTAGTTATATATTTCAACAACCTTGTGTTGAATGTGCATTGCCACGTGAATAGCTTGTTTCATGGCGCTCTTTGCAGTCCTTCATTGGTAGCCTCGTTTGCTGATATTGGATAACATAGCACTGCCTCGAATGCGTTACTGTATAAAACTCCTTCCCTATGATCAACTTACTTGGTTCTTACCATTCTTTGTTTATCGTGTCAGAACAGATCAAATCACAACTTCTTCAACACCTTCCAACATGTCAACGACGAATGACCCGTGGACTGTGCTTGTTCACTACAACAATACAGAAGACTTAGCAAAGCTCATTGCACCTTCTTGGGTGGGCACCGCTAACATCAGAAGCACTTTGGGTATCCTCCAGAGTTGTGTCGTGGTGCTGTTTGCATGCATCTGTACAGCGCTGCATCTTGACGTGCCAACCAAAACCGCCTGGCACGCCGTACTACTATCGAAGCTGGGATGGGTTTTGATTACGCTCTTTGCCCCCGAAATCTCCGTATATATGGCTATTGATCAGTTGTACCAAGCGCGGTATCTCAGGTCTGATCTATGTGCCATACGTGATGGACCGGGGCATATGGATGTAGGGCTCCTCAACTCTAGCAAGTAACTTCTTTGCTGACCCTATCAAACAGTTCGAAATAGACCTCAAATACTGCTTTCTTATCGTAATGAGTGGTGTCCACGTTGACGTCGATGATATGTTATCCATCGCTGATCTCGATCAAGGGGTCTTCGACGACAAGCATAAACCCCGTCCGTTTTCAGTACGACTAAACCCCAAAGGCTATTGTTCACCTTGCTGAGAGGGGTCATTGGATACCAATCTCAGGAAGGAAGATTAAGGGCACGAGTAAAGCCGATGTTTTACAAAAGATACTTGTTGTCGGACAGGTATTGTGGATGGCGATACAGTGCATCGCCAGAACAGCATATGATCTTCCGTTGAGTTTACTTGAGATTCATACTATGATCCATGTAGCATGTGCTCTACTTTTATATATATGT
Organism: Fusarium sp. VM40; assembly: GCA_954870535.1. Taxonomy (NCBI): domain Eukaryota; kingdom Fungi; phylum Ascomycota; class Sordariomycetes; order Hypocreales; family Nectriaceae; genus Fusarium; species Fusarium sp. VM40. The sequence continues at coordinate 808,263 of CATPAH010000015.1, forward strand.
TGGTTCGAAGTATGTTTGTCTAGCTCGGGAATATTGACATATGCTAATACCCCGTGACCTTACAGAAGCCGCTTGATGTTCAGGACCCCGAAGTAGTTGGTCTCAGGGAATTCAAAGGAGAAATAGCGATACTGCTACAACAACAGTTCTACGCAAAGTCCTCACATCGATTGGCTCTCTTCCCATCGAAGGAGTCATTCGAACAAGCTCCCCCTGATTCAATGCGCTGGGTTGAGTCAATTGCGGGCTCAGAACTAATGAGTGGAGACGTTTTACCCTCTGGCCTCGGACTTGTTTGGTCTAATGGCCACTATAATCCATCATTCATTTTGGAGGACCAATTTTTTAATCGACGAGAAGCTATCCGGGCCGCATACCCATTCGAAAACCGAGTTGAACTCGCCCAATCAACTGAACCTCTCTCATGGCTTCCTTTCACATCGACAACGCAGCCCCTTTACCTTACACATCTAAAGGAGGTCTCGCCTTCTGGTACCCATTTCTTCCATGACATGCCTTTCGGCGAGGGCAAGCGTAACATTGACATTAACTTTGGTGGACCTCATTCTTTGTCCAAAAACTTTCTTGCCGTCTTTGAGATCGTAATGATCCGCACATTCTGGCTAGGCTTCCTAGGATTACTGGTTCTTGCCATGGCTCTCCCTTTTGCCTACGGAGGGGTTCATCTCTTTGCTTGGAACTTCGAGTTCGCAAGCCATATAGAGGAAGTCTTGTGGAAGATTAGCTCTATTTACATGGCGACGATTTTCCCTGCGTACCTAGTTTTCGAGCAATCTCTGTTGATTATGAACTTTTACTTAGGTTCAGATCCTGAAGAAGTACCGTTGCCCTTGCACTATACAAAAGTTGGCATCGCAGGAGTCGTCGTGGCGATCTATGTGGTTTCTAGGCTCTTCATCATTATGGAGGCATTTCTAAGTCTAAGGGATGTCCCTGTGGGTGTTTACATATCGCCGTCTTGGATTCAGGCAATTCCTCGTTTCTAGTTCGATGATTTTGCCTGGCAGGAGTCCTATGTTTGAGAAGGTGTTCTACGTCTTGTACACGAGTGTGACGGGTGTTACCGTGTCATCTTATTGAAGTCCTGAAAAACGGGTTGCCGATTAAAAAGACATGCTAAATTCTTCCATTTCTAATGCTATTTAACATAAGGAGTTTATAGAATCAACAATTTCCTGCGCATTTCATTTATGAACGCAGATGAACGGACTCATGAAAGCGTACGCTCTTGTGAAAGGTCACTTAGACGCTTGATATCAGCCACAGTTATTGTGGCGCACACAGTGGCCGTGCGACTCTAAGTGAGACATTACGTAGCTGGACGATCCAATGAGCTTGCAATCGCGTCGTGTCCTTTTTCCGGCCGAGCTGAGTTTCAAGATTCATGATCCTCAAGCTCCCTTGCCAATCCTCGAGCCATCAACACCAACCGTCACTCGGACGATCGATCTCAATTGAATTTGCACCCAACGCCTTTGACAGGTCGTCGCTCGCTTCACACTCGCTGCGCCCCCAGCAGCTTTCTGCATCTTCTTCAACTTTCTTATCTTAGCTTGCGACAAGCACACCACCGCAATCATGCCTCTCAACGTGTTCCGAATCGCCGGTACGTTTTCGACATACGGACTCGATAAACTCATCAAAAAACTTGCTAACATGTAAAATAGCGGATTTTTCGCATCTCGGCTCCATCTTCATCTTGCTACACAAGATGGTGCAGCTCAACGTTAGCCCTCCCTTGTCAACCTGAACAGATCAGCAATACTGACCAGACATCAGAGCTGCTCTGGTATCTCCTTCAAGTCCCAGACCCTTTACATGCTTGTCTACGTCACTCGTTATCTTGGTATGCACCACGTCAACACGTCCGTTGCTATTTCTGACCAGTTCCAGATCTTTTTTCAACCGACAGCATCTACAACTTCATCTTCAAGATCCTCTTCCTTGGCTCTCAGGGCTACATCATCTACCTCATGACCAACGCCTACAAGCCCACCAACGATCCCAACGTCGATACCTTCCGAGTCCAGTACCTCCTCGCTGGAGCGGCTGTCCTGGCCGTCATCTTCCCCTATCACTATACTGTTTCAGAGATTATGTGGGCCTTCTCCATCTGGCTTGAGTCTGTAGCTATCCTTCCTCAGCTCTTCATGCTGCAGCGAACCGGCGAGGCTGAGACTATTACCACCCACTACCTCTTTGCTCTCGGTAGCTACCGCGCTCTCTACATCCCCAACTGGATCTACCGATACTTCTCCGAGACACACCACAAGGTCGACACCATTGCCATTGTTGCTGGTATTGTTCAGACTGTTCTGTACAGCGACTTCTTCTACATCTACTACACCAAGGTTATGAAGGGCAAGAAGTTCAAGCTCCCTGTCTAAGCTTTACAGCAAGACAACGAGATACCTGTACGAATAGGGCATCAAGCTCTCGCAACGCGTCCCGTGCGCGTTGCTATTGTGGCAATGAAGTAGCCACAAGGCAAGACAAGATAAGACAAGACAAGACCACAGTTTGGTCACGACAACTCCGGCTTCTGGAGATGCATGCACGGCGTTGGTTTGGGAGGTCAATCGGTAATTAATGGCGTCGCCGTTTGGCTTGGAGATTTTGGGGAAAAGGATTGATTTCAATGCTGTACCAAGTCAAGGTAGAGAGTAGTACGTTTGCGTTGTGCTGCTATTGTGTGATTTGTAAACACTTAACGTGTTGAGAAATCAGTAAGATAAAGCAGCTTATGAGCAATTAAGAACGAGAACTTTAACGAGAAACCCCTGATGCTTGCTTTAGCTTTTGGTTAGTCGCATTAAGCTCCTTGGCGCTTTTGCGGCTCATGAGCCAGAGCTACCATGACATCGAATCACGTGATACAATCTTCCTCACGCGTTAATGATTGATTACCTACCCCAGCCTTCAACTCCAACATCGAAACCATCGCATTTATCCATCAAATCCGTCAATATGGCTAGTGATGCGCCCGAAAACACAGAGCAGACTCCTCCTGCGCCAGAGGTTCCTTCTGATGAGGCACCTCCCGCGCCAGCCATTCCTGATTCGCGACTACCGACTCGCAAGGATATCTCTCTTCGCGAGTTCTTGAATAAAATGGACGACTATGCACCCATTGTACGCTCTCCACCCTTATCAATTGAACCGTCTAACACGTTTTAGATTCCCGATGCAGTCACACACTACTACATGACCAAAGCTGGTCTTCCACCTCCTCCACAGACCGATCCCCGTCTTGCGCGACTGCTCGCCCTTGCGACTCAGAAGTTCATCGCGGATATCGCCGCAGATGCCTACCAGTACAGTCGCATTCGCGCATCATCAAACACTAACAACCCAATGGGATCCCTGGGCGCCGCCGCCGGATTCCCTATTCCTGGACAACCAACTGGACCACCCGGAAGTAAGGATCAGACGAAGGGTGCGCCTCTGGGTATTCAGCGCCCGGGTTACGGAGGTGGTGGTCAGGGCGGCAGCCAGAACAGGACCGTCTTGACCATGGAGGATCTTGGAATGGCTGTTGGAGAGTACGGAGTAAACGTCAAGCGTAGCGAGTTCTACCGCTGAGGTGCGTATTTGGGATACATGGATACATGATTGCAAGGCGTTACGGTTCGGCGTTCACGGAAGATTTAGGCACGTAATGATATCAACACCAACACCAGTAAAACCACAGCTGGTTCCAATAGATCGCCTTTATATGCAGTTGAATCCCTTCGTTGAAATCATTGCTCTAGTGATGTTACATGTAGTTTTTTGTACATGGGTATTCCCAGATTCCAGCTGCTACTCAAACAGACTACCTCTTATCCCAAATGTTGGGCTTTCGTGTACTTCAACTTCGTCAGCATTTACCCATCGCTTTTAACTCTGACCAGGACTCACGGTGAAAACTCGCCAAGCTTGTGTCCAACCATATCTTCAGTGATGGTCACCTCATGGTAATCCTTGCCATTGTGCACCTCGAACTTGAGACCGACAAAGTTGGGGAGGATCGTAGCTGATCGGGCCTGTGTTCGCACAGGAGGCACCTTGTCACTAGTGGACTTGGGCCAGACAATGGGGAGGCTATCGCGTGTTAGAACGGTCAGATAATCGGTTCGTCGACGGAGGCTTACGGCACCAAGTGTGGCCCTGTCAACAAAAGTTAGCAATTGGCAAGCTCACAAAACAGAACTGACGTACCCTTCCACACTGAACGCTTAAGAAGAACCCGTGTCGCGTGCATTATCGCTGGCACATGTCGTTCTCGAAATTTCAGGTCGGCATCACCAAGCCTCACCATGCGACGGATCCTAATCGCAGGGGTGTTTTTCCGTCGGGTTAGTCCGCCTTTGTCCACGTGACGACCTTGATGTTCCACAACGGATCTCGGCACTTGTGGTTCGTCAACCCCAGGCCTGAGATGGCCTCTGTGTAAACGGACAATCAATCCCACCAACGAAACAGAACAGCTTGTTTCAACAAGAAACGATCTCATTAAAACATTGTACGACTAGCTGCGTCACCTGTTCCCTCCTTTTGAGAAGCAATCTCCGTGAGAGGAAATCTTGTCAATGCCCTGCCAAGCCATGCCAAGCCAAGTGGTTCACGATAATCGTCGCCAGTCGCTGTTGGACACATGCACAAACTGTTTACGATGAGAGGTTATGTTATCCTGCTTTTTCGGTTCCAACGCAGGTATTTCTTTTCGAAAATGCTCAATATCGGCAGTCACGGTCTACAATGAAATATCAGGGGCCTTAGCTCCTGTTTCAGGCAAACTAACAAGGAACACATGTCCGTCCGAAATGGGCCATGCGGAAATGCTCTACTTTTCTTCTCCAGACTTTGGATGAAACTTGGAACAACTCGATCCAAGTTGATCGAGGCCTTGGTCAATGTGGGCACACGGAGGAACCATTGCCAATGTGGAGGGCAATACCTTGTCATATCCGGTCTTAATGAATCTGGCACCTCCTTAGCAGGCATTGTGCCGGAAGTTGTACAGCGCTGAAAGTGTATATAAGATCGTCGTGATGCCCAGCAATTTATTGTCTTGGCTCTGTATGACTCGTTGATCGATCATATTACAATCTTTTAAAACAATCTATCAACGTCCACTCATTCAAGCAAATATGCGTTTCACTGATCTCCTCCTCGCCAGCGCTGGCGCTACTCTTGCCCTGGCTGCCCCTTCCACCAAGCGGGCTACAGGCAAGTTCCTCTTCACTGGTGCCAATGAGTCCGGTGGTGAGTTCGGCGAGGGAAACCTTCCTGGGCAGCTCAACAAGGACTATATCTGGCCTACCACCGACTCCATCGATGTAAGGATACCAAGCATGAGACAACTGAATGTTGGTACTGACTATGACAGACTCTTGCCAGCACTGGTATGAACACCTTCCGTGTGGGCTTCCGCATGGAGCGTGTCACCCCTAGCGGTATCAACGGTGCCATTGACGAGGCCTACTTCAAGGGTCTTGAGAATGTTGTCAAGCACATCACCAGCAAGTGAGTAGCTGTCACATACATCCTGAAAAAGCATATCTAACATATACAGGGGCAAATATGCCGTTCTTGACCCCCACAACTACGGCCGCTACAACGGCAACATCATGAAGAGTGCCGAGTTCGGCGCTTGGTGGTCCAAGTTTGCTAAGCGCTTCGCCAGCAACAAGTTGGTCATCTTCGACACTAACAACGAGTACCACGACATGGATAACTCTGTCGTCGCTGCTCTCAACCAGGCTGCCATTGACGGCATCCGCAAGGCCGGCGCCACCTCTCAGTACATCTTTGTCGAGGGTAACTCCTACACCGGTGCCCACAGCTGGATCTCCAGCGGTAACGGTGACGCTCTCAAGAACCTTAAGGATCCTCAGAACAAGATCATCTACGAGATGCACCAGTACCTCGACTCCGACTACTCCGGCACCCACGAGACTTGTGTCAGCTCCACTATTGGTGTAGACAGCCTGAAGGCGGCTACCAAGTGGCTGAAGGATAACAAGAAGAGGGGTATCATTGGCGAGACTGCCGGCGGTGCCAACTCTCAGTGTATCTCTGCTCTCAAGGGTGAGCTGCAGCACTTGCTTGACAACTCTGACGTCTGGACTGGCTGGCTCTACTGGGCTGCTGGCCCTTGGTGGGGTGATTACATGTTCAGCATGGAGCCCAAGGATGGTACTGCCTACAAGAAGATTCTCCCTGAGATCAAGAAGTACATCGGTGCTTAAGCTGTTGGTTGACGTTGGGCCAGGGAGCATCTGGACGGGACGAGCTTTGGACTCGCTATTCTTACACCGTAAATACTTATTATACATACATACTTCTTCAGTACAAATCCACACAGTTGTTCCATTTTATTTGCAGCAATCGAATTGTGCCTCGGCTTACAATTGCAAGTACTAAGTTGTGTAACTGAATTGAATTTGGAATGAGCGTCTTGATGCAACAGTTCAAGTCGTCCTGTTACAATTCGATTGGATATCCACCCGGTTGCATCGATAATGAAGTTTCAATATGAAGTTTTCCAGACTTTGGATGTATTGCACTCGTTATTGACGGATATCTGCTGTGTCAGAACTTCTGATGTATTGCATCTTTGTCCGTGTAAGTGATACAGGGTAGGCTACTAGGTACCTACTCAGTCAACAATTCTGGTGGGGTATCACGTGGAGTCGAGACTTGGAGATGTGACAGCGGGCGGCCCCAAGAGCAATTAGGGATTGTCCGATTGGCAAACACCAAATTTCTGGCATCCCCTTTACATCGCCATTTCAACCTCATTTCACCTACTTGTGTAATCACATGCGACTGGGGCATAGTTAGCACAGCCAACACACACGGCTGCAAGCCTTTTCAATAAGGCCTTCACTTCCGGGCCCTTCGCAGCTCTTCCAAAGAAGCCACCTTCCCTCTTGGCGCAACTTGGACGAACAAAAAACCACCTTCATTCACGAAATTCGGCCTACGATTGACGACTCTTGCCTGATAAACCCAATCTACGCTCAGCGACGTTAGAAATACCAAAAATCCGATGCCGAGCGCAACGGCTTCCGGAGCGGACACGGGTGGTGCAGCTCGATCTCGCGATCATAAGCAGGGTAATCAAGGACGAACATTCACACCGGACCAAGAGGCAGCGGTCATCCGTATCCGAAAATGCGAAGCCACTGCGTTCTACGACATCCTAAATCTCGCAAGTGTCAAGGATACATGTACAGAGTCTGAGATCAAAAAGGCTTATCGAAAGCAATCGCTTCTGACCCATCCTGACAAGAATGGCCATCCTCATGCGGACGAGGCCTTCAAGATGGTCAGCAGAGCTTTTGGAATTCTTGGCGACAAGGAGAAGAGGGAGAAGTTCGATAAGTTCGGCACAGATCCTGATAGTCGATTCGCTAGCGCCCAGGCGAATAACCCATTCTTCAACCAACGAGCTGGTGGTGGTGGTGGTATGGGCAGAGGTGGCCCAATGTTCCAAGATGACATGACTCCAGAGGAGATGTTTGCCCGTTTCTTTGGCGGAGGCGGCGGAGGTTTTGGTGGTGGTGGTGGTCCCTTCGGAGGTGAGCATAACCGGCTTTCCAAAATATGAGACTTATACTAATATTCCAGCTTTTGACACAGGCCCTCAATTTGTCTTCAACTTTGGTGGAGGTCCCGGAATCAGGGTACATCAGTTCGGCGGAGCAAGGCCAAGGACGAGACCCAGAGAGGCCGAAGGCGGTCGACAGAATGAAGGCAACGCTTTCCAAACCTTCTTAGGTCTACTACCTATTATCCTCTTCTTCATCCTGCCTATAATCACCTCATTTTTCTCTGGCGAAACCTCCACGTCATCGGCAGCGAACCCTCGTATGGTCTACGACAACCCTCTACACCCTTATACCGAGCAGCGCACGACACCGAACTTGAACGTCAACTACTATGTGAACCCCGATGAGATTGCCCAATATACCGACAAAAAGCTCAACAAACTGGATCGCTCAGCTGAACACCAACTTGTGAGGCATCTCAAGAGCGAATGTGAGAATGAGTTGAGGTACCGACGGAGATTGGAGGAGGCTGCTCAGGGATGGTTCTACCAGGACCCTGACAAGATGGCTCTTGCGCAGACATACACGATGCCGTCTTGCGAACGGTTGTCTCATCTGGGAGTAAAAGTTTGAGGACATGTCTAGCCGAGCCACTGGGAATAAGTAGATATTGTGGCATTCTTGTATAGGAGTTGGCGTTGTGGCATTTCTGGGACTGCATGGCGATGAAGGAACTCGGATCTGACACGCAAGGGAGCACGATGCCCATAATCAAGTTATGTATCATTCAGCGTATAATGCTTAAGGGTGTATTTCCTAGGAGATATCGTTAATATTAAACCCCAATCGCTACTTTGACTGGCCAGCTATCGGCTTTGTTTGATCGACTATTGGACCCTTGGCCTGAGCGTCAAATAGCCGTTCGGACTTTGCGATATAAGCGGATCTTGAAGAGTTGGAGCTAAGTTTTGCTTTGATCTGGTAGTAGAATACGATGGCCGTATGAGCTATCCTGACTTAGATAACCACCTTGATTCTTCTCCAGGGCTCTTGTGCATGCATGTCTTGTTATTGAAACTGGTTCATGGCGCTCCAATGCGGTGTAAGTCGCTCACGTTCATGTCTCAGATGGCTTCAGCGCTAGCTCAAGCGATCTTCCTCTGTTGGCCATTATTGACCGCAGGGCGAACACTCCAGAGGCCCCATCAACGAAAGTCCACATTGATCCTTATCATGCAAGCGGTGAGTCCAAGACAGGGACAGTCAGTTTATCTCTCTATATTGTGAATTTTGGTCAAAGCGACAGGTCCAGGTCCAGGTCCAGGTCCAGGTCCAGGTCCAGGTCCAGGCCCACGTCATCGTTCACGGCCCGTGGCTGTGGTAAGCAAGTGGCGGGGCAGAAGCCTGTAACTTGTAACGCAGGCATCCGACCAAGACCCAAACTCTCAGCTCAGCTCCGCGCGTGCCAAACTTCCTTCTAAATTCACTGTTTTAACCAAGATATATCGTGTTAAATCCTTACCTTTCAAACACTTCACCTATTTCATCACAGTGGCTTCTGTCCTCAGCAAATTGTCCTCTTTCACGCTGCACCGCCACGTACAGAGCGGGACCCTGTGACGACACCTCTCCCCACAAGAGCTATCACTATCGCTGCGACGAGCTTCAAGAGCTGCAAGATTGACCAGCCCGCGAAGAAGATATACTTTGCGACTATCGCCGTATCGATCTGGCTCCAATATTTGCTCCATCTCATGCATATAGATTGCAGCACTTCTACAACTACCTTGCTCCGAATCACTTCCCCGCAGTCGTACGTCTGTGTATAGTGTATCGCATTAGGTCAAGCTACGAGCGTCAAAGTCCGATTCACTCACAGTTGGCTTGACATGTCACTTTGACGTTTGAATTCTCCAAGCTCGAAACTACCTCGAACTTGAACTCTTACTCAAAACGATGTCGAACAATCCTTGGGCTGAGGGAGGGAATGAAGGTGGATGGGAGGATGTAGGGCCCCGCCGCGACGTACAGGCCGCTACAAGCAACAGGGCAAATCCTCAATCAGTTCCTGCAGCTCTACGACCCGGAGGAGCTTTCGATAACGAAGACGAACAGCACGCATGGGGTGAAGCGAGAACGCATCCAAGCGACCAGCAATATGCTCAAGAGACGCCTGCGGTGTTAAAACCAGGCGGGGATAGGACAGGAACAAACCCCTTCTTACGAAACAAAGTTCCACAAAGCCAAGAAGCACCACCGACGGAACCCTTCTCAAGACTTGGACTAGATGAGCCGAATACAAACCCATGGCAACCAGCGATGGAAGCACAAAATGCACCACCACCCGCGCAACCCATTCCAAACTTCTTAGACGACCAACCTCCAAGAGGCGCATGGACGCCAACGCCGGAGCCACTCCCTGTTGGATCACCAAGTATGGTCTCACTTCCTTCTGGTGGAGAGTCTCCAGCTTGGGATGAAAGCCCTCTAGGGAGGAACGATAAACCCCCTGTGCCACCAATGAAGCTATCTGCAGAGGATACTGGAGACACGAATATTTGGGACGATGCTGGTAGCGCTGATAAGGGGAAATCCAAGGCCACAGCGAATATAGGACCAGCATCCCTTGACGATTGGAATGTGGTAGAACCGGTACCTTCAACAAGCTTTGCCAAAGAACCTACACCCGAGAAACCCCCCTTACCACCTAGGCAGCCAACGTTGCCAGCAGAGTCATCAAGCTGGAGAGCTTCCAGAGACCCAATTGATGGAAAAACCGAGACCTATCAGATTAAGAACATACAATGGCACGACTCGAGCTCCTCAACGAACCCACGAACATCTCCGATTTTGATTCAAAACGCAAATGGCCCTTGTCCTCTTGTTGCTCTGGTTAATGCATTGACTTTGACAACACCTGCTGATGTTGAAGACACTGCACTTGTGCAAACCCTTCGATCAAGAGAGCAAGTCAGTCTGAATTTGCTTCTCGATGCCGTTTTTGACGAGCTTATGTCCCCACGAAGAACCAGCTCCGAAGATGCATTGCCTGATGTTGGTGATCTGTACGCCTTTTTACAAAGCTTGCATACAGGCATGAACGTTAACCCGCGCTTCATCCCGACTGAGAGTATGGTAAATGCCTACAAGCGTACATCGCTGACACATTTACATCCCGCTGAGCGAGGAGACCTGATTCCAGGAACGTTTGAAAATACAGCTGAAATGGGGTTGTATGCCACGTTTTCGATTCCATTGATCCACGGATGGCTGCCACCAAAGAACGAACATGCGTATGAATCTCTGGAGCGACAAGCCGCATCCTACGAAGACGCACAAAATCTCCTTTTCCGAGAAGAAGAACTCGAACAGAAGTTATCAGACTCCCAATGTGGACTTACTGAGCCTGAACAGCAACTTTACCAAGATATAATGATCATTAAAGAGTTCCTGGATAACTCAGCCACTCAGCTTACACACTGGGGCATCGAAGTCATTGGTAAAGCCATTAGGCCAGGGACTTTTGCCATCCTCTTCCGGAATGACCATTTCAGCACTTTGTACTGCCATCCCCAATCGAAGCAGCTCATCACGTTGGTGACAGATGCAGGCTTCAAAACTCATGAGGAGATTGTATGGGAGACATTATCAGATGTCAATGGCGGAAACACTGAATATCTTTCAGGAGATTTCAGGGTTGTCAGCTCGGGCGGTGCTGTGCCTTCAACGAGTGCAGGAAACTATTCCAGCAATGATAACGGACAGTGGACAACGGTACAGAGTAGACGTGGTAACGCTCGGAGTGATGATGAAGTTCCTATGAGCCCGAGTGCCGAACAAGAAGATCGGGACTTAGCTCTTGCATTACAGTTACAGGAGGAAGAGGAGGAAAGGCATAGAGCAGAGGAAGCACGAAGACGAAGAGAGAGCATGCTTTCTGAGCAATTTATCGAGCAACAAGCTCTACAGCCAGAAAATTCAACACGTGACAATCGAGGAGGCCGAGGAGGAGGTCGAGGAGGAGGCCAAACTGGACGAGGAGCTCCACGGGGTGGAGGCGTAACCAGAGGGGCTGCTGGTCTCGTTCCGGGCCGAAACAGTTCTGTCAGCGCGCCCACTACGAATACCACCAACGCACAGTCGAGAATACCCGCCCAAAGAGTGCGATCACTTATCCCACCTCAACCACCGCGACCACCGGTGTCACGGCCGGCCGAAGAAGCAGGAGACGATGCGCCGCCAACCTACGAGCAGTCGGCCCACGATAGAACGTATCAGCCACCAGTAGGACACCCACAGCATGCCAATAGCAGCCCTACAATATCAAGACAGACAACGGCAGCGAGTGTGAATTCGGGAATGCCTATGGGGCAGCGACCGTTTGGTCAGTCTGCAGGCAGACGGCCGTCGGGTCCGGGGGTAGGGGCAAATGGCGGTGGGCAGAAGGAGAGGGATTGCATTGTGATGTGATGTAACGAGAATATGAGGGACGTACTGTGGAATTGGGAGATAAGGTAGCTAGGAGTTTAATGGGATAATATATGAGGGTTTTCAGCAGAATACAAAAGACATTTTGTCGTTAACTAGCACCTGAAAGTGTCTTGATTGATGGTCTCCTATGCCTCGGAGTGGTCCACATTTGGACTGGATCTGCATGTGTTGTCGACACTCCACTGCGAACTATCACATACATGCTGCAGGACTGGGATTCGTGCAGTTTGAAGTTTCGTATAAACCAATTCACCATAACTTATCTATTACCCTGTAGATATCTTTCTTATCCAGTTAAAGTCTATTGCATTGGCTTGGACCCGCCTCAGTCAACTATGCAGGTAAACTGCAGAGGTTTAGGTAAACTTTCTCCTTCAATCAAGAGCCAGGTAAAGTAGAGTGATATTCTGCAGCCAATCCAACGGATATTGGAAAGTTAAAAAGAGAGTCATTGCGTTCAGGGGATGCGTACGAACGGCACATGCAAGATATCATCCAACAGGGCAGGCGGTAGAGAATGTCAGAATAGTGGTTGCGCAGCTACCCGCTCTTTAGTTGACATCATGGACAACGTATGAACATTAATTTATTCGTCGCATTGATCAATTCTTTTCGCATCACAGATAAAATCGCTATTTCACCAAAGAATAACTCCAATTCAAACCTTGTCACTGTTGGACTGTGTAGTTGCGGCGCAGACGCCTAGTGTGCTGTCATCATGGCTATCGTTGAAGGGTGGTTACCACCCACCCGGGAGAACTACAACCTCATTCTCACAGTCTGGCAGATTGCTTATCCAATTGTAAGCAACTTCAAAAAACAAACACGTGAAACATAAAATCTAATGTAATGCCCATAGATTGGCTCAATGCAATGGCTTACCAAGTGGTATGGCATGGGCAAAACTTCAGTCTCCAGCCATCTTAACCTGCCGGGCCGTATAGGCTGGTTGACCATGGAAGCACCGGGCTTCTTAATACTTATGTATCTGATGAAGGTTCTTCCTGAACAATATGGCATCGATGATCTGCCATGGCAGAATAAAGTTCTTGCGGGTCTCTTTGTAAGTCATGTCCGATACTGTCTCCCGGGTGTCTTGCCGTTGAGGGGATGTTTGCTACCGAGGTAGCGCCTCTGAGGAGTAAAAGACTAACAACGGCGGCAATTTAGGTGATTCACTACTCTTACCGCGCGGTCATGTTCCCCTATCTCCAGCCGTCTATGTCGCCGCTGCACATTGCGGTGTGGCTGCTCGCCTTCAGCTTCCAGGTGGTCAACGCAACCTGTCTCGGATCATGGCTAGCGGTCTACGGCCCTACCACAGAAGAAGCGTGGTCTTCGCAGTCTTCAATTCTTCAGTTCTCCGCAGGTATTCTAATCTTCTACGTTGGTCTATCCGGCAACTTCTTCCATGACGAGGAGCTACGCGATATCCGTCGCCGGGAGTTACAGCGGCAAGAGCGCACCAAGCTCGAGCAGAACAGAGGCGAGAGCAAGGGCGGCGTGGAGAAGCACTACCAGATCCCACAGGCGGGCCTGTTCCGCTACGTGCTGTTCCCGCACTACCTGTGCGAGTGGATAGAGTGGGCTGGGTTCTGGATGGCGGCGGGTTGGGGATGCGCGCCTGCGCGGGCATTCCTTGTGAACGAGCTGTTCGCCATGATACCGCGGGCCGTGAGGGGCAGGGAATGGTACTTGGAGAGGTTCGGAGAGGACAAGATTGGCAAGAGACGGGCGGTTATCCCGGGGGTTTGGTGAGCTAGGAAAGGAAGCTATGTGATGGGGGTTGTGTATGCCAGATAGACAAGCTGACTGAGCTGAGACTACTCAGTTGTGTTGCGGTTAATGGTGTATGCGGTTGACTAAGACTGTGTAAGATTAAGGTAACAATCCAAAATAGGGACTGTATGGAATAGATATTGAGAAGAACCGATGATAATAGCCGAAGAGTATGTTGAACGCCGAAATGGTTGAGTTAGAGTTCGAGGATAATATATTCGTCACTTGGCCATAGATAGTATATCATTATGATGGTGTTGCAGTTGGTAAGAGTTATGGGCGATTGGTTTGGTAGAGCATGATACAGTCTTCAAACCAGGACATGTTGTTATTTACAGATGTAGTTTGTGCTAATATAAATTAATCTCTATCCTAATTCATCCTAAGTCGCTTCAATCAAGGTAAGATCATTCCTTGTATAGGTAAGTAGGTAAAATGTATTAATTAGTGTAGTATCCTCCGTGGAGTGTATCCGTCTCCAACTCATACCTCTCCTCTCCTGTTGCCGACTCCAACTGCCGACCTTTTTCTTGGCACGGACCAACCCTCCACACTCGGCATCAAAATCAACGCCTCGACCATTCAAACCAAGGAATCTTACCCCAGAAATCCGGGGTAATCTCGATAATTTGCTTTGCAATAGCTAAATCCTGTGGAGTGGAAACAAGATGGCTTTGTGCAAGATCCGGGGAAGGGAAAATCGTAAGACTCGGGTAGAGGGCAAAACCTGGGGAAGCCTGACAGAGACGTGGTGGTTAAGAGGTACATAAGTAGGGGTGTTAATTAGCCACAGTTGGAGATTTATGTACGTAGTATGCCTGTACTCTGTGTGTAACCTTTCTGAGGCATGGGTTGAATGTCCCTTCTTTATCTACTCCACGTGGGATTGTAACTGTGATACTGTACGTACCGCCATATAAGGCATTCATCATCCATCTCCAACACAACTGTCACAACTACAGCGCAAACGCTCGGTTACTGTTTTTTAGCCACTCTTTCCCCGCATCCACAACTACTTCCCGAGCGTTTTAAAGCTAAGTTAGAGTAAAATAAGAGTGACAGACTTGTGAGCTAATAAGAAACTCCGGCTTAGAGGGGGGTTCACAGCGACAGTTGCCCGAGGAGCGGCCTTCGATTTTCAAGACAAGTATCAATCAATCAATCATTCATTCATTCTCAATCCGTCAATTGATGCATATTGATATCTTTTGACAGCTCCATATTAGCCGACGCAGGCAAATCCCTCTTGAATCCTTTTCCACCCCTCGTCTTATCCAAGTGCATATTGCATATTAAAACGACATGGGTTCCGCGGTTGAAATGACTCCCCCCCTCGGGAAGAAAAGAGATAGATCGAATTTTGCGGGGGAGTTCTCCCCCAAACCTTGCCCTTGCCAAGCTAGATCCAGGTCTAGGCTAACAAAAAATAACTGTCACACACACTCTACACTCTCCCACTCGGTGAAAAGTACTGTACACGCTGCAACCACAACAGATCTGCAGTAGCTGCCGTTTCGTGAGGGGAAATATCCTTACCCAGGGCCCCTAGAGTCTAAAAAACCACACACTGTTGCTCTCTAGACACACACACGCACTCTCTTTATTAACAAGGGGAGAGGGGTTTGCTTGTCCCGACTTGGTAGCCCGAGGTGCTATTGTTTCCTTGGCTTTTGCTATATCAAGACCCAGCTTCCTACAGCTTCCTTTTTTTAAATCTTGTTCTTTAGGATCTACATCTCACAAGCACAAGCTTCCCTCTTCTTTTTGCTTGTTTATATATTTCTTCATTTCACCTTTTTGGCTGTCCACTATGGCTACCGACCAGGAAAAGGGTTTCGACGAACAATCTGAGATGAAGGACGCCTCTCGTGGCACTGTCCACGAAGCTGCTGGCCATGGTCACGCTGCCACTGACGCGTGAGTAGCTCTTCTCATATCATCTCACTCATCTCATACTAAACTAAACTCTCTCTTAGATACGGCAACTCTCTCGTCCAGTTCGACCCAGCTGCTGAGCGCCGATTACGATGGAAACTCGACTTGCACACTGTCCCAACTGTAGCAATCCTGTATCTCTTCTGCTTCATCGATCGCGCCAACATTGGTGAGTCAATCCCAAACCACCATTGCTCAATCTTACTCTAACATTGCTCCCTTCTTAGGTAACGCTCGCATTGCTGGACTTACAGAAGATCTCAAACTCGTGAACTACGACTACAACAAGATCCTCTCCATCTTCTACATCTCATACATCATCTTCGAGATCCCTGCCACTGTCGCCTGCAAATGGATGGGTCCCGGCTGGTTCCTCCCTGGTACCTCTCTGGCCTTTGGCATCGTCAGTATCGCCACTGCTTTCGTCCACTCCCAGGGCGCCATCTGCGGTGTTCGCTTCCTTCTCGGCATCTTTGAGGCTGGTATGCTGCCCGGTATCGCATACTACCTCTCCCGTTGGTACAAGCGCTCTGAGTTGACATTCCGCCTGTCTCTCTACATGGTCATGGCTCCCCTGGCTGGTGCCTTCGGTGGTCTCTTGGCCAGCGCCATTCTCACCCTCGACCACTTTGGCGGCCTCCACCGCTGGCGAATGATCTTCGCCATCGAGGGTATCATCACTGTTGCCCTGAGCCTCATCGCCTTCTTCACCCTCACCGACCGACCCGAGACCGCCCGCTGGCTCACCCAGGAGGAGAAGGAGCTTTGCATCGCCCGAGTCAAGTCTGAGCGTCTTGCCCAGACCGAAGTCGTCGACGGCATCGACCGAACCAAGCTCTGGCGCGGTATCTCCAACCCCATCACCCTCCAGATCGCCTTCATCTTCCTCTTCAACAACATCACCGTCCAGGGCCTCGCCTTCTTCCTTCCCACCATCGTCGGCAGCATCTACCCCGATTACACCATCGTCCAGAAGCAGCTCCACAGTGTCCCTCCCTACGCCGTGGGTGCCGTTTTCGCTCTCGTCTTCCCTGCCATCAGTTGGTGGGCCGACAAGCGACAGATCTTCATCATCCTGTCCGCCCCAACTGTCATCGCCGGCTACTCCATGTTCCTCGCCTCTAAGACACCAGAGGTTCTGTACGGTGCTTGCTTCATGATCGCCAGCACATGTATGGTTCTCGGTACCATGACGAACGCTCACATCAGCGCCAACGTTGTCAGTGATACCGCACGAAGCAGTGCCATTGGTCTTAACGTAAGTCTCTAACCCTCCCACTCTTCATCGAACTCTTACTCACACCTACTCACAGGTCATGTTTGGCAACATTGGCGGTCTCATCGCCACCTGGTCTTATCTCAGCAAGGACGCCCCTCGCTTCCGCATCGGCAACAGTCTCAACCTCGCGGCAGGATGCCTCATTTTCCTCATTAGCATCGGTGGATATCTGTGGATGAAGTGGGACAACAGACGACGCGATAGCAAGAATGTTGAGCAGGAGCTGGCAGGCTTGTCTCCCGAAGAGATTGCGAACCTCGATTGGAAGCATCCTGGCCACAGATGGCGCGACTAACATGTCTGCATATCAGCATGGCACGAATGGTTATTAGCGATGTGTTTTCGGGCTCCTTGTTCGGTCTTTTGGTTACTAGCGATTTACGGTCAAAGAATGAAAACACAATTCTCCAATATATTCTACTCACACTCATACGTTCTCTGCACCAAGTTCTAGACACTCATTATTTCCTGTTCAGGAGTTTGAAACTATTGTAGATTGTCGCTGAGGAATCAAGGAATATCTGACTTGACTCTTCACCAACACTAAACAGCACACATGCACCTGCCATCGCTCTTTAGCCCGTTTCTTGACCCTCCTAGGGCCTCGAGCCTGGGAGTAACAGCCGAGCCAATTCATCTATGTCTTCCTCAGACCAGATTGGTTCCACCTCCTGCTCCTGAGTGCCATCATGTTGCTCTAAGGGATTCTGCTGGTTGTCGCTGTCTTGTTGGCTGGATATGTCTTGTTGAATAGAGCTGTACTGTAGTTCGCAGAGGGCTATGATCTCTGAAAACATATTTAGGAGCTGGCTGATATTGGGGTCCGGGATGATCTCATCTTGCTGGTTGGAGCTGTCTTGTGAGGTAAAGCCAATCTCCTCGCAGAAGCTCTGTAGTTGGTCGTAGATAATGTGCTGGTCAAAGCTGTCTATGTGCTGCCGAAACGTATCCGACGTTAGGGGCTGGTTGAAGTCATCATGCTGGATGGTGTTACCTTCTTGGTTGAAGCTATCATATTGGTTGAAGCCGTACGGTTGGTTGAAGCCGTACGGTTGGTTGAAGCCGTACGGTTGGTTGAAGCCGTACTGTTGGTTGAAGCCGTACGGTTGGTTGAAGCCGTACTGTTGGTTGATGATGTACTGTTGGTGAGATGGGAAGCTCTGCTGAAGCGTGGAACTTTGCCCTGGAAGTAAAATCTGCGGTGTGAAGCCTTGCTAATGGGTGAGATTGTAGTCTACCTCAAATCGAAATCTGTTGTCCATCCTTGCTTAGACGTGTTCTTGATGATATAGACATATGAGTTGTGTGGTCGAGACGCAATTGGGAAAAGTAAGATGAAGTTGGGAGGAGGAAGAGAAGAGAAAGATGAGATTACGAGCCCCTACTTCACAGCCTAAGAGGTTAAAGATTCTGGCAATCGCGGCCGAGCAGACTCTGAAGATGGTATCTCCTGCGCCATGATGAGGAAGCAGCCACCGTAGTATCAGAAGGCATCAGTCCACAAGAAAGAAGTGTTCTTGGCAACTTCTGAATTTCCATCATGTCAAGTGCGAGAAACTTTAAAGGTTGGCGTGCCCCTTCCTCCTTGGCTCATGACAATGCGAGAATAGGGGTTCAAACACTTGGGCAGAACATCACAGTAAAGCAACATTTCTTAGGCAACAAGATGGAGAATAGGTAAGTAAACCAGGAACAGGCAATATACACAATGAATAAGCTACTGAAGACAAAAATGCAAAAGAATAACCTGCGTATCGCAGGTGGCTGGATCTCTCCCGCCGGGAATTGAACCCGGGTCTCAAGCGTGACAAGCTTGCATACTGACCACTATACTACGGAAGAATAATAGGGCTGAAAGCCTATTGTAGTGAGGGGGTTGTGATTGGGCAGACCGATTTGGAGTCTATATCGTCTTTGTGTGAGAGATTAAGAATCTACAACAGAACACCAGAGATGTAAGTCGCAATTCCAACTACATGTTATATCAAGTCGACCAATACCCGCCACTGTACTATCCTATATCAGTCTCACACAATTCAAATAGTTGATGCTTCATCGATCTTCCAAAGGTCTGAATAGTAAGTTGACTGATCTAAAAAAGAAAGCTCCTAAGCCTCGGTTGTTTCTTTTCTTGGCGTTTCACAAAAGGGCAAGAAGACAGTGGAGCAATCATGCGCAGCAATATAAACTAAACACCATTCCCATGGGTATACCCGCGTTCTTACCTCATCTGGAAATATTCGCGAACTGAGTATGAGACTTGCGGAGAGTAAATCATTTGGGATCAGCCAGTCGCAGTTATGTTCCTAGACGGTGATCAATAGAAGTCTTTCAATTACCTATCGCCGATCCCCGCCATGTATATGTGAGACTAACTGAGCTGAGGACCTCGGCAACGACTGTGCTTTGATGTTTCTGATTCTGACCTTTGTTTCTTTTTGCTTTGGGGTTGATGTCAGAGCCTCATGTAGATGGGACGGGATAGCCGAGCACTGGTGAGTGTTCTTGATGCGAGAAGTGTGCAGCCGAGAGGATATAAAGGACTGGATGGTGGTCTGCTTTGCTACTGGAAAATCTCAGCATCAACAGGCTCGAAATCATTCTTTTCTCTCTACCAAACATTGTACATATCGTTTATTCACTATGAAGTTCACTGCCTTCATTGCCGCGGTCTCGCCCGTCTTCGCTATTCCCCAGTATCTTTCCTCCCGCGAGTTTGTTCCTCAGAAGTGGATTGCCCCAGCTGAAGGCGCCTGTAAGTTCCCACGGTGAACATCGTTCTCAAGTATAAGTGTACTCTACATGTGCTAATTGCTCGGTGAAGCTCGTGGTCCCTGTCCTGGCCTCAACACCTTGGCCAACCATGGCTACATCCCTCGCGATGGCAAGAACATCGACCTCAAGATCCTTGAGGACGGTATGCTTGCTGGTTACAACATTGAGCACATGGATGCTCTTATTCTCTTCACACAAGCTATCAAGACCAGCCCCAAGTACCCGCTCGCTCGTAGCTTCGATCTGGCTGACCTTGGTCGTCACAACATCCTGGAGCATGATATTTCTCTAAGGTATGTCATTCCATTATTCTCTTCAACCAGTGCTGACCCTTGCCATGCAGTCGATCTGACGCATTCTTTGCCGACCCTAACCCGTTCAATGAGACGGTCTGGGCCGAGTCCCTCACCTACTTTCCCGACGACATAATCACAGTCGATCAAGTCGCCAAGGCGCGAATGGGCCGTCTAGCAACCTCTAAGAAGGCCAACCCGGAGCACTCGCTATCTAAACTAGCCGATGGCTTCAGCTGGGGCGAGATGGCTTCCTTCTTCGAGATCATGGCTGACGGCACTACCGGCACGGTAGAGAAGAAGTTCATTGAGTACTGGTTGAGTAAGTTACTTCCTTTTCGTAGCATGACGCCAATCTCTTCGTACAAGGCTAACAACGACTTCTGCTGCAGAGAACGAGCGCATGCCCACGGAAATTGGATGGCAGAGACGCAACACAACCATGCGAGGTATTGAGCGTATTGAGTTCACTAAGAAGCTCATGGAGGCTGGTGGTGTTGCCCGCCGTGATGTGACGACTGATGCTTACGGTCGTGACTTGGTTCAGTAAAACCGCAATGTTGCAGTGAATACAAGAAATTCATGTTAGTAGAAGGACGAACAGCTTCCCCGTGGTTCGGTGGGTTAGGTTTGAATTTTTCATCTGGCAGGCCCAGGTTTCTCTGTATCTTGGTTGGATGTCCGGGATTTTCCCTGGCCTTAGTATATATGAACTATTATCTATGAGTAAATGAAACTGCTATAAAGAACCACGATTTAAGTACCTATAAGCAGACTGCTAGAACAAAGGATAGCGATGTCATAAGCTGCATTTACTTCATACGATGCAGCTTGCCGGAATATTCTATCCTCTGGACCTCTTTCCATTACCAAGCATGCTTTATGTTATAGAAATTTTCTCACTTGCAACGCTTCTCTTGATGATGAAAGTGTAAAATGGACAATTCTTGTACTTGCAAACTTAGTCAGCCCAAGGTTAGAAACACAATACTCACATGCCCTTATAGAATATCGTCTTTCTTGTCCGTGGAGTTAACGTATAAATTACATTAGATACAACGCCATGGCACAAAGTAGAGTTTCACATTTTGCAAGCCGCCCAAGTTCTCCTTCGTAACATCAATATGTACCCTAGGTCATGCCCAAAACTTGTTCTTTACCTTTGCGTTAAGAAGTGGTGCTTCTTACTAGCCCATTTCTTTTAGATCTCTTAACTCTAACCATCAACTGAATGTCTAGCTTAACTGTTTCAAGCTTAACTTGCATTGTTTCTAAGTTTTAAATCAGCTGATGTTCTTGAGCTTATAATTGGTGCTGCTTGAATGGTGGTCTCATCGGCTGTTGTCTAATTGTCTGAGAAGTTGATGACCTGGGCCTCTATTTTCGTGACCCAAAGTCAAACTGCATGTCTTTAGTACAAACCAAAAACTCAGTAGCGAGAGAGGTTGATTATAAGGCCTGCGCTACGGTGCACTCGGAGCCGCAGTACGGAATAGTAAATCTACGATCCTGCAGGATCTAAAAGTCATGAGTGTGCATGTTTGACGAGATGGATGCAACCACAAGCTAGGACTGGACTTTACGATAGTTTCACACATGGTTATCAGTAAGGATACATCTGATCGTTTTAATACTTTACTCTGTATCCTATGTAAAATGCAGGTAAACACTAAACGCAAGCCTATATAGATATTATCACCAGGTCACCTGACATCGAACTTCGCTACAGTGACTGCTCACAGTCATCATCTTCCGTAGTATAGTGGTCAGTATGCAAGCTTGTCACGCTTGAGACCCGGGTTCAATTCCCGGCGGGAGAGTCGCCTCATGAGAACTACTCATGAATTCACTTTTTGAGGTTTCGACTGTTTTTGGTACACATTCTTGTTGTTGTATGCAGCTATACCCGCGGATAGACCCTGGCTAGATGGTTACCGGCAATTCGTAGTGGTGCTAAGGCCGCATCGGAGCATTGATGACGACGCATTTAGGAGGTTTCAACCATGCCGTTTGGGGCCACCGATCAGAAGCCGCTTGCTCCGTGGTGTAAGTGCCTGGTATCTATCTTTAACAACTGGTGGCTGTAAGAGTTGGTGGCTGTGATCACTTGGTATGGACTGTCAATGGCTGTTGAACGGTACAGTTAACGGTGAGACGCTCAGCAAACTGGTTTTGTAGTGGGAAATAGGGCTTGGCCTCATCTCGTTGATGCTTGGCAACTCCATCATGATGATCAACGGCCAGATAACCAAGCAGCCAGCACACGCACACGACCCCTTCCTCTGCCGGGCCTAGCGCCCACTAGATCCGAGAGTCCGCGTATTCTTAATCGCTGTGACCCTCTGTGGTATTTCTCGGCGCATGTACGTTACTGTACAGCCAAGATAAACAGATTGTGATGCGCGTACGACGACTGGATGAGTTTGCGATGGCTCGGATGCGGGTTGCCGTGAAGCTGACGAATCTGGCTGGAAAGCGGGTAGATCCTGGGTTTGCGGCGTTGGATAAGAGGTTCTAGGCTGGGGAAGAATGATGAAGGGAGGAATGTGAATTGCAGAAAAGGCAATTGAGGGAATAGAGTTTGATAGTTGAAGAGATGCAGATAATCAGACTCTTATGCTCACAGTAATCAAGTCCTCTGTAGGTTATAGTGGTTTAGTGGTTGTACCTTAGTTGACGTCTTACAAAGCACACGTTTGTTGCAGTTGCACAACAGTAGCACGCCCACTCACTCCCGCTCTGGGTAAGGAGGCGCGTGCTCTTCCCCCCCTGGAACTGGATCTTGAAAGTGCATTCGCGGCGCCGCCCACCTACCGTCTTTAAATCCTTCCCCCCTGCTCGCATCATCTTTTCGATTGGAGAGAATCCACATCTCCCGTCATTCATTTCAAGGAATAAACTGCCAGTCACTTCATTCTTCTATTATCTCTATGCCTCCCGCTCCACATTTTAAACATGTGCCGATCTTGTCTGTGATTATAACTTCATAATACCCTCCCTCTCCTTTCCCCAAACATCGCTTCATTTCATTTCTTTTGGCCAAAAGCATTGATTGTTATTGCTATCCGTTCTCCTTTTGCATTGACCTCTTCTACTATCTCAAACATAACTGCGACAAGCCCCTCCGATACGCACCGTTTACTTCCTGCTATATAGCAATCCTCGAACCTAAGCGCACCGATACTACGACTATCTTACTCTACACTCACTCTCAACACGGCCTGAACGCGAAACAGCACACATGCGCTCAGCAAAAGCCCTGCTCCTCTGGGGCTTTGCGTCATTCTCTGCGCCGGTCGCTTCTCTCGCATTCCCTCCATTATTCCGCGAAGCCCGAGACATCCAAGATACCTCATCGATCGAGAAGCGCGCAGACGACAAGCCACCAGAAAAGACACCCAAATACTTCGTCGAAGCAGGTCGTAATATCGAGCTTGGCCACTACGATGGTCGTTATTTCGAGACCAAAGTCTCGTATGAAGAACACCGTCTTGTTCTTCGAGACTTGATCCGAAGTTACCTATTCACCATGAATAGTTTCGGCGTCGAAACTTGGATCGCTCACGGAACGCTGCTTGGCTGGTGGTGGAATGGCCAAATCATGCCCTGGGACTACGATCTTGATGTCCAGGTCTCCAACAACACACTACAATGGATAGGGGACAACCTCAACCGCACCGAGCACAGCTGGAACTATACAGAAACATCGACGGGAAACTTTATCTCCAAGAGGTACCTTCTTGATATAAACCCCCACCACGTAGACATCGACCGGTCCGACGGAAGAAACATTATCGACGGTCGTTGGATCGACATGCAAAACGGCATGTATGTTGACATTACTGGTCTGCGCGAGCGTGAGGTGGACCGCCCGGGTGTCTGGAGCTGCAAGAATAAGCATCGATACCAGAGCCAGGACCTGTGGCCAATGCGCATTACTGAGTTCGAGGGCGTCAAGGCCCGTGTGCCTTTCAACTTTAATAAGATTTTGGTTGACGAGTATGATACCAAGAGTTTGGTCACCGAGAGTTGGGCAGGGTACGTTATTATTCCTATTTCCCGTTGTGGCGCTCCCGCCTCAACACTGCATAACGCCTGCATATGCTAACTAAGTCAACAGACATCGATGGGATCACGATAACAAGATTTGGATCAAGGAGAACGAAGAAGAGGCGAAGCAACGCAAACTCGGGGCTGTTGATCGCCACTTGGCTGAGGCTGCCGCCAACCCCCCTACTGAGGAAACAACGTCTACTACAGCTGCCTAGAGACACAATTCTTCACGCTCAACACGCTTGAGCTTCTCTCAATATTTTACAAGAACTCCAAATTCGCATGCATGAGACACAGAAGCAACCACATGAGTTACGACATTCCCCTATACTAATCATACCCTTTTCTCTTTACCCATGGACCATGCAGAGGTGGTAGACCTTTGCTGTACGCAAGGCGTTGGATGTGGAATACCGGCGTTGGAGAATGGTTTTCAGCATAGCGCTGGCCACGGTGGTTTGCGCCGGACTTGCGGCGTTGAGAATAGATCCTCTTGTGCTTTGCATTGCTCGATACTTTGTTTGAATTTGTAACCTGAATGTAACGATATCTAAGGGCTAATGTCCTTCGAGGCTTTTCATATTGAAGACTTCTTCTGGCATGGGCGGTCTATTTCCAAGCATTCCATGTGTGCTTTCCAGAAATATTAACTCGTGGTGAAACTTGCGATGGTTTCATATAATACGTACGTCCTTTCAGTTATGATCATGGCTACATAAGCGAGTGAGCAACCATTTTCAAGTCTGAATATTCCCATCTTTCTCATTTCTTGTGCTTCCCTCGTTCGCAGCTCTCCTTGCTTCGACGTTGAGCTCAGCGTAGAAATTCTACCAAGAACAAAGTTATACGACCTTGAACATAAATATTGCCAGATAGCCAGCCTATTGGCCTGATCCTTATAATATATCAACAAACTTAGTCTACTTACTTACACCAATAAATTGTCCTCAATAGCTGACTCTAGACCAGACGATGTCGAGGGCGAATATAACCACAACTTCCATGTTTGCTCTTTTTTGTTCTGCATTATGCAAGAATCACCATATCCAACATCTTGGCCTTCGGGCTTCACAAAGTTCCAGGACATCAAAGGATACAACCCCAATTTTGAAGAAGATAAAATTTGTGGGAAATCTGTTCCTATGTTAATACTCCTCCTAAACTCCTAGACAGAGATATACCTACAGTGTTTACTCGTGATGGCATTCCGCCGGTAAGTAAAAGACTCTAGAGCAGTTTGTTCAGTTTAATACATTATCCAATGAACAGACTACCATCTTGATTTGGAGAATGCAATATAATTTCATCTTGGGCATGATCTGACATGACAGTTAAGGGCTCAAGATGGCCAATATTTAATAGTAATGTCCTCTCTATAACACAGAGCCTCGAGGTTAAGAGCACTTAAAACCCCGTCATGACTTCTCTATCCAGCTCTTCCATGATGGCTTTTTCTGCCGTTCCATCTCTTGCCAACCGCCAAACTTTGCCCCTTTTCCAAGATCAATCAATGGTGCCATACTGGGCCGTCCATGGGCGCACTGAAAGGGGAATGCACAACGAGATAGGCAAGATATGAGTTCCTCGCATTGTTCGATGGTAAGAACATCGTTAAACATGATTGCACCTAATAGGACTAAGTCAGCTGGGAATGTGCCGACAGGGTTGAATGTCATACTTCGACAGGCTCTGGAGTGTAACAACTCCAGAATACCCCTTGGGCATCCGTTGAAACGTGAAATCATGGGCTTGTCGGGAGCGACAGTTAATGGTCGCACAAGTGGAGTACTACTATCGACACTTCGCCAGACTTCCGTACGGAGAAGCTCGATGAGAAGTCGAGGTTCCAACCGGCAGCGTTCGATAATACTCGGCGGAAGGCCTGCTACTACAACTTTGTTTTGGTGGGAGGAAGGGGGTGTCTGATACAAGATACCCCAAGCAGCAAAGTAATCGCTATGTTGTTCCAAAAGAGACCACTCTTCTCTCGAAACTTCAAAGATGATGGGTCGATCGAGGAGTTCTATAGCAGGTGAGATTCGATCAGTCGACGGGTCGAGTGTAAAGTAGTCCGCCATAAGGTCTTCAAGCTGGCATCTTTCATCAACCGCATGCTGATCAAGCATGACCAGAGATGAACCCTGCTTTTCTTCTGCGGAGTTCCAAGAAGCTGGACTTTCCAATGGCAGTTTTACCAGAATAAATTTGCGGTCAACTTGGGCTACAACAGTAGCACGAGAAAGCGCTTGGCGTGAGATTCTCCTAGTGACGCTCATGGTTCCAGTGTCCAGCTCGACATTAATGCTGCCATACCCGCCTCTACCTTGGGCGCGTGAATGGTCTGGCACTGAGCAATCAATATAAGGTATCGATGATTGTACAGGCTGAAAGATGGGATTTTCCCATGAACTAACAACACCCTGGAGCCATTTGCTGTAGTGTTTGTCTCGCTTCTGCGTAATTTGAAGGGGTTCACCAACAGCTGTGTTACAGTTACTTGTTTCATGGTCGGCTGTGCGCATGACAGAGTCAGAACTACTGTCGTCTGCAGACAAATTTATTTGGTAGTCTTCAGGCTCGGGTGATGGCTCATCAAAAGGTTTGCGCAGCAATCTTCCTCCCTCGCCAACAAGGCGGTTCATTGGTGGTTCCTCTCTTATCTTCGTACGAACATCTACCGCTTTTGAGGTGGCGCTGTGTGGTGTAGCTCTTCCAACTTTAACCCGATGCCAACCTTCGAACGGACTATCTGTTCGTGGTCCGATGGAATTGGATCTGGATAAGGAAGTGACAGAGCTGGCTCCTGAACTGTTTGTTGATTTCGACTGCTTCTTGGACGGTTTCTTTGGCCGGCCTAATATCTTTGCTGTCGATAGTAACGACTCATCAGGGGCTAGTTGGACCTTTCGTGGGCGGAAATGTTGCTTCTTGAGGAACCCGTAACAAGTAGCCTTCAACAGATCAAGTATCGTGGATAAAATCTGGCCTTGGCTATAAAGTCGATCTGGGTCGATGCCATCTGTGTTGGAGGTTGCAATTTTCAAGTAGAACATCGGCCATCGTTCGATTCCCTTCCGACTTCTCAATTCACTTCCTATAAACTCGTCAAGCTTTGGTGAGGCGTTGCGGTTTGCCTGGTCGCCATCAACTACACCAAAACTCGAATTACCAAAAGTCTTGTTAATCTCTTCGAAGAGAACATCAGTACCGAATTCGTTGTTGACTGAGTGAATCCCCAAACTAACAAACTGAGAACGCCGCGTCGCAATAGGATTCGTGCAAATACAGCCCTTAACGGAAACAGGTCCACATGAAGCTGAGATTGGGACCCAAGCATCGGCATCACTCGAGTCGGCAAGACCCGCTTGTGTGAGCATTCGTGAGACTTTAGACACCATGTCCGTCTTTTCTGATGGTCGGAGTCGTAGTTCACGCTGTGTGGCTACATTTTTGAGCGAGACAGAGATACCCGATGGCCAAGCGAGAAGTAAGCCTATAACAGCTCGAATCAATCTTGACCACTCTTTGTCGATGGTAGGTTTTTCGCTTAGTGTGGCTCTCTGCTTAACTCTGACTGGCATGTTTCCAAAGAGATCTCGGACGGTGGTACGCGTTCCATGATCGAAGTTGAGAAGCCGCGACTCAGGGGGTGAAGGCAACTGTCTAGCCAGAACTTGGGAGTTATGAATCGAAACAGAGTTGTGTGAGATATGCCTATGATGGCGAGAGGTAACAGTTAGAAGGGACAATGTAGCAAGAGATGCTAGGAAATCGCCTTGCTTGCCATGGACAGAGAGCCTCGCAGGGAATTTAGATGTATCTGCAAAGAAATAGATAAGTCACTGTATTGAACTCGAATTGTGTTACTCACGGTGAAGCTTCCCGAGACCTCCACCATCTGTGAATTCTTCGGGAGGTATTCCGGATCCATTGTCTTCAACGGTACAGTTTCCCCTGCTATAGTCGATAGATATGTTGATCTTGGAGGCACCAGCATCCAAAGAGTTGGTGACAAGGCCACAGACTACCCCATTCAGGGACGTGATGTTGACTGAGGATTTGATTTTGTCGACGACATCCTGAGGAAGTTGTCTGATGATCATACTCTCCGGAGGGTCATGCTTGTGTGCAAAGTCAATCTCTGGCTGGGTATTGAAAGTGCAAAAAGTTGAAGCTGGAAATGACGTCGAAGCGAGCTGAAGTTAAAGCTCCATAGGGGGGCACCTGGTCTTTAGGGCGATCTATTTAAGGCACAGTGGGTATCGTCCCCAAATCCAGGGTCCGCGTGGTGGAGGTGGCGCCAAGAGCGATCCAGCACCCAAGTGTCAGATTCAGCCAGGCAGGCCTGAAGCCACAGGAAACGTGAATAGAGCACCTAATCTCTCAAGATGATAAGAGGGATGATAGACGATTCTCACTTAGTTAACTACCTACTCATTCCAGTATAGTAGAATCACG
This sequence comes from Fusarium sp. VM40, assembly GCA_954870535.1. Taxonomy (NCBI): domain Eukaryota; kingdom Fungi; phylum Ascomycota; class Sordariomycetes; order Hypocreales; family Nectriaceae; genus Fusarium; species Fusarium sp. VM40. Next base: position 836,885 of record CATPAH010000015.1, read on the forward strand.
AGGTCAATAACCAGGAGAGCTAGTTACTTTAGCCCATGCATTCTCCGTCTTGTCATGCGCCATATGCATCACGTGATCCTGATCCTTAACATCCATTTAGTACCATCGATGCTTCGCCGCTTTCAGCCTTCGTACTGTAACAGGCCGCCCATACCACACACTCAACAGCTGACGACGTCTTTTCCAACCTCATCTCCTTAGTTAGTTTTCACCTTTTGTCGTTCAACCTTTTATCGCAGATTGCCTCCCAATCTGTGACTCTTCTTTTCCTAGCGAGCCTGTTTCTATCCTGTTGTCATTGTCTCCCCACCTCCGCCTGCTGCCCGACGCTTTGCTCGTAGCTTCGACTCTACCGCTTGACATCTATTCGGCCACTTCTTCTCAATTTGATGGCGACGACTGACTCGATACCTCCAGAGCATGGTGAGTGTTTGGGTTCACCCCCATCACAGAGGCATACTTGCGATCACGCGATATTGCCACCTTGCGACAGCCATTGACTGATACTAACACGATCAAGACCTCAAAGGTCAGCGCAGGAGACCCTTCTCGACCTGGGTAAAGAAACTCACCAACTTCAAGTCTTCCGATGGCGAGCGACAAAAAAGACAAAAGAAGCGCAGCCACAAGAAGAACAACCCATACCCAGAATCCGGTCAGGTCGGCAATGGTGTAACCAACGGAACGAGTGCCTGTACCTTCACCACTAGCCAGACAGGCACAACTAGTACCAGTGTGAACCAGTCCGCCCGGACATCTCGAGAAGACCAAGCACCACCAACAATCGGAGGCAGGAGCTTGGCGGGCACAGTCTTGACAGATCATGAGGCTTCTCACTCATTAATGGCTCCCAGTCACAGGGCAAGCTCTGTAACTGGAACAAACCGTACCGTTGGTGGTGGTGTTGAATCTAGGAGGGGGGGAGACAGTACATTCTCAAGTCCAGCACCATCAGTGCGATCTTTGACAACAACTTTGACCACGATTCAGTCTATGGCACCCAACACTGGGCAAGCTCATCACCATGCCACGCATAACCAAGGCAACACGCAGTCGATTCAGTTCAGTCAACCGTTCCCTTCAACAGGAGCACCAGCATCTGCTATCCCAGCCCATCTGGCACCCAGCGGCAATCCAACGACATACACATCTGCAACGGCCAATAATCTTCTGACTGATAATGCATCTATCCTGACCTTAGCGTCGTCAAGCAAGCGTCGCCGCCGACGTTCTCTGGATACAGATGCATCCGTCCGTGCTCTTGCTCCTTCGTCCCTTTGGGGCGGTAGTCGCGAAAGTTTGCCACTTAGTGTCTTGAGTGCAAACATTGACCCAATGGGCATGCCACCCACTCCCGGTATGCACAGCAGCTCTCGGATTGGTCCAGAACGCACGAGTATCTACTCAGCCACGGGTGTTGGACCTGCAATCTCTGGTGATCGCAATAGTTACTACGCCAAACAGGGAGACGCTGCAAGTGTTCGAAGCGGGCTACTTGGTCATGGGCGAGCTGAAAGCGTGAGCGGCAGCATCGGTGGTCTGAGCAGTCCTCTGGTTACTCCACGAGAGGTTTTCAACGAGAATAATGAGAATGAGAAAGAAGAAAGGGGAAATATCAACACAGCCCCAAGAACTAAGGAGGGATGAGCATGTCTATTTTTGCATGAATGATTTATGCTTTGCTATATTATCGGTTACTGGATTGGTTGGGTTTGGTCGGAATAGGAGCGTGTATGGTGTTCTGATTTAACATAGAGTTCTGTTCGGTACTTGCTATAGCAGTCTAGGGCATGGTGTCCCTTAATATACCATCTATGATACCCTGAGATTGCTTTACAAACAGAAATTTAAACAGTGAGCTTTCCATTTATTGTGCTATATATAGGTGATTTTTATGGTGAAGAGGTGTTTTGATGCTCGGCGTAGAGTAGCAGCCACTGTGGCGCTAGGCAAGCTCCTGTAGCTCCCCAGCTTCAGGGCGTCCCACCATCGTCATCGCGCCGCGGCCCATCTTCCCCATTTCAAGACAATCCCGAAGGCTTCAAGATGGCCATCTCAGTAAGAAAGACCCTATCACTGTGCGCGCATAGGCTTTGCTGGCCAAAGTGCTCGTAAGAACTCAATACGCTAATACTCAGCCACAGTGGAAGTCGTTTGACTTCTTCGACGTCGCCCAAATCACGATCGCCGACGACGAAGCCCGACAGCTCTTCGAGGGCAACGAGATCTCGAGCGTTTGCGCAGGCTCCGATAGCCTCTTCCTTGGTTCATTCGATGGATATGTCAGCATCATCAATAAGTCATGGAAGATTGTCAAGCGCTTCCAGGCCTACGAGGCTGGGAGCATCACCCATATGCGCCAGGTCGAAGGAACAAGTCTTTTGTTGACAGTTGCGGTATGGCCAGTCAATTCGCGGTTGAGCTGCAGGTACTGATATTCAGGACAGGAGGACATGAGCAGTGAACCTGTTCTCAAAGTATGGGCGTTAGACAAGCTTGTCAAAAAGACCAACACACCGACATGTCTGAGCACGGTCATGATCAATAACAACCGACGACAATTTCCCGTGAGTACTTGCAGGAGTCTATTTCTATACTAGAGACTGATGATCTTAAGATATCTGCATTTGCGGCCACGGAAGACCTGACACAAATCGTTGTGGGATTCACCAACGGTGCAGTCACCGTTATTCGAGGCGAGCTAGTCCATGATCTTGGAACGAAGCAGCGTATTGTTTTCGAGTCGGAAGAGCCAGTCACCGGCGTTGAACTCGCATGGGATGCGACACAAAAACTCACCACTTTGTTCGTTTCCACTACTTCGCGCATCATAAAGCTAGGCCTGTCAAAGAAGGGACACGGATTACCGCCTAAAACCGTCGAGGATGCAGGATGTGCAGTGGGCTGCATGACGCGTGATCAGAATACAGACGGTGTTATTATCGCTCGTGACGACGCCATCTACACTTATACCCAAGATGGTCGAGGGCCGCCTAAGGCTTATGAGTCGCCCAAGAGTAAGATTGACGTCTATCATGAGTATGTAGCGCTTGCGTGTCCACCAGCGAGCAGTACTGCGAAAGATTCTGAGGCAATGAGGCGACGCTTTGGTAGTACTACTACTAACTCTCTATTCAATGCGTCGTCTTTTGTGTTGTTGGACATGGATCTTCGAGTCATTGGTCACACAGAGACGCTGATGTCGCCTGTGGGACATTTCGTTGACATATGGGATGATTTCTATACCATCCTTCAAGATGGCAAGGTACGTTAGTTGTATGATAGCTGGGCTTCTGTTGCTAACTTCTTAAGATTTACCGTTATCATGAGAAGAACCTACAGCAACGCTTAGAAATGCTTTACCAAAGGAACATGTTCCCATTGGCTATCGAGCTGGCGCAGAAGTCAGGCATGGACAACGAACAGCAGAGTCTCATTTACCGCCGCTTCGGTGATCATTTATATCAGAAAGCCGATTATGACGGCGCTATGGTCCAGTATATTCGAGCCATTGATTCAACTGAACCGTCACAAGTCATTCGCAAGGTGGGTAGACTGATCTCATATATGTTCATTACTAACATCTTTAGTACCTTGACACACAACGCATACATAACCTCATCCAATATCTGGAACAGCTACACGAGTCCCGAAAAGCCACTGCTGATCACACTACTCTTCTCCTCAACTGTTATGCCAAACTCAAGGACATCAACAAGCTTGAAAACTTTATCAAGTCTCCTGGTGACCTTAAGTTTGATCTTGACACAGCAATTGCCATGTGCCGTCAGGGTGGATACTACGAGCAAGCTGCATACCTAGCCAAGAAGCATGGTGAGACCGATCTTGTGGTGGATATCTTGATAGAAGACTCCAAGAACTACGCCGAAGCACTTGATTACATTTGGCGTCAAGACCCCGGTATCGTGCGTATCAACAGCTCCTGAAGTTGATTCTCGCTAACATTCTCAGGCGTATCCTTGTCTACAAAAGTACGCACGAGTGCTGATTGAGAACTGTCCTCAAGACGCAACAAAATTATTCGTGGACTATTATACGGGCAATTACAGACCTCGGCGCACTGTGACGGTGCAGAATGAGATTGACACACCTGCCAGTGGTGGTTTCGCCGCCGGAGCTGCAAGTGCTGTTCAGAACCTGTCTAATCTTCTTCCCTTGCCTTATATGAATACGTCTTCCGTCGCATCTCCTGGCACAGTTGGGAATACGCGCGCTGTTGTGAGCGATGGGACCATCATAATAGATAGCGACGATATTCCTGCACCGAAGTACACCCCTCCTCCACCGAGAACCGCCTTCTCGTCGTTTATCGATCACGCCGATGAGTTTATTATTTTCCTCGAAGCATGCCTGGAAGAGAAGTATCTCAAGTCGAGTGATCGGACAGATTTATATACGACCTTGTTCGAGATGTACCTGTACAAGGCAGGCGAGAAGAAGGGGCAGGATCACAAGGAGGAATGGGAGGCAAAGGCAAAGAAACTTATTGAGGGCGAGCACGTACCCATGGAGAGCTCCAACGTGTTGCTTCTCTCACATCTCGCTGATTTCCATGACGGAACAGTTCTTGTGAAGGAACAGGCTAAGCTTCTGTTTGACATCTTCAGATCCTATACATCAGCGAAGGACACTCGAGGTGCTATGAAAGCCCTCCGGAAATATGGTCCTGAGGAGCCGCAATTGTATCCAGCTGCATTGGCATACCTGACTTCAGACCCAAAGGTGCTGGAGGAAGCCGGACCGGATGAATTGGCCAACGTCCTCAACAAGATCGACAAAGACGGGCTCATGGCTCCTCTACAGGTTATTCAAACCCTTGTTGGTCAGTCTTCAGGAGGTGGCGTAGCTACCATGGGTATGATCAAACCCTACCTTCACGAGACGATTACAAGGGAGCGCAAGGAAATTGCATCCAATCGAAATCGAATCAACACACTTCGCGGGGATACAGAGAAGCGCCGCGAGGAGCTGGCTGATCTGGGATCCAAGCCCGCTGTATTCCAAGCAACTTGGTGTTCCGATTGCAGTCAACGACTGGACCTACCAGCTGTTCACTTTCTCTGCAAACATAGCTTCCATCAGCGTTGCGTGCGCAATGGCGGCAATGACGGCGACGCGGAGTGTCCCAAGTGCGCTTCGGAGAACGACATGATCCGTAAGATGCGTGAAGGGCAGAGGGAGAGGGCGGGCAAGCACGAGCTGTTCAAGGGCGATTTGGAGAATAGCGATGATCGTTTCAGCACGTTGGCGGAGTGGTTCTCGAGGGGTGTCATGGATGGGCAGAGTGCTGAGCAGATGTAATGTACTAGGTGGGCGAGATGCATGGTGTCTAGAGGAGTTTGGGTTTGTTATTTAGTCTTGGTCATGGTTTTTCTTCTGCTGGGCCTTGACATATACAATTAAGAAAGTCGAATATGTTTTACACTTCAATTTTTCATTATTATGTATTATGATATTTGATGGCTTTATTGATGGTTTCGTCGATCCTCAAGTCCCCTGTTAGTTGCCCCACGTTCAACTCCTCATCCATCTGTTCAACACCTTTACTCTCACTCATGTAAACATCAAACCGTAATGAGCGTTGAATACTCAACACCGTCCGATATGCCTTCACTAGACCCCCGAACCCTTGTCTCGTCCTTCTCTCGTGCCCTCACATCCTTCCAATCATCCTCAGACACATTCCGTATTCTGTGTACTCTACCCCACACCTCCAATGTCCCCGCGCCGCGCCGACCCGGCCAACCAGTCCGGGATCTCGTGATCCTAGACTCGAGCTTCAACCCGCCGACATTGGCGCACGCGAGCATGGCCCGGTCTGCTCTGAGTCCAGCGGGGCGCCAGAGGCTTATGCTTCTTTTATCGGTCAACAACGCTGATAAGGCGCCTAAGCCGGCAAGCTTCCCTGTCAGACTAGGCATGATGGAGGCTATGGGACGGGAGCTGCTAGACGAGGGTGTAGAGATTGATGTGGCTGTTACTACGATGCCTTTCTTCCACGACAAGGCGAAGGCGATAGCAGAGTCTGGGTTCTACACTACTGGGGACGGGGGACAGCCAACGCAGACGTTCCTCGCGGGCTTTGACACGATAGTCCGCATCTTCAATCCGAAATACTACGACGAGGGTATCCAAAACGCGCTGGGGCCGTTCTTTGAGAATTGCAAGGTAAGGGTTACGACGAGGCCTGACGAGGCGTGGGGAGGGGTCGACGAACAGAGGGCATGGTTGACGAAGGAGAGGGTGAGGGATGTCGGGGGTGATGGGGCTTGGGTTGATAGAGTTCCAATGGTCGAGGGGAGGGAGGGAGATGAGGATGTGAGTAGTTCGCGGGTAAGAGAGGTTGTTAAGAGTGGTGATGGGAGTTTGGATGGGTTGGTTGGGGAAGAGGTTAGAGGGTGGATTGAGAGAGAGGCTTTGTACAGAGATAAAGATACAAGTTTGTAGTGTCGTAATGACAGAGATTGTATCGAATGTGATACTGGAGTATTTGTTTCAAATGGACGGAGACTGTGAGGCACCTTTGGTGTGCAACATCAGCACCAGGAATGAAGAAAATATCAACAGTCCCGAGGAGTCAAAATTCTATTCGTGTATACTAAATGCAACGATAAATGATCGCCTGTGATGAAATGAGAACCATTGTTATTATTAAAGCACATATCCTACAGGGTAGCACAATCGCGCCAGGGACAACTTGGATAACATCAAAAGTCAACACTCCACATGGTTGGCTTATCCCTAACAAGAAGCCTATGCATAAAACAGTAGTATCTGAGTGCTATGCAAACATGCACAACACACTAACAGAGGCATTCACTTCCATCTTCCAACCCGTGTCAAGCGACATGCTCAAGACAAACACGGCTTCAACTCGGCGGAATGATTCAAGATGCTCCGGCACTTGACGTGTGACAGAATCCTCATCTCCGAGCAATCAGCAAACTTCACCGCCAGCCAATCACCTACTACGAGAATGAGGCTGGGCCTTGTCACCGTGAAGAAAGAAATCGAGGAGAAATCCACTTTGACTCGGATACCAGCTCGTGAAAAGCGCCCGTTTGAATCAGGGACTTTTGAAGAGAATGCATTCGACGTAGGATATCCCAAGAATATTTGCAATCTACAGCAAGTTGACGCAGTATCGTCATGTACATACATAGGTAGTGAAGTCGTAGTCATATATTGAGGCTCAGCTTTTTCGTATACAGCTGCAGCCAGCTGCCAGTATCACCTCAGGCAGAGAGGCTAGCCAGGCACGGAAGTGAAGTCGCTTGTAGTGGAGCTGCCTGCTCGGCGCCTCTGCCATTTAGCGCCTTCTGCCTTGGCGCCCCACCAATCATTTTTTTCTTGAGGCTCAAAAAAAAAAGATTGCACCAAGAATTCTGCCGCGACACTTTTAGGCGGTGAGATCAGAGTGATTGGCAGCCCCACATGTGCAGTATAAATATCCGTCGTCGCTCCCAGCTTTTGGACTTTTTTTCTTTTCTTCTTCATGTCGACAATACTTCAGAGAATCATTTCTATAGTATTCGACCTTCTCTTGGTTCCCTAAAAGAGCCACAGATCCCACCCTGGTTGATGAGTGCATATCCTCGACACCCTAGAGTGAATACCTTGGTCCTCTCGATCTGTCCGCAAGGATGGCGGTGGTTGTCTTCGCGCAGCTGCTGTATAGAGAGTTGTTTTCCTCTTGATGATCTCGACCCTGATTGCGGTCTTGCCTTCGGGCGCGCGGTTGGGGTGGGTGTTGATGGACGTCTGACAGGCGTGTTTTTTCTTCTCTTTTTCGTTGCTTGCTGGGGCTTGCCCTGGGAGTGAGGAAGAAGTCCTTGCTTGGTGTTGATTCGTGCGGTTGCTATGGCGCGTACGGCGTTTGCGGAGGATGTAGTGCTTAATGATGGACAATGATGTTCTTGTACAGAAACGATATCGCCCGAGCGATGATGTCTATTGCCAAATAATATGATGAAAAAAGACCATAATGAAGCCTAACCAAAGTACGCCCCCCATCCCCTGTATGATGTTCGCCCCCTATCACCGTACGCCTTGCCTGTACCATCCAAACCACAACCGGTGTTGTGCATCACCCGAACTCGCGCTCATCATTCGTATCGGTCGTCGTCGTCGCCCTATGGCTTCCGCCCGTAGACGTAACGCACCATCATATAGCCATGGGCTTTGCGGTTGTTAAGCGATTTATGCATGGCTGTGAGGAACTGCGGGTACTCTTCCGGCGGCCAGTTGAGCATGTTGTGCCAGAGATAAAATGTGTAGCCTGTCGAGGCCGATTAGTATACTCCGGCAAGAAATAGACGTCAGAGACATGCCCTCAAGATCGTTTTCCAAGGTTAACTTGACGTACTCGCCTACCTCGGCGAGCTTACGGTTGTTAGGCCAGCCTCCTACAGGTAGCTTTCGGCTGGTTAGCAAACCACTCTTGGATTTTTGAGCAGCCCGAAGCAGCGCACCTTGTAGTCTAATATCTTGATATCGGTGAACCCAGCTTCTGTGATGCTCCTCTCCTGTATCGCCTCCGGCTGGAGAAAGAAAGGCTTTCCTGTCGTCACACCTCCACCCTCGTAAAGATCTCCCCACATCTTGAAGCCAGGCTCAGTTTCTGCAGTCCCGTCATCAGAGTAGAAGTGCACGTCGGCTTCGCAGGACTGGACCCAGCCGCCGGAAGCGCAACAACGGTAAGCTTCGTGGAAGAGGGCGGGCCAGTCATGAATGGCGCCAAAGAGGTAGCGGATGTGGACAAAGTCAAAGTAGTTGTCCTTCCAGGGCCAGGGGAGGCTTGCATCTGCGATCTCGAAGTGCACATTTGGAGGGACCCATTCTGGCTGGCATGGCGAGAGATCTGAGCCGATGACTTGGGCGCTGGGATATGTGTCTGCAAAGTCTCTGAGAGAATTAGTTAGTGATGGGGGTGGAAGACGCGAGAGAGGGGAGGGAGGGACTTGCATTGCCCATATTCCAGAGCCGGTACCGACGTCGAGGACCTTCTGGACGTGTGGCGATATGGGTGCTAAGAAGAGGTTGTTGTCGAGGAGGATGGTGAGATAGTGATGGCTGATGTCAACTGACTGCAGCTGCTGCTCGTCATTGGGTGTGAAGTACTCGGTAGCATGCCGATCACTGTGATATGTACGACCCTGGATAGTTCTGTATTCGAAGATGCTGGCTGTTACTGACTCGGGATATAGAAAGCTGGCACTGGATACGGGAGACGTGTGAGTTGAGATATGGGATCCATGAGATGCAGTACGAGATAGAATGGGAGGGATGGAATAGAATACGGATAATAACTCACGCGTCAGACCCTAGGGCCGAGTCAACGTCATAACGGTCATGATCGATAGTATCCTACAAGAGACAAGAAAAAAGAGACATGATGTTAACAATCAATGGGTTTATCTACGGGGGGTGGGGGTGTAATGTTGGATATTGGATGTTGGTTGGTGTGGTGTTTCTTTATGTATGACATACTTCAGGGTCCTCTGCGGGGATGAGCTGAGCTTGAGGCGCGGGGGATGATGGAGCAGCTTGGGCGGGGGCTGCGAGTGATGAAGCAGAAGCGGTAACAGACGCAGTAGCAGTAGCTGTGACAGCAGTAATAGTGGAAGCAGTGGGGGTGTCTTGACGTTGCGGGAGCTGTTGGTCCGTCATGATATATCGCAACGGTCCATAGGCGGGTTGGCTTGGAGCTTGGAGCTTGTGGTGGTGGACGGGTGTTGGTTGATGGGGGATGGGGATGGGGATGTTTTGGAAGAGTGGAGATACTCTGGATAATGTTATTGCTAGGGTCATAAAGGTAAGGTAGGGTAGGGGTACTAATGTTAGCAAATGACGATGTGGCATAGAAGGAGAAAAAAGAGGAGAGAAGGGGAGAGAGAAAGAGGAGAGAAGATGGGAGAAAGGAAGGGAGATTTGAGTTGAGATTGGTCTAGAAGTAGAACTAAAGAGAAAAGAGGTGTAGCATATAGCAAACAAACAAACTTGATTAACGAAGCCAATCAAGCAAGATAAGAGAGATATACGGAGTACACCAAGAGAGAGACGTACAGAGGCAGACTGAACCCAAACCAAACATTGCCCAACCTCCTCCTCCTCCCCCTCACTGCTTTGTCTTTCTGACAGCGCCGCATCGAGAATAGACGGTGTACGGTGTACAATGTCAGTCAACCAGACAATATCTTACTTTATCTTTCCATTAGATCCCGCCCTTCCCGGGCCATAGACTTTCCCGTCTGTTTAGCGGGGGCGGGTCGCTTTTAGTTTAGTGCTTCTTGCTCGGTAGTCGCTAGTCCCAACTTTGATCTCCAACTGTCACCTCAATTCATTCATTAGGTCTTCAACACCATCACATCACGATAGGTTCAGCAAATTTTATATCAAAGTCAATTCAAAATCGTCATAAAACAAAACAAAAAAAACGCCCGAGTCATTGTCTAATTATCTAGGCCCAACCAATACCTGAAATCAACCGCACAATTTTCCCCATCTCTGGCTCATCTACAGTCCGTCATCTTCACCAGTCTTCAAAGAGTGACTCCCTGGGGCATTCTTCACCAAGGCAATCCACTCGTCCAGACCGGCAGTATGCCAGGCCGGAAGTCGATACCAGTTCATATGCTGGATAAAGAAAACAAAATCGTAGCTGTCACGGCTTCCAATATCAGTCGACCTAATAGTCCCTCCTGCTAGCATATCTCTGTAATGGAGTCTCGCATCGTGTCGCAGAAGCCACCGCCTCCATGGATCCCAGCCGCTACGAATGGCGAATCTGTGGATTCTTCCGGGTCCGTCGTCACCTGGAGCTGTCAGCGGGTCTTGTACCAGATTAGGATCTTGGATAAATGGCCGGACAGCGTTCCAGAGCATCTCCCAGGACATTTTGAAATGCTTTTTGCCAAGGCCACCTGCTGCGTGCCCTATTGATGCGATGCGATAAAGAGCCGCCCCGATGCTACGGAGGAGTGCACGCTCTGAGTTGTCGATCATCTCATGCTTGATCATGATGTCGAGCTTCGCTCTGAAAACATCAGCAACTTCGCCTGAATACGACTCGCTCCATCTGGTCGTTTCATTGTGCAAGTCAGCATGAAGATTTCCCACAAGAATGTCAATGTAGCTGATCTCGGCCCAACTTATAGTCGAACCTGTGTCCGTTTGTCGACTAGCAGACTGGACCAGGCTTGGTGGGCACTTGTTATGCCAATCTCTCAGTCGGAGACCTCGAGCTTCGTACTCTTCCAACATCAAGTTTAGTAGAGACGGTGTGACATGCGATTTGAGAGCCAAGTCTAGTGGCGATGTCGTATAATAGTCTCTCATTGTGCCTGTCAACCAAGCAGCCTGTTCTACGCACGACCAGCCACCGACGGAGTCATAGCGAGTTGGGTTCGAATGGCCATATCTACTTAGCATGCGGATCATGTTAAAAAGGACCTCGCCGCCGCGTTGACTAGTGCCTACCTGGAATTGCATCAGTATCCTCGAGGACATGTGACCAGATGGCAGATGCGAGCCATTATAGCTCTCGTTGGCCATAGACACTTCGCCGTCGGCGCCTCTTTCGAGCAACCAGCCCAAGGCATCGAATACTTTGTCACGCTCCCTACCTCGAAGAGCTGCGCGGTCAGCAGTGTCCCGGCGGGCAACCCCCTCGTCCACGTTCAGAAGAAGAAGGTCAACCGGCGTACAATGACGCAGATTTGGCCTGTTCCACACGATGTTGACGGGCGCCGCACCGAAATACTCACAGCGCTCCATCATAGCAATGTTGACGACACTGACAGCATTGTAGAACTGCAGGCAGTTATCAGCACGGTAGAAGTAAGGACGGACGATGTGATACATACGAACACAAGCCTGGCTGAGGTAGTCGAGAGTGCGTCGGGAGCTGAGCTCGGCGATTTGAATGATAATCTCGGTGGGCAGAAGATCCAGCATGCTGTCTTGAGATACTGAAGGCCTGTCCCTGGGTACAAATTGCGCGAAGGGCTGAAGAGAAGACATAGTTGTGTGTTGATACAAGTTTTGTCGAATGTTGTTGAAGATTGATTCAGGTGAATATGGTAATTGAGGTTAGATTTGGTGCGTTATTTCGAAAGGCAGATTGGCCGATGATGGTTAATGTTTGATGGACTGTAGAAATGGTGGGAGGAGTCTCTTTTTATACTCCCACATTTAACTACACTCTCACAGCATTCTGATGATGAATTGCGAACAACAAGTATTCTCCAGTATGGACTGAAAGACTTGTTCAGGGGCTACAAAAGACATTGTCGCCTATGCTTTGTTCTTTTTACATGTTCGTCTCTAGCACTACTACCACTGTTCAAGTCTGAAAATCGGGAGGCACGACAAAGAACACTAACTAGAAACAAGGCAGGCTCGGATTGGCCGTCGCTTCTTTCTACATGCTAGGGGTGTTCATTGTCCTCGTAGCAAAACAGCCCAAAGCATTATTCACGAGCTTCTTCTGAGCGTTTGAGAGTACTTGCTGGTTATGGACGTACACCAAGTGCATTGGCCCCTTCTTTGTATTGAGTTTAAGAGTGCACAATCTTGGGAGAAATAGGGAGTCCGTATAAGTAAGAAAACAAATAGCAATGGTCTGGTCTATCCTCGTTCCGGGAGTTCGTCCCTGGGGATAAACCGGCACTCTATTTTAGCAACCACTGACTCAGGCTCCCCTATACTATAAACGTCGTCTCATACACCGATATGTCTTATAAGTGCTCAAACGTACACGCCTAGCAGCAAAGGAGATCTAAAAATTATCTCTAGACACTACGACTCAATCAGAAACAAGATGGCTGTGCTCTTAGAGTCGTGCTCAGTTGCGAAACCATGTTCACGGTAGAAATTAAGCATGAGCCACTTGACAGCCCCGTCAGGTCATAGCCCCTCGTACCGCCCCTCAACAACGACGATAAACCCCGTTCGCCTGAACTTCTAACAGAGCCTCACTATCCGTAGATTCATTAAGACCGAGGCACCGACTTCTGTTTTGCGAACCCGAGTATTCGGAGGTTATGCTGCGCTAGCAAAGTTGCTCGTGGAGACAATAGGGGGAGTTTACTGAGTTTATGGGTACCTATGTGATGTCGTGTTAATCTCATAGTATCAGGTTCTTCTGCTAACATTCATACACTGATTATTGTTAAAATCTTGAGTTTCCATCAAGACATTCGGCCTAAACTCCTATTCAAGGTGTTACGCGCAGATGGTCCGAACTCCCACATACTAGTTAACGATAACAATAGCTTTGACCTTTGAGACTAGGTTTCAAAAGAAGACATCTAGAACACTTGGTGGATAAGTGACATTCCTCACTCTCCCTCACTCAGCCCATTATATCCGCTCCGAACCACTTCATCGGGTCCGGAGTCTATCTGCCGAGCTCCATTCAACTCTGTACGCGGGTAAATCGCATTGAGCAAACAATCAGCCCATCCATATGAAATGAAATGATAGATAACCTACTCCGTAGCCTTACCATGCAACTCCGATATGCTACCCCTACCTAGGTGTCCCATAGCAAAGAAGGAACCTGGAAATTATAATAAGTCCACCAAGAGAGAAACGGTAGAAACGTGCAAATGTCCTTGTAACATTGGATAGGGAGGCGTCTATACAGATAAACTCCACCGCGCCGAAACACGCACGGTTATCCCACGAATCAGAGACGGGCCGGTCGCCCAAAGCGGAAACGGAGCCCGGAGGGCCCGTGGGACTTGATCGAACTTCGGACGCCGAAATAAGGCTGTGGATTGTGCGAGATGGTGAGGAATCTGAGGATATCGTCAAACAGGGTCACCGTAACTCCCGTTGCCAGGAGGAGGTCCCAGAGGAGGTAGCCTGCATCCTTGCAAGACGCCATCCTCGGAGGATCCCTTCGATAGTCTGGATGAAATTAGTGAGATTATGGATACAAGAGTTAGTTAGTATATGAACTTCGTGATACCTCACTTCTCAGTTGCTTCCTCTCTCTTGTTATTCTCTATTCACTCATTCATTCATTCATTCACTCATTCTTTCTTTCCAAAACACCAGTGGCTGGGTCTCTGGTTCATACTTCAACTTAGACATACACCTTCACACTCATTCTATACATACTACTACAGTCACCATGCCTTCTCTCTTCAAGACCCTCTTCGCGGTCGCTGCCCTGCTGCCCTCAGCTCTCTGCGCTCTGCCCACAAAGGCCGAGGGCTTCGCCTCCAGCACCACCGGCGGAGGCAACGCCGCTGCCGTCTACCCCAAGAACGCCGCCGAGCTCGTCAAGTACCTCGGCGACTCGACCCCTCGCCGCATCTTCATCGACCGCACCATCAGCTTCCTCGGCACCGAGGGCACCGCCAGCGAGACCGGCTGTGCCCCCTGGGGAACCGGCGCCCAGTGCCAGCTCTCCATCAACCAGCACGGCTGGTGCGACAACTACCAGCCCAACGCCCCCAAGGTCAACGTCAAGTACGACAAGGCCGGTGTCCTGGGCATCCTTGTTGGCTCCAACAAGTCCCTGATCGGCGTTGGCTCCAAGGGTGTCATCCGCGGCAAGGGTCTCCGTATCGTCGGCGCCAAGAACGTCATCGTCCAGAACGTTCACATCACTGAGCTCAACCCTCATGTTGTCTGGGGAGGAGATGCCATCACCCTCGACGACACCGACAACGTCTGGATCGACCATGTCACCACTTCTCTCATCGGCCGCCAGCACATTGTCCTCGGCAACAAGGCCTGCAACCGTGTCACCATCTCCAACAGCAAGATCGACGGCACCACCAACTGGTCCGCCAGCTGCAACACCTACCACTACTGGGGACTCTACTTCGCCGGCGCCGCCGACCTGGTCACCTTCAAGAACAACTACGTCTACCGCGTCTCCGGCCGTGGCCCCAAGGTCTCCGGCAACACTCTCCTCCACGCCGTCAACAACTTCTTCCACGACGTCCCCGACCACGCCTTCGAGATCGACTCTGGCAGCGTCCTTGCTGAGGGCAACATCTTCCAGAACGTCAAGTACCCCGTCAACTCCAAGGGTTACCAGGGCCAGCTCTTCGGTGTTCCCACCAACGGTGCTGCTTGCGCTTCCGCTCTCGGCCGCAACTGTGAGATCAACGGCTTCGGCAGCTCTGGCACTCTCGGTGGCACCAGCACTGGCTTCCTCAGCAACTTCAAGGGCAAGACTGTTGCCAAGGCTGCTCCTTACGCCAATGTCAAGAGCGTCATGACCTCCGCTGGCTTCGGCATGGCTTAAATGTCGCCAATCTAATCCGAGATTAGAGTAAGAGCTTGATGCATATATAGTTATTAGTATCGTATCTGGCAGTATGTCCATTCATTGTATATAGTATTCTTTAGTCACCTGGTCATCATAATCGACCATTGTCAATACCAGCTGCACATACTCACTGTCTTATTGACAACTCATATTTTCTCCCCAGATATGCACTTGTGATATGATCAGTAGTGGGTTGCAACAAAGCACCCTAATATGAGATAAAACTGTATTGATCAACACCTTCCAATGATTAAAGCTAAAACACAATTCCATCATGGCCATGCCAATCTAATACTTGAGTCCAAAGTCAATCAACCAACCACTCCTAACAAATGCGAACCCACACGATGCAAGCCCTCTTGGAATGACCTACGCAAATATAGTATGTATCATGTATGTATGTCCAGTATTAACAACAGTCGTAAATGCATATCCCCCTTCTTAACATGTAACTCGATCCCTTCTCATTAATCAATAACTCAAACCGGGTACGCCATTCCCTTCGTCGATCGGCCAATCGTCTTGTAGCTCTGGTATTGGCCATTTGCTCCCATCGTATCAAATCGCTGCATACCCATAGCCTCATACGTATAGCCACTGAAGTAGTAGCCAATGATAACAACCAGATAAGTCAGCATGAGAATGCTGCCCTTGAAGTAGTTACTCTTTCCTTCACCATACATATAGCTCAGCAGGAACACACACAGGATAACCGTGACAAGATCCCACTGAGGGAAAAGGAGAGAGAAAGTGTACAGTGCTGCATCACCACCCTCAGGAACACCTGGCCAGAAGGCCGAGTAAAAGACGAGCGCGGGAATCTGGAGCAGACACACTTGCAGCGCGTAAGCTGAACCAATCTCCATGGACAGTGCAATATTTCCGTTCATGGCGAAGGAGATGGCGTTCTATTTTTGGTTAGCAATTACTACTCAAACAGGAAATGATAACTCTTACCAAAAACTCAGTCGTGTTGGGTACAAGGGCGAACAGGGTGATACCAAGGAACTTTTGATCAATCGCAAAGTTCTCGAGAACAACGTCCACGGTATCGACCAGAATTTCAGCAATGATGGCATACAGAATGGTAGCCCCGAGAAGAATGATAGCACTCTTGGCTCGGCTCCAGTTGGGCGCATCATGGCCACCGTGAGCTTGGTGAGCTTCGGTAGCAGCACCTTCGGTCTCGGCGCCGTCAACGTGGGTATGCGTACGACTTGCACTGGGACGAGTGGCTGAAGCGTGGGCAGTAGGTAGAACAGAAGGCTTTCGCCCCATCCTTTCGCGTGACGCAATTGTAGCAGCAGCGGCAGCAATCTCTGCTACCTCACGAACCAGAATCTTGTTGTCTGCGTCACTGAGGCCAGGAACGCCGAGGACAGTGCGAGATGGCTCACCACCACTAGATTTGGGAGGGACAACATGAAGAGTTGAAGCTGAGCCGTTAGGTGCGGGTGTTTGCCCAACTGTAGAGCTTTGCCGGGAAAGTTCCCCAATCCCGGTCTGCTTCAGAGACTGGCCCAAAATACGCTTGTAAAGCTGAGAGTCCCGCACATCAGTACCACTGGTCTCGGCGGTTGCTGGCGCGTGGGCATGCGTGTGAACCTGAGAGGTTCGGAGACTCGATGAATGCATGTGGTCCTCGTGTCGCTTCTCGTCAACCTCGGCGTTCCAAATGACGGCTGCGTGGGTTCGGAGAGTGAACCATAGACCGATCAAGTACGATAAGAACAACAAGCTAGCTGCCATGTAACAGTAGGGACGCACAGCTTCTAAGTAGAACCGGTCGTTAAGTGAAGGTGACTGACTGAAGTAGCACCGGCGGCAGTCTCTGTTCTCGCCGGAGCTGTAGTCTTCACAGTCCATACAGTTAAGCTCGTGACTTCCATAAATCTGATAAAATAAAGTTGGGCCAAAGGCTCCAACTATAGCAAAAAGCAACATTGTTGATGTCACACCAGCGGATCGAGCATTGAAGCGCTGGGTCTTTCGCTTGATGGCACCAAAGCACATGGAAATGCCTGGTAAGAACAGAATACCAGCGAAGATACTGCCAACAATACTTCCCTCAACTAGCTGGCCTTTACCCTCTTTGAGAGCGACACAGTAGAGGAACACCTCAACGACAGTTGCGAAAAAGGCGTTGATGGCAGCGCCCACGCCCATGGAAGACTGGGCCGAGATAGAGGCAACAGCTTGTCCAATGAAGTAGGCCAGGGGTATAATGGACAGGAGCCCAGCGCAAAAGAGAAACGCAGGAGCCGTGAGGAAGCCTTCGAAGTGGAAAACACCGTCAAGCACGAGCCAGTCGATGATGACGAAGAAGACAACGACCATCAGGTTGATAAGGAAAATGTTGGTTCCGTCAACGGTATACTTCCAGTATTTGGATCCAACCGCACGGTATGTACAAAGAAGAACAGACGAGCTTGGGCCACCATCTTCGCGGATATATCTAATATCGGACTCGAAAGACAATGCTAGAGGGTGTCGTCGGAGATGGTCGAACAGCAGGACCGTGGCCTTGCCCATGGGGATCCAGAAAACCAAGAACCAACAAATACCAGATACGAGCAGAAGAGAGGGCGAGATCAGACAGTAGAAGAAGATGAAGAAGACAACACGGCCAACATTCCACTGGCCACGGCCAAAAAGTCGTCTCTTGTTTTGAGGCAGCTCAGCGCTTTCGCCACGTCGGCCACGACCAAGAAGGCTCTCGGTCTCGCTGGGCTCTGAATCAATACTTCTTCTCGAGCGTCCAACAATTGAGCGGTTGCGGTCAGGTCCAAAGAACAATCGGCCGTACTCCAGATCTCCACTCTGCCATTGCTCATATTCCGAAATACTGCGTCCCTCATCTTGATCCTCGTCCAGATAGGACTCATCCTTCTCCAGGCGGACAAACTTGCCGAAGGGATAGAATAGATATCCCGCAAGGCCCCAAAGAATTCTGCCATATTCTCTCCCACTAGGAGCACCAGAAAAGAGCAGACAAACAATGGCGCCCAGAGCTGCGAATGTAGCCAACCACCAACCAAACAAAACCGTCCACAGTACATTGAAGAGGAGAAGCCAGCTGCTCACTCTGCCGCCGGGCGCAGAGTGAATATCTGCCTGAGCGAACTTCTGAATTGAACGATCCTTCTTATACAAAGCTGGCTTCCACACACGAATACCGAAAGGGTGAGTCTGGTTGATTGCCTGCTGTCGATCTTTAAGGGTGAAGCTCTCTGCCTCGCTGACATCGCTATCCGAGCCGTCCTCATCTTCGAGAGGAAGCTCCTCTTCATCATCCTCTTGATCTTCAACTGGCGTTTCGGTAGGCTCGTCGTTGTCATCATTAGTGTCGTCGTTCTCGTCTTCGTCGTCTGGATGCGATTGAACTCGGGATAGCTGTGTCGGAAGCTGAGGTCTGCGACGGTAGGACTGCTGGCGCTCCGCAGCATCGGCCTCTACTTCGTGCACATCGTCGTCAGCCGAGAAAACGCCACCGCGGAAGGGCGTATTTGACGATGGACGTCGAGGCATGGGTGGCTTTCGTAATCGAGTAGCAGATCGCATTCTTTCGATGCCTCTTGAAGGACGCGACAGATGTGTAGGACGAGAAGTGCCGCGCTCTTGTGATGTTTCCTTTGACTGTTGGGCAGAGCCAGAAGCACCGGGACCGCTTATCGAACCTAGAAGAAATAAAATTAATCCTGGACCCTCGCCAAGGAAAGTCGGCATGAACCTACCATAACCATCGGGCATCCGCCGCACGGTGTCTGTTGACTGAAAACTCTCTGTCAAGCTTGTGTCTTCTTGTCGAACGGCAGATTCGGCCTGGGCAAGAGGATGACGCGTGTCGGCAGGAGATGTAGCGCCAGAGGAGTCGCCAAGATGAGGCTCGGTCGACGAGCTCTCTCGTCTTGGGGGATCCATAGTGGAATACGGATAGTGGCACTGCAACTAACGGTCAAGAAATAGTACGCGATTATGTGATAAAAAGTTATGACTGTTTGCTGAGCAAACAAGAGAAAGGTAAATAGAAGAGACAGAGGCTCAAAAATGCGACCGGACAAGAGCTGTATCTGTATTTGTCCGTGACGTAGCTGGACAACAGAATACAGAGGGAATGCCAAGCATGCCAATGTCACGATGCAGCGCTGAGAAAGTCGTACAGTCGATGCGACGCGATGATGGAAAAGGTCCAAGCGACTTGAAATCAAGACAAAGCGATGAATTGGGCAGAGTGGGACTGCTTTGACTGTAGATTTAGATTGGGTTTGAGTTGAAATGCGCTCAGCTGAGACGGCTTGCTTTTCGTTTCTTGTTGCTCTTTTCTGTCCAAAGTATAGAGCAGATGATAGAGAATAAATAAGGGAAAGGGGATTGGCGGCGGCTCCGAGGATGAATATGGTTGATGTTACTCAAGCTGCAGAGAGCTTTCCGTAGAATATACCAGAGATAGTAGGAGGAAGGAAGAAAGAAGTGCAGCCAAGTCAGGCAAAGTGATTACCAAAACAAACTTTGACGGGTCGACAATTAATTTCTTGTACCTCAGTACCTAATGCACAAGAGAGGAAGAACTCGAATAAAAAAAGCTACCCTTGGACGAGCGCAAATAACTTTTGAGTACTATATCCAACTCAAAGCCATGACTCTCTCGAATGAGCTCTGTCTATGTACATACACGATAAACAAGCGTGGTTTTGTAGCATCGGGCATCTCATCGACATGGGCTCTCCTGGGCTCCTCTATCTGATCCACAATATAGGTAGCCAAGCTTGCAGCTCGTGATCATCCAACTTTCCCCATGACAGTCTAGGGTGTCTTGCTGCACCTTGCGCGTGTTCACACCCGTCCAATAGTCCAACGTCATTTTGCATCCTAGGGTCTTGGTTGGCAAGGCGGCTCTTTACTCTTTCCATGAGATGTTATCACAGATATCTAACATTCAGAAGGATAACTGAATGGTGATATTCCCAATATTGTATCAAGTATTTCGAAGTATCTCCAAGCTAAAGCAATACTAGTCTTTACTTCTTATCATCTCAAAGTTATTCCGACCTTCTCATAGTATTCAGACAGTATCCGTACTTGTACCGCATCACAATCCACCCGGATGCTTGATCAACGGTGGGGTAATCGATTGTATTCGCTGCTACAAGAGAGTCTTCATGAAATGGCGGAAGCGGAAACCCCGAGCCTTGTAACGGTAATCCGCCGTAGCCGAGACGCTGATCAGTTCTTCTCTCGACGATATGTTCAACAGATAACAGTTGCTGTCAGCTTCAATGAGCCCTCGATCAATCAGCAAGACTGAAGCGGTTTAGGCTGTCTTAGCCTGGGTGTCACGGCAGACAACGCCAATGCGGTGTGTAGTGGAGTAGCACAGCTGCCCAAGTATCGCAGCTCGATTTTGATTACCCTAGACCCAGTGTTGGTCGGACAACGGCATAACATAATGCCGACCTGCCAGTGCAGCTCCCACCTTGGTTGGCCTGTGCACTCGCCTTGGAGGATTACGAGACAAGCTGTAGCCTTGTCATCGAGCTTCAACCTCATCGCAAACCATCACCAATACTCCCAATTTCCGACAACCATCGCAACACCCGCCTCCATTTCGAACCCGCAACTTGGGCAATTCGCGCAGCTCTTTCAGCATCTACCTACCAAACCACATTTATAAGCTCGTTTCCCTGACGTCAAGGGAGCTTCGCCAACATGGCGCTCGACGAGTACTACCACAACAAGATCGAGGCGATGAAGCTTGAGATCCTCAAGGGGCAAGCCGCACTTCGTCGCCTTGAAGCCCAGAGAAACGATTACAACTCCCGCGTGCGATTGTTGAGGGAAGAGCTCGGTCTGTTGCAACAGCCCGGATCATATGTTGGCGAGGTGGTTAAGGTTATGAGTACCAAGAAGATCCTCGTCAAAGTTCACCCTGAAGGCAAATATGGTATGCTCACTCGCATGATATTCTTGAAATACCTTTCACTAATTGTTCACCAGTTGTCGACGTGTCTGATAGCGTTGATATCGGCAAACTTACCCCCGGAAAGCGAGTCACCCTACTATCCGATAGCTACAAGCTCGAGAAGATGCTCCCATCTTCCGTCGATCCCCTCGTCTCTCTCATGATGGTGGAGAAGGTTCCCGACAGCACATACGACATGATTGGTGGTCTGGATCAACAGATCAAGGAGATCAAGGAAGTTATTGAACTTGGTCTCAAGCACCCTGAGCTCTTTGAATCTCTTGGTATCGCACAACCTAAGGGTGTCTTGTTATACGGTCCTCCTGGTACTGGAAAGACACTACTGGCACGAGCTGTTGCTCATCACACTGCCTGTAAATTCATTCGAGTGTCAGGTTCCGAGCTGGTCCAGAAGTATATCGGTGAGGGTAGTCGAATGGTCAGAGAACTCTTCGTCATGGCTCGAGAGCACGCCCCATCTATCATCTTCATGGATGAGATCGACAGTATTGGTTCCTCGCGAGTTGAGGGCTCTTCAGGCGGAGACTCTGAAGTGCAGCGAACCATGCTTGAGTTGCTGAACCAGCTTGATGGTTTCGAGCCCACCAAGAACATCAAGGTCATTATGGCCACCAACCGTCTCGATATTCTCGACCCTGCGCTCCTGCGACCAGGACGTATCGACCGAAAGATCGAGTTCCCCCCACCTAGCGTCGAGGCCCGAGCCGATATTCTCCGCATTCACAGCCGCAAGATGAACTTGACCCGTGGTATCAACCTCAACAAGATCGCCGAGAAGATGAACGGATGCTCTGGTGCCGAGCTGAAGGGTGTGTGTACGGAAGCAGGCATGTACGCTCTCCGTGAGCGAAGAGTGCACGTCACACAAGAAGACTTCGAGCTCGCCACAGCAAAGATTCTCAACAAGCACGACGACAAGGAGGTGTCTCTTGGCAAGCTCTGGAAGTGAGAAAACTGCGACAAGGGGCGTTCTTCTATTTATCCATCTTTATTTCGTCTCGGCTGCCGGTACACCTGCTGGGTTCACAACAGAGCCTGGTTGTTCATAGATGGGTTGGGTCATGACAGCGGGAGAGGAGTTGTAAGGATAGTAAATTGTACCAATAATGGACACAATGATCCGAAACTACAGAAGACGTTGTCTCTACAATATGCTATCTTACCATGTGACGCCTTGAACTACTATTTTGAGTCAGTATCATGGTCTATAATGAACATGTGACTACATCTCGCATTGAGTTGGGGTGTATAGGTTAAATGCTCTGTCCTAGCAAGTTCTCAAAGCCTGCAAATTTGGAACTACATATGGAATGTACAAACAGTGAAACCCAACATGGAAATTCTTGACATGCATCAGCCGGTCCCTTGAGTCTTCCAAAAGTCCCCAGCCCCAAGCCTACATTGCTTCCCTCGCGCCGGAGCGACCACTCCGCCGGCACCTGAGACATGGACCGCGTGAAGTCTCAGCCAACGCACGATCTGAAAGAAGCTATTTCCTGCGAAATA
The DNA here is from genome assembly GCA_954870535.1 of Fusarium sp. VM40. NCBI lineage: Eukaryota > Fungi > Ascomycota > Sordariomycetes > Hypocreales > Nectriaceae > Fusarium > Fusarium sp. VM40. The sequence goes on from CATPAH010000015.1 coordinate 859,684, forward strand.
TCGATAACTAGCCCTTCGTCGACTCGAGATCAAAGAGTCGTGCGAGAGGCGTGCGTAGAGAGAAGGCAGTTGCCGTAGTCTTGGCTGTAATGGATAGTCCAAGATGTGATGTTTCTGATATAAATGCTCAGCACTGGATATTGACTTGCAGGTCAATACGTAAGGGAAGTGGATGCGTTTGGTGGCTTGATCCTAACGTCCGAGAACTCTTATAGACGATTCATGCCGAGAGAAGTTCTGGTATCCTGCGTATTTAACCGCCGACTTGTACACATATTGCTAGGTGAAACTGAGAGGTTCTTGAGAAGTTAAATAAGGAATCCGAACTACTTGTGAGTGGCTTTACTTTCATGACTACGTGCCTTACTGTCTGCTTATGACTGTGCGGTTGTTTCATACTCGTTGACTTAGCTGTCATAATTTGACGCCTCAGCTTTCCGTGTCCTCGTGTCACTTAGAAGCTATGGCGCTCTCAATCCGCCAAACCAATGACCAGCTAGTATCGATATCGCATTTCGTCCCACAGCATGCAGAAGCTTTGTCTGACGCCGCTCGGGCACTCCGATAACCGCTCGAGTTTCAAAACCTCGAGTCGTGCGCTGCGCTAGACAAAATACAAACAGTCATGCTCAACAGCTAAGAAGAACAAGAGAAGCTTATTTTTATTTCGAAAAGAAGAAAAACAAGTATTCCCAAGCACGTGTATAAGTGCTTGGATAGCTGGTTGCTCTACCGGTGAAGCCTTATATTGTTCTATCCTGCAAGGCGCGCAGAGATAGTGGTTGGGCATTTCCAGAACGAAGTGATGAGTCTGGCGGTGTACAAGGACCAGGGAAGTTGGCTTTGATCGTGGTTTTGATCTGATATGTAGATATGTTGACGTTGTGCTTGTGCTTGCCCGATTGCGAGTCAGTCTGGTTGTGGTTTGTGACTTTGTGGGCCGAATTAGACTCAGGTCTTGGTAGAATACCAGAACGCACGTAAGAGAGTCCATGCTAAGATCGAAGCAGACATTGGTAAACATCACATAATACCAAAGCGTCCTTCTGAGTATCGTGGGGTTTAATTGGCGTGAGTGATATTTGGGACCAAGGCAGGTCACGGAAGAATCCGTATATTAGGAGATCATATTTTTACGAAGAGAGGTTTGTAACAACCGCAGTACTCTTATTGCAACAAGTTATTATATAAGACTTCCAGAGTTATCCATACGTCTTAAAATTTTTATCATATTGCAATTCTCATAATTATACCTATATACCACACGTTACTACTGCCCACTTGGTATAACAGAAGAACTCTTAGTTGAAGTGATGCAGGACCTCATATTTCTGGCTTAATATGAAGCGTATTACACAGGTCAAATAAAAATAGTATATCAATTCGTCCATTATTGAAGTACAACGAACCTAAGCCTGTGTACCAACCATACCAAGGCCATACAGCCAGTCAGAGGCGAGGGTATTGTACTTCCACATAAGTCCTACCTGGCTTTCTAAATTAGGCATGGAATCAATTAAGAGTGCATCTGTCTATCCTGCCTGCCTTATTCAGAAGACCAATTGTCTGTTTGCATGATCGACATGTCTGGACGCATCTACGACAGGGATTCTGTTATTGAGAGAACCACAACTGATATATCAGCACATTCTAGATAGCGAAGGGGCTCAATCGAGTCGACGATGTCATAGCCAGTGTCTAGAACATATTGACTTATGCGTTGTCTCCGACTGAAGCACAGCCTGAGCATCTAGAACGGTCCAGCATACGTCACTGAGGCTGCATAGACCTGTGCTGCCCAAGGCTCACAGGACATTTGGGGACTTTGGAAGAGGTTTTCCGAGTCGATGTTCGATGCCATGTGGTTCGTTAGTAGAGCTTAGCCTTCCGCGTGTGGGGGGTGTTTCTGCAGGTTTGTTGAAGAGCCGGCTAGGTACGATGGCTGTGGAATTCTAGACGAACAACCACTGGGAAAAAGAAGACAAACAGGCATCTCCTAGCCAGAAAGAAGAATCCCATGAACAACAGCTGTTATCTGTCTCGTGCCCCTCCCGCTCCAGATGCCAAAGTCAGAATTTCCAGGGTCTGCCCTGCTTCGATGAGGCTAGGCCTTGCGTGAGGCGGCGCGTGGCACCAGCCCTCAACCAGGGCCTTGGCTGAAAGCTGGAATCGGCGCCATCTTCTTGGGAACAACTAGCGGTAAGAGGATAGAGTTCTGTTCCTCTCGAAGAGTTCCACTTTGAACATTTCCATTTTCCATACCTGTTCAAATTCGATCATGCGCCAATTCCCCTTCCTGTGCAGCAGCCAGCAGGGCAGACTAGAGTCCTGCTTGACCTCCAGATTGATCGCATGCTGATCTTTCTCTCTCTCTATTTTAGCTTGAGAGAGAAGAAGAAGAAGTTCCTTTGGTTCCTTTGGTTGGTGCTTTGAATGAGCTTCAAGAGCAAGCGCCGCTGATCGAAGAGGATGAGTTTTGCTGTACTGTATTCCGTACCCGCGTGCAACCTTAGTTGAGTGCCTGAGTGCTTCATTTGATAATCTATCCGTCTTGGGGGGGATGATCTCAGGGTCCAGGCCCTTCAATGTGGATGGGATGGACGTGACGGTGAGTAATGTCTGAGGCTTCCATCAGAGAGGGTGTGCCCTTAGTGTGCGCTCAAGGTCATACCGTAAGGAACTGTGCACAAACGGTAGCCATCCAGACAGGGCTGCAACTTGGACTGGGAACCCCTTGAACGGGACAGGGCTGGCTGAGTCAATTATCGGCAACGGAGGGAACTTGGGACGCGGATTGCTAAGCTTTGGTAGGCGTCGCGGAATACCGACATCCTGGAAGCTGCAGCTTTGTTTGGTGACACGGACAGGGACCTGCTGAGACTTGACCTTGACAGATTCTCGCATAACCCAAATACCTTGCTCATATTACAGTAATATGCTCCCGGGATCAGTCGTCTTGTCAGGACAGTCATATCTAAAGCTCGCGCTCAGCCTAGGTCTTTGAGGTCATATCACTCCGGGATGCAGCATAAGCCACCTAGCCTTGAAACAAATTCATAGACGGGCCAAAACGCTAGCAGAGGAGCAGCCGTTTTCTGACAACAGCCGACACCGGGATATGGTTCCGGTTCAGCTTTTTGACGGAGCCGATGGCTTTTCAGCTGAAACTCCGTTCAAACTATCGAGACGTTGCAGCAAAACGGTGAGCCCAATCGGGGAATGGACGTTTTTATTGCCTACGTCATGCCGCAGGAGTAATTCCGTCAAGGCCTGATCCAGACTCGATATCCCGGGAGCACGATCATCCAGGCTGAGCACTTTATAGCCACATGAACACATATGATTTTGGTCTAGAATTGGAGAAAGCAGAACAAGTTCATGGTTTGCACACGAGTTTTTAATTTTTAATTTTCGACGCAGCCGTTCTAGACCCTTAGTCGACCATATTAAGCGGAGGTTGGCAAATGGTTAGAATGGGCAGACGGTAGAAGGGAGGGGGGATGCGATTTTGCCAAAAAGGCGGAGATTGATTGTAAAAAAGATATTTGTGGAACCAGTGACGTTGACGGCGCCACGCGTATTTCCCGTTGGACGGAAGAGCAGAGCCAGAGCCCAGAGAAACACAAACAGACGCACACTCCTCAATCCCCTGCCGTGTCCGTCTCTCTTCTAGGTGGACCCTTGACGGGGCCATGACGATATAGTCAGGGGGAGCGACGAGAGACGAAAGGCGAGAGACGGTGACAGCTTCGAGAGGGGAAGAAGAGCATCATCGTGGGGTTTCTGAAGATGAAGGCGATTTGATGGGCGAGAAGCGAGAAGATCATCATCAACAGGGGAACAATGATGGCATCTGAAAGGCTCAATTGAACCTAATCGCTATTTTCTCGCAAGGGTATGTCAGAGGTGAGAGATAATTAGTCCAGTTGCGTTTTGAAAGCACGTAATAATATGCTTCGATAATACATCTGCTATCCGTACTCCGTAGCGAATACTCCGTACAGCACTTGTGTTGGTTCTCTCGAGGGCCGTCCATCCTTTGCTTTGATATCTTCAATCTTCACACTGCCTCATGAGCATTGGGTGATACATCCATTTAAAGCTTGTCAGCCTCAAGCTCATTTCCTATCCATTAGCTGCATTGCGCGGACTCGTAGGACAACCGCCTTCCACTACCGGACGAGCATCAATTCAATAGACCAACCATATCCCGTACTACATCTCAACGATTTGCAATGGTGTGGATAAGAGCACAAACGATCGTCAAGGGGTCCTTTGTACAGCTGCACAGCTCAACCTGAAGAAGCAGTGCAGAGCAAGCGTCCATTCGTCTGGATGATCTTTACTACACGCGAACACCACTAACTCCAACGACCGTTCTCACCGGGAGCTGCTTCTGCAACATTATCCAAACCGTCTTGCTTGCCCTTCTGTGTGCGGATACACCACCACCACCACCATTCTACACCTAGATTGCCAGACATGCCACTATGAGATCGTCGGCTCAGCAATAAACACGAGACGGAAAAAACGGTCTCCTTCTGAGGGGCTGTTATTCGTCATTTCACAGAGTGTATGCACTTTGACGTGCGGGTGCAGCCATGATCGACTCAGACTAATGAACGAGTCCGAAGGAGCTTAGGCTGGCGGTTGGCGGTTGGATGTGACTCTTTCGAAAGGGCTGCAAACTATTTTTCTTTTCTCTTCTCCTACAATAGAGTTTCAGGAGAAAAGATTGTCCAGCAGAGAGGTCCCTTCTTGCATTCAGCCCTTGTAAATCTTGTCAGAATCTGGTGATGACCTCCGTCAATCGGTTGAATCGAATGATTTTCGGCCAACCTCCAAGTTTCCAGGTTTTTAACTCAGTGACTCCGTAGCATCGCGCACTCACTGGCATTGGACCGCCTTACTTGTTCTGTACCGTATCTGTAATGATTGTCTCCCCACACAGACAGTAAGCTACGTTACGTTACGGTGAGATCAAGACGTTTCGTGCAACGGGGGGACCGTATTGAAATGCGCCGCTGTTGGTTCCTGAATGATTACAAACCTCGCTGGTTTCGGAGTTTGTCTACGCCGCTGATGAAAGTTGGCGAGCGTCGATTGCTAATGTCTCTGCGCTGTTCCCGAGAATTCGCTCCTAGCTGTAGTGTTGCTGTGTAATAATAATTATTTAAGATGGCAAAAAGATAGAGATCATATAAATTTCTTTCTTTACTTCACCTACTGTATTTGGCTGTTGATTGTCCTTTTTCCTCATCACTCTTATTCTTTACTCCACCCCACGTCATCGACCGTCAGACGCCACCGTCGCCATCCCACTAGATCCGACGGTAACGGCGTTTTTTTTGCCCATTGCCCCCCCTAAAGGATCGGATCCCATCATTATTCATTCACTAAACTCGTTGCTACCGTTCATCACCATTTCGGGCACTCTGTAAATCGTCTCAACAGCCATCTTTCTCCTTGCACACCGAGTCTTCAATTGGACTCTCGGCCTCCTGTCTACTACCACTGTATGCTGGTATATGCTACCGTGTCAGTCTCATCTTGTCACGTCACGTCACTTCAGGACTCAATCTGGCTACCGTCTATCCGTAACTCACTGTAATCAGTTATAGCCTCTCTCTAGCGGGCTGTCTAGACTCTAGGCTGTCCAACCTTAGACCTGGGTGCTGGGATAGGCTCTACGTTTTAGACCATCACGCCCCTGACCCCTACAGTACCCAAGTCAACGCCCCCTCACACCCCCTTCTTGGCTTGTTTCCAAGTCTTTCAGGGATTCAAGACCCCACCATCTGCCCGCTTCTTGACCCAGGCTTCGATTCTCCGTCTCCCATCTTTATCTGCATTGCAGTTCTTAATCTACCACCTACCAGCCGCACTCGCACTCACACTCCTCGGTCCTAGGTTCTCTCGCTCACCGAGACCCTTACACTTTACTTAAGCTTTGCTTCAAATAACAAACTTTTCTCGACACAGGTCCCTCTTCACACACTACTAATTATCGACCTGTTCACCATGGCTTTATGAGCCTCGCTCAGCCTCTCTTACCCCTGCGTCTCTAGAGGATGACGTCGACTACCCCGACTACTACTTTCACCATGCATGATTCCAGGACCGGCGACCGGACACCAATGCATTATACAATGAAGACTCCTGCACGACACTCTCCTGGCGGGCAGCCTCATTCTAATTCTATTTCTCATTCTCGTTCAAATTCGTATAATAACAACTCACAATCCCATTCTCACTCTCAGTCCCTTCGGCCAACTAAACTGCCAAAATCTTCGACTCCTCTCGCCTCGCCCCGAATGCCATTCCCGGCCGGCCAAAACCACCAGCAACCCACGCTTTCGCCTCGTGTTATCCCCGATGCCAGATCACCAAGTCCCAATTACTTTGGTCTTCATGTTGAGTCGGGCACTGACCGGGGAGATTCCTCTGGGGTTCCCAAGGAAAACTGGAGTCCATCATCTTCTGTAAAATCGTTCCAGGCCGCCATCCCAAAGCAGGTTTCTCTAGATGCCAATCCCGACTACGAGGCGTTCAAGAGGCAGGCAGATTTTAACAGAGGCAAATCTTTTGCCCTATCAACTAGCCATTATGCTCAGCCTTCAGCGACGTCAAGTAGCGCTGCACCTGCACGCCCTCGAAATCCAAGATGGCACACACATGGAAGCGATACTGGCGGACCATCTCCTTTTTCTCGTGGCCTTAGCTCTGCTAACGTTCGACCTGCGAGTCGGATGGATGTCGACCAAGATATCATGCAGGACTCGGCTTATGTTTCATCAGAGTCGAAGCGTAACTCAGACTCATCTGTATACCACCATGCCCCTCCGCTCAATCTCCCCCGATTCGAATCTCCTCTACCAATGGACCCTCCTCAGCAACGCACGAGTTTAACCCGATCTGAAGACCGTGATCCCCGGCTATCAGTGATGGAGCATCGGCCTGAGGCGCCCGATTCTGGACAAAACAAGCGTTCCGCCACGGTACCAGCAACTCTCGAACCTGGACAGCCACACATGATTACTGGCCAGCAACTACGAGATATGCTTCATGACGTACCGCAGGATCGACTACTTATCCTTGATCTCCGATCCTCTCAGAACTACGCCCAGTCCAGGATTCAAGGTGCTCTTAACCTTTGTATCCCCACAACCCTTCTGAAGCGCGCTACTTTCAACATTCAGAAGCTCAAACAGACTTTTCAAAGCAGTTCTGATTCGGATAAGTTCGACACTTGGCCAGATACTGATTTTATCGTTGTTTATGATGCCCATGCTTCTGATAAGCGCGACGCAGTCACCGCCCAGAACATGATCAAGAAGTTTACTAGTGAAGGGTATTCTGGCGGCACATGCATTCTCAAGGGCGGGTTCAACGCTATTCAGCAAAACTTTTCGGACTTGGTCGATCGCCAATCGGCAACTGGTCCCCCTGGCAAGCCTAGTCTTGGCCCTGGAGGTATTGCACCCGTCATTGGTGGAGTCATGCTCCCAAATGCCGGCAATGATGTGAACCCGTTCTTCTCGAACATCAGGCAGAACATGGATCTTGCGGATGGTGTAGGTCAACTAGATGTTTCGCGACCCACTGCTCTGGACTCGCCTTCGTTGCCTCGATGGCTTCGAGAGGCTGCCGCACAGCCTGACCATGGAAAGAAGGTTTCAGACAAGTTCTTACATATCGAAGTTGACGAACAGTCTCGAATGAAGGCGGCGTATGCAGCCTTTAACCCTCAGAACAAGGACAGACAAAGCCAGGTGCAACTGTGCGGTGTTGAGAAGGGAGTCAAGAACAGATACAAAGATATCTTGCCCTTTGAACATGCTCGTGTAAAGTTGCAAGAGAAACCTGAAGGCTCATGTGATTACATCAATGCCAGTCATCTCAAAGCATCTCGAAGTAACAAGCAGTATATTGCTACACAGGGTCCCCTTCCTGCCACCTTCGAGGTATGTCAAACCATTACCACTTGCTTAGCTCAACTAACATTCTTTAGGACTTTTGGTCTGTTATTTGGCAGCAAGATGTGCGTGTGGTAGTCATGCTGACTGCTGAATCCGAGGGAGGCCAGCTCAAGTGCCATCCTTATTGGAAGGGTAGAGACTTTGGAGCTATCAGACTCAAGCTTCTGTCCGAAAAGAAGGTGTCCCTGGATATCGATAAGCATAGGTCCGAATCCAACCACACTCCATCAGCCTTGGCCGGCGACCAGGGAAGGAAACGCGCACAAACCACAACTACACTGGATGCTTCGAACCCAGCGCCTAGGGCAGCACAAGGCGCCGCCGCTGAAGCACCCTTCGTGATTCTCCGCAAGTTTGCCCTTTCGCACGCATCCCATCCATTTGCGCCAATTCGGGAAATTACGCACTTGCATTTCCCAGCGTGGCCTGACTTTGGCACACCTGCGCAGCCATCGCACTTGTTGGCGTTGGTTGAGCTGGCCAATGTTATGCAGCGTTCTGCCCTACCTGTCGAGACATCTTCAGTAGTGGGATCGAAACATTCGGTAATGGAGCCACCGCCTATTACCTGGTACGACGAGCCGGAAGTCGATTCTCGCGCGCGGCCTATGTTGGTACATTGCTCTGCCGGATGTGGTCGCACTGGAACGTTCTGTACTGTTGACAGTGTCATTGATATGCTGAAGCGTCAGCGACAGGCCAAGATGAATTCGATACAGTCTCGCGATAATGACGGAGACGTTTCAATGGGCGATAACGGGGATAATTCTCCCAATTCTACGAAGCACTTCAACTTTTTCACTCCTGGTCAAAGGTCGAATATGGAGAGGAAAGCGGCTCGAGGGGCTGCAAATATTGATGTCGACTGGTTACACGACGACAGCGTGGACCTGATTCAGAAGACAGTAGAGGATTTCCGAGAACAGAGACTCAGTATGGTACAAAGTCTGAGGCAGTATGTTCTCTGCTACGAGACAGTTCTTGAATGGGTAACGAGGATGAATGAGCGAGCGTCAAGCGCTCCTAACGGACGACAACGAAGTGGAAGCCTCCGTAATTGAGGCCAGGATGCATCACGAATTAAACAACGGATATTACGGAGCACATGTGCATAGGCAATGGAATAATGCAACAAACGGAAACAGGTGGATGGGACGGGTATAGGCGTTTAATGGTTTAGCTGCGTATCATTCTGATGAGGAGGCTAGCACAGCGAGCATGCGATGCTTACGAAGGGACCTTATAAAAATGACGTTACAGGGAAACCTAGGTTTGATACTTACTACGAGTGGGATTGGTTCTTAAGGTTTTCTGTATAGTAGAACAAAATGGGTTGGAAGGGGGATGGAGGACAGGATTGAAGCAACCTTGAAATCATAAGACTCGTATAGTATAATCGATAAAAGGCTCACTACGTGTACGCTTCCCACATTTTGGCTATTTGACTGATTTATCGTGACATGAAGTCGTGATGATTGATTTGTATAGGAGATGATTATCATGATAGAGGCATACCATGTAGTAAGTAAATACAAGTATAGTTACTTGAGTTAACTGTGATTTCGGATATCCTACTCCGCATTATTACATACCTACCTACATATAATTATATACACCCTGACTGGTATTTGCTTCTCTATGCTCAGAACATATCGTAGACTGCTGACAGTGGCTCACTAGATGAATGGCACAATAAGCACAACGCGTGGCACAAGAGGGGGGAAACACGTGTGATGACGTCGTAACAAAGGACGCATGAATCTGGGGGGCTTTTGTTAGCCCAAAGATAGAAAGAAATGGCTGGGGCATGACCAGGGCAGAAGGGCCTCGTTTCATGGTCCTCGACTTACACCAGTCATGGGAGAAACGGATGAGGTTAGATTGGTAGGGGATTTTCAAGTGATTGATAATCCGTGGAGACATGGCTTCTGGTGGGTTCTCTTGGATGGATAGAGCTCATTTTACGTACGGGTAATGTAGCTTGAGTTAGCTGTGTACCAAGGGTGTAGATTGGAAATGGGATCTTTGCTTTCAATTGAGAGCAATGTTATAATAAGTTAGGTAAATGTAGACTAGCCATTACAAGCGGAAGCAGTTCAAACCATGCCTTACCACCAGACGTGTTGTGTTGTATGCACTCCCTCAAGAATTAAGGGACTACGGGGCATACCCACTGTAACATGTAAGCCATGAGCTGCATTAGGGGACTGGATCGCTGTAACCAACTCCCCAGGATTCTGACACATGCCCTGTCCATTCAGCCAGGGCGTTAAAGTTTCACAAGCTATCCGTCCGAAAGGTGAAAGTAAAAAAGGGATGGAAAACAATTAACAAATTTCGTCCATGCTCTGAAGTCCAAACTGATACTGGAACCTTCCTTTTCACGCCCCCACTTTGCTCCTTCCGCGTCTTAACGTTAGGTACCGTAGGTAACCCCTAAGGCAGTCGCGGCGGGCGTGTTGTGTTGTGCTGTGTGTAACTTCCAGTGTGGTGCCTTCCTTCTGTCTATCATCAACAGTGTCGGTGTCGACCCCTCCACCAACTTTGAAGGCAAGTGCAAGTGCAGCGATAAGAGTTTACACTTAATTGGCTTTGGGTCCCCCGCCTTCCTCTTCGCCTTCGCCTGGCACCAGTTACCCAACCCTCCCGCTGTTTTCCTCCTCCAAACTCACTTCTATCAGACTCATCCAAGACGCTCGCTTTTGTAAGCGTTAATAACGGCTCGTGCAATACTCTTATTCTATCTAATATCTTCCCCTCGTTTCTGTCTTGCCACATCCTTCCTATATACATTCTTTGCGACTCGGTTGCGCATTTTCACTCCAATTTTAATCCCCTTCTTTGGTGGACTCGTTACAATAGCGGGCGCGAGACTCCCCGTTTGAGCCTTTCTTCGCCGATTCAGAAACGTTCACGGATCACACTGCGCCACCTGAGCTGCCTTGACGAAACGGTCCAAGTCCCTTGACTTTACGCATTCAGCACCCATCCCGACCTCAAACCGGCCTCCCCTGTTTGGGCGTCAATACCAGGCAAATCTCCCACCTTGGGATTGCTTTTACGCCCACTACTGAACCATTATTTGGTAACTCGACAACATAATCTCACTATCATGACAATGTCACAACTACCTTCAGCTGCTGGCACGATGCGCCGCCTCTCCCACGACCCCACAGAGCCCTCGCGCAATCTCGAAGAATCCCATGGCTCGCCCTCCGATCAAGAAATGGAAGACGGGCTCGATCTGTCTATGCCTCCGCCTGAGAATGAAGACGATGACGAAGACGATCTCTTAGACGATGACTCGAGAATCTATACACCACCTCCCCACATTGCCGCTCGATTCTATCGACCATCGCAGGCTCGTCGCAGAGATTCGGCTGCTTCTTCGCGCCGCAACTCGATCTCCTCCGCACACTCGCGATGCTCTTCCACTCAACCTTCGAGCCACCGCGGAGGTGAGCAGAGTAAGCATATCGCACAACACCTCCGTCGCGCCTCATTCCTTGAGGACCGAAGGGCCCGGCTCGCCGACCGAGCTGCGCACGCCGAAAAGGTTCGCCTTCGAGCCGCTCTTGCAAAGGCGACTCATCGAGATATTTCACTTTCTGAAGAGCGTTCCATTGCGGCACAGCAAGCCAGGGAGCGCAACTTGGCAGAGATCGTCGCCAATTGCGCGGAAGAGGTAAAAAAGGCGAAGCAGGTTGCCGAATTCATGAAAGAGAAACGAGAGCATGACATCGCTAAGATGAAGGCTCAGATTGAGGAGAGGATGGCCGAGGCAGAAAGGCGGAAAGAAGAGCTACGAACGAAGAAACTGACCAAGCGAAGTCGCGGGCAGAGTGTTATGACCAGGAAACCCATGGACTCTTTGCCTGACATTGTTCAGCGAGAGAGACGCAAGCCGACACAAGAGGAAGCAGCGATAAGCATCCAGTGGTGGTGGCGCGGTTATCTCAGAAAGAGAGCCATTGCCGAGTTCAATGGTCTTGGCTTGACCGTGGATGGTATCAGGGATACACACTTCGATACTGTCGTAGAACTCCTTGCCCAGGAGAGGGTCCTTGTCATCACGGCACGGCTACTCCGACTATGTGGTCTTGAGGAAGGTGAGACGGGATCGGTTGGCGAGATGGCAGCCGTTCGTACGTTTCTCAGTGCTTTCTTGATCCTTGGTCATCCCAATCAAGTTCTTAGCAACAAGAACGACAATGGCGAGAGAGAAGTCGTCGATGCACTTAACAATCACCGGCTGCCCTCAACAGACCTTGCAAACCCTCAGCTGCAAGACTTGGTAGGCAAGGCACGGGACCTGCTGATAACCTACGAAAATATTCTTTCTCGCTTGACATCTGCGAACAAGTACACAATGCCCCCCGCTCTCAAGAACACACTCCCTGAGGCGTATGCTACCTTTCACAATGCATTCATCGCATGGAAGTCTCGGGATTCAAATGCTTTGATCGAGGTGATGCTCATGCAGTTTGTTGAACTCGATGCGATCTACCACACCGTTAAGGACACAACTGATGATGCCGCCACTGCCCTTTACAAGAAGAGTATCCAGGACAACCAGCTGATGCTCATTGTGCGTATCAAAAAGCTTGCCGGAGCAGAAAAGGGCAAAAAGTTGATATTCGACGCTGTATCCGAAGCTCGCAAAGCTCGCTCCGCCAAGAAGAAGACCGGTGATACGAAACCCCGTGTGGCTGAGAATGCGCCAGTTGAAGCTTCCGAGACGGCCAAAAGTCTGGTTTCGTCTGAGTCACAAACACTCACACCACCGGCAACTCCGGCCAGCAAATCCCAGGAAAAGGCTCCTGCCCCTAAGACGGGTCTCAATGGCCTACTTCCGAACAACAGAGTCGTGGTTCACGAGCTGGCCATCAACAAAGAATATCAGATCTCCACCGACGAGTATAAGGAACTGCAATCAGAACGCTCAGCGCCTATATACATGGAGATGCGGGCTACAGTGGACGATGATGACAGCCAGATCAACTTCCAGTTTTTCGCCCTATTGGCTAGCAACATCAAGCAGAAGCTTCAACGTTTGCTAAAGCCAGGCAACTCGATGTATAACCTCATTGGCGAGATCCTGGACCCCGAGATGGCAGAGAGACAATTTGTCCTAGGCAACTTCTCGTACGAAAAGTTCTTCACTGCTATGGCATCTCTTCTTCCCAAACTCTGTGCTCCTTTCCGTGACGAGGAGGTCAAGGAGCTGGTTCAGAACAAGTTGGCTGACGGCAACATTATTGATCGAGTTGAAGCACTTAATGGGTTTATCGATTTGATGCTTTGTGACTATATCAACTATCTGATGCGGATTGCTGCACCTCAATTGATCGAATCCGCAGCCCCATATGAGGCGAAGAGGTTTGCTGAGGATGTAGAAAAGGGCCAGCTTGGTCTTGCAGCGGCCGAAGCGACATGGAAAGCCTCGCGATCAAAGGTTCTAGCAGAGGTCCAGAAGAGGGACCCGGAGGGTTTGAATCACCCAAGGTCGCGGCCTACAGCTGGACGCTTTTACGCACAGATGCTTGTTGACATCTTTACCAAGATCTCGCCGACTCCTGTTGAGGAGGTGCCTGAAATGCTTCGTTTGGATTATAGCCGCATCAGCCAAGTCTCCACGACTGTTCAGCGAATCATCACCGCTGGCGCAGTCCTGCTACAATGCAAGAATCTCCTCAAGCGAGACGTGCGGTCGTCATGGAAAATGGAGGCAGCTCGTATCATGGCAGTTCTGGAAGCCAATCATCCTCTACAGGCTACTGTGGACGGTGTTATGGCTGCCCTCGAGTCTGGTCGATCGATGCCGACGGCGACCAAGGGTCACCTTCGTGCTCTTGTCACCAAGGTTCTGACTGCCAGTCGAGATATGGCAGAGAACGGGAGCGAGCCCAGAGAGCCTGTGCTACGACTTTTGCTCACCCGTCTACGAGGCAACATCCTTGCCCGTTTGGCTGCTGGATCAGCGAGCGAAAAGGTCAAGGCAGCAAACACGGCTGGCGAGAAGCTGGCCAGTCTTGGACTCTCGGAGTTTGTTGACCGAGTGAGGGAGATTTCTAATTTATTAGAGAAGATCGGAAATGTTGACAGGGCTGCTCATGGGCCTTGGTGGGACGCGGTAGCAACAAAGGTTGAGCAAGAAGAGATGCCGGCCTAAGTATAATGGGTTGGACTGTTTTGATAAGACGGATAGTGCATGACGAGTAATATGGATGCATGATACTGGAGGTTGGCATTTGGCTTTTTTACTCGGGCAGGGATTGAATTTGCTGTTTATCGGGAAGCGTTTGAACTCGGGTCTTGCATGGCGTACTGGTATGGATAGCCAATATGGCTCACTTGGTGGGATTGGATCAAGTTTACCCCTTAGAAGAGGCCATGGCAGCGCTGACGGGTTACTTACTTTGTGGATTTCAGCAACAACTTTTTGGTTGGAACAGCGGGTAGAATGTCAATTCATTAACAGAGCTAGATACCATGTGTCTACTACAATGCTTATATTATATTTGGTCGTTGAATTTGGTCCAATACCTTCAGCCAGTTTCTTATTCTGAAGCGATTGTGTGCACCTTTTCAACGCATTCGAAACCGTGGAAGGGGTTCTCATTCATAATCCGCATAGTATCAAATTATACATGTTAATCCGTCAAGTAAGAATGTAATACACACAACAGAGAGTGCACATGTCTTAAGGAACTTGTTTCAATAAACAAAATCAATGTCTTCCTTGGTATCTCTCGTCATAAGTGATTCCAAGATAGTTCTTCTAGGAATCGTCTGCCTTCCTGTTTAACAACTATACAAGCAAGTCCGTAAGAATTGTAAAAAATATTGATCAAGTCACGATTAACGAACGACCTATCTATCGATCACTACCTAATCAGCCCATGTAACCAAACAGCCTCAACATCAAAAAGCAAGTTTCAGATCATCATCTAGATAGAGGATGAGGAAGTGAGCAAAAGAAAGGGTCTGGCCGGGGATTGAACCCGGGACCTCTCGCAAGCTGTGCTGTAGGGTGTACCCTAAGCGAGAATCATACCACTAGACCACCAGACCGATGACAGTTCCTGAGAACCTGTGGATTTGTTGGAAGATGTCATTGTAATCAGTAAATATATTGAGTAACACATCTATTCGACACTGGCCGATATAACGGATCACAAGGATCGCATAGTTGTTGGAAGGTGTTTCAATATGAGTAAATAATCTTGAAAGGGTGTTCGAAGAATGGACATGTTGCTTCCACCTCAGCCAATAGCGACAGACACGGTGTAGATAGATGTTTTGTGTTTAGATGTTGGAGTTGTCGTAGGATGCATATCAATAGCACTTCATATGCTACCGGTCAATAAACCGTGATCCAGTTCTGGTGGATATATCGATTGGAAAACGAATGGCTGGTGAAAATAGAAAATCGAGTTTATTGTCAAGTTGTGGCTTGTCGTGTTTAACTTTTATTACATACTATCTTGTTGGCAACATTATAATTTACTCAGTCACGCATATCCGTGAGCGCTGAGCCACTCCTTGAGCTTCTCGGAGTCACGTTCACGGTAAGCAGCACGTCCGCGGATCTTGTCCTTGACAGTGCCAAGAGTGCGGTTGAAGCTGCTGGTATCCTTGTCGGCCATGAACTTCTCAATGTCCTCGACAACGGCCACGTCAGTGAAGCGGCTCAGACTGAGGTTCATGTATCGGTCGACAACAACAGGGTTGCCGAGCTTAGTAATGACGGCATCCCAGTTGTCCTTCATGAACTGCCATTGCACAGGACGGCCGACAACGTTGTTAGCCACAGATCCACCGAGGACGTGCATGTCTCCGGCAGGAACGGCGTTGGAAGGAGGAGACTGGTTGAAGTTGAAGGGAATGATGTCCTTGGAGAGCAGCTCGGCATCCTTGGCAGTACCAAGAACGCTAAGAGAAAGAAGCTTGCCGTCGATAGATTTGGTGTTGAACCACTCCTTCTTGAGGATTTCGACAGTGCGGGCCGGCTCCTTGATGATAGCGGCGCGCCAGACAGCAACACGGAGAGGAGCAGGGATGGGGTTAGCCTCAGGGTCCTCAACCCAAGCGTTGAAACGCTTCAGGGCCTCTTCAGTAACACTATAGATGTTAGCACAGCCATGTCATTGAATGAGGTTAACTTACGCAGGATGGCCGCTGGCAACAGCAACACCGATCATCTCCTTTCGCAGAATGCCAGTGAGGTAGTCCTCATCAGGATGGAACTCCCAACCAACTTCCTTGACCTTCTGGTCAATGAGCTTCAGGGTAAAGTTGTCCAAGGCCTTCTTGATCGACTCATCCTCTCCAAAGACGGACTTAACGCCACCAATGGAGTCGAGAACCTGGCGCCAAACAAGAGTGTGGGTTTCCTTCCCGAAACCCTCGAGGAAGGTCAGCAGAGCAGGAGTGGTACCGTTGCCCGCAAAGGCAAGGTCAGCGGTAGAACCGATGATAGAGATCTTGTCCTCGGTGCTAAGTTTGTCGAGCTGGGTGCTCAGCTTGGCAAGACGCTCAGGGGGGTAATTGACACGGTAGAAGCCAGTGGCTCCACTGTTAAGTTTGTAGAAGTCCTCATCAACATCACGGATAGTATCCTCCTTGCTGGTAAGAGATAGAGAGGCAACACCAGCGTGGTCCTTCTTACCCTCAAGGCCAAGGGGAACCCACCAAGTGGTGGTGTCATCCTCAGGCTTGACATCACCAGTCGACAGGAAGCGGGACTGCTTGATGGAGATTTGACCAGGCTCCTCGGCGACAGTGAGGACAGGGTGGCCGATCTTGGAGATCCAGGGGTGCATGAGCTCAGTGACGTTCTTGCCTGAAGCCTCACCTAGAGCGTTCCACAGGGCAGTGGTCTTGGCGTTTCCGTAGGCGTGAGCCTTCAGGTAGTTGGACACACCCTTGAGGAAAGTCTCAACACCGAGATGGTTGGCAAGCATGCGAATGGCGGAGCAACCCTTGAGGTAGCTGATGGAGTCGAAAATCTGGTTGACGTCGAGAGCATCGCGGACAGGGACGTGGATGGGATGACTGGCGCGAATACCATCAAGGCGGAAAGCAGCCTCCATACCCTCGTTGACAAACTGAGCCCAGACCTGCCAGTCGGGGTGCAGGTGATCAACAGCGTGCCAGCCGACCCAGGTAGCGAAGCCCTCGTTGAGCCAGAGCTCATCCCACCAGTCCATAGTGACAAGGTTGCCAAACCACTGATGAGCCAGCTCGTGGGCAACGACATAGGCAACGGCGTTCTTGAATCGAGGGTCTGAGGTCTTCTCGTCGTAAAGAACCTGGGTAGTACGGTAGGTAACGAGACCCCAGTTCTCCATGGCGCCATGAGTGAACTCGTGGACGGCAATCAAGTCAGACTTGGGCAGAGGGTAGTCGATGTCGAAGATCTCGGAGAAGAAGTCAATGATCTTAGGGGCGTGCTGGAGAGCCCATTGACCCTGCTCCTTCAAGCCACGGGTAGTGTAGACACGGACAGGGATCTGCTTGCCGTTGTACTTGCGGTCAGTGAAAGCCTCGATGTACTCAAAGTCACCAACACACCAGGCCAAAAGGTAGGTGCTCATGACGGGAGAGGTCTCGAATGATACAATGTTCCAGCCATCCTTGGAAGGTCGAGTCTCCTTGACGGGCATGTTGCTCAGAGCAACCTGGTCGGAAGGAATCTCGATTTCGAAGTCAAAAGTGGCCTTCAGGTTGGGCTCATCAAAGCAAGGGAATGCTCGACGAGCATCGCAAGCCTCGAATTGGGTGCTGAACATGTAGTACGTTTCGCCGTCGTTAGGGACCGAAGCAGCAGGAGTCGCAGCAGGCTTGTACTTGCTGCGGTAGAAACCAGCCATGTCATTGTTGATGATACCCTCGAATTCTATAGTGATGGCAGCCTTGGAAGAGGTAGGGAGCTCCTCATCAAAGGTGATTGTAGAGCGCTGAGCCTTGGCGTCATAACTGAAGTTTGTAGATTCAACCGACTTGGAGTCGACGGAGACCTTGACGTGAGAGAGCTTGAGTTCGAGAGTGTTTACGATGATTTCTTTGGTAGGCTTGGTGATTTCAGAGTCGATACTAGGGAGCTGTCAGAGCTGGTTGATGGATCATAGGTGAGGGGTAGAAACATACGTGACAGTACCCTTGTAAGTCCAGTTGGTGAACTCGAGGTCCTTCAAGGACAACTGGTAGTGCTTGGGCTTGACATTTTCGGGGAGAACATCGCGGTCAGTCATTGTTTCGTTGCGGGCGAGTCTGGCGTGAGCGGAACAAGCTCGATCAGAGATCTTGGGGACAAGACTATGCGACGTGGAGTTAGCAAGCTATAGCTCTGAGCTTCAGCTTAGCGAGAGAGACGAGAGATCCAGCTTCTTCTTGGGAAGATGGATACGGGAAAGCAAAGGGTATATATGAGGGGAGACAGAGGATGACTGAGATTGAAAAGAACAGAATGGGATGGAACAACAAAAGTGCAATAGATTAGACAACAGCGTGATGATGCGTGGCCATGACGGGATGGGAAGGACCCCGCGGTGGGGTGTGGGCCGGTCCTCGATCCCATATCCCAGCAGCGACGACCGGGGAGGGGCACCTTCAGCGGGAAGGTACAGTTCGGTTTTGAGTAGCACAGGAGCAACGTACCTCCGGATCCCGATCGGCATAGGCCGTCCATTATCTCGGCGACTGTTTAACGGCTTCGTTTGACCGTTTACAAGTGAAGCAAGACCTCTCGAAAAGACGTTGCCGTTGAAGATTCCCTGGGGAACAACCGCAGATACAGCTGGAGTTGCCGTTTGCCGTGTAATCACCGATAGTGGGCTACAGCTGCTCCACAGGCGTTGCTGCTGGGAGATATGTCGCAAAAGGCCCTTGGAGGACGACATGTTTGGGCCGGATCGTCTCCCTTTTCAGGAGTGACTCGCCGTCGCAATTGGGCAGGTCGTTGATAGAATCTAATGGGATGTCAATTTAATCCTCTTTTAGACACTGAGAGACGCCATTGATGGCACTTTTGTAGCTGCCCCCGTCTGTCAAATGTTGATGCGATGTCGAAATTTTCGGGTCAACGTGAGGCTCAAACCCCGTATTGCCGGCGACAAGCGAGATGATAGGGCCGTGTGCGCTAGGTCATGGTGGTGATATGCACTGTGTATCATGAGGATAGGGTAGGTGTCTTGGTCAAAGAACAATCAATTACTCTGGAAACCGAAGATCAATATTCAAGAGAGCAAGAGTATGGACCGTGTCGATGTATCACATGTAGTTATAGTCAAACTGGGATAATAAAAATGACATCCGTTGGTACCTATGACTTATATCCGTAGAACATCCACATTACTTGTAATCCACTCATACGAGTCCGTCCTGAAGTCATCGTTCAGGATATCGTTCTGGTTCGCTGACTTGAACCACATGAGCTTCTTGCTCTCCTTCCACTCAGGCCACGTAGCATACTTCGTAACACCCTCATTAGGATCAAGATTATACAGAAAGTTGAAATAGTACGTTCGAATGCTCCGCATGGCATTGTTGGGCCACAGACCGTAGAATACCTGCAGGAGATCTGAGCCGTGCATCGTTCCGAGGATCGGCGTGCCGTAGTTGTAACTCGCGAGATACGACCACGTTGGAACGTCCGGGTTAACGTTTGTTGCCGCCTGGAGGAAGATGCGGCGCGTGAGGGAAAAGACGAGATCGCCAAAGATGGCGGCGCGGCGCTTGAAGCCCGGGAAGACTTCGTTGAGAAGGGAGGTGCGGTAGGGACTGCCTGTGCTGAGAGTTATGGGATATGTGTTCACCAAAGTAGTCAACTGAGCCTTGGTGGCTTTGGAGAAGTATAGCTTCTGCAAGTAGTCGACAAACTTGGCTGTTGTGGTCAAGTTCGGCTGGAACAGTGCAAATAAAGTTCCCTCGTCCTCTTGGTTTCCGTTGATCATAGGAACAGCATGGTAGCGTCCTGCCGCGATGAGTTCTTCAGGGCTAGCGGGAAGAACCTTGCCATCTGGTCGTGGGAGGTAAGAGAGAGCCAGTGAGTTGTAAGACAGCAGTCCTGGGACAGAGTTGGCAGCGTTCAGGAACTTGTCGTAGCTTAGACCACGTAGACAAGCAAGTGTGTCAGAAGCCCCAGAACAGCCGCCTTCCTTCACGACAGCATCGTAGATAGCCTGGCCCTTGGCACCGTCCACAGGCTCAGCCGGAACGATACTGCCCGAGTTCATGATGGCGCCTCTGAAAAGTGGCTTGCCCTTGTAATCAGCATCGCCACCATACAGAACCATCTGATCAAGCACAGAGATGGCGCCAGCAGATTCTCCCCAGATAGTGACCTTTTCAGGATCACCTCCGAAGGATGCGATGTTGTCGGCAACCCATTCTAGACCTAGACGCTGGTCGAGCAGACCCAAGTTGGAACTTCCATCCTTCTTGATCTCAGCACCGGGCATGAAGCCGAAGCCAGCAACTCGGTAGTTGACAGCCACGTAGATAAAGGGCTGGCTCTGATCAATGGCAGTGCCAAGGAGACTAGTGCCGTCGTACATAGCGCTCGAGCCTAGTTCAAAGCCACCACCAAAGATCCAGAAAAGAACTGGAAGCTTGTCACCAGCCTTGGTACCTGCAGGTCGCTGGACGGTCATGGTGAGACAATCCTCCTGACCAGTGATAGGTGTAAGGAAGGGAATAGCCAGGAAGTCCGAGAGAAACTCGGAGATGACATCCTGGCCTCCAGTGGAGATGAACATCTGAGGGCAAGATGGGCCAGTAAGTCCAGATGCGTCAAAGTTACCCAAAGGCTTGGATAACTTTCTTGGGGGTTTGAGACGCAGGGAACCTATTGGTGGATCTGCGAAGGGGATAGCTCTGAATGAATCAACTTTGCCAGAGCTGGATCCGATGACTGTGCCAGAAGGGACGGCGACGGTCACCTTGGCTGCCCGCTCCTCAATGACAGGTGAAGCGGGCGAGACAGGCTCCGGAACAGCTATCGCGTCCGGAGCAGGAAACGGAGCGGGGACTGCCAACACGGAAGTGAGGAGGCCGAAGCCTGAGAGTAGACCTTGAAACTTCATCTTAAAGCTCAAGAGTAGGCTGTCGGCGATATAGAAGCCTCAGAACTGTAAAGATAGGAACAATGGCAGGAAACAAATGCTGAACGAAGTTGCTAACTCAGACAGGACCGCCAGCACTGAAGTATTCTGGGAGACACGAGACCAATGTGTTCTGCTGATCCATTCTGAAAAAATTGGAGTGGGAAATGAGCTCAATTTGAACCTGACTTGATCGTGCTTCGATCCTCCATAGTTGTGTGCTTGGCCCCCTCTACTCCACCATCAGAATACCGCTCGGACATCGTCAATACCGATAATGAGTTACTAGATCTGGGCGACGTTGATTGGAACCGCTTTGCTGTCCAGCTTTGAAATGCCTTCAGAGCACCTTGGTCATTCAGAAGAGGAAGCCATCGCCGTACCTGACGGAGGCCATCGCAGCCTAGTCTATCCGTCGAATCCCAAAAGAGCTTCAGTACCGACGCAAGGCCGTGGTCTCTTTGACCTCAGCCCCGCTTCCCCACGGGGAAATGTCTGCCGGAAGTCTTTTTTTCAATTGCAGAGCAGACGAGGCCGAGGCTACGACCTGAGATATTCTTGATTTCGCGGACGGGAAGAGCACGTGGAAAATGATGGTGGGGATGGAAAAGCTCGTTACTCGCCAAGAGGAAGAAATGGATGGTTGAGGATCGATGATCAGCTGGACGATGAGTTATACTGGGTTGATGTGGTTGGTGGAGAGACAAGAAAAAGGTTTCATCGGAGGAAAAGATAGGCGGTAACTTAGATGGATGGTGGGGAAGTTGTTTAACAGTTGAGATGGCACTTGAACCCTTGATCCTGGCAGGTGAGATATACATAATATAATCCCAGTATCAGAGAATCTCAACTCTTGAGAAGAACTTGTTTTATCTTACGTAGTATCTTGAATTATTTCTACTTGAAAGACCTTTGCTCTAGCTCATGATGCATAACTGTGAGAAGAGGCATATCTTCTTTTACTTCTTCATGCTACCTTTTCTACCTTATTGAGATCTTCAAACGGATACTTCCGTGACTTGTAAGTTTAATTGTGACCCCGCCTTCCGGACCCCGGTCTGCCGTATGCACATGGTCGGCCCCGGAAACCCGCAATGAGCCGGGAAAGGATGAGTTTATACTGAAGGTGCGGGGGTATCACTGAAGCTTAGAAATGTCGGTCTGCATCTAACTCACATATGCATTTTCCATCTCGATATAGAGACATCAACAAGGTAAGTCGTTTAATGACTACGGCATGGATATGATTATCAATCAGCAAGTGTAAACTGCAGCATCGTCTTATCCCTGGTCTCTTCCAGATGCGCTTCAAGAACGTCATCCCACATACAACCCCGGCCTTCCAGGTGACATATTCCAATCGAGCCGTACATATATGCAACCCTCTACTGCGGTGACAACGGTTAGATTTCCCAAACGGCGAATCTTGCAATTTAGCCTTACCCAAAGGCTAGGTAGCAAGTCTATTGCCCAACTGATAGTATTTTGATCTTGTTGTTTATCCGGATAGTTGCGCTATCTTGAGTTTTGCATACTTATCACTGATATTGAACACCGCTAGGATAGCTGCGTTGTCGTTGCATAGGGAAAGCAATGTACATAAACTCCCCCAGACCAAAGGTTCTCCATCTTCAGGCTTGCAGATGCGCAACCATCACCAGATACTACCTAGACTTCCGTCCTATCACGGTGCCCTTCGCATTATGTCCGCAGCCAGTCTGTTTTCTTCCGTTGTCCAAATTAGGAAACTGGTTCGCTATTATCACTAGAAGAAACTAGATATGCAATGTTATGCAGGTGCAGACAACTAGATCACGCTGTTGAACTCTACTATCTCCTCTTCCTACCCATAAGCAACATGAGAAGATGGTGTGTAGTCGTACAGCATCCCGAGGTTCCCATGAAAGTTTAAGAAGGCAACCCGAGGAGCAAAAAGACATGTGTTTCTCGAGCCCTACTGCCCATGAGATCTGCTGCCGTGATGTTAGGGCGTCAGTCAGTGGCTAAGGAATAATGCTCCGATATCTGCGAAAACCCCGAGTCATGAATGTATCATAGTATGTCATGTTCAAGCAATATGTTCATCAATTCGTCGTTAAGCTACTAGCTATATGCCTTTTCAGGCTCAAAAATCAACAAGAAAGTGATATCTACAAGCCATCAAGCCGCCCGGTCAAAAGCGCTTGTCGTAATTAGTCCTGAAACCAAATGCTGCCGCTCATAACCCAGTAATCCTGATAACCATTCGCGCCGTTGTCGTTGCCATATATGCCTGCGAGGCAGATAGAGTCTTAATGCAATTCCTTAGACCGCCCAACCAGTGTATGATATAGTGTATGCGTGTCCTGTTGCGTCCTTAACACCAAACTTGGGTATATGCTACCAATTCCCCTCCTGGATCGATTGTAGCCAATTGTTACATGACAACGCCCACAGGCGTGCCTTCATTCAAACATCGTTTCTTCGAAACCACGGCGGGTTCTTCCTCTTCCCCTTCTTCGAAGCTGCTGTTACTGCTGTTGACAACTTCTGTGATAACCTCTCGCTTGCGCTTCTCGCCACCTTGTTTCTCGGGGTCTTTCTCCCATGTTTCTATCACATCTGGGTCGAAAGCACCGACGACATCTTGACCTAAAGCTTTGCCAAGTCTCTCCCGTAGACCTAAGATGGGCCAGATAGGGACTCTTGTATATTCGATCTTGAGACCAGAAACCATAGCCTCGTCATCGTCGGTTGACGCCTTGAAGGGGTCGTGAAACTTTTCCAGAAACTCCTTTGTGATGTTTCCAGTGTAGACGATAAACTCAGACGTCTCGGTGTCATGTGTAAGAATCTTCAATTTGAGGTCGTGAAAGTTTGGGCATGGTGGAATTCCTTGCTCTGGAGACATTCGCGAATCGCGCCTGCCGGTTATAGGCGGAGGAGGGTAAAAGTGTTTCTGTGCCATGCCGAGGAAAATGCCTACGAAGTGCGCATCATGATCCGAATTTGAAGGTATGAGTATACGAGCGCGGAGTTGTTGCAGGCGGAATACGGGCTCATTCCATGATCTTCCTGGTCCAGGTGCGACGCGGAATAGATTGTTTCGGACTGATGCTAGTTGAGTTTTACCAATGTAGCAAATCATGGGTAGATTAGCGGGGCACTGAGTTGGGGATGACTGTGTCGAGACGTTGAAGGATTCGGCAGGTCGCGTTGAGATTGTCTTGAAGGAGGAATAAGACGACTTTGGCTCCTCGGCAGGGAAATTCCACATTAGCTGTGCGCGCACAGCATCACGATAGACGCGACCGCCAAAGTATAGGTGAAGTTCAGGTAGATATTGTGGCTTGCTGAAGGCTGTAGGCCATAGCGTCATCAAGACTGTCTTGACCGCATTGGAGGCGAGGATAGGGTGCATCGCGTCGGGCAGAAGTATCTGGGTGAGCGCGTTGCTGAGAGTGATGATGGTGTTTGATGGACTTAGATGGCCTCGCGATGGTGGCGTGCCTGGCGATGCAGTAGGATGAGGTGTATCGCATGGTGGCAACTCGTCCCATCTCGCGCCGAGGAGTTGGGCATGTAAGTCGGTCCAGCAGATTGGGCGCACAAAGAGCGAGATGCCGGAGTGTTGCTGGAAGATGTCGTAGAGAGAATTCTTTGTCGGTTGGTAGATGCGATGCGGGCGCCTTTTGCGTGGGGTAATAACGGGCGCCTGCGATGTGCAAGGCGTTGTGTCCGGCGAAGCAACAGTACCGTTGCCGTTGCGCGCCGGAGTCGTTATTGTGGAAGAAGGATGCGAAGTAGCCATGTCCACCAAACTGCGCAGCTGTCCGATGAAGCTGCCGTTTCCAAAGAGAGAACTGTCGCGCGGAGGTCGAATTAGCCACAGGTCAGGTAGGTCTGGGATGCCCTTGCAAGGCTTGTGTTGGAGTTGTCGTTGATGTTAGAGGAAGAAAACGGGCGTGGCTCAAACTTACTCAAATGCAAGCATTCAAGATTGATATTGATTTGCCCCTTTCGATGACTCTTGTTCAGTCTGATGCGGTTCGGTTGCCTGAACCCGGATCTTCCTGTCCTTGTTGCGACGCGCCCTATGATTCCCTGTTTATCCCCAATGACAAGCTCTCACTAGCGGCTGGCACGAGCGTCTCCCTTGTCAAAGATTGACGAAAAAAGTAAAAAAAGGGGTGTTTGAGGCAAGCGTCTTTTCTAGCAGTGTCCAATAAGAAGCGAGCTGTAGTGAGAAGAAGGCAACTGGAAAACTGACGTTTTTTTGGGAGGAAAAAAGGGAAGTGAAGGACACGCAAGGTGAGGGGGAAAAGGGAAAAGAAGAAATATCGGTGACACTTGGATCGCACCGCTCTTAGGGCGGGCCGTCGTGCCTTTTCTTGTGGGAGCGTGAGCAAGGCTTCTCTCTATTAGGCCGGACAGTGGATACCATAAAGAGGATATGAAATGTGTGTGCACGCGGTAGGAGGAAAAAGCGCGTTGCCACCGTGATTCGTCGCGGATCGAATCGGCGCGAATGAGTTGCGAGTTCACGTGAGATCGATCGGAAACAGTTTAGGCAGCCGTGGCGGTAAGCAAGCTGCGCCACATCAGCTCTTGTGGCCTGACTCGAGATTTACCCCAACTCAGGCATCAACTTTGGTCTTGGTAGCCCCACATCAAGGGACAGCTTCGTGAGCACCAAGCAGCGAGCAGCTCAATGCAGCCCCGCCGGTGACGAAGCGCAACTCAGCATCAGCCCGTAACTTGCGCCGATTTGTCTGTTCCCTTACAAAACAGCTTTGATATACTGGAATTGGTCTATTAGCTGCTGTTCAAGATGCCGGTATGTCTTTAGCCTGCAATGTTTCCTCAATCAACTACACAAATGTGCTCCACCGTCACTCCTATTGCATCACCACCGCCTCCGTATCTCACGATACCAGTCCACAGCAACCAAGCTAACCATGCTTCCTTCTAGGCATACAACTCCGTCTTTAACTCGGACCCCAATGTCCCCCGAATAATCGGCAACTTCCCTCTTCTTCCTCTCCGTACAAAGACCCGCGGACCGGCTTACACCCTGCCTGCCCCCTCGCCGCCTCTGCCGGCCAGCGAGTCACCCGATCCTGACAGCGATAGCTACGATATTCTCGATGAGGTTCTCGCTCTTTTCCGTGCCAACACATTCTTCCGAAACTTTGAGATCCAAGGCCCTGCCGACCGTCTACTTGTGTATGGAATCTGGTTTGTCAGTGATTGTCTGACCAAGATCCGCCCAGGAGCCTCCCTGCGTGATGCTCAGAAGGATGTGACCAACCTGGCACTTGACCTTAACTTTGCTATTCCTGGCGACCCAGGATGGCCCCTTAACCAGGTGCGTAAGCTCCGAATTGACGCAGAAAACAGTAGATTGTGGCCGAATTGCTAACCTTTGACACAGATGTACGAACCCCCCAGGGACAGGCAAGAGGCAGAGCAGCTCAAGCAATACATGTCGCAGGTTCGACAAGAGCTTGCTTCCCGACTACTCGCCAGGGTTTACGACGAGGATGAGACCAAGCCTAGCAAGTGGTGGTTGAGCTTCACCAAGAGAAAGTTCATGGGCAAGTCACTATAAAGTGTTGACGACAAGCGTTGAAGGACGTCTATTTTAGAAGATCGTTACGATAAAGGAGTCGAAAGCTGGCGCCATACAAAATATATTTTCAGTATCTAGTCGAGGCACTTCCTCCTTTGCTACGTCCATTCCCTTGTGGTTTGCTTCTAGAAGCATGTTGGCCTTTGAGCGAAGACGATCTGGTCCTGCACAGCGTGATGACTTGATGCTCAGACATGATATTTGTCTGAAATTTTACTTTGACACTGCATATCTTGCCTGCTATGGAAACGGGATGTATTCAACTAACGACACACATCTTTTTACGCGGAACAAAGTAGGGAGTTGACAGACTACTTGTGTCATTGTTCAAGCATTCCTTAGTCCACGATAGCCTCAGGCTTGTACTCGCACTTCCTAGGCATACATTACTACAGAGAGTCTTGAGCCCTGATACGTGGATATTGAGTGAATTGTGCTGAACGTATGATTTTAAACAATTGATCTTATTGTACCGCTGGGACTGTTTATAAGAGTCTATTACACATCGCTGCTTGCTTCTTTCCATATTGACAAGCAAGAAACCCCCAAGGATTGATGGACCTCGACGCTTTAATCAATACATGATGGTGGTCCTCTCTATGGAAAGAAGACCATCAGGGCTCCTCCGTAGATGCAGTCGATCCTCTGCCTCTGATCTGCCAGGATGACCTGTCCCTCTTCGTCGTCGCTATGAAGCCAATTTCGAGTGAACAAGGCCTCAGCCCACCAAATGTGATATGAGACGCTGGATCATCTGCAAAAGTAGAGGGACATGATTTTCTACACTCCAATGGTCACCGAAGAAGTTGAGGTGTTTAATAATGTCTTCCAATCCATCAAACTGAGATACCCCGTTCATCTGCAGTTCGATGATCCACTCTGCGACCAAACGCATGTTTGACCGAACGAGTAATGCTGAAAGGTTCCGGTCCATGACGAATGGCAGGGGCTCTCTCATATTTGTATGATTCCCGAATGGTAATGCATTGGCTTGGGCGATCTCAATGCTGTTGACCAAGGCAGAAACTCGGTATTGAAGGGTTCCGATCCAGGGGTTGTCATGGCGCCTGGAGGATTGAGGATGGAGAAGACGAAACGGAATTGAGTTTGCAGGCCTTTCTGGTGGTTGCGGCGACTGAGGTTCATCATCGGAATCTCCGGACAGTGATGCAGTCTTTGATGACTGGGATTCGTTATCGATATCTCCAGCCGGTGATTCAGCTTTTGGTGATTGGGGTCCCTTCAAGACATCGGCGTATGACATAGGTCTTGATGATTGGCGGTCTTCATTGGTGTCTGCGGGCAACGCTTCACACTTTGGTTTCGGGCTTTCGCAGTCTACATTCGAATCTGTAGACAACGAGGAGACTCTTGATGGTCGAGTTCTGGCACCAAGCCGTGGCCAGCCTGTAGACATGATGAAAATAGAAGCTTTTGTGAAAAAAGATAGAATAGAGATGTATAGATATTGTGAAGAGAAGAAGAGAAAGAAGAAGGAGAATGTATCGTTTCATCTTTTTGACTGTCACTTGAAGTGACCTGCCCAAGGAAGGTGAACTCTGGCAGCGACTTCCCATAACATCGAGGAATGTATATGTTCGGGAAGGCATCATCTTCACTCCTCCTAGAATTTTAGCATACCTACCTACCTAGGTACTTAGGCAGTGAGTAGGTAGTGAGTAGTAGGTAGAGCCTCAGGGCCGTTGTTTCTCCACGTCATGGTTGTCGTCATGTTATTACAATCCTAAAACAATGAAGAAGTGATCATAGATCAAGTTGGACGGCAAGGCGTGACGCACTTACTGATTCAAACTACACAAGAATAAAACCTCAAACCTGTCTGGCTATTCCCTACTTTGAACATCTTCAGTTCGGTTGCTCATCGCGAGCCAAACAATCAGGGCGCATTGCCTCATGAAGGCTCTGGTCTGATATCCTGGGTAGTAATCTTCCGAAGAAAACGTTCAAGACGAATCAATCCACCCATTGACAAGACAGCAAGAGTCCCAGCATAGTGGAATAGCCTTACTGAAAAATGGGATTCTGGTCGTCTAGTATAGTAGGCGTACAAGAGTTCTCATAAATTTCTATAGGCTTTGTAATCATTGAAAACATGATTGTTAAATCTTGTATAAAACTCGGATCGAGTCAGTAGGTTCAAAAGAATTTAGTCTATTCCTGTCATTAGAACCTTTATAGAACCACACCAAACCACAATTAAGCAGCACTATACAAGAGGGTATTGCAGTACAAGTATATGAAGCTTTGACTCAGGCCGTTTGCTAACTGTATTGTATTCTGCTTCACCAATGAACAATCATTGGAACATAACACCAGTACAATGCTGGTCCCCTTAGACTATCAGTGTCATGTCGGTGAAAAGAAACAATTAGACCCCCTGTCTTGACTGAACGCGGTATTAAGTCATTCCTCCTACTTATACACCTCCAAATCTGTTCGCAAAACATAGTACAACCCTTTGCCCATCCTCCCGCTCCGTGATCTGAGGCGTGTATTTGTCGCGAGTTGGTTCGCTGCCATTTTGATATCATTCCTTGGGAAAATCCACACTGAGATCTCTAGTATGAACTGTCTGATAGCGATCGGTCTGTTTACACGCACAGTCAGTATGAGGAAACTAGCCATCTGTTAAAGATATATTAAAACACTCACTAGAGTCAGAGTCAGTCTCAAGCGCTGAGCTTTCGTCACAATCTGTGCCCTCAAGTAGCTTGGCTAGCGACGACTTCCCAAAGACGAAATCGATAACGTCTACCAGTCCCTTAATCTCAGGATAAATGTCATATGGTATCAGTGTTGTACGAAAAGTACGGAGCTTGATGGTAATGTAGGCAATCGCAGGTGCGTTAACCCCCTGTTCTTGAACGTTGATGATGGAGAGCCAGAGCGACTCTAGCTTCCTCCGCACGTCCACCATCGCAAAGAATTTATCCTCGGAAAGTTCGTCTTCTTCGCGGAACTCCTCACATGTGTCGAGGCTGGATAGGAGCGCTTCGGTTCTCCATTTGATAGTGGCAACGGTAGCATCGATGTCGCCGGTTGAGCTGGATATGGGCCGTGATGCGGTAGAATCCGCAGCTTCTGGGGATTCAGACATCTTGGAAGGTCGTTAGATCTGAGGCGAAGGTGGACAGTGGGCTGGATTTTGTGTAGATTGAGAAAGCGAGATAATTCTTGGGGCAAGTTTAACTGAATGGTTTATGCAGATGAGAGACAACTGGTTTGGTCTGGTAAGGTCGAGGGCAGTGCAGCGGCACTGATGAGAGCCGACAATAACCACATATACATGATCAGTGAGTCGGATTCAATATTCTTCTTCATCCTCTTCCATCTTCGCAACATCTCATTGTTCTCCTCTTATCGTCTTCTACTTGGGCTTGGTGTGTGTACGCATCAATCTCGATGAAGCCGGTACCTCTATGGGCACTTGTCGGATAGTATCCCTCTTCCTCGATAAATCTACACAGCAGGTAAAGTAACAGAGTCTTGCAATCCTATTGAGAACCTATACAACGAGGAATCTGCGCCACCGACCTACGAGTGTGGTATGTTGCTAAACTCATAAAGTTTACAAGGTACAATGAGGGTACAAAAGTTCTAATGATTTGCTCTCTTCTAAATTTTGCACAAGATTATAAGAATTTATCCTTACAAAACATAAGGTTTCTACATAAAAT
The DNA here is from genome assembly GCA_954870535.1 of Fusarium sp. VM40. Classification (NCBI taxonomy): domain Eukaryota; kingdom Fungi; phylum Ascomycota; class Sordariomycetes; order Hypocreales; family Nectriaceae; genus Fusarium; species Fusarium sp. VM40. Next base: position 890,078 of record CATPAH010000015.1, read on the forward strand.
ATACATAATATATCTGTCATACTATATCTATCATACTATATCTATCTCTGGTTGACTCGTTGTAGGTGACTTATCAGACTTGAAGATAATGTAGGTTGAGACAATTAATTGTGCTGTAGGCTGGCGATGGTCAGCACTCCAGCAATCGTTTGGAGAAGGAAACATGAAACAATTTGTATGAGGATCATGATGAGTCCAGTAGAGAAAAATCAACAATGAGTCTATTGAATTTGGAAGATCATGGCCAGGTAAAATAATTGACTGTAGGATAAGTCCCTTTAACCCCCGCGGAGTTGCAATCCCTCCTATAGTCGCCCGTTCCGAAGGGGAGATGTGCCCCACATCCCCCACAAAAGAATTGGCTCAAATGGTAAGGTTTAAGTGGGACCCCCATGTGGTTGTTGCATGGGTATCCACCTCCACTAATCTAGCTACATAAAGACAAAAAGTCAGACATGCTTCAACAACAACAGGGGATATGGTGTAGGGGTATCACGTTCGCTTTGCATCGATACAGAAGCATGCGAAAGGTCTGGGGTTCAAATCCCTATGTCTCCATTTCTTTTGCCGTTTGTGACTGCGGTGTCTTCTCTTTTTTGCTCTGACCTTCGGTTGGATGGCCGTTCGTGTGTGGCCAAGCTTGCTATCCTTATTGCATGAATAATACTGTACTGAGAACCCAATGATGGCAGAGTTCTATACGAGGTCCTTAGACTCTATGCTTAGCCCACAGAACTGCTTCAGTGAGAATGCAATTAGCTTCTGTCGCTGAGCATGTGATACTGTAAACCTGCCAGGGGTGCTGCATTTGGACAACCAAACACGTGCCATCCCAAGCCATGAATCATGTGTCCCGCAAAGACAAAGCGATCCATTCCATCGCTTCCGGTTAATTCTTGAGTTTGGGGGGGAGCCGTTCACGTTCAGCTGACGCTCTCCCACGTTTGCAGTCGTGACGGGAGAGGCTTGAGACCTCGTGAGCAGCAAAACAGACGTGGCAGATTTTTGAAGGAGACCTCGTTACGTCCAAGGTACAATATGACTTGCTGAAGTTGTCTTTATCTTCTGCAGAAAAGAAATATCAATGCTGTTCCCGATCTATCTACGTCATGCTTGGTAGTCCCCCACAGCGCACCCCCGCGTTTCCCCCGGAGTTTTTGGAGATGGGAGGACTTTCACATGCCAAGTTGGACTCGAACAAGATGGTATCCAATGTCAAAACATGTCACGAGTCACGGGTCGTCATCTTACTCGGCTCTTGAACCCAATTGAGACGGACAAGTTGAGCGCTGCCTCGTTTATACAGCCTAAGTACTTTTATTCACAATGGCATTTGACTTTTTGTCTAATTCTTTCTTTTCTTCTGTGCTTCTGCTCGTCCCTGGTTCAACGTTGAATACCTGAAACTGTACTCCATACAGCGTAACCGTTATAACCACTCCCTGGAAGATAGATTACGACTTATACTGATCAACTCACGATAAGCCTCGTAACCCTGTCCTAGTCCCACCACCGAGGATATTGAGTCGTGCGACGCGGTTGTCTTTCATGTGAAGGACCTTGGTTTTACCCCAAAGACCGACGACACCATGTGTCTGGGCTCTAATTGATTTCCTTTGTCCCTTTGTCGACCTTGCACATATATTCCGTCGGCATTACTTGGAAAAATTGCACATTTGATATTTGATCTGGTCTAGTTATCATGATAGACCACGTCCTAGGACGGCCTTCGGTCAAGTCTCGACGTCTACAAGTCCTCGCAGTCTTGACTTTCTGGTCTGCCTATCTAGTCAAGTAAACATTTCACTTCTGATCTTTTCTCATCGAGTACTAACACACCTAGGGGCCACAAACATGGTCCTCCCGGCGCGCAGTCACTCTCGAGACTCTTCTCCAAGCGTCTCACAGCCTGGCAAATCGTCACAATCACCATGCTCTACCTATACGCCGCTCGCAACTTCAGTACCCTCGTCGGACTCGCCAGCCCTGAGCCCATGGCCAATATGTACGACGCCACCTACTACCGAGCCACATGGGTCTTGACTGCGCTGGACGCAGGTTTCTGGACAGCCATGAAGATCAAGACGAAGTGGCTGCGCGACATGGCGAGCATTGTCTTCTCCCTCTTCTACCTTGTTGCTGCTGAAAAGGCAGACGAAAAGGTTCGCAAGGTGAGGGGCATGGTCACTGTTGAGCATTTGCGTGTCTCTTGGAATAAGGGCACGACGCCGTATTTGAGTTTCTTTCAGGGACTTATGCGACCTCGTTTTATGCGATGGCCCCCAAGGCAGATTCGGATTCCGCGACCTGCCGATAGCGACTACAAGGAACCTGTTCTCGCGTGGCTGTACTACGATGGACCGTTATCGGATCTTGAGCGCCATGATCGGGTGATACTCGACATTCCGGGCGGCGGCTTTGTCGCGATGGACCCTCGCTGTAATGACGACAAATTATTTTCCTGGGCCGCCAAGTCAGGACTACCTATTCTGAGTCTCGACTATAAGAAGGCACCCGAATTCCCGTATCCATATGCGGTAAACGAGTGTTTTGATGTGTACAAGACCATCATCAACACCAAGGGCCGATGTATAGGCTTGCCAGGCACAGTTGTTCCTCGGGTGATTATCACAGGAGACAGCGCTGGTGGTAACCTCACGGTTGCAGCGACGTTGATGATTATGGAAACGAGACATGATGCTTTCCAAAGGCCAGGGCAAACAGAGTTGCCGCCCCCTGACGGCCTTGTTTGCTTCTATCCAGCTTTGGATATGAACATCGGAAACTGGATGACTGACGAGCAGATGTCTCTGATAAAGGATCGCAAGGCGAGAAAAACGAATCGCAGAATTATGCGCCGCAAGAGCATGCAGTACAATGAGGTCTTGGGAACGCCTCATCACTCTGATGATGACGAAGATGGATCGCCACCACCGCATGCGAAACTAAATGGCCTAGCGGCAAAGGAAGCACTGATTGCAGCATCTCAAGGGCCTAAAAGCCCACACCCAGAGTTCTCTCACGTTGGTCCTCGATCTTTGAGCTTTCCCAAGGAGGTACCAGAGCCCAATGGAAAGGTAGCAGCACACCATGTCGAACCGATGAAGACGCGACTAGCTACTTCATCAATGATCTCATACTTCAACGACCGAGTTCTCACACCAGAGATGATGAGGGCCATGATCATTTTATATATCGGCGCACACAACCGACCAGACTTCAGCCAAGACTACCTCCTCAGCCCTGTGCTGGCACCTGAGGCTTTACTGGTCGATTTCCCCAAAACATACTTCATGACGGGAGAACGAGATCCTCTGGTTGATGACACAGTCATCTTTGCTGGACGGCTTCGCCGCGCCAAAGAAGCTGCGTTCGTCCAGGATAAGTCAGGACGACATGGTGGAGAGACCGAGTTCAACGATCGAGATGCGGCTGAAGTGATGCTGATTCCCGGTACATCCCACGGCTTCATGCAATTCCCGACGCTGTATCCTCCTGCTTGGAGGCATTTCGAGCGATGCATCGAGTGGTTCGACCAGCTCTTTGACCACGCAGAAGTTACGCGCGTGCGTAAAAGTCGACAAGCCAGGGCCGCCGACTCACAAACCAACGGCTTCGGGGTCAACGGCGACGGCCGCCACCATCTACGTACCGAATCCAGCGGCGAGGAAGACAAGCCGCTCGAGATCAGCATGACAAAGATGAACCAGCGTCGAAGCTCCAACCAGACAACGCCACAGCAGAACCCAGCGTCCCCAGAGATGAACGGGAGTGAAGACACGACAAGCGGGGTTCAAACTAATGGCGAGAAGAACACCAAGAGCGGATCTAGACGGAAGAGTGTGGGCTTGAGCAAGAGCAAGAATAGAAACAAGAGCTTCGTCAAGCTCAAGAGTTCTGATGATTTGCTTGGACGGCGTATGCAGGGGCTTGCGAGCGGGTTGACGGGAATGGGTGAAGAGGATTGAGCATAGTCTGAAGAGATGTCATGGTTGAGGTGGTGATGCAAGGTATCAAGTTGAAAGCGATGTGATGTGCATTTTTTGTGGCATATTGGTTGAGCATTCTGGAGTAAACGATGTTGCGTTGGATTCTAAGCTGGAGTAAATGATGAAAGCATATGCTCATATAGTCTATTCTTACGAAGATATGATAGCTGTCTGTAGATACATAAAGGACACCCTTATTAGAATGACCCGCATGGTTGACAAACTAAGTGCCCGAACATGGAGGTGATCAGATATCGAAAGGCAACTGGCCTCAGGCTCACAAGGCTTCTAGAAGACTTCCAAAGCCACCGGCCAACGTTACATGAGTAGCTGCAGCAAATGGCGGACATTAAAACCCGGCGGACCGTCGCGCTGTGGGCCAATTTGAGTCAAGGTACGGAACTATCTTGAGCCAATATTTAGCAAAGGCTGATGAAAGACGGAATGATAGCAGCATTGCAGAGATGCATTGTCATTGGTCATGTACTGTTGCTAGAACAATGCATAAAACACCGTCATTGCTGACAGGTTCTCTATGCTCCCTGAATATTGATCTCGACCATTAGAGCAGAGCAGAAGCCAATACCACTACTAAAGCCGCGACTATCAAAGTACTTCTGGAAGCATCTACGCAAGGCCTCAAACGGAATCACATAGAGCATAAAAGGGGGCGGACGGACCGTATTTGCGTCAGAGCTCTTGTCTTCTCGGTGAGCCTAACAAAACACGCAACAAACAGAAAAAGACCCCGGGACCTGGGCCGATTGGATCGCAGCAAGGGTCTCACGGCCTTTGATCTGGGGGAGTCTGGGCTGGGTTGGGGGAATAACACGCCATTTGCATCAGGTCAGGTTATTTGACGGATAAAGCACCTCACGGAGGAAAAATACAGGACTGGAGCTTATGGGGGTTCTTCTTGAGAGGTTGAGCGGTATAGTAAAGGTGTTTCATATACGTGTGCTTCAAAGAGAGTTTTTTGAGCTGTTGGAAATTCGTAAAACTAACCAGTGAAGGCCTTGATTTATACTGGGTCTCGATGGCCTCATGAAGGATAAAGTTCATGTTGGTGTACGTAGTAAATAGTGGATAGTCGCAAGGTGAGCCGAGGTGAACAAATCCAGCCTCTGGATATCCTTAGAGCTGTGCCCAATAGCCACTCTAGCCACATTCAGCTGAGTACTCTCTGAAGACGTAATGCAGCCTGTTTCAAGCTGGTAATTCACCGTCATCTCAAACGTATATGTCGATGGATCATTTATTACGGAAGACGGCCGTGGCTGTGGGTCTGGAAGCCCGACTTACCGGCCAGCAACCTCCGTGATTGGGCCGCGCATGTTGTCCGGGCTGCCGTCCGACATTTCCCTTTCAGCCCTGTAAATAACGATTCATCCAATATCCCACTATAAACATAGGAAAGAGATTAACCAGAGCAGTGCTGTTTACCGCCGTAGAGAGAATAGGAAGGTAGTAGAAGCCTTGAGGTTAAACTTGATTCTCGAATTTACCCGAGAAAGCCGTGACTTTCTATCATGGAGAAATACATGATTGATGCCCAAGTAAAGGTTACATACTATAATGCAAGATGGCTCCAGAGCACCGGAAACACCATAACTGCTTCATGTTCCGCAGTATCAAGTGGCCAAAGTATGGGGGTGATGCAAAACATCATGAGACGCAAGATGTAGATGCGCCCACAATTAACACAAAGAGATGATGAAGCAGGTTTGGGGGTTCGAGCGCTTGCAAAACGCTCTACTATACGGATACACATAGAAAGATGGAAGCAAAAAACGTAACATAGCATCGTAGATAGAAATAGGACACACCGACTTTACCTGGGGAAATACTATGCTACGTTATGCATTGTTGCAAACAAAAGAGCGAAACCCAGCAAATAGGATCTCATCCCCTTGTACGGAGTAGCTGCACCCCAAAGAACAAGGGTATTTGTCCGATCCGACACGATTTCCTCATCTGCAAAAGACCTGACTCAGCGGAGTCAGAGTGTTGTGTTTCGAAAAGGGTGAGTAACAATGAAAAGATGGGATGCTTTTTCCCGCCTTGCTCGGAGACCAGAGCCCAATACCCACGTGTTTCCTTTTCTTCTTCTTTTTTGTCTAGGTAGAGACATTTTGGGCTTCATGAATGTCCATTGAGACGGACGTTCCATGCTCTGACCGAGTTACCCGAATAGGATATCAAGGGGCGTCGATGTTGGGGACCGTGCAAGGTGAGGTGAGGTGAGGTGAGCTGACCTTGAGGACAAGATCCGAGCTGCGGGTTTTCCTAAGCACGACGGCCCAGAGCGGGTATGGATGGATATTACTCTTTTCCCTCATCGAGACTGCGAGGCCGCCCGCAGACTGAATAAAGCATTAAGGGATCTACAAGACTTTTTGTAATTTCCAGCAAGTATTCGTAGAGATTCTATGAGGGATATACATTCAAAAAGTGCCAGAGCGGTTAGGTGGTCGTGTCGGTGTAAGTCGAGGCCGCCAGTATCACCGAAGCGGGTTTGTTTTTGTTCGAGCAAGGGGCCGCCCCGTGAACAAAAGTCGTAATCGTCGTCATGGCGCCTTGTCTTTTGGGCCAATTACGGAAAAGACGAGAAAAAGGAGGAAGCGGATGAAAACGGGGGACCTTTTGTGCGGTTTGGTATAGATGGATGGTCTTGTAGTTATCAGGTATCTTTTGCGCGCGGGAGAAGCGGTACTGGTACAGCGTGGAATACGTAGGAGATACTGGGATTGGGTCATTAAAGTTGTGGAAAAAAACAGGGGCAGTGTTGATGACCTGTAATTCAGGTACCGGGCCTCACAAAGAGACAGAAAGAGAAAAGGATGGGCCCCAGTGAAAGCGTGCGTGAGGTGCCGGATTTCCATGCTCCCATTTCTGTATGTATTTATTTCTTCACTTCTTTTCTAGGGGGCCCATAGCATACATAGGAGAATCATTTAAAAAGTCGGTGGCTCTGCCTCGTGAATGTTTTGTTCGTTTTCCTCTTGATTTCATTCCCATCTCTCGCCTTGTATCGTATCACTCATACAGACCCTCACCTATTTGTATACTTCAAGAGACTACTACCTATATCCTCTATCTTGTTTCTACCTCTTCTCACTCTCCTCCCCTCTCTTGTATTACACGTACTCTCTCAGTAGCTCAAACTTCTCAACTCCAAGCTCCAAATAACAACCTCCAACCCCCATCGTATTGCCGTTCTTACCGTTCTACCCCTCCACTAAACCAAACTCTCCCTCACATCGTTCTGCGGCTTGCCGTCATCACCAGAGCTGCCAGCCAACTAGAGAGCAAAGCGACACCACAATAGGCTGCTCCCGTTTCCTGTTTAGGCCTATCACATTTTTTGAGAACAGCAATTCAAACTTGATAATTCACTTACAAAGAGCTACCCCTCTTCTCCCATCATGAGTCTCGTTCAAAACTCGGAGGCTACCTCGCCTGTTCCCATCATCGAAACCGACGACAAAGGCCAACCCGTAAAGACCACCACAAGTACAAACGGTTATTTCCCCCAGAGCCAACTCCCCTCTTCTGCCAACGGAACAGTCACTCCCTCGCTCGTCGAAAACATGTCCCATCTCTCTGTTGTTCGCGCCCACGACGACTCGGATGCTGCGTCCATCCGCTCCACGAGCTCTCGCACGTCGCGCAAGCCTCAGATGCAGCTGGCGAGCTACCAGGATGAGTTCACCACCAGCGTCTACGGCTCTCGCTTTGCGGGCATGGACCTCCCCAGGCATCGCATGCCCGAGTGTGAAATGCCCCGCGACATTGCCTATCGCATGATCAAGGATGACCTGAGTCTTGACAACAACCCCATGCTCAAGTAAGCTCCCCCGCTATATGACGTTTCAAACACGAAATCAGCTGCTAATTGTGATCTTGCTATCTAGCCTTGCTTCTTTTGTCACTACTTACATGGTACGTAATTCGAATTCCCACTGCTTCTTGTTCTGGTCAAGTCTACGCCAAGAAATCGTCCCCCGCCCCTAGCGGAGACGGACCATGTCTTGGCTCTGGGGATGACAGCTAGCTAACTAGCTTCATCAACACCAACCCAAGCTCCAAAATACCCCACTTGCACACGTCTGAATAGCTTCACTAACACCCCACTCAGGAAGATGAAGCCGAAAAGCTCATGGCAGAGTCCTTCTCCAAAAACTTCATCGACTACGAGGAGTACCCGCAGTCCGCCGACATCCAGAACCGCTGCGTCAACATGATCGGCGATCTTTTCCACGCTCCCCCCGGCGAATCCGTCGGCACCTCCACTGTCGGTTCATCAGAAGCCATCATGCTTGCTGTGCTGGCCATGAAGAAGCGCTGGAAGAACCGCAGACAGGCTGAGGGTAAGAGCACCGAGCACCCCAACATCGTCATGTCCTCTGCTGTCCAGGTCTGTTGGGAAAAGGCCACTCGCTACTTTGAGATTGACGAGAAGCTCGTCTACTGCACGCCTGATCGGTTCGTCATGGATCCCGATGAGGCTGTTGATCTGTGTGACGAGAACACCATCGGTATGTGCACTATTCTCGGAACTACTTACACCGGCGAGTACGAGGATATCAAGACCATCAACGACCTCCTCGTTGAGCGTAATATCGATGTCCCCATTCATGTCGACGCCGCCAGCGGTGGCTTCGTCGCCCCCTTTGTCGTCCCCGATCTAGAGTGGGATTTCAGATGTGAAAAGGTCGTCTCCATCAACGTCTCGGGCCACAAGTACGGTCTTGTCTACCCCGGTGTTGGCTGGGTTATCTGGCGATCTCCCGAGTATCTTCCCCAAGAGCTCGTCTTCAACATCAACTACCTCGGTGCCGACCAATCCTCATTCACCCTCAACTTCTCCAAGGGTGCATCGCAGGTCATCGGCCAGTACTACCAGCTCATCCGTCTCGGCAAGCACGGCTACCGAGCTATCATGAGCAACCTCACACGCACAGCCGACTACCTAACAGAAACCCTCGAAAACATGGGCTTCGTCATCATGTCAGAACGCTCAGGAGCCGGTCTCCCTCTCGTAGCCTTCCGCTTCAAGACCACCGATGAAGGAGGCGACCCTGATCGATACTACGATGAGTTCGCCCTGGCGCACCATCTCCGTTCTCGAGGCTGGGTCGTCCCTGCTTACACCATGGCTCCCAACTCCGGCGTCAAGATGCTTCGAGTCGTTGTGCGAGAGGACTTCACAAAGAGTCGATGTGACCAGCTGATCTCCGACGTCAAGCTGTGCCACGGCCTCCTCAAGGAGACAGACCAGGAGTCGATCAAGAAGCGTGAGGAATACATCCGGAATCACATTTCTGCAATGGGGCGCGGAAAGCACGCCCATCCTGTTTACCAGGTAAGTTCTATACACTCCGTATGTTCAGCTGTTCTATAACTAACACACTTCCTAGGATGAGAAGCATTCTCTTCAGGGCAAGACTGGCAAGACACATGCCATTTGTTAGACTACACACGATAGAAGGACTGCGGATTATGTCATGATGTTCAGGCGTTGAGCGGTTTATGAGGAGTACTATTTATATATGCATATACAGCTCAGCAATTTATTGAATCAACACTATCACCCAGGATTCTTCACAGTTCCGTATATGTATCATTATATCAACCTTACTGTTGTGCAGCTATGCTCAACTGAGCTCCATCGCTCAACTGTCTAAACACATAAAACATTTCCGTACATTATTTACTTAAGTTAAGGATGTATATCCGAAGAACGAAATAACTGAAATCAGTATATGGTATCTAGTCTCTTATCTAGCTTCGCTCTTTTAAATACACTTTTAACTTTATACACCATAAGCATCATAAACCCATCCACAATTCTATACCCCTTTATCGGGTGGCAGCAATAGCAGCCTCAACAATATCCAATCCCTGGTTAATCTCCTCATCCGTAATAGTCAAGCTGGGCACAAATCGCAATGTGTTGGTGCCAGCAGTAATAATCAGCAGTCCCCGCTCACGCGCAGCCTTGATGATAGGCGAAGGATCTTCAGACAGCTGTAGACCGAGAATCAGACCCCGGCCGCGGACCTCCTTGACAAGATCCGGGTATTGGCTTTGCAGCTTGGTGAAGCGCTGCTTGAAGATCTCGGACTTGGCACGCACGTCGGCTTGCAGCTTCTTGTCGGAGAGACGGCCGACGATGTAGTGCGCCAGGCGGCACGCGAGGGGGTTTCCGCCAAAGGTGGTGCCGTGGTCACCGACCTTCATCTTATTGGCGACGTCCTTCGTCACCAGCACGGCGCCGATGGGGAATCCGTTGCCGAGGGCCTTAGCTGTTGTGAGGATATCAGGGTGAGCCTCCTTGGGAAGGTTTCCGTGCGCCCAGAATGTTCCTGTGCGACCAAGACCAGACTGGATCTCATCGTAAACAAGTACAGCGCCAACTTCACGGCATCGCTTAGCCAGCGCAACAAGGAACTCCTCTGTAGCAGGTGTAACACCGCCCTCGCCCTGGATAGGTTCCACGAGAACACCGCACGTCTTCTCGGTAACCAGCGCATTGATGCCAGAAACGTCGTTGAAGTTGCCCGTCTTGAAGCCAGGCAGCATGGGCGCAAAGGGCTTCTGGTACTTGGGGTTAGGCGTCGCGGACAAGCTGCCCATAGTTCGGCCATGGAAGCCATTGTTGAACGAGACGATCTCGACCTTCTCGCCTGAGGGGTCGACGATCTTTCCAGCTTTGCGGGCGAACTTTATAGCGGCTTCGTTGGCCTCGGAGCCAGAGTTGCACACAAATACCGAAGCGGCGTTGTGCATCGCCCCAGACTCGAGAGTCTTTTCGATGAGGAGCTTCGATAGGGCGCCGGTCCAAGGGTTGTAGTAGAGGTTTGAAGCGTGAACGAGAGTACCAGCCTGCAGACAATTACATTAGCTAATGTCCTTTCATCGTGTAAGTGCGCGAGCGATTTACCTGCTCAGCCAATAGCCGAGTAAACTCAGGATCGCAATGGCCGAGACCATTGACAGCGATGCCGGCCGTAAAATCCAAGAACTTGCGATCCTCTACATCCCACAGCCACGAGCCCTTTCCCTTGACGAACACAGGCGGCGGGCGAGCATATGTAGCGACCATATAAGGAGCATGCTCGTTCACAATGGCAGCACTCTTCGAGTCGGCTGCGACGTCGGCATTTGGCAGCGAAGCGAGGCCTCGGCGGGCGATCCGAGGACGGGCAACGGCGCAGGAGCTGGCCAATCGAGCCCGGAGGGGGAGTCGCAGAGCCATTGGAATTGTGAATTGTCCAACGGAATAAATTATTAAGAGAGGAAGATAAGGAGAGGGGTGATCGCAAAGTATGGAGAATTGTTGTATTGTCTGGAGGGGTCGACGAGAGAATATTTGTGATGTCTTATCTTATCAATCGCCTCCGCTATCGCACCCTTATTGTGACACTAGCAACTTTATTTTTCCAAGTTACTCACCTTATGGAGTCATTCAGGCCACTATACTGCATGGGTTTCCATTATGGAGACTCTATTGACTCTAACTATGGAATCATGATCTGGAGTTTCCCTGTCCTCATCCTCATCCTGGTCTAGTTGTCGCAGAAAACTCATCCAATTTTCTACACAACCATGCTACCCGAGCAATATTCTAAGCTATGGGCCGATTCTATTGACTCACAGCATCGAGCATGTATTGAAAAACGCCAAGGAGCATGCTTCAGTGATGGAAAAGATTACTCCCATCCAATGATGCATATGGTGGCCCCATTGGAGATCAATGCTAAACCTCGTTGATAACTAAATGGGTTGAAGTAGAGAACTACACTCCATAACTACCCTGCAATTCATTTCAACACTCCAGAGCAAGGGCGTCGTAGAATATCAAAAGTACACAAATCAACCCAGCAAGGCGACTCCTTAATGCTGCCTAGTCGCATCATAAATCTAAACACCTAATTACACGATAGAAAACCGAAAGCCACAGGAATCCCAACATATGTATACAAACCAGCTAGATGTGCTGCTAGCACGAGCGCCGTACCACCCCACACACAGAACCAGTCTTGAAAGACATGGCTGCTACCACGAGCAAGCTGAAAACGATGCACACGTCACAAAAACACCTCAGACTGCACTGTATCCACCTCGACTGCCCGTACCTTGCACAGTGTTGAGAACCCGACGGATCCAGTCTTTGAATAGGTAGGGAACGTCACGGATGGTGTCGCTGTGGGGGAGAAGGTCCCAGCCTCGGGCGCCGTAACGGGTGAAGTTGATCCACGATGAGAAGATGAGGTAGCCGGCGATGCCCAAGAAAGCGCTAGACAGATTAGAAACCATTGCAGAAGTAGGCGGGTTTGTACTCACATGAAAAAGACCCAGGTAAAGAAGCCCCAGTGAGAGCTTGTGCTGTCTCCGTCGTCGTCACTACCACCACCACTCTCCTCTCGCTTCTCGCAAGCATACTTCGTGTACCATGTCAGACGCAAGACTCTGGCGTCCTTCTCGTCCTCAAAGCCATCCCAGATAAGAGAAGCATTGTCGTGCTTCAGCTGGTGCTCAAGAGTAGACTCGCCCTCATCTTTATCACCGTCCTTTTCCTTCTTGTCGTCGTCCTTCTTGTCATCATCCTTCTTGTCGTCATCTTTCTTGTCGTCGTCCTTCTTATCGCCATCGTCCTTCTCATCAGCCCGCTTGCTGGACTTCCCCTCCACTACCCACTCGCCTTCGGTTCCCTCCTTCTTGGGGTCACAAATAAATTCGATGATAGCCTTTTGGTTCGTCCTCTCCTTGACAGGGCCTCCGAGGGGATCCTTGCCTCCTGTTAGAACCAATCGCACGCCCTCCTTCTGTTTATCGGAAGTAGATTCGCTTGTCTTGAGTCGCGTGGGAGTAACTTCGAATCGAGAACCGCCAGCGTTCTCGAGGTTTCCTGCAATCGCAACAACTTTTGTGACCTTATCGCTGTCGTCGAGAAGATGTGTAATGGCGCAAACTGAAGCGTGTTAATAAAGCTTGCCATCGTCATCAGCTCGGTACGTACCTCTTGTGCCGTTTGGACATTCTCCGGGCTTGTTATCACCGCTCTTTTTCAAGGGCTTGCAGATATCAAGCGTATAAGTCGTGTTGTAGTGTTCCGGCGGGTTGGGCACGAACCGCGTTGTCACGATTGAGTGCGGTCCACCAAGCTTGGAGAGGTCGAAAGTATGTCCATCAGCGCGTATTTTTGCGCAGTCGAGTGTCTCTGCGGCATAGGCCGGCGCAGCCAGCAGAGGCAGTAAAAATGCCAGGAGGTCCGGCCGATACATCGAGAAGATTTGGGTGGAACAAGATAGAAATCGAGATAAGGGACGAGAGCTAATCGATGATGCCGAGGCGAGGAGTTTGCGGAGGGAAAGGAGATGCGAAAAGTGACAGCAATTCTTGAATGAAGGAAAAGACTCGAACGAATAGATGATCTGGCGCGTGTCTAGAACAAGCTGCGTGATGAAATGGTCACGTTGCCTTGAGCTATCGCAATGTTTGCTAAGCGTCAACGATTGGATGAGGTAAACCACGAAGCTCCTGTCGTCTTGGCGGTTGTGTCATTCCGCGTCGCCAGCTACACTAGCACGTGACAGCGCTGGGACACTCCGTGGTACCTGAAAAGGATGGACAGGCAGACAGAATTATCCCGAAATAAAAGTCCCCATTCATGAGATCAATTATGCTGGTTGGAAAAACTGGATTGCTAAACATGTCTCTACTATAAACCAATCCTTTTGCACGACAAGGTAAACTATCGCTATATTATCCAACACAAAACTGTCAGAAGCATCCCCCCTAGCTGAAGAACAACATTCTTCAACACCCTTGAACCGATTGAACGCTTTCCGCGGGGTATAAACCTGGCCAAAATCATAAACCATGTACAAATATCAATGCCAGTCCAACCTAAACTCCATGATTGCCTACTGAAGCCTCAGACATCGTGTCTGCCGTGACATTAATCCTTTCCATTATCTTATCGGGTCCTGTTGACGATCTCACATCCCCTGAGGACCACCCATCATCCCATTCATCCCCTGCATCTGTTGCTGCATCTGTTGCTGCTGTTGGATCTGCTGTTGTTGCATCTGCATCTGCTGCATTTGTTGCTGTTGCTGCTGTTGCATCAACATTTGTTGCTGTTGCTGTCGACGCTGCGTCAAGTTTTGTTGGACGAGAAGATGACCCTGTTGTAGGCTGGATTGCTTCATCTTTTCCATCAGATCTGGTGGGATTCTATCGGGAGATCCATGCTTTGAAACAGCCGCCGCGATCATCCTAGAATATATCATTCTGGCTTGTTGCTGTATCTGCATCTGGACCGAGTTTTGTCCTCCTTGCTGCTGTTGCTGCTGCTGCTGCTGTTGTTGCTGCTGCTGCTGTTGCTGTTGCTGTTGCTGCTGTTGTTGTTGTTGTTGTTGCTGCTGCTGCTGTTGTTGTTGCTGCTGCTGCTGCTGTTGTTGCTGCTGTTGCTGCATCGCTTGCAGTGCTTGAAGGTTCATGTTATTACCATTCATCATCTGCCCACTGACTTGACGTTGCATAGGGCTGTTGCCCATCTGACCATTTAATTGATTGGCGCGCATCATCTGTTGCAATTGTGCCTGCATTTGCGGTGGGAATTGTCGCATTTGATTGCCCGACATGTTTTGCATCTGTTGAGCATACTGCGCGGCAAGTTGTTGTTGCTGCTGTTGCTGCTGAGGACTCATCATATTGCCCTGCTGTTGAGCCTGCTGCTGCTGCTGAATCAACTGCCTCTGCATCATCTGCATCATTTGCTGTTGTTGCTGGGGAGTCATCTGGCCCATGTTGCCGTTGTTAGCAGCGTTTTGCATGGCCAGCTGCTGCTGATGCTGTTGCTGAAGAACACGTTGCTGCGCCATTTGAGCTGCAACAAATTGCGGGTTTTGCATATTCGCGCCTTGGCCATTCATCATCATGCCTTGACCATTCTGTGAATTTTGGGCCATCATGGCCGGTGGCGGGCTAGCCTGGGTCATGCGAGGAGTTGTCAACATGGCAGGCCGGTTGATAGGCGTGCCATGAGCCATGTTGGGTGTTGAGTGAGGCATTCCTGGGGTACCAGAAGGATGGCTCTGCTGGCTACCCCTAGAAGACATATTGTGAGCCATTGGGACAGACATGGCTCCTGGATTTTGGACGACAGAAGATGGTCGTGGGGGGCTGTTTGCCATGCCAGAGTTGGTTTGTTGCATGGCAACGCTTCCAACCATAGGAGATGACATGTGTTGAGGGGTGCCTTGCCGGGCAACAGGAGAAGACGCCGGTGGTTGCGAAATCTGAGCTTGGAAACGTGGCTGTGCTTGTGGAGGCATATTGTTGGCCATTTGAGGGGTTCCCACGACCGCATTATTGACTCCGTTAGCAATAGCATTATTCTGAGGGTGACCATGCTGTGGCTGGTTTCCATTGGCTCTCGGAGCATTCTGGGCATTCTGATTATTCTGGGCTGCGGCTTGGGCACGAGCTTGAGCTTGAGCTTGAGCCTGAGCCTGAGCTTGTCGCTGTTGTGCTTCGGCTTGTTGTCGTAACTGAGTTTCTCTTGCCGCCGCAGCTGAGCGAGCGCGGTCTTCAGCGGCTTGCTTCTGAGCCAACGCGACTGCTTCTTGCTGCTGCTGTTGTCTTTGTTGCTGGAGTTTCCGGTCATTCTCCAACTGCTTGAGCTTCTCCTGCTCCTTTTTCTCAGCATGCTCTCTCTTGATGTCGGCGATGACTTTGAATCGCTCAAATCTAGGCTCAAATGTGGATGCGCCACCCGAAGCATCACCATCAGCAGTACCGCCATTCTGAGCTCCGTTGGCGCTGGAGGCCAGACGCTCGTCTGCAACCAGCATGAAGCGTTCTGTCTCTGCAGCAATGGCTTCGTCCGCGGCCATCTCGGCGACAGTTCTCTTACGAGTCTTAGGTTGAGGAGGAGATTCTGCGTGCTTGGGGTGAGACATTGCTTCAAGGAGTGCAATGGTTTCTTCGGACGTCTTGGTGGGCTCAAGCATTAGTGGTGCATTTATGGCTAGTAGAATCTGACCTTCTGCAGCATGGATATTGCTCGCATCAAGCTCTGTCTTTCCGCGTTTCTGGCGTTTTGCTGGTGGTGGCATACTGCCTGCGGTAGGTGTTGGTGGAATTAGGGACATAGGTGTTGAAGGAGGTTGACCAGATGCATCGTTCAAACCTCGTGGAGTAGAAGCCTTAATTAACAGGTCCATCTGTAGGCTCTCTGGCGTCGGGTGCAACACGACAGTGACCACCTGGCGCCTTGTTACTTTCTCTTTCAGCTCCTCGGGAGCTGGCATGATAGATGTCTCTTCTTTCTCCACAGCATTGTTGGTTTTGGACTTCCCGTCACCATTAGATAGGCTATCCTTTGGAAAGGGTACATTAGGAGATGGTGTAAGGCATTGGTTGTAGTTGTGAATTGAGGACGGCAAGACAGAGCCCTTCGCAGACGTGGGTCTGACAACATCCTTGGTTTGGATAGGCGACTTGTGGTCGTGGAGTTGAACAATAAGACATCCGTCGTAAAATGGCACACCTCCGTCGTTCAAGTGGGCGAGAAGATCATGGGGGACCGTTCGGCTTCTAACATGGTCTAGGAAGGTTCGCATTGGTGACTTGTATTGGAACATGCCATCTTGGTTATCAAATCGGAAATGTGTTTGGTGCAGATGGACAATAAGGGAGGGAGGCCGGCCGGCGAACTTGTTCAAGATATAGGAGTCACTGATAACTGCAAACATGGTTAGGCGCGCAGGGCAATATAGCGAGTCAGAATATGAACGTACTATATGGTCGAGGTCCAGTGTCATGGGCCCCGTGATCCGCCGTCAAAGACGCAGATCGGATGCCAGCACTATTCCTGGAGTGTCGACCTTGTAGTTGCAATGCTGTCTCTCGCCGGGATCGATTGACGGGTCGGACTGTTGATGCGGTAATGGCCCTCTCGCTGGCCGAATGCGGCGGCTGCTTCGCGCTCGGTGGAGGTTTCTTTGCTGACATTGATGGAGATGGTGATGATTTTGAGGAGATCATGGTGCCGTTTGTTTGGATCCCAGGCGGGATCGGGCGCTTCACTTTGTTGGCGACATTTTGCTGGGTGATAGGTCCAACTGGCGCCATCGTGTTGTAGTCGCGCTGCGCCGCGAGGGGCTAGCGATTATGACGATATATCGGTCGCAGTAATCCGCTTGGTGTTGATGTAATAATTCGTTCAAGTCGCAAACATGAGCTTAACGGTCGCAGAAGTTGTTTTTCAATTCCGACGTCGGGCTGTATGATATCGGTTCGTTATTCGTCGCCTGGATGAGAGGTATGCGGAGTTGGCCGCGGTAATGCCAGGTTGGGACGCGAGTCATCCAAGGAAGCGCAAGTTAATAACGAAGTGTGCGATCCATAGAAGTGAAAGCAATGAAATACACCCGGTTACTATTCTGGGAATTCCGCAGCGTTGTCTTGGAGTTGGGTATGGTTTCGATGATGTTGCACGCCTGGTCCCCCGTACAGTAGGTATCACGGGTGTGGTTCCCTGGCGTGAGGTCGGATTACCGAACAGATGGGGTCACGTGAGTCAGCCCAACAATGCGAAACCCAATAATGAAGAACAACACCATTTTTCGGCGGAATTTGCGAAATAGGTTTCTCAGGAGCAAAGTAATTTAATAAGATACGTGTTTGTTTCTGCAAATAACTCAAACGCAAACTATACTCAAAGTCAAAAGTCCATGGTATCTCGTGCCAGATTTCGGAAGACGCGTGGGTCTCATTCGCGACCTTGAACTCGACGCGCCCAATCGTCATTCAGCCTTATACTATCAACAACAACAACTCCACGTCCTCGTCCAACTCTTTCGGGGCGCTGCCACCACTCTACATGCTTTCCGGCCCTCTCAGCCTCGGATTCACTATCAGCCAAACCACCAGAGCCACCATCTGCTCCGACGACGAGGATGACGTCATGTCGAAGCCAGGTCTGGATGGTAGTGATGATACTGCCATCCTGGCCAGAAAGGGCCTTTTGCAGGTAGATGACTTCCGGTTGAAGGTGTCGCAGAATGTGAACATGACCATTAGGCGTGGTGAAAGGTAGAACCATGGTCTCCTTTTCAACCAAGCCCAAAGCCTGTGAATAGATGGAGTTGAAGGCAGGGCTTGCGGATTCGCTGAAACTTGTTAGCAACAGAACAAGGTAAGAATAAAAACAAAGCATACAGCTGGTTCTTTGATTCTTCAGCAGGAGTTTGAACTTGATCGTGTCCAATGTTAGAAAATGAAGAGCTGAGCGAAGTTGGCGGAAGGTTACTAGTAGCAGTATCCATAGAAGGTTCCTTGAGACCAGGAGCGTAAATCAAAACGAATAGCTTAACCTTGGAATGATCGATGTGTCGAGGGATGTGGGAGAGGATCGACTATTTTCTGTTAGCGAGTAAATCAAGCAATGTTGAGCATCTCAACTTACGGCGTGTTCGTGGTACGCATCCTCCTCTTCAGGCACGGCGCCCGTCTCGGCAGACACCACAATCGCAACCGTCTTGCGTCGCCTACTGCCGCCGATGAGTGGAGACGACGTATCGGCGGGCGCTCGTTCATTCTTAGCATCTGCTTCGTCTTGCCAGGGATTGGTGTCGTCAAAGGGGTTCTTGTCCTCCTCTCGAATGGATGCCAAAGCCTTGCCCATAGCTGCACTCGCAGCCGCGACACCAGCCGCCACAGTCTTACCTGTCGAATCGAAGAACTGCTGCGGGCTCGGTGTTCGTCGCAGAGCGCCAGTAACCCGCGAGCCCCAGCCTCCATTGCCTGCTTCTTCGTCCGCTAGCGCAATTCCATGGGTTTGATCATCGGGTCGTGGTGGTTTCTCAGGTCCTTGAAGATCGCGCGAGCCGTGGGGTTGATTGTTGTCGCCTTCGTGAGCGTAGCTGTCGTAGTCTAGGTGGCGGTCTTCGTCATCCTCGTCTTTTCGCTGACTCCATACCCAAGCAGCGACGCCTACAGTAGCAACTGTAAGTGTAACTGCAAGAGGCACCCAGTGAGTCCAAACTCCTCGTCGCGACCGCGAGGATCCGTGATCGGGCGACATTTACGCAGCGCACTGTCGCATTGCTAGGTGGATCGGATGGCGCCAACAGCTAGAGGTGCAAAGAGCCTTTTCGCGGAGTTCGAAGGTCAAGAAAGTGTTACACTTAAGTAATTGCGTCAAATCGGGGCCGTTGTGCGGTAGCGAAGCCTTGAAACGAGATCCAATTCTTCAAGATTCGCGGGTGGTTGGGGCAATCAACAACACGGACGGTGGAGCTGAGACCATCTACCCCAGTCCAAATAACAACGGGTTCGAGGGCCCGAGGGCCGCCGATAAAGAGCTCAGCTTTCAGGGGCTAATTGCGGGGGACCCATTAATCCGTACCGAGGTCGGGCGCATCCCCGTCCACGTGAATTTGTTTCCAAGATGTGGCTGTCATGTGGCTGTGTTGCACCTTTCAGCCACAGGCGGGACACCACCCCACGTACGTACTTTTTTGATATTGACGATGAATTGAGTGACTCTTCGCTTCATATTGAATGCAAACTACCCAACAACAGCCTCTGGTGTGAACATTACGAACCAGAAAGCTCCCGAAACCCCATAGAAGCGTCAGACACGTCCGCACGCTTCATCTGAGGACAGATATCCTCGTTACCACCAGTATAGCAGGGCACCCCGCGGCGTTATGCCCCACGCAGTCTCAATGCCTTCCACTGGGCTCCAAGCCCTTATTCTTTGCGGCCCTGGGTCGTCATTCCCGACTTTCACCTCCAACCCCGATGAGAGTCCAAAGGCTCTTTTACCTATCGCCAACCGACCTATGGTCTGGTATGCGCTCGACTTCTGCTACCGAACCGGTATCACAGGTCAGTAGAGTCATGGGCCCTGTTGACTCATTCAAAAATTGAATAGTCGCAGGCAGCTTCTCACTTTGAAACATCCACGTTTGTACTGATTCCTGTTAGATATAAACCTCATCTGCCCTCCCACAGCGACTGATGCTATCAAAACCGCTCTGAACACTAACCCTCACCTCACCGCGCTGCCTTTGCCGCGCCCCGACATCCTTTCACCAGCAGATCTTGATCAGAACACGGGCACTGCCGAGATCTTGCGACTACCAGAAATTAGGTCAATCATCACAGGCGACTTCGTCATTCTTCCTTGCGACTTGGTCTGTGAGCTTGGCGGAGACAAGCTTCTTCAGTCATGGATGGTCAAATCAGCTAGCCTGACAGACATGTTGGGAACCGCCAGACTATCCAACGGCCATCGTTCAGTTCACAGTGGAGGACTCAGTGTTTGGTACAACACAAAAGCAATTGCGCCCGTCAAGAAGGAGGAGACCGACTTCATTGCAACAACTCCCTTGCCCTCATCTCCTATCACACCACCCAAGGGATCTCTCTTCTCAAACTTGTCCAAGCTTGTGTACTCTATGCCAACCGACTCTTTGAAAGATTTGACAGAAGACAAGAACTCTCTTCCAGTCCGTCACGGCTTGCTGCGTGCGCATTCCCGTGTGCGGATGTTCACCACACACCGAGATGCTCACATCTACATCTTCCCCCGATGGGTTCTTGATTTCATCATGGATAACGATCGATTTGAAAGTATCGGTGAAGATGTTATAGGCTGGTGGGCAAAGGCCGGCTGGCAGTCTGGTCTTGCAGAGAAACTCAATTTGGAGAAGACTTGTGCTCAAGGTCGAGTTGAGGAAACTCCTGAGAACGAGGAAGGAGATTCGTCATCTCCCAGAGACCACAGCCCAAACAACATGCCCAGCTTAGGTAACCCCGTCTTTGCGGATGATAGCCCCATTTCTACGACACCAAGCATAGCAATTGACGACAGGTCCTCATCTAAGAAGACGGCCAAGTCTTTCGAGGTCCCACCGATCGTCGCCTATGTCCACCCTGGCGATGTCTCTGCTCCCCTCATTCGCCGAGTCGACACTGCGCAATTACTGCTAGCTATCTCACTTCAGCTGGCTAAGCTACCGTCACTTGAGGAGACTGGCGGAGAGTCCGTGTCACCCTATGTCCATGCGAAAAAGATTGCCTATCCCGAAGGTGTCAAACCCCGTACCACCATTACCCAAAAGGACAGTCTCATTGCTGAGAACGTGACCGTTGAAGAAAAGACATCCATCAAAGAGACTGTGATCGGCGCGGGGTCACAGATCAACGAGGGAGCTAAGCTATCGCAGTGCCTGCTGATGGAGGGTGTAGTTGTGGGCAGAGCCTGCAAGTTAACCCGTTGCATCATTGGAAAACGAGCTGTGATTGGAGACGGATCAGTTTTGACTGATTGCGAGGTCCAAGAGAACCTCCTCGTTGAAGCTCGAAGTAAGTGTCCGAGTCCCCGATATATCTGCTTACAAACACGCTAACCACCAATCCCTGCACAGCTGAGGACAAGGACAACAGGCTCATGAGCTCTGAAGGTTTGGAGGCTACACAAGCTGAAATGGATGAGGTGCTTCAAGATATGGAGGCAGAGGCTGAACTTGCAGTGATCGACTGAGTACAGCCCAACTTGGAGAATTAGTAAAATCGAGTTCATTACTGTGTATCTCGCTTCGAGTGAACCGTTCCTTACATCAATGGGATGGCGATAGTAGGGTCACATCAAGCCATGGTGCTATGTGAGACTTCCAAGAGCTTTCCAGTCTGATTGAGTCGAGCGGCTTCTGCCAAGTTATGACAATGAGTCAGATTATGATACAGAGAACGCTGCATAGCGGAATCCCGCATTGAGAACCCTGGGCAGAACCGCCTGACTTAGGACCCACGACGTCGCCAATCATGATACGGGCCGAACTCCCTAGGACCGTCTAATAGCCTCCCTTGGTTCTTAGCGGGAGGGCTCTGCAAGGTGCATAGTTTAAATATTTACAATCGTATGATTTGACCGTCTATCATCATCCCAAATGGCAAGACCATAAACGTATTCCTCTGTTGGGCGCCCCGCTTGGAACGTTTGTAAGTGTTGGCTATAGACACGATTGTCAAGGGTCCTACCAACCGAAACTAACGCAATGTCATGCCAGCCATGTTACTACCTTAGGGCGTTTCCATATCAAGTCGTTGCGCTATGATGATAATAGTTCGCCTAGCTAGAAATAATAGGTAGTATTATTGTACCTATCCCTGCGGTCCAAGCGTGGGTCCCACGAATTAGCTCAACGATACCACTGGGAGTTCTCACAGTGATATTCCGTACTTCCGTTCGTCCCATGGCCACGTTGTGGAATCCAATCCTTGAGGTAAGCCAGATAGCTGAAGTCGCTTATTTAGAGTTCCATTAGCATTTGTTGCTGAGTTGTAAGACAGGCGCAACGGTATATTCCGCGACAGAGGTCAAAGAGCATTGAACCAATCGGGATAACTGTGAAACTACACAGAGACAAGAGAGAACTCCTACACTTCAGGAAACTGTGATTTTCTGTCTCTCATGTTTGTGCGTCTGTCTTTGTTTTAGAGCACTGTAGATGCACATAGGTTGAACCAATTTCCTGCCTATACCCATTCTAAGTGCAAATCTTGTTGTGTTGAAAGCTGGTAGTTAGAAGGATAGTCTATTCTCTCTAGAGTAGCATCAAACCTACCCTATATGCCAGAAACGGGCATTTAGCGATAGGGACATGTCGAGCCTTTGAAGTACAGGTAACTAAGAATACCACGCTTGGCTACTTAAAACTACTGCTCTTGTGTCAAGCCTGGTGATACATTCTCACATCAAGAATAATTCTTGCGTACCCTTGCCAAATGTTGAGTTTGATATGAGTCAGTAGTCTTCGGTGTAATTCGAGGATATCGCCAGAATCAAGTCTGATGCAAGCCCGTGTTTAGCTAAAGTTGTTCAAAGTGGTCGAGACGCAATGGACTTTCGTAATGTATTTCTTATTCACTCGACGGGCGGTTCGACTCTTGATATCTCGACGATTCCGAACAAGTTTCGACGTTCTTCCTTGCATATGCCTCAATCTATGCAGTTCCCTAAGCCGCCAAGACTTATAAAAGGTAAAGCTCTCAATAGAACCACTGGTGGAAGCATGGCGCTTTGACAGACGTTTGATTATTTGCCGAGTTCTGATCTAGGAGAGAATTTTATGCTGTGGTTGTCGTTCATCGTCGCAAACAATAGCTTGGTCGGGAGGCTACCCTGAAGACTGTCACAGTTGATCAAACATCAGATCGGCGATCCAAGCGAAGAGGATGCGCTCTAGAACTTATACTGATTGACTAATTCAGCCCTTCGAGGCCTAGACAATACAAAGGATGCCCAAATGGTTAAATTTTACAAATACCGCATTTTTCTTTCTATAGGCATTTCCGCGGAAAGTCAGTATGCGATTCAGAGCTCTCGATTCATGGTGTTTAGTATACCAGCCACGTTCGCATACAAACACCAAACACCAAGGTTAGTAGTTAGTTCAGTAGTTACTCGGTAATTCATTAGGTGAACAGAGGCGCCATCAGCCCCGATGCACGCGAAACTCTAAAACTCCATGGCCTAGAACCACCTACCATGGATAATAACTTTCCCCGACGGTAATCGGGCAGTAGTGCAAAGATCTTCGATCACGTTAAGGCTGCTTTTACGGTTTAGTTTACACCAGCCATTAACGTTAGTCGCCGGTCCGACGTTTCCAACGGTCAAAACGGTCGTATCAAGCAAACATTCCGATACTATTGAAACGCGAATGTCATCACAAGTGACATTTTCACAATGGGCAAAAAAGAGAAATAAAGGGAACATTCACTGGGCCATCTAATTGGCTGTCCCGCAACACCAGCTGACACCCTCTTCATGATACTAACTGATAGAGAATATGTATTTTGGGCTAATATTTTGCCTAAGAGCGAGCGGAGATCATCAGTAATGATCATCACTACCAAGCCCTACGCAATGGCCAACGCGGATGGCTAGTACCCGATCTCATGCCGCAGCATAACTGAAGAAAGAAAAGAAGACAATTGTACGAATTGCCAAAAGAAGCATTATGCATGTCTATAAAATCTGCAGATCTTGTGTCACGGAAAAAGTCCTCCGCATGTTCGTCACGTCTCAGTCTTTGTGCTGACTATCCATGCTGCAGATGAAAACATATGCAGATGACGCCCAGGCAAGGTTTCGGGAGGCTACTGGATCGAACAGGGACAGAAACAAGGGCAGGGAATCAAGAACCTTCAGACCCCTGACTATCCCCAGTCGGTGATCCCTATCGCACTGTCAGATCACGGGAGATTCACAGCGGATGTAACAGTGGCTGCAGTGTAACTTCGATCTGGCGGAGCCCCAAAACTGCCAGATGTCAGTTTCATCATCAAGACATACGTGAATCGGCGATCCAAAGGTGTCAAATGGATTCGAAGATTATCGTACCAATGAGTCTGGAACTCCCTAGGGCTAGTTAGGCTGTGGGCCGACGACCACCCAAGTTTGAATGAATGTCATTCAAAGACCACATTGCTAATACGTAGTTACTCGCGAGTTATACCCCAAATAGCGAAACAAAATCCACGGGGACTAACAGCCCTGGGGATCCCTGGCCCAGAAGCCGTAGACCCCGATTGAGTCCCGTCATTTCCCTGGTAGTGGGTAAAGCAAAGAGATACAGAGTACATTGCAATTGGACGATGCCCTGGGTTGCCGTCGGCAAGCACCATGGAATCTACTGATCATATCTCAATATGGCAACGAATGTTGGCGCTGTACTGGTAGTGCATCTATGTTGTATTAAACTGTCGCAGCCTTTCTGCACCTGCAAGTGAAAGCCACAGCCAGAGCCTTAGACTTTCATACATGAAGTGACCACTAGGCAATCTACGTTAATCTTCTTACAGACCTATGTACAGTAGTGTGCATGATAGGCTGTTATAATGGCGTATTGGTAGTCCCTATACAGAACGATATGGAGGGAGAAGGAGAAGAATAGCGTGTAACATTTGAACAGAGGGAGGAAAAGTCCCAATTGGCAATAGATATGAGCGCTGTCTTCTCGATATGGGGTAAAGGGATGCGCGAAGGGACGTAGTGATGATAAAGTCAAATCGGCAACCTTTGTGCCTGCAACGATTTCTCTAGAGCCGCTTGGGCCACATCCTACACCAATTGAATGGGGGGATGCTCATCTGGCACTTCGAAGCAGTCTTCATGGCATCGACAGCACTAGTACAGATGGGATTGGTAAAAAGCAAAAACGGTTGCGCAAGTACGCGGAGAAACTGTCAGAGACCACTCTGTCTGATTAGACCCACCCATCATCCGTATGGAGCATGTACGTATGCTGTACTGGGAAGTGAGTGGTCCGAAAACTATGACTTATCATAATTCCGAGTCTCATAACCCAGCACAAGTCGACAGGTGTTGGCCTTGGCGTCGGATGTGAGACGGAAGATGGAGTACGGGATTGGAAGGGACCACTTGCGGACGAAAGGCCGGAGGTTCCGCAGGTGAGACTCTGTGGATTAACCAAGCTGTAAGTTGCACATATCAGTCTATGATGATGACACTATGATCATTATTGTTATAGACGAAGAACAAAATTCGGCCGGAGAGATACTCCGGAACTATGAGACAGATGAAGCTGCAATAGTAGTAGATTGATGTCGTTTGCTTCGTTACTTGGCATCGCGTAATACAAGATGGCCTGAGAGCCGGGCCGTAGATGGGATTAACGGGGCCGGTGATTTCCGGTCAACGTTTTGAAGGTCGTGCCCGATAAGTGCAGTTGTAGGCGAAGTCATGGGGTTTCGACTCTCTACCATTGAGTCAGCGAGCGGGAGCAGGGCAGGAAAACCTGGTAGAGGACAGTTCAGGGCAGATAGAGGGCGACCAGGATCCATTAGAGTCAGGTCGCCGGCGGGAAGTGGATATGATGGCAGTATTGGGGCCCATCCCGGACATCGTCCACCTATTTCAGCTTTGGTCTCTTGACGCTCCAAAATTAAGAGGTACTCACTGATATGACGAGGGCCTGCAGATGACGGGTATGCAGTTGAATTACACTGGCCACGGCTCGATACTGTACTGTGCTGTGCTGTACATGCCTGAATTGCCTAGATGGGTTTATCGTTCTGCACATACGCTGCATGTGTCTTTCTATTTGCTGGAAAACGATGCTTGAGACGCAAATAGTTGAATGATGATGAACACATTGCTTCTCAACTTGCAGAGACCAGATGCTCCAAAGTTCAGTGCTCGGTCTCCCGCTGCAGGGGCCGAGACGAGACAGGACGAATAGCACCTACCCGACGTTTCCTCACAGGCCTCAGGCCTCAGGCATCTTCGAACCTCTCTCTTGCCTGTTGGGGCCAGGGCATCGCGCTGTCCGTGAAGTCCTCCACTTAACTACTCACAACATTCGACTCAGCCAGGTCAGGTCAGCTCAACTCAGCTACTCCATACTTTTCGGATATACAACACTCTCCAGCTCTATTGCACTTTGACAGTAGAAACGACATGTCAGCTTGAAAATTCTTTGCCCAGCCTATTTCAGCTATCCAACGGGGGTGTGAAATGCTGAAAATACTACATACTGCATACCCAAATTACCTACCACCTGCGAACTTGGTGGGGAACCCGATCTACGAACGCCAGCGCCTCCCCCTGTTCCTTGTCTTCGTTCCTAGATTTCTTGGAGGATCGCTGGGTCGCCCCCCCCGGAAGATCGCCCGGTACTAGACACCGACGAATGTCATTTGCAGGGTTACGATGAGCTGATAGTCTTATCTGTTTAGAAGGAGTCCCCCGTTACCGTCCCGAGCCTCACGTTAGTGCAATCGCCTAATGCTCGCACAAGACACTAACGAGGTGTCCCTTTGTTATGACTTCAGTCACCCTTTAGCGCAAATAGACGCGTCCGCGTTCGTGTTCTTTAGGAGCAAGCAGTTAACGGGCCAAGATGCGACAACCCCTCAGCTTCAACCCCTCCTTCAAATGCTCAAAGTTTAACGCTCATATAGGATAAGCTTGGAGACATTGGCAAACATGAGCACACAGGAGATGACGAACTCGAGGGCAATTGACACTATTGACAGGATCGCCTCTCCTTCAACAAGACGGTTCGTTTCGAATTCGACACCAATTGAACAGTAAAGCATAGGACGATCATCTTTGTCATCTGGCTCTCAGCTGGAGCTCTAGTCTCTCAATGTCAGTGGCAGAAGTTCAAGACTTCGTCCTGCTGTCATAATAGGCACCGTGCGCGGCTATGGCTATTGTAGCAGGGGTTTAATGCTCAAACTGGGCTGGTCTGACCTTGACCTGACCAGCACCCACCTGTCAATATGACCTTAATCCTATTATCTACCTTGTCCATTGTTTTTGCTCCGCTCCGCAGCACCATCTCGAAGGGCCTTGCTCTCATCTTTGAGTTCAGCGTGTTACGCAGTTCCTCCTCTGTACCCAGCGCCTGGGACCTGTCAATTGCCGACCACCCATGCTATTGACTGACAATGTCGCTTTTGCTGCCAAATGCCACCCTGCACTGCAACCTACATCGGCGCATCTTCCGAAGGAGGATGGATGTGTGGAAACAAAGGCCCGGCCGAATGCACTGTTCAATGACATCAGGTGAGGACACCTCTACGAAGACTTTTCGACAATGACTTTACCGCGTCAATGCCTAGCCGAAAACTCAACTCTCTGAGACTTTATCGGATCAGGGTCCAGTCCGGGTAGGCCCATGGGAGATTTTACAATGTTATTTTGCAAGTGCAAAACTCTTCACTAATAGTCCGCTGCCAGGAACCCGCAGTTCTATTTCGTTTTGAGCGAGACCTGCACCACGCTGTAATTGCTTTTTGTACGTGGACTCAGATCGCAGGCATTACACTCCTTTGGCTGGCCTTCCCATCGCTCCACATCTCCTTCACCTTGGAGGATATCACACCATCCCGTTCTCTTGCGGCTAACAACACAAGGGAGTCTGATATGGGGTAGTAAAAGACATCCCGATGGGTTCTGTTTCTCCCAAGAAGTTACACATCCAGGCACACTCAGGAACATGTAACTTCTGCATCCCTCGACTGGAATAGCCCTGTCTCACTTCATGGTCTCTCTCAGCGAGAATCCCACTTGCCCCATTCCAGGCCCAGCTCATTCCTAGAAGAGCTATCCATTGCAGTTGGAGGCAAGAAGGCTAACCAAAGAGATAGGCCTATAACAAATCTGGGGCACCCACTCGATTACGTCGTCTATCAGTGGCTGGTCTTTGAGATTGGGGATGTATCTGAGCGTGCTTGGCCATCTTGACAGGCCTAGTGGCGTATGTACGAAGTGGTGGGCTGGCGTCAGTCCCAACAACCCACCCCGGGGTCGTGTTCATGCACCTTATGCAGGGACCGATCTTGTCGCTGGATACACCTCGAGTCTTTCCAATACTCGCGAATTGGTGTTGATGGAGACCCACTACACCCCCTTCTCGGATCCGTAACATGGTCGGGGCCACAAGGGTCCTTGTCAAGGTGTGGCCCAAAGTGGGAAACCGTGCAAGAGTCAGGGACGTGGTTTAAACACACCCCATTTTTGGTCTATATGCCGATACTATGTCAAGCATAGTCGACTGTCACGATGGTATGCCTGCCTTTGTTCTTATGTGTACTTTGTTCTATTCTCCGACGACCTCTACACCCAAGAGTGGCTTGAACTTTGATCGATTGCCTCGCGGATGATTGCTCGGATCAAGTGCCAAGTCTGTCATGGTCCCTTTGCCGTCTTTCGTTTTGTTGTATAACTAGTCGCGACTAGTCTAGCTGAGGGCGCTGAGGGCCGAGCGAAACATCCCCAGGGACGGTTGATCACAACTGACACAACCCCATCCCAGACATTGCTTCTCTCTATGCAACAAACCCACTCAACCTATAGTGGATCGCGCCTCTCCCGCCCTGCTTGACAAGAGAGAAATAGGATAATCTCGATCTCACTTCACCAGGTCCCTCGACCCTAGGTCGCATTCTTGCCCTGGGTGTGTACTGGATCATAGTTTTGTCTCGCGGGTTCCTTGCTAGCTGCACCGGCTCTACACAAGGATCTACGAGTGGTTGAGTTATAGCTTAGATGTCTCAGGTCCGCAAGTCGATACAGCGTACCTCATTCCACCTCATCTCTATATCTTCGAGGGCATCCGTCCTCAGAGATGAAAAAACATTCCCGACAGGATTCATCAAACAATTGAACTCACCTTGGACTCGATTGTTCTGTGCCCTTGAAAAGAACTTTAAACACTTTCACCCTTCGCTCAAGGCAACGCAAGACATATTCACATACATCCTTCTCCATTCTTCTTCACCCCTTCCTCTCTACCAAGATGCAGTTCGAGTCGGAATTCCGGTTCGACATGGACGACAGCTTCAGCCTGTGCAGCCAGTCTATGTCCTGCCCTTCCACCACAACAAGCTTTTCTTCCGCCTCATCAGCTTACGACCCTTTCACCCCTACATCCCGACGGTCAACTCCTCATGAATTCGGCAACATGGACTTTGATGGTCCTTACAGCTCTGCCTCTCATCGGGCAGAGCTGACCCCTCCCTCATCAGCGATGGGCAAGTACATGTTCCATCCCATCAAGACTGAGCAGGAACATATGCCATACTCCGACACTCTTCCCAACACTCCCATGAAGCGAGAATCTCTCGGCTTCGAGTATGAGCATATCATGGACATGAACATGGCACACCACGGGTCAATGGGATCTTTAACACCTTCAAACTCATTCGGCATGTATGGGTACTCCCCAGATGCTTCTATGGGACCTGCTTCCTTCATGATGACACCAACTCAGAGCATTTCCGGCTCCGAGGCTGCTGAGACTGGCTCATCATGGTCTTGTGCCAACGACAGCCCCATCTCATTTTTCCCCAACAAGCAGCTCTCAAGTGAATATGAGAGTTTCGATATGGATCGACACTCTCAGTCACCTTTAAGTTACCTGCACGACCCCAACTCACCTAACCGCATGCGAGCTCAGAGAAAAATGATGGTGCACGAAATTCAGCAAAAGACCACAGAACTTCAACGAGCTCAGATTAGATCATCAAGGAAGCGGTCCATTAAGCCCGATCCTTCACAGGTTGACGTGGTCCGAAGAGCCATGTGCAAGTGTGATTACCCAGGTTGCCATAAGGCTTTCAGACGAAACGAGCATCTTAAGCGCCACAAGCAAACGTAAGTTTCACTTAAGTCGTTCTGTCGAGTTTAATAACTAACACGAAGCAGTTTTCACGGCGAGGGACCTAATCGCTTCTCATGCGAGTTTTGCGGAAAGGACCAATTCAATCGACAAGACAACCTTAACAACCACCGCAAGCTGCATGCACGACCCAACAGCCGCAACCGCGGTGTCGAGTTCATCCCTGCTGCAGTCCCAGTTATCGAGCAGGAGGAGCGAAGCAGGAAGCGACGTGCACCTTCAAAATCCAAGATCGTTGATAAGCGGGGATCGGAGTATTGAGAATGGCTGATGGGCCTATCTTGGCCGGGTACCTTGCTTGAAGGACTTTGCCAGTCGCCACCAAAAAGAAAAGGGAAGAGTCAAGAGCGCCACTCGGATAAGACATACAATACACGACCCACTCTCTCCAATATTGGGAAGACACACACATAAAGGCACACCACTTACATACACACGCCACGACATACAAAAGCGGAGCTGGAAAAAGAAAGGATTCGCAGCATCCTGCAGCCCAGTCGTCATGTTCGAAGCCGTCTTAAAGGAGACCAAGACAAGAGTACTATTTCGGAGAAACATACAGGAAAAAGAGATTATAGGAGAGTTAAAGGTGTAATGGCCTGTATGATTATTATGTGAGAAGAGTGGAAAGGGATTCATTGGGATGGCAATTTTGCATGATTTTGTTGTTTCCACACAACCAAGACCACCAGATGGTGTCAAGGCGTTTTACATGGGTTTTGCTTTTAATTGGCGTTGAGGAATTTGTTGAACTCGTTGATTATTTCTTTTCTTCGCTGGGCTTCCACATTCTTGAAGGAATTGCTGGGGCATTTGGTGGACATAGGATTCAGTAGCAGATAATGAAACATGAATTTTACAAGAATATCTACATCTACAGTTGACGATTTTAAACCGAGTTGTGAGCACATGTGATAAGTCAACTGGTATAGCCGTCAGTCATCGAAATAGGCCAGGCACATTCATACATCGTGGTCAAATGTTAATGTTGTATTTGGTGGAGAGACAATAGACAGATGGAGATTGCACAATGGATTGGGGCATGTAGCTATGCTAACTTGTAGAAGAGTCAAGTTGAGTTGATGAGAGATATCAGAAATGACGAATTGGCTTCCAAGGAAGCAAAATTCAGCTTTGGAGTAGCCAAGATTAGTCGTGGACGTCTTCCGCGACTTGGGTGCATTTCACCGGCTGGCTAAGCTGGTAGACTGGCTAACTGGCAGCAAGCCAGGGTGGAGAGCAGACTAAGGAAGACCCATAGATAAATGTCTTAGATCTCGGGGTAGGGAAGCCTGCCGATCCGCGAGTACGGCTAACTTTAGCTTGAGTTAGCAGGGGCATAACCTAATAACGTACATAAACAATAATTACATGTGTGCTCCACGGATACCACTCCTAGCAAAAACCAAGGTGCAGTGCCCAGAAATACCCTGGTCCCGACCCGCAAAAGCACACAATTGCTTGCTTCTGCAAGATTCAGTGTAGCATCTTCCACTCCGCCGGGACCGCCTAACTGTTTTGTGCTATGTACTCACCTGGGAGTGGGATCCCCCCTCGGGAGGGCGCCCCGATAGGCTTCGGATATGATATATGACGGGAAGAGGCTTGGACGGCAGTGGCTGAGAATATTCCGAGGGTGTGATTGGAGGCTATGATTGTCAGTTACAGCAGGGGAGAGAAATGAGAAACCACTGGGGGGTGTGTGTCCGTACAGATCTGGCCTTTGGGGTTTGGTCTTTGGTCTTTGGCGTCAAAAGATGGGGATTGCGGGAGGGAAGTTAGACACATGTTCAACGGTTTCTGATGCGATAGGAGAGTCGAGAGAACCAAGTGGAGGAGAATGCCAACGGTCTTTGCCTCCTTCTCGAGGAATGCTGTGGTTGATTGCCTGTAAGCAAGAATTGAATTCTTCATCGTCGACGATGCGAAGCGGAGCCTTTGTACGTAATCCAGGTAACTA
The DNA here is from genome assembly GCA_954870535.1 of Fusarium sp. VM40. Classification (NCBI taxonomy): domain Eukaryota; kingdom Fungi; phylum Ascomycota; class Sordariomycetes; order Hypocreales; family Nectriaceae; genus Fusarium; species Fusarium sp. VM40. The sequence goes on from CATPAH010000015.1 coordinate 922,273, forward strand.
TGCTCAGCAGGCCAAGGGACAACTTCCCAACATGGTAAAAACCTCTCTTGGGATCCAACTGAGCTATCTTAGGTATGTCTAGTTCGCTGCGGGCCGTGATGGAGCAAAGAGAGCCCAGGGTAGAGAATTTCTTGGAGTGTAAAGCCTACATGGGACGCATGTGCGAGGAACAAAACGCCCGCCACGGACGAGTTATCTAAACTTTCCGAGTAGCAGAGCGAATGTGTTGTTCGGATGTAGTACCATGCATAAATAGTGTCAAACACAAATTGGATTAGGGTCAATACAGGGAGAGGTATGCAGCCCGTTTCATGATAGCGTCCTGGGAACCAACAGTTTACGGCTCGGATTCTTTGGTGAGGACTTCCTTTCTGGGGAGGCAAGAAGGCTGCTGCAGCTTGGGATGAGGTGCGTTAGGAGGGAAAAGGTACAGACAGCTGCATCTCCGGACGCCATGGTGGCATGGACAGAGACCTTTCCGTCTAGGGAAACGATGATATGATCTGATGGGTGCCGATCCTTATGGGACAGAACCGGATCGAGTTGTCTGTACCTGATAGTCTAAGCGGAAACTCCAGTGTTGAGTGAGGCGTTTAGGGGTCATTTTGGTTCGTGTTATAATTCACCATTGCGCCGTTTCGTAAGTTACATTGGTCGATCGTGGGAGAAGATGTTGGTTCTCGACCTAGATGAGGAGATGAAGGCTGACACAAAACCCTTGGACCCTATTTTTGCCTCTTCTCTTGTGTGTCTTTGTGTGTTTTGCAGCGTCGGATAAGAACTTCCAGGGCTCGCACAAGCCTCTAGGCTTTCCCATGTGGATGAGACTGGGCGCTCAGTGCTTGGAATGGATTGAGATGAGACTCGGATGTGCAACACGGCATGTGTACATCGTATCAGAGAGGGGAGGAAACGAAGCTACTAGAACGTGACACGGCATGTTTGACTCAAGGGACAGGGAACGCCATTCGTTTTTCCGGTTTTGCAATATGGGACGGGGCAGTCTTGTCTACGGTGGTTGTTATCAGGTCTGGGAATCCATCAGGTGCTACTGACGCTATTCATGCGAGCCCGACCACTTGAAGAGGGAATGAAAAATTGACAGGTTACATAGAGTAGAGTATATGATACTACTACTAGACCATTCCATTTCTTACCGTGCCCTTAGTCTGAAGGTCCAAACAAGGAACGCACGACGACGGGGATATTGGATGTCATCTATTGGAAGAACACTAACAACTTAGTCGAGGTTATTGCCGGGGATAATCAGGATATACAAATATTGGTGTAGCCAGCACGCCAGCGCCCAGGCTAGTTAGTTTAGGGTGAGGAGCCAGCCAGCCAGGGGCAGGGGGACCAGAGGGATGATGGGGATGATCAATGCTATTGAGTTACGGGAATGGCTTTACTGTAATTCCTAGGGGTTCTTTTGGGCGGCGCCGATTGCGTTGTGTCCCGGCGCTTGTCAGTCAAAGAAAGTTCAGGCGTATTGTCGGGGTCACTATTGGCTAGGGGTTATTGTTGGTTGAATAGCTGTCTTTATACCTTGATAAGTAAATGAGAAATTCCTCTATCGGCGAGGCAGTTGAAATTATGGCCCCATAAGGCTGTATCATGTAAAAATGAATAAGAAATGAGTGCCGGTGTGGTAGATCCAGTACATACCTTCACTGTAAATGAAATGTGATATCTGGTAGATGAAGTGAACCGGAGTGCTGTACTCCGTACTGTACGTACTGATCTACTCCCGGGTTCCGTACCCCCCTCAAGAGCGGAATAGTGATAGATCTAATATAACATGCATTTTTGGCTTGCATGAGCCAAAGCCATGGCTCGTCATATTCCTCCCGCTACTTTCTTTTGCGGTTGTCCCAGGAGTGTCAACCTTCTCATACTATTCCGTACATATTAGAACAAGGCAGAGCAAGATACCGAGTCCCATGACACAATCGACAGGGGGAGTTACTTGAAGAAGAAAGTAAGTCGAGTTGGTTGATCTCGTGCACGCGCTGCATACCTACTATGCATGCATATCCACCAAATGCACTGGACGTACGTACATTAGAGTCTTTCAAGCTGCACCCGTGCTGTAGATTCCAGAACTTCGGAGGTGGGATATACATCCCCGATGGTTTGGCTCACCAGACTCGGTGGGCGTACTATACAGTGGAAATAGGCAGTTTTCGGTTTTGCGATATGTGATAGATCACGGGGAAAGAGTGCTTTGACATGGTTGGGTCAAGTGATTAATCCTGTGAGACAGACAGGCCTGCCTCAGTTCATTACCTGCATTTTTCTTTTGTGGGGAAGCCCAAATACAGGGCACCTGGCTCTGGGGCCAAATGGACGAATGCCTGCTGGTAATCACTGCAATGCAATGGAAGTGTGGTGCAAGATTAGGAGCCCATGAATGTGAGAAACCGGCTAGTGACAGCTCTGTTACCAAGAAATCTGTAGCTATCGGTGCCAGTGTCAGTGTCAGTGTCAAACTTGCATGGCTGTAGTTACATCGCCTGTGATTATGACTGCTGATCAAGGGATCGAAATGGATCCTTAGGTTCGTCCATTGAAGAAATAGTGCCTTACTGTACTATCCGCCCGTCTTATTGAACCTAACAAAGTCGTCGCTGTCGCTGACGCTATCCGTAGGTAACTACAGTCCAGTATGAGCCCATCAACTTACAGTGGAGTGGAGTGCCCTGCAGGCCCGATCTACTACCTCCACCTGTCGTTGACACTTCCAGGTTCCATTTCTTCTTGGCACGACGCCCCGCCGTTTTTTCTAGGCTGTCGCGATGAAGCCCTCCCGCCTAGGTCCAGTGCGTGCTGCCTGCCGGCGTAACGTTCTTTGACCTTGGTGACTCAGCCAATCAGCACCCTTAGGTTTCGGAGACTCTCCGTCAAACCATCGTATCACATTTCCATTCTACCAAACCAAACCAACTATGCTCAGCTGCTGCAGTAATCAGCTGAGGAACCGAGTTTCACCACCATATTTTCCTGTTCTATTGAATTGCTGCTCACTTCTTTCTGCCTTGATATTTATCGGGCACCTGTTATCGCCGGCGGCACCGGCGCAACCCATAACCCCGATGCTGACTTAGACAACCCGCGATAGCTGTGATGGCTTCGCTTCCATCTTACCAAGATGCTGTATCCACGGACTGGCTCTGTCTAGTGGCCCCGTACATCCTCCCCCACGACTATCCAAGCTTGTGTCGTGTTGATAGTCGCTTCTGGGAGGTATTTGCCCCACGTCTGTGGGCTCGTTTACCGGGTTCCACCAGAGCTTCCGGCTGTGGTGAGTCTGCTGCTACGTTACGAAGAGGACTGAGCAGTTGTTTGGTGTGCGCTATCAAGACTCAGGAACTAACGAACTCTCTTGTCAGATTTGGAATGGCTGTTTGGCTCGATATTGAAACAGCTGAGTTGGACAAGACCCGAAACGAGAAGCCTCGTTCGAGTTCTTGATGTTCGCTACGTCAGGAGCACGTATTCACTTGGTATGACCAACACTTTCAATACCAAGTTGAAAAATGCTATACAGTACTTGCCCAACTTAAGCTATGTACTTGTCGACGGTCATGATGATCTTGACCCTTCCGAATTCCTCTCCCAGGCCGGTCATCGCGTTCTCTTACTCAGTATGGCTGATTGTTCCGTATCGTTAACCCAAAGGTTTGCTGCCTCTCTCAGAGGGGTGGTATATCTCGACCTCTCTCGGGCTATAGGCTCACTCCGTCCCCTACTTCAACGCGGTGAACTTTCCGAGTTACGTGTGCTTAAACTTCAAAGCAAGGAGGTTGATGATACCACGGCTGAAATCCTAACCACTCATTTTGGAACTCGGCTATGGAGCTTAGACATGAGCAACAACAAACTAACAGACGAGTCCCTTGAGATTTTACGTACCCATTGCTTGTGCCCTGTTGATCTACGGTCGGATGCCAACTTTGATGTTGAGGGTAAGCTGGAATTCGGAAACGCTTCCCCTGGACTCGGAACATGGGTTCGCGTAGTTGAGTCTGAATGGAGTGGTTCCTTCAGTCATCCAAACCGACATCTTGTCGACGCGCCGTTGTATGATCTCCATGATACATTGCCCCAAGAGTTTGTGCATAAACGACTAGACGGCAAGTTCCGCGTCAAGTCAGATGCAGCGGAAGCAGTTTGCCGGGGCCTCCAAGGCGAGGACCCCTTTTCCCCGCCGGCCAGCTTCCAATCTTCACAGGGGCTGACACATCTGAATGTATCTGACAACCAGATATCATCCCTTGGAATTAGCGACTTACTGACGCTCGGTCGGGGACATCTGCAGGAGTTCAGCTGTAACTCTATGCAACTGGTTCCACCATCCAGGGCGTCCATGACTGTGTGGCCCAGGACGGCCACACTACATGGATTCTATGCTGTGCATACTCTAAGACCAGTCCTTTCGTCCAACCTGCGGGTGTTAAAGCTGCACCATTCAGTTGTTACTCAGATTCCCACATTGGAGATAGATGGGTTCTCAACTACGGCCCGCCTCTACATCGCTGAGAACCTAATACTGCCGCGGGCTAAGGAGGCTTTCCCCGAAGCTTTCGTGCCTGATATGAATCCACGCATCATATCACTGACCCTCACATGCCTCCCTCGCCGCTCAAGCGGCCCACTGATCCGCAAATTAATATCATTCTTGCAACTTCTCGCGGTTCAGGAGCGTGCAATATTTGATATGTCATCTCGAAGAGGTCCTAACGTCTTGGCTGGTCTCCGAAATTTCCGGCTTGAGTTCGAGCCAGACCCCTATCAGGAAGATGATCCTATTGTGGGGGACATAGATGCAGAGGAGCTGTTGAACTCTGGTGATACAAGGTTTAGCTTCTTTGACAACAGAGCAGGGGGGTCACAGCAACAGACTGTTAAAGGACTAGCTGAATCTATTCAGAAGCCAGGTTCAGAAGCTTCTGCCCCTTCCCAGATGGAGACGGACCTGCATGATCACGAATACTTGGAAATGGAGATCTGGTTGGATGGTAAACCCACCACCACCCAAGTATGGATTGGTCTGAAGGACAGCAGCAACTCCCTGCTTCAGAACTACCGGACTATAGCGCTACACCACAAAGTGCGTGATCATATTGGACCGGCCTCCCCTGCTCAGATACGCGCGGGCGTCCCCTCGTCGGCATTAGTCTTCCACACAGCGTGGTATATGACAATCATGCCACCTAAAATCCAAGGCCCTTCGCGGGCTGAGCTCCATGGCATGGCCATGAAGGACGTGCTCACCGAGCTAAAACAATTTCGTTTGGAGGGGAGAGCAAAATATCTTAGCTTGCAGATGGAGTTTGGCGGCAGAATAGTGCCACCTGGTCCACCCCATGGCTTCTGGTGTGGGAAGCTCCAAGTTTCAACCCGGCGGACGGAGCCGTAGGGGGTAGCCGTGAATCATTAGCGATAGCTGCGAAGGATTATGCCGACGGCAGCTTTTGTCGCTTAGGCTTGGGGATTACCTGTAGGGGGATGGGGTTCCTTCGATTGGGGTACATATGTGATGTGCAGGAATCGGATCAATACTCTCGTTTGGCAACAAACTGGAACGAAGGTCTCTCGTTTAGCCTGCACGGCATTAACTGTTCGGCATTCAGATAAGAATTTTAGCATCGGCAGCTGCGATAACAACACCATGTATCCGTATAGTTGTCGGCTATGAATCTATTGCGTCAACAGCCCGTCCGTGGTGGCGAATATGTCTCTCATTGAAAAGCGAAACTTGCAGGTATACAGCCTGCACCCCCCGTCATGTAGCTCACCTAGATGCTGACGGTGATAATACATCATACTCAGGACTTTCACGCTTTGATGCGGGTTGGGGCGAGTTATTGCCTCATACTCTGCAGTAAGCATGTTTAATTCGGTATATTGTTCGGATACTACATTCCAAGTGGGAACGAACCTGTCGTTCGCTTGCTAGGCGAGGCATGGGTTCTGAGACACAGGCAATTCAGCAAGATTTTGAATTGTTTACAGCATCGTGTCGACTCATACCCCAGGTCGCCGCCGATGCTTCCCTGGAAGATCCTACCCCAGCTAGTGGCTCTGTCGTTGCGTTGAGTGTCTGGACCCTCGGACTCTGTTAGCTGAACCAAAGTTGGCCGACCGTAGACTACTACACTTGGACCCTTTTTTTGAGGGGGGTTTTCATATTCTTTTCTTGCTTTAATACTTGCAATGTCTCGAATTGAGTTACATGGTCATCATGGATAGAGTTCGTGGCACTTGCTAGCTTGGCACGGCACAGAGTTAATCAGGTCCCAAAGGGATGTTCAACAGTGAATTGGAGCGTACTAAATAGGTCCCCTAAGCTAACTAAGATGGCCAAAACTTTGCTCGAGGTATTCGTAGAGTTCACTGGGACCGGCACATGTCTGGTGGCTCCACGCTATTTTACATGAGGAGTGTGGAGTGAATGCGCCCTATACGAGCGGCGAGGTAGAGGTAGGTATAGTAACGTTATGTGCCCAGCGCTAGCAAGCGACCCGAGCCGTTAGCTCTTCAATAGAAACGGTTTTCGTGATGGCGGAATAACCGTAAAAGGGTAAATGGCCGAGTTGGGAAGAGGGACTTTTCCCAACCAATTGCTCTGGGTTTTCGCCTAACCAATCGCTGAGACAATTCAGGGCCTAGATCCAGAGTGCTTGCGCAGACTACAGCTAACTATAACTACAGACAGTTAGGTGGATATGTCAACGATCCATGCTAAGTCAGTTTTCGGCCTTGCCGCGGCACAACAGCTCTCCATGCACTAAATAGCCATGACCCCCACGGTAACTATTCCGCGGCACACGGAAGAGAGCAAGAGTTGGCGAGTTACTACGTATGACGACCTCTTCCCCTGTTTTGTTGGTTGGGTGCTGTTTTGTTACCAGGACTTGGGGACTGATGTGAAGAACGGACACTCCCGTTCCTTGCATGGGCTGGCGTTTTAGGATTCCTTAGCGAGCCGAACGCCCGGGTCGTCGGCAGAAGATGCTGCTTATCGCTTAGTTTTTGATCCCCTTTCCTACTGCACATATCTGTCACTAATCATTATTTGCTTGAACCAATATCGCATGTTTATGTGTCAAGTTGAACTTTTCCCCCTTGTCGTTCTGGAGCCCGATATTTGATGAGTAGGTGGTTACCCATGTGAGAAATGACACAGGTTCGGGGAGAGCGAGGGAAGCAGGATTGTCTTGTGCGTATCCGTAGGTGGAAAAGAGAAAAGAATTGGAGCTGGGGTCAGGCCTTGTCCCTTGGCAAAGAATAGTTGGAAGTACTAGTTTTGTCGGCGAATGGATCAGCGCTTATGATGGTTTTTTTCGACATGGGACATGGTCTTGAGCTGAACGGGTGATAAACAGCAGTGCCTGTGTATCCTACCGCACCATGGCTTTGCTATAACCCTTACCCCCGATGGTTTGCGGACATACCCTCCGATCTGGGTGGGGAATCGGCCGTGAATCCCGACTGTGGATCCCGGCCCCGAACGGAGCAGCGACGACAGCACCTTGATACAATGACTTCGAATATTATAGTTAACGCAATGGGTATTTGCGTTCAATTTTTAGAGCAGGAGATGAATGACAAAGCTCTAAGTTTAATTCCGCGAATATTCGTAAAACTTTAAATACCATCTCCAAGTCAACTATCGCTTAAGCATGTTTGTATCATATAAATCCAAGCTAAAACTCGACGGGCCTCGTAAAACTGTGTTGTGTCTACTTTATAGCTGATTCCTATGTAATTCCTCAGCTGTGTTAAGTAGATTTGTATGAGGACTTTGCCTCTAGGCTACGCATTATCTACGGGATGTTGACCATACTAAACCAACGCTTCAAATCTGTGTATGTTGAGTATTTATCCCAGCGAGGCGTGTCTAATAGCCTCAGTCACAACCCCCGACTGTTATTTGATATATACTAGAATTGACTTAGCTTTAAGTTGCTCGAGGAGATTTACACAATGACCTTTCATATCCATGCCAGTCGGTGACTATATCTCAACCTTGCCTGAAAGTAGTCCACGGGGCGAACTCCGACTTCTCTCGCACCATGCTGTCTATCAACTGTATAATCTCTCCAGTATCGGAACAGTGTTACCATACCTAGCCTGCCATTCCATAGCTTTAATGTCGTCGCGGCTATAGCGAAGGAGCAGAACCCCAGCCACGGGTGCGAATGGGAGACCCCGCCACTACGATATCTCGGGTTCTTCGTCGCTCAAAGGCCTTTAACCATGTTTCCGTCGAATTTGCTATTGATTCCTTTGCATTGAGGAGTGCTGACTTCTTCTGCCATATATCAAGCCTGGCAAAAGCCCCTAGCCAAGAGATAAGTAGTGAACATTTGGGGGTATAGACTCCCAACCTGTAGCCGAAACAGGGCAGCAATTAAGCTTATCACAGTATAGGAACTTCTTTTGAATCTTTGGGTTCGACATAAATGTTGTCGAAATGAAAATAAGGAAGGACGTCTTCGTTTCGGCCAACGCTGGCGAAAATGTTGTCTTCATGCGACATAGGTTATCAATCAACTCACCCTAAGAAGCCATAAAGTCACTTGGACTGGAAGATCATTTCGACTACTGCGAATCCATTTTATCACACCTACACATGTTTGCATCATATATCTCAAACATTCCATGGTCGTCCTTCACAACCTCGACATGAACGATAAACTTGTACAAAAACACACATACCCTAGACCACAAACCTGATCGTGGGGCCAATCATTACATCTTAACTCGCAAATAAATTCTTAATACGATTAAAGATAGAGTCCTATAGACGCTGTGAAATCTTCCGATGTTTTATAGGAGGCCCTGGGTTCGGGATAATGTATCATCATGTGGTAGTAGTGGTATATCGAGGTAACGAAAACCAAGTTCGCGGCGCGACGGGGAATCATTCTGACTTATCTGATTGTCTTGGTGCATAGTACTCATGAATAAATCTCCTCTGACCGGACAGGATAAACTGCTCCAATGAGTCTCATCTTTTCCTGCACAAACCGTTGTGCTGTGGTTGGCAGCTTACCAGCCTATGAAGCCCGAAACCACCACCCTCAAGTTCCTTGGCAGACATCATAAAGATGGTTTATTCATCAGCACTAGACCTATATATCGTGGGTAAAATAACACCTACAACGGCTAAGACAAACTCTTGGATATCTGTCTGAAACTGTATTGGGAATTTTGCACCACAGTAAGCATGTAGGCTGTCTGTGTCAGCTCAGCTTATCACTTCCACCGCCATATCAAGCTTCGTGAGAATTGAAATGTAGGTGCTGACGCTGACGCGATTTGATCATGGCCGGGAATCTTACATATCACGACGGCATTTAGATGCGCTGTCGCCCACCATGGCGGTTTTCTCGAATCTATCAACAACGTCGGTCGTGGTACAGAGTCGTCATGATGTCTTTGTTTAGAGCGGTGCAGGATATGCGGGAGCAGTTTTGGGCTGAGATATTCAGGCTTGGCAGTGATGAGGATTATGAAGATACGCATGTGGACTCGGTGGAAGATGCGAAGAGTGTCAAGAAGACACCATCGCCGTATGTTCACAAGGCCTCACAGCCTGATCCTAACCATCCTGTCGCGAATATCGACAATCGTATACTGCGACTCCCGACAGAACTACAACTCATGATTCTTCAGCACCTCACATTCGGCGAAGTCGAGTCCCTACGACGAACATGTCGACCCTTGAGAAACAGGATCAACAAACCCTTCATCCGCGAGGTCTTTCCATGCTTAAAATTCCAGCTGCTGTCAACATGCTTCCGCTGTCTTCGCTACGACCAAGTGAGAGACCATCTCATCCACGCCGGAGAATCCGACGCGCGATACCCGCTTGCCAACGAATGTCTTGACTGCGTCTCTTCAAGAGGGGGTTTCGTCGTGGGTCGCACGTACACGCTCGGGACGTTCGCAACGGTTTGCGTGTGCCGATACTGTGGATTTCCTGTTACGAATGATGCTGCGTGGAAGGGGTATGAATTCCATCGGGTGTGCTACAGGAGATATCGCGTTATTCTCCTTTACTATTTTCTTGTCGGGTGTGCGCAGTGTACAATTACTATCGTGGCTGCGGCGTTGTGTTGGAGGTACTATAAGGGGAACCGACAGGTTATTGTGCCTTCAATAGTAAGTGAACTGATTTACATAGAGTGTGACGTGCTGATGACTCTAGGTAAACTTTCTCATGGCGTGTTGGGTGTTTTGCTTGAACATGGTAAGGGGTACGGAGTTAAGGACGTATCACTGGGCTCTACTCCTTGAGCTGGGTATCCTGGGACTTTGGATTCCCCCCCTCCTCGCCATTCTCAACATAATGGAAAAAAGGCCAGAAGGCCCTGAGAAAAAGGACACTGCAACCGTGTTCTTCATCACTTGCAACATGTAAGTCCACAATCCCACACAGTAGACTGCTTACCAACCAAAGCAGCATATTCCGCTTCATCAACATCCTGGGAAACATTCTCCTTGCAGCCGAGTACAAGCTCTGGCGTCGTTTCAGACCCGACCAATCGATACTGCGTCGAGTTCTCAACAAAGGAGCGGCGTTCCTGATCTTCTGGGCGTATCCACCGAGTATTGAGCAGAAGTTCCCAGGGAAATGGTGGCTTACGAAAGGATCTGCTAAGACAGCCGGTGTTTAGCAAAGCAAATTGTGGTTTTTGCTCAATACGAAAGGAAATGAGTGAGTGGATGGGGAATGGATCGCGGGTGACGGGATTTGGCGTCTGGGGTTGAGCCGGAGACATGGAGAGGGTTGGCTATGGTAGACTCGATTGGTTATTTGGGCAGCTGACGCTTTTTGAACGCTTATATGGGATTGGACATACTTTCTCTTTGCGTATCGGTATATGAAACGACTGGGTTGTAGTGGAACTTGACCCAGTAGGCTATGCAAACTTTGAGTACTCAAGAAGCGGTCTTGTTCATTCTACCACTGTGAATGATGCTGAGAATTAACCCTAGCTTTTGAAATTCAGTAGGAAAGTTGCAGTGTACAAGTTAGATAACTTCTTCACTGGATCAGTAGCTGTAGTCAAAGCAGCAGGCTTTAGTTTGAGACCAAACTCTTTTATCACCACCCCTTTCACACATCAACATCAGCTCAACAACTGCAGCGTAACTCAACCATGCGCCCACAGGAGATTGATCTCCGTCCCCATGCACGACATCGATTTACGTGGCCTGTAAAACCGAGCCAACCTCTTCCTCTCACAGAGAGACTAAAAGCAGCACCCTTGATCACAGGAAATTATATCGAAAACTCGTAGGAAGAACCATTGGCCATTTTGGTTTTGCAAACTCCGCTATCGTGACTGACTTGGTACAACGCCTTAAGCTTTCCATCATTCATTAATTAGAACCCTTCTTGGTCGGTGTTTCGGTGTGATTGCTCGCAACCCTGGTATCACGGAACCCTTGGCTTTGCGCACCCTTCTCAGCAACATTGCCTCCTCCCTGTCCAAAGGCGCCCTGGAGTGACTGCCCGACTGACTGAGCACTACTGCTTCTGTCACCACCGCTTTTGCCCTTGCTATCGCTGTCGTCGTCGCCGCTGGAAGTGCTGGACTACTTCTTGGCGGTCATCTCGACCGAGGTGCGCACGTTTGAGCCGCCAGCGCCCACTCCGCCGCCCACGCCGCCGCTAGGAAGCTTCTCGAGAGGTGCCGGGGAGCCCTCGCTGCGGCGGGAGTTGGCATGGCTCAGCTCGTGGCCGCCCGTGACGGCGTTCTGGCCAATGCCTGCGCCGCCGAGACCCTCTGCCTTCTTGGCCTCTGCGCGGCCCTTGCGGTCTTGCTCAGGTGTGGTTTCGGGTTTGGATCTGCCCATGTAGAAGACGCCTGCGCCTATGGCTGCGATGCCTGCGGTGATGGGGACGAAGAGGGAACCCTGCTGGCCAGCTCCGAATACGTGCTTTGGCATTGTGGTTGGTTTTGGTTGGTGTTTTTATGTAAGTGATTAGGTGAGTCTGTAGATGTCACGAATTGGTCAATTGTTGAATATCAAGGTGAAGATTCTATTCCTTCTAATTATTTTCTACCTCTCCATGCCACATCATGTCTGTGACGTCGTTGATAAAGTCATGACGGACTGGCTACTCATGATGACAGCATCGATGTTTAAGACATTACCAGAAGCAGAAAGACGTCAGGAACCGGAACAAAGCTAAAGCCGCTTCCGTGTTGAAGCCTGTGAGATTTCCCTGTTGTTTAAACGTTTAGACAAGCCATTGGCTTTCCCTGGTTACGATGAGGTTATGGAATTGCGATTGAAGAGGGCCATTGTGATGATGGCGTCGAGTTGTGGACCGAGGCTTGTCGATGACGGCTCGAGTTGGAGGGCATTAATTAATTATCAAGGAGCCAATCAGAAGCTAGACGTCGGTGCTTTATTATTCCGTTCTCCGGTGTAGATGCTGGTCTTCAAGTACCGATCACCAACGCTGCAACTCCCTGTTAGTACAGGGCTAAAAGGCGGAGCCGCGATTTGGCAACAAGCTAAGAAAAGATAGGGTCGGAGCCGCAGTCAAGATGCCTTCCCCTCATTTCAGGTGTTGGCAGGGGGTGTAGGGGAACTTTGGGGCAATGATAATCTGGGGAAAGGGACTGGGGAAAGGTCACTTTGAGTGTGTCTTTGTCCGAGAGTTATAGAGAGTAGAGAAACTTGATTGAGTTTAGGGCTTTAGATCAACATAAGAATGTCTTGTTAAGTTGTAATACTCGTATTTGCTGCTCGCGGCACACACGGCATATTAGAGGTCGAGTTGGAGAATGGGGTTGCATTTTCATCGAGTCAGCACCAGCCGTCTTGGCAAGGTATTATAAGACAGCATCAACATGGGGACAAGGTAGTCTCTTAACAGCTATTCCATACTGGCATGTGTAGTTATCGACTGATCAACATGGCCATTATGTTAAACATGGATATACTGCCACGTTGCAGTAGCAGCAGCATACACAATGATCTAACCCATCTTTACACAGTACCCCCGTTCTCAAAGCACACACATCTCATGCCATATCCACTCTCATCTGGCAGCGGATCCGAAGTTGTGCTTCTGCTGCACGGAAGTAGTTACGAGTCCGGGGCCCCGGTGACGTTCCTGTGCTTGATACGCCTGCGTTTACTTTCCCCAGACTGGGCGTTTTGTACGGAGTACGGAGTACTATGTACCAAAATGTCACCTGCTCTGTTATGTCCTCTTCCCCCTCACGCCAAATGCCAACGCTCGGCTAGCCGGAGAATAAAAAACCAAGAGTTAGCCCTCTGCCTCTCCATATCTAGTCTGTGCTGGATCATCAATCGATGGGCCAAGACCTCCCCCAAGTAACATAATCCCCAACAAGAAAAACAAAGATGCCACGTGCCTGCGCATTGATATCAACGGTGAGGCTTCCCCGGACGAAGGGATCGTGTGGAGAGAAGAGAAAGCATCTGAGTGAACCCCAACTCTGGCCTTAGCGCTGCATATCTAATTCATTCCCCCGCAACGCAGCGTAACACGGGGGCTGGGGTAAATTGTAGAGTATTTCAGCTGGGTATGAGTGGTCAGAGCTGCAGAGTCAATAATATGCTTTGTCGAATTAGAGAGAGGTGGTGTTGGTGCCGTACTGAAGCTAGGACGTTACCCGTTCCACCGTTGTAACTCAACTTACGTTGGCCATTTCTCCAATCCTTGGCCCCTACCGCTGGCCGTCCTTTGATTTGATGAATCTCAGACAATTCAATTCAGGTCTTGGGTTCGCCCCCGGATGGACGGGGGGTGCTGATCGTCTAGCCCACCGACTAACTTACTGTATACACAGAAACACGGCACTTTGACGCTCCTGTTACCCTAGCGGTGGAGATCTATAGACCTGGGGTAAAAAGAAAAGCCAACAGAGGAAAAAACGAACATGGGCGTGCCGGGTCAAAGGGTGGCGCCCCGTGTTCCTTGCCAATCCGGGGGAGCTCTGAGCTTATTGCTTTTGAGCCCTGGAGCAGTTATATAGGAGCTATGGCCTGATATAAGTCTGGGCCCTGTCCTTGTCTATCCTCAACCAGCCCTTCTTCATTTCATAAGATACCCGTTTCTGTCTATCTATCTATTTCCTTCTACCTTGGAATCATCCTAAGCAAAGTCACACTTTCCACCCTGGACGAAATCACCACAATGGCTGCTACTACCGAGCACAGCGAGCAGTACAGCGAGAAGCACGATGGCCTCAATGGCAACTTCGACCCCGAGGCCCAGCGTCTCGAGACCCTCAACAAGTTCCGCTCGGCGGCCAGTGTGCAGATGAGCCCTGAACTGTTCGAGAAGCTGTACCTCTCGCCCATGACCAAGGTCAAGGGAGATCTTCGACAGACATTTGGAAACCCAACACCAATGTACGCCAGCTCCCTTTCTATTGATGAGCCAACTTGTACTAACATCGTGTTACAGTGCTCTTGTTGGCTTCCTACTCGCTTTCACACCCCTAACCTGTGATCTCATGGGCTGGCGAGGCGCTGGCGGCAGCGGTGCTGCGTCAAAGTATGTCTCCTACGCGTAACAGCCCCCCTATAACCAAAGCTAACACTCTTCTCAGCGCTGTCTACATGTTCATGGGCGGTCTCCTCATGATAATCGGCGGTGTTCTCGAATGGGTCCTCGGCAACAGTTTTCCAGCCTGTGTCTTCTGCTCCTTCGGCGGTTTCTGGTTCTCGTACGGTGGAAGCCTTATCCCTTCTTTTGCTGCCTACGCCTCGTATGCCCCCGCCGATGCGACATCCGCTGCTGAAGGTCTTACCACACGAGGTTTCAATGCTAGTTTTGGTAAGCTATCATAGTTGATCATTGCTATGAAAGAGTCTCACTAATACGTTCTTACAGCATTCTGGTTGCTCTTCATGGGAATTTTGTCCTTCATCTTCTTCCTCTGCGCCCTCCGAACAAACGTCGTCTTCGTCATGATCTTCTTCAGCTTGACATTCTGCTTCTTTATGATCACTGCAGCTTTCTGGGCTCTTGCCGATGACTACACCGGCAACGCTGTTCTCGCAGGAAAGCTCCTCACTGTATGTTCCACTCTGCTGCTAGCAACCAAGCACCCTACTAACACTAAAATAGGCCGGTGGTGCTTTTGGATTCGTCACATGCATGTCTGGCTGGTACATTCTCATCGCAGTTCTTTTCGCCATCGTCGATTTCCCTATTCAGATCCCCGTCGGCGACTTGTCAACTGTTATCAAGGGGCACAGCCAGAAGGCTCGACGCGACTAATTTGGTACATTATTGAATGCTGGAGAATGGGGCTATGAAGATGATATGAACAGTTTACGTATCTACCTTTGGCGTTGGTGATGGCGTTGAGTCAATCAACAATTGAAATGGGTGGCTTCTTGTTGGATATTCGAACTCTTGAGAGTCGAGCTTCATTTACTCATGAGTTTGCCTGACTGGAGTATGAGAACGTTAGCGAAAAAACATTTAGTACATCCAAGTAATATTCTTTCACTTTTGAGTCTTGATCAAATTGCTCCCATAGTGAAGAACTGCCGACACGCGTGCATAAATAGACTCACTACTGTAGTATCGCTTGTAGTTAGACCAAAGGTTCAAGGTCGTGATCGAGACTGTCGAGCAAGCATAATCCCGGTACGAACCACACCATGCGGCCAGAGCTGTGGTTCGTGTCATATATTACCCGCATATCGGTATTTGTCTTGGGTGGAGATTTTGTTTCTACAGTAATTGGTGATTCAATTGTATTTTAAAGTTTGGAACAAACCTGGGACATGACTGGGCTCGAGGTCGTCATACAGATCTCTTCAAACTCAAACAGCGTGAGACATGACTAGACCAAACGAAATGTCCAGAAAAAAGAAGAAATAGAAATAGAAAGAGAAAGATACTCAAGTAACAATCGTACTCATATTCTCAGTGACACTCATCTCCTTTACTCAAGTCTCCTATTTCATCTCCAAATAACCCCTATGCAACACCCTTCCTCTTGAGCAAAACTCTGACATCATCCCCATACCTCTCAAACCCAACATTGAACCCTCCGCGCAGAGTAGGTACCCTAAACTTCTCACCAGGAGCAGCCTCAATGTCAAAAGTACGAAGCATGGTCGCAATCACAGAGAAGATAATGTCAGTGCCAAACACTCGCCCAGGACACATGTTGCCTGCTACTCCAAAAGCTCTGACATTGCGCACGGCGCTACCCGAGACTTCGCCTGCTTTGTCGATGAAGCGAGAGGCTTTGAAGATTGCGGCATCGGGTCCCCAGTTCTCGACGTCTAGGTTGGATGCACACATTGGTAGCATGAAGATCTCGCCCTGGGGCACGGCGATGGGTTCCGAGTCGGGCAAGTTGAGCATGAAATCGTGACGCGCGATCCTTGCTACGCCTGTCATGTGAAGACGGAGAGTCTCGTACCAAGACGCCATTAGCCAAGGACACTCAGCTCTAACATTGGCAAAGTCAAGACGGAGCCTTTCCTCTCCCTCGACGTGCTTGAGATGCTGCACCTCCTTGAGAATAACCCGAACTAACTCAGGATCTGTCAGGAGATGGCGTGTAAGCCAGACAGCAAGGGTGCTTGTCGTGCCAAGGAGGCCCAGCGCTGAGACCATCTCGATATGATAGTAGTCTGGGTTGGTCTCCCAGTTGGGGTCGCTGTGGGCTATCACGTTGATGCTGTGAGCGGTGGTTTGTACTCGGGCTTCGCGGTGTTGAAGGTGGAATTCTCGGAGTCTGGTGAGGCAGAACTTGCGAGATTTCCAGGCCGATTGGGCTGTGAGCCACGCAAATGGTCTTCCGAGTGTATCGAACGTCTCGCTAAGTTTCCTTTGCAAAGTTAGTATATATAGCGAGGATAGGTAGAACATGACTCACATGAATTCGTTGGAAAACTCCTGATCCATGCTCCAGGGGTTAGCCACTCCCCAGACTGCACTCGCCGTAGCAGAAACTGTCATTTCAAATACCCAGCGTCCAATAAGAACTTCATTCACATCAGCCATGTCCCTGACCCGATCTGAGATGTTTTTGCTAGAGCGCTGGTTCAAAGAAACGATGTTCTCCGCGTGGCCAAACTTCTGCTTGTGTAGGGGTTGTGGGTTGTACTCAAAGACAGCCTTAATAGTATCCTCCTTCAGACCAAAGAGGCGAGGCCCAACGTAGACGAGTACTTGGGCAAGACCTGTATCGCTAACATGGCGCGAGAGGACTCGATCCATGCTAGGATGACACACGGTGATGCGGGCAAAGGGGATGTTGATGGTGAAGATCGGTGCAGTCGTTGATGCGATGAGACGGTTGATGTACCGGGTGCTGTCGATGGTTAGGCCAAAGAGATGGCCCAGCCAGGGGACTACACCGGATAGACGAGGGAGGTTGGAGATGGATGGGGCGCCATGGGTGTAAGACTTTTCATGGAAGGAGTTTGGAGAGGAGAGGAAGTGAAGAAGACGACGGGTCAGAGCTGGGAGGACATAGATGGCGAGAGAGAAGATGATCAAGGTGGATAGGAGGTGGTAGGAGAGGAGAGGGAGGTGGTCAAAGACCTGGGTCTGGTGGATCTTGGAGGACATGTTGAGCTAGGGGTTATAGAACCAGCACTGATCAACAAGATGTGAGATGGATATGATGCTAAGAAGTATGGGATATAGTAGAGTAGTGAATATCCTGTATTGTTTGAAGAGGATCGTGTTACGGCAGGCTGTAACTCACAACTTATACAACTTCCACAAGAGCATCTCTTCACCTCATTACTCCAACCGACGAGTCTCAATCTCCTTTTGTGACCCCCAAATCGACACAGGAGAACCAGAAGAGCATCATGCAGTAAGCATGTTGAGTCTCGAACTCAGATGCCCCTCTCATCACCAACAATCGCCCTTCTCTAGTCTTCCAAGGCCATTTTCCTGCGATTCCTCAAGCCACTGTCACCAAAACATCCGCAGTGTACCCAATCAACTACAAATTCTTTCGTGTTTGTCGTCGTACAAGTCTCGGAGGGTGAGGTCTTGGTACATGCAGTTGGTTCTTTGCTTCACCGGAGAGATATGGGGGAGGGTGTATTGGGCGATGCCTTCACTTGTCGGCTGCAGAGCCTGCCTTGGAAAACTGGTTACCTACCCGGGTCGGAGCGAGTTTGTGAGTTACTCAGGGTGTCTTATCTTTGGACGAGACTCTCGTGGGACAATCAAGTTGGTGGCGTACGTGTTTGGAGGTTGGACATGGTCGATGCTGAGCACATGGTGATGTGTTACGAGAGTGTCATGTGAAACGACGTGATTAGCTGCCAGCATTACACAGATTATTTTGAACGTGGACAACGTCAAGTCTTTACTCCCAAGGTAACGGCCAAGTGTCACGTCTGCCATCAACTCTATATCAAGCTTTGTCGTAGCAGATACAATTCAATTCAACTCAACTCAATTTAAGTATATCTCAATGCAGAACTCAGAAAACCAATTAAACAGTCCTTGGAGCCTTTCCGAACAACTCCTGTCATCATACTTCTTTCCATTATGTTGGTCCAAGCATGTAAGTTGCAGAGCCTCAAAGCCCGTCTAATTGGACCTTGGAACTCTTTGTTCACCCTGCAGAATATCGCCGCCCAACACGTAGGTCTTGGGAATCGTACAAACCGCATTGCATACTGAGGCTAGTTAGTATCTGACGGAGAGAGCTTGAGCCACAACGTTGTTGATGCCGTTGAGTGGATTTGGTAGTCGCCAAGTGCTGTTGGTACCGAATCAACGCTTTGCTAGACTATTGATCTAGCTAAGCATTGTTCTGCAACTCGCACGGTTCGTACATAGGCAATGCGCCTTTGAATGAGAATAGCTTGGATAGAAAGTGTTTCATGGTGCGTCATAGGCTTGGAGTAACACCCAGACTGGAAATTGATACGGTTGGATGTGGATGTAAATAGACGAGACATAACCTTAACCACTTCTCATATAAGCCAGCATGGCCTTGATAGTCTAGCAATACCAAACATAAATGCGGTGAGATTTTCTAGAATATTGACCTAACCCTTTTCTAAAGATTTGATGCAGACAACTCGTCGGAGATCGTCAACGGTGCCACTTGAGGACCAACAACCAACAGTGGCGTTTAGTCTCGACTCTTGCGGTGCACGATCCGACAACCAAATATTAGTGCCAATGCCGCTTTATTCCCTTACTAGCATGGAGAATGGAACATGGAACATGGAACATGGAACATAGGCGATTCCATAATTGAGAGGACCTAATTGGATAGCCTTGTAACGTTGGCTGCCAACGATTGTTGCTACCATGATGCACGGATAAGATTGCGGACAGGTCTGACGCCCTTGCATTTGGTTGGCGCCAAGCAATCTAGTTAATCCGGAATGTCACTATACAATCGACTTTTCCAATAGTACATCTCCTTATTGTGTGGCTGAGTCTCTTTGAGTGAAGGCTGTTATTTGTCTTTGAGTAGTTGACGGTCCATCCCATTCACTTACCCTGAAGGTATAGATCTTTCAGTTTGAACCAGCCTCGCCATGTTACTCAACAGCCATTTGTGCTTTTTCTCAAACTGGAGATGGAACGGTCCGGCACATCAACTCGAGAGGCGGATGCCATACGCGACTGTAACTGTGAACTGTGTCTTAATACCGGAATATTAAAAACACCAGGGCTACGCCTACGATTCATTAGTACGAGTGTCATAAACTGTTTATGGCCCACTAGTCATTCAGCATTGAGCATCGCAGGCTGTGCTTCCGGGTATCAACAACGGCCGTGACCTCGTTGTAGATAGGCTTTCTAGAGGTAATACCCCTGACGGGAATTGTGTATATAATGGGACATAGACGATTTAGATAGTCTTGGTAGCGTCAATTAATAAAAGGCCCCTCGAATTTGATCCAGCGATTATCATCTGTCTCCCTAGCTCAAAGTCGTGATCGAAGGGTGCTCTTATTATTCATTATTGTCCTACATCCCTCGTACTTATGTCTCACCAGCTATCCTCCACATACATATTGCCGCTCAGCGGTCTCAAAATATCTGAAGAATCACATACATGGCTCGAAATCAACCAATTCATCGAATAGGAAGCGTCAAACTCCCACCTCGTCCGCCGCGTCCAGCCCGACCACTTCGACCACCACGTCCAACACCGACATAGCCTCCCCCAGCGAGGAGATCCATCTTCGCAACCAGGCTGTTAAGTTCTTTCATCAGACAACATGCCGCAACAATTCGAAAACTTTCCAGCTCGCCGGTACCATGATACACCAGCGGCGCATTCTCCTTCTTGATACATCCAACAGCTACACACGCCCAACACAACTCTACCACGTCTTCTCTCCATCTAGAAGAGACTTCGCTTACCCCAGTCGCCGTGCTCATGGTCTCTGCGTCGTCACTTACACCTCGGTCACGGATCTGCTTGACAATCCATGTCATAATACGATCGGTCTCCTCTTTGAGTTTGATGGACGAATCGCCCTGGCGTCGGGTTTGAGCACCACGCTTGTTGAGAATAAATCCGCAGAATACTTCAACTTCGGTTAAACTTGACCGTGCGTTTTCGGAAAAGTGCCACATCTTGTCGGTTATGGATGCCTCGTACCTGCGATCAATCAGCATTTCGAAACGGCAGAGAGCTCCATCGAAACTTACAGTCCTCGAATCTTCCAAGCCTCCTCAGAACTACGGGTCCAATCAACATCAAGGTTGTATCTTACGATCTCGGTCTCCACAATGGTCAACAGCTGGTCCCAAACCGACGGCCCAGCTGTGTTGATGCTGCGGTGGATATCCTCATCCCAAATCTTCTTCTCATCAACGTTTCGATACAGCTGGCCGAGCATTTTCTCTGAAGGGTAATGCTTCGTTTTGTAGCGAGCCATGCCATCATCCGCGTTGTCGTCTTCCTCTTCATCCACGATGTGTACTAGTTGTCCCTTGTCATAAAGCTTTAATGGAGGTGCCAATGCAAGACTTGGAAAGATGTTAATGAGAAAACACAAACGTTGACAGGTATTCACTTACAAATCGGGACGAAACGGAGGGTTCTTTGGCAAGGATCTAAAATCGACGGGAATACCCGTCTTGGAGAAGTCGACAGCTGTGGAGTGCAATTCAGCCAACTCAATGCAGTCAGGATGAGTTGTACCTTCTGGGTGATAGTCCGCTAAGATTACGTGTCGAGTCGCAATCATCCCCAGGATGTCGGTACGCATAAAGTCGATGAAGAAGTCCGCAATATCCTGGGGATTAACCTCACGGTTCAGAGGTTGCGGCGTAACCCTCGGGTAGTTTGCAGGATCGAAGTACATTTCGGGTATTGCTTCCTCGTCCCATATGATATTGTAGATATCTCCGTCTAGATCTCCCCCGCTGAGCATGCTTGGTAAATCGCGGTCTCCCTTCTGGCTAAAGACGATGCAGTTTTGTAGGCTTCTCAATGGGTGTCCTTGCGGAGGAGTAGTCTGGCGGACGACCTGGATGTCTCCTGGATGAAGAGCTGGCGACCGAGTGACTATGACTCGACCGTCCTTCAGAGTGGAATTGATACGTCGACCGTGGTACAATCCATGTGTCTTGTCATAGGTAACGTAGACCTGATTGGCTTCAAGAAACCCTGTTTCATCCATAACGCCAAATAGTGTAAGTCCTTTGTCAACAGGAATTCGAGCTTTATGTTTCAAGAGTCGCAGTTCTCTCAAGACGACATGCTCAACCGCTGATCTCATGAAACTATCACGACGATAGTCAATTCCCATTTTCTCCAGCTGCTTGACTAGCTTGGGCAGACCCAAGCTCACACCAATTGACTGGTACTCCAGGAAGAAACTCGTGTTGGTGGCATTGGTAGTGACATTGCGTAGGATATTGAGTGCATTATTCTGCAGCTTCAAGAACCAGTCAGCAGAAGTCCCCATATCCTCTAGAATCTTGATCATCTGGCGGTTCAACATAAGCCGTAGAGGTTTAGATGACGCGTCACAAATACCGAGCTCCTCAATATCAGTGCTTGGGAACTTCATCATGGATTCTTTGCGAATGCAAAACACTTTACCCTTAAGTCTGGTGTCCAATGAAAGCATACCCTTACAACCGGCCCATCGGATCTGAAGGCATGTTGGCTTTGCAGCTTGCATTGACAGATAAGGCCAAATTGCTTCCAGGGCTTCTTTGGAGATTGTACCAACACCATCGCTGAAGATACGAGACTTGTCAGTTGACTTGACATCTGGAATATACCTTTGCATGATTCTGGCCTCAAATATCGGGACAGCATGTGGGGTCTCCGAGAAGGCTTGGCCAATTCGTGCTGCACACTTTGCTGGGACTCGGATTCCACTGAAGTCTCCCAGGGACTTCAAAATAACCTCAGGCACCTGCCGTTGGAAATCCGCGTCGGTGAAAGGCGCAGAGAACCACGCCGAGTGAGATCGGAGGGAAGAGTGTGAGAATCCGAGGAAGCTGTATTTCCTCCCTGCGATAAGGATGCCCTCATCCATGACACGTCGGAAATGGGAATAAATCCGTTCGTTGTCGACCTTTGGATGAAAACTGAGGTCTTGCCCATCTTCTTCGCAGAAGAGGACTCGCAAAAAATAGTCATTGTAGGCAGAATATTTGCGTAATACTCTGTTCATGCTTTCTGGATCGGGCCCAGTGAGGAGCACACGGGTTGGGGTCACCAGGGCTCTGAAGATCCAGATTTGATTCTCTGGGATATGAGATCCATAAATTCTGTCTCTCTCAGGGCTTTCCGCCCGAGCCTCGTATTCAGACTTCATGATATCCGACATGATAGTCACAACGTCCAACTCCTCGGGGTCGGTACCAGGGCAAGGGTACGGGATCTTCTGAAACAGTACCTTCATGGCGTCAGTTGTGATAGGTGCCGCGACCTTTTTCTCTTTCGCATCTCCGATAACTCGGTCTATAAGATCTAAGAGCTCGATACCACTGGCGGGGTTTATGAAGTTGTTCCACACGAGAGCCTGAACCTGGAACAGAAATGCAAAGTGTACATTGCCCGCGGAGACAAGGCGCTTAGCCTTCTCCATAAACTGCTGCCGCCCGAGGAAATGGTTGCTCCCAGGTTCCAAATACCTCCACGGTACTGAAGGCAGATCGTGGTTGGTGATGGCAAGAATGTTTTGGCTTTTGAGAGACTGCAAGACGTCATCGAAGGCAGATACACCATGGAAGGAGATGCGGTAGACAAGGCAAGATGATGAGTAGTCACGGATCAAATTCCAGCTGGCTAACTCTTGCTCTCTTTTCCATTGCTGACTTGAGTTATCCGACCTGTATGGCGTGTACATCCTTGGGGGTTCAGTCAAGACCAAGGTGAGAGACGCATCGCTGCGACTGGCAATAAGGTCCTGGATAGTATCCTTATGAAAGTCCATGCGGTTTCCAGCTTCATTCTGGACGGTCAACCACTGAGGCGTGAATTTGCCAATAACACCCCTGGGGAGAACCAATCGGTTGTGTTCAACGAATGTGATGGTTTTCTCAGGGCCGTAGAAGGTATTGCCACCGCAGCTGATTTCTAAGATGTTAAATGCTTGCACCTGAGTTTGGCGATCCTTGGTCGCGGCAGGCTTTTTTTGCTTCTTCTCGCGTTCGTGCTTGAGATGTGCGATCGAGAATTTGTCAACAGGTCGAGTGCTTTTCACCACGTAGACAGGCGCCTTTAGAATAAACAGTCGTGGTATTTCCTTGGGTTTGGTGTATAGTTTGAAGGGATATTGTGGATTGAAATTCTCCTTTCTGTAATCTCCTTGCTGTGCTTGCTTGCCATGTTTGCTGAGAAATGCTTGGCCATCACCGGGTTCGAGAAACTTTATCCACGCTTGAGGTTTTCTCTTGGGTTTTTCGCAATAGAAATCCGAGATTCTCAGGGCCATCATCAAAGGAAGAAGTTCGCGTTTTAAGCTGTCTTCCGATAAGTCCTGAGGGACATTTCGACAAAAGACCTCCATGGTTGCGAGTGAGCAAGAGCACGACTGGAGTGACTTATGAGCCTTGCCTCAACTAAGTGAATAAAATTAATACAATATTTGCATAAATGCTGGTTTCGATGGAAGTTCTAAGATCTGTTAGTCCAGACATTATGGCTTTTGTGGCTGTTAACTCTCACATGTTTATTTCAACTTGCAGTACCTCGCAGCACCTCCAGATGCGGGGGCCAAGCTCTTACGCGAGAACAAACAAATCCCAACTCTTGGCTGTAGCTTGATCTGGGAAAGGGTAGATTATGATATCAGCTGCCGTCGAGAGATTGGGCGAGAGAGAAGCTTCATGCGGGAGGCCGGCTGCGGTGAAATAGACGGGTATGTATGGTTGAGAATCCCGAAGGACCAAATAATCAGGTATATCGGTCAACGTAAAAGAGTCGTCATGAAGAACAAAATCGTCGTAAGTTTTAGAGAGATGATGGAGGAGGAAAGCAGCGGAGGGGGGAATTATTGGAAAGCCCAAGTTCAATCCCTAGGTAGTAAACGCGATGCTAACGACGCCCGTCCAGGCAGGCCTTACTGCAACGCTTCTGATAATTCTACTCAAGTCGTAATTTAATTCCAAAAAAGAAAAAAGCAATGGTTACGCTGCTGTTATTGGCTATGTGCAGTTACTCAGCCAATCTGACAAATTCAAAGGAGGCTTTCTTTGCTTTTTTAGACTTGAATTAAATTGTTAGAAGCGTTGCTCCTCAACACTTGCAGCCGCGATGTGGGACCTGTCAGCGGTGCTCCTTCCCCGGTTGCTGGTGCCTTTTCGGTGTGTCCCGGTAGCTCTCGGTGTGTGCCATTGTCTCGGTGAGCTTCGGTGAGTGGCGGGGTAAACATTTACACCTCCCGCATTCCTACGCTCCCGATTGTATCTGCCGAGCCGGATCACGACTCCCGCTCCACCTGCCGCCATGTTATTCATTCTTCCGGAGTGCCTGAGGGCGCTTTATAATAACTGAATGATCCCTCACTGAGCTATTACCTCCAATTTGAACTATTCACATCCTCCTCGCCGTCATCATGTCTATGCCTGGTAGCCTCTACGTCACGATGCAGCCCAAGCCTGGGCTGTCTCTAGACCAATTCCACGAGTGGTATAATAACGAGCATGGCCCGACCCGTTTGCGTCTCCCGCAGATATTCTCCAATGGTCTTCGATACAGAGCGACCGATGGTCAGGAACCTAAGTACCTTGCTGCTTACGACGTGACGTCCATGTCACAGCTCGAAACCGAGACATACCTGACTTTGCGCGCAAACCGATCTGCTCGAGAAGCCGAGACAATTGGACAAGTAGACGTTAAGCGTTATTTCTGGGACTTGGTCCACTCGAAAGAGTCTCCGAACTTCACGCCGTTGGAGAAGTTGACCGATAACGAAGCTGAGGGTATCCAGACTACTGCCGTCACAATTGAGCTCAAGGACGCTGAGGGAGCGCAAGAGGAATACCAAAAGTGGTTGGTTGAAGAACATATCCCCATGTTGGCCAAGGTCCCTGGCTGGTTGCGCTCACGCGCCTACAAAACCTCGTACCTCGAGGGTCAGGGCAAGACCACTTTCCTTGCGCTGCACGACTATGCCAAGGAGAATGGTCAGGGTGGTGAGGAGCATAAGGCTTCTATGGATACTCCTTGGAGAACCCAAGTCTTTGACAAATATGTTGCTTCCAAAGGCCGAAGGACATACTCTCTGTTTTACGTCTTTGGTCCGGCTCCTCGAGAGCTGTCATCACTGTCAAAGCTCCCATCTACAGCTGCCTTTACCTCTCCCGACACTAAGCAATCGACCACTCCAGGCCCCAATGCCGCCATTAACTCCTTCATCACGACTTCAGACTCTCTGAACATCCCATATCGACTGGAGGGCAACCCAGACCCCAAGGCTCCTACAGTGGCATTCTGCAATTCGTTGTTGACTTCGCTTCACATGTGGGATCCTTTCGTGGATATTCTCAAGCGAGAGCGCCCCGACTTGCGTATTCTGCGATACGATACTCGTGGCCGACACTCTGTACCCCAACCTCCAGTTGCCGCCACTGTGGATCAATTGGCCGACGATCTTGTAACAGTACTCGATGCTGTCCGCATTACGAAGCTGCATACCCTAATTGGCGTTTCTATGGGCGGTGTTACAACCCTCAACTTCGCTATCAAGTACCCTGAAAGACTCGAGCAGTTCATTGCCTGCGATTTCAACCCTACATCAAGCGCCGCAAACACACAAGCATGGAAGGATCGCACAGCTATGGCCGAGGAAGATAACGGCAACGGGATCAAGAAGCTTGCTGGAGAAACCGTTCAGCGATGGTTCCATCCTTCTACAAATACTGAGACAGTCAAGTGGATGACAGAGATCGTGGCTACGAATGACGTCGAGGGCTTCAAGTACAGCAACACAGCTCTTTGGAATTACGATCTTAAGCCCAAGATGGGCGACTGCAAAGTGCGCGGATTGTTCGTTGTCGGAGACGAGGATGCCAAGGGTGCTCTTGTCAAGGCCATGGATGCAAGCAAGGGACTACTTGGCGACAAGGGTGCGGAGTTGAAGATTGTTCCTCAGACAGGGCATCTTCCTATGTCCGAAAGTCCTCAGGCGTTCTGGGAAGCCATTCGAGATTTCTTGTAACTAGATGGGAGATTAGAATTATAGTACAAAAAGCCTCCGTTGGGCTATAACAAAAACAACAAAACTGGATCTTTCCATCTCCTACTCGTTTTCCTTCAGCTTATCTGGTGATTTCTCTTCCAGTCCATACTGAGTATCTAGCTCTTTGCGTAGGGGTATGTCCTTCTCGAACAGGGAGAGTAGAAACGCAAACCCACCAAAGGCTACGGAGATGATGTAGACTTTTCGCAGCGACAGCATAAAAACATGTCGGATCTGAGTTTGAACTGCTTCCTCAAATTGCTGAACGAATGCGCGTGTCGCGCTCTGGTACGAATCTCCCAAGGTCAGAGCTTTTCTTGCCACCTCATTATCAACCATATGCGCGTATTGCTTCGTGTACGAGTTGAAGACACTTCCCGCAATAGCTACACCCCAAACTGCACCAAATGATCTTATGAAAGCCCAAGCTGCCGTTGCAGCAGCTTGGTCGATCTCATCTGCAGATGCCTGAAAAGCCGGGAGAAGTGTGTTCAGCAAGAGGCCGGAGCCTATCGCTGGTATGAACTGGAGCAGAATCCAAGCTGCTGGCGAGCTGTGTTCGTCGAGAAGACCCAGCATACCGACGCCCACGGTCATGATAAAGAAGCCCGATATATGGAGCATCTTGTACTTTCCCCACCGTGAGAGGATGATGGCAGCTACTGCAGCACCGGGAATGGCGATGAGTGCGATGGGTAGCATTTGGACTCCTGACCTTGGAGGGGATGATAACAGGACGGACTGGAAATACAAAGGGAAAAAGAAGTAACACCAGTTGATCAAGAGGACGTTGAGGAATGTGTTGGCGTAGATGATGTAAGATGTTGGCCCCGGGAATAATCTGATGGGCATGACAGGCTCAGAGGGAATACCGGAACCTTCATAGACAACAAAGCCGACGAGGCCAAGAATACCTATGATTAGGGGAGCCAGTATTCGAGCATCGGACCAAGGATACACGGGCCCAGCCCATGTGAGAGCGAGTAGGATCGAGACGCTGGATCCAATGAGTATAGCGTTACCGATATAGTCAATACGACGAAGTTTTTCCATTGTAGATTGTGTTTTGTTGTACTGGAGATTGAGGAAGAAGTATGTGACGACAATGGCAGCGCCTCCGATGGGAAGGTTCAGATAGAAGACCTGAGTTGTTTCAGTATAAGTCAACAGTCCTATAATAGACTTACCCATCTCCAACTCGTTTTCTCCACGATAATACCACCAAGAAAAGGTCCAATCGCGAACCCAATAGTCGCGACTAGGAGCAATATCGCGATGTAATTGCCTCTGTATCGAAGTGGCACAAGGTCAGAGATGATCACATCGTTGATCATGGTAACTCCACCACTACCGACACCTTGGATAGCACGTCCAGTGATCAGCATAGCGCCTCCGTTTGCACCGCCTGCAATACCACTTCCGAGTGTGTATATAGCAAAGATAAACATCATGACCCTTTTACGGCCCCAGAGGTTACAGAGTTGGCCGAAGAGTGGCTGAACACAAGCTCTGTAGAAATGTTAAAAGCCTTTCTAGACCCGCTATCGAGATGGATGGCTTACGTTGTTAAAAAGAAGACGTTGGTTACCCAGATATAACTACTTCCGAGTTTCAGATTCTCGACGATAGTTGGAAGAGAGGTTATGACCACTGTTGCTTCGAGGGACGCAAGGAGTGTAGCGAGAATTAGAGTAACCATGATCATCCAGAAGCGGTAATCTCTGTTGAAGGATGGATGTTTTCCTTTTATTTCACGCGTCTCGGGCTGAGCTTCTTCATCTCCTGTGGCTGTTTGTGTTTGATCAGATAAATCAACGGAAGTCAGCAGCGAAGGCGTTTGAACGGACAGCCCAGCCGTGTCAATTAGTTTCTTTTCGTTCATTTCTGCAGAAGTCATTTTGAGGTATGTCCTATTTTCCCATTGATTGCTCGTTGAACAAGGGAAGGCAGTCAGTTTTAAATGAAGTGGGCATAACGGGCATTTCGTAGTCCATTAAAGTCTGGCTGACTGCATGCATGCATCGGAGGATTTCGATACGACCCAGGAGGATAATCCGGGTATTACGTTGCCAAAATCGCTACTCAGTATACTTGATGGGATGCTTACATGACTGCAAGGGTCTAATGCCCGTATATTGGCCTGTTTGTCCGTTGGGTGAATCCTCCGGATCCTTCGATTGAATCCCTGACAGGAGGCTTACAAAATCCGGCCTGAGCCGCATAAACGCCTCACAGCTTGTACTCCGCGTCAAACTCAAGAATACATAGTACTGGTTCCTCTGAGTTAACTACTATATGACAGAGACTAGCATGAAATGAGGCAGAGTTGAAGCATCCATGAGCGGAGGGTTTACTGGTCATCTTTGTTCGTTAGAATACCCAGCCGGACAAACAACCAACCGAGTAATTACGACGCTGACTCACCTCAAAGCATACTCACAAAAGTAAAAGGCACTTCAAATAAGAAGTTGAATGTATATGTACGTATATGAATGGATAAAAAGGAAAAGGTCAAAAATACCAATCGACGCAGGCCTGATTCGAACAGACGCCTCCGAGGAGAATAGATTTCTAGTCTATCGCATTAGACCACTCTGCCACTGCGCCTTCTTATTGGATGCTAAGCGAGCCTCGTATGAATTCATAAGAACATGGACATTATGATTGCCTGCTAAACTTATACATCATCATTCACGCCTCCCGAATCATTGGCTGCTGTGAAAACGGCTAGAAACCCTTACTTCATTCTTCATTCAGGTTCACTAGCCAGTAGTATGTCTGAAATTAGCACATGAAGATCTGCAAGGGTGCAATCAATAGTTCTTATATGTCTTTCTCTATTCCTTGTTTCATATGAAAGTTTCCTGAGTCTCATGTTTGTTACTAAATTCAATCCTGCGGTGGTAGATTCGACTTATAAGTGAGCAGCTATAGCTTGTATAGTATCGACTTCATAATCCCGATCTCTTCAGCAGTGGTGGCTGTGGCCTACTCTTTGATCTATGCCTTCAAGATCCCAGCCACTTTCATGTTGTCGTTCACCAGTGGTCTGGCCTCCATCTTGTCATCAATATATTCGTCACTTCAACGTATCATGATGTATACCCTATCCTCAAGGTGAGGGTTTTATCTTTGATAACATCGGGCTCAACACTTACCAGTCAGGCTGACAGGTCAGCATTCTTGAACAGTCTGCACAATTATAGCAACCGGGCTGATGCATAGTGTCGGTCTGTAGTTCTCAAAGGATTTGTCGCGTTCTAGGGCTCGATTCCTCATGAAAGGTGCGGCGAGGAATGTCTTGGTCTTGCCCGTACCCATCTCATTTGCAAGAAGCATGTGATACCGTCACTTAGCAAAAGTGCAAGTAAGGGTATTCTATGGTGGCATGATTCTATTCCGAAGACCCGAACTTGGTGTTGCTCTTGTGGGCACACCAAGCCTCCACCAAAGGTGACGATGCCTTCATGCATCAGCATGTAAGGAGTTCGGGTTTCCATATACTGCTTGATATTAAAGGTATCTAGTACACAGTCAGTAAAGGGTAATCTTATCATAGATGTGACGAGCATAAGAGGGGTAGGGGCTATAGCCATAATCTCATCATGGATATGATGAATGGGTTCATACGGTCCATGATTAAATTATGGCTATTATGAATTAGGGGTAGGGCACTAGCCTTTTTGAACACGAAGACTCTCCAACTATACGCCTCAATTGGACGAGGCTCTCGTCTCGTATCTTGGTTGATATCCTCTTTGAATTTGCTCTAGTTATATGGCCGAGGTTCATCAAGACTGTCCCCGTGTACCGCTTCGTCTTTTAGGAACGCCGATTAGAGATTGATGTAAGTTCGTTCATTCATTAATTTCGTCTTTGTTGTCTACCATCTCTTATCGTAGGCTGTGGAGTGGTATTCGTGATACATCAAAGTATCGTGAGCCGACACGATATATCGACATCTGGATCATGAAGGTTGTTCCTCCCATTCCTTTGTTCGACGCACCGACCCATTCATCCCTATTCGAGAGTTGGGGTCATGATTACCGATCAGGTTCGACGCGAGATCCTTTTGTTCCTCGCCTAGCCCCCATGTTGAAAGCAGGCAACCCCAATTACGGAGAAGAGAATAGCAACGCCAACGCCAATAGTAGCGAACAAGATAGCAAACTCCACTCCAGGCAAAAGCTCGTTTTTAATATGATATTGAAGGCTGGTGACTTCGGCTCGGAGGCGGTCAACCTCTGCCTCCAGATCCATAATCTGCAGGTCTTAGGTGTGAGATATTGTAAAAAGAAACACCAAAGAATTATGTAACTAGGCCAGGAAAAACTAACCGCTCGATGTATTTCCAATATTCTGCAGACACATATTGGGAGACGAACAGATTTAAGTTTCGAGATGATAGGACAGTTCTGCTCAAGCTAGTAATCAAGTGGCTCGAGTGGTGTTGTTGGAACATGGAAATTGAAGTCATCCCTAAGATGGAATGTTCGGCGATATGTTCATATTCTGTCTCCTCGTAGATTGGTCCTGTCTTGCCTGTCTTGAGGCAGCAGGACGCACCATAGAAATTGGTCTGCATCTTACTGCCAAGCCACCATATCCTTTTGTGAAGTAGTTTAGACCACTATCATCCACGGCAACAAAAGCTGCTTCGTGCTGCTTCAGTTGATGGCCTGTTGCATCGATTGGGGTTGGTATAACATGTCTACCATGGATAACTGATCGCATTTGACTTAATACATTAGTTAGAGATAAATAATATATCAATAATACATTGGTGAAACTCACATCCCGATCGTTCTTCGTGGGCGGCTGAGGCGCAGACTTGACTTCTCCGTCCCTGATCTGGAAAGAAAGACTTAGATGTGTTCACGACTCAGTGAAAGACTTGGAATGTCCCGGATACCCATACGGAATCCACAAGAACTGAGGTGATAAAAATGTGATCAAGGTCGTCCTTTTTGGTGATAAGGTGGTTGAATACAGAGGAGAATGGTGCAAGGGTTAGATAGGGTAAGGCATAGGAAACACGCTTTAAGGAACAACCAAAACAGCGCCCAAAGTCGAAGTTCCTTATTGTCGAATGCTACGAGAGCTTAGCAGTCAATACAAACAGGTTGCCCAGCTCCTATAATCCCAGTTAAAGCTATTTCGTACCGTGACGGCCATGGTAGATGTTCTCTGCCGGCTACGTTCTAGGACGGTAGAGGACGATGCGCAGTTCTTAAATCACCGTTAGACTCAACGGCTTCGAGCTGTAGTAAAATGCTGACATGAAGATCCAATCTTTGGTGAGTCCTTCGACCGCTCGGCGCGAAGGGAAATTGGCCATTGGTGAGGAAACGGAATTCGCTGTTGAACAGATAAACTTATTTCCTGCTCGGTTCCAGGGGCACTGGAGTATCGTGTTTGGATACCAGGCGTTGTATGAGGCCAGAACCAGCCAGAGGAAGGCAGTCTTTGGGCACTCCGACATATCCCCATATTTCGATCACGAGTATGAGTAGTAACAAGGCTACCCTTCATTGAATTCTTTTTCTTGTTCTTCTGAAGCTGAGGAAACCCTTATCTTGTTATGCGGCCAAGAGAAATCAGGAAACCCAAGTATTTGAGCTTGGGGATATAAATTCGGTGGAGAGTGTCTAGGCCCCATGAGGCTTCCACCATATAAGAGCCACTGTAGCGGCGTCAAGCTATTGTTATTTCTCCTGTTTCTGATGTTCGGACATGGCCTCGTCGCGACGTGTAGCCACAAGAGGTAAGTGGGCTGAGGCATAGTTCGAATAGCGTGCTCCAATGTTCATCTCTTGCGCGTGGATCGGGATGAACTTTTACCTAGTATTGAGATATTTTGATAGCAAACGGCAGAGTCTATCACTGCCAATAAGCCAATGATAGGGGTGGTTAAAATACTCAGTTGCTCTGAGCCACTTGTTATATTCAATTGGTTTCCAGCCTGTCTTTCATATCAATGCCACGCCTGCAAATTCCACCGTCTTCCTCGGCCACAATCGACTATGGTTTATCACTCTCACTCAAGTTGCACGTTCTCGCAGGTGGAGCCGTCCGAAGTCGAATCGGCCTTTCGCTTCCTAGGCCCCGACTTTTGTTTTCCACAGCCAAAGTGCGTTCTGGCATTCGATATATCGGCCTTAGTGATCCTTTTCGACTCGGGGGTAGCCAGCCCGACCATGTACCATTCATCGTGGACTCTGGACTTTGATGGCAGTACAGTAGATGTCCGATGGCACAGGATCTGATATGAACTGCGTAGTCCTGTAGCGACAAACTTGTGACCGTGTCTTGCAAGATGAAGTTTCGATCCCGAAGGGTTCGCACAGATCAACTCCTCCTGATATACAATATTCCTCTGCGAGTTGGGCAAATCATTAGAAGAGATAGAGCCGGATTTGTCTCTTTTGTTCCTGGTCGCCAAATTGGAAGGATCTGCTTTTTGTGATACCGTATTCTCAATTTTCTTATAGACTTGAGCAGGTGTTTCGAAATGGATAACGCTGATTGTAGGTTCAAGCGTCGAGGCGATAAATCGCCCTCTGAAGAAGGATTTCTCAGCAGAACACTATATGTAGAAGCCTTGAAAGAATGATTCTCAGCGTTGAGGGCGGGTTGTCCCAAGCTCTGGCTTGACTCCCACAGGTTTCTTTACCACTTGTGAGAGGCTTCTGTAGTCTTTCTGGATGCCTTGTTTCTTATTCTGTATATGATTCATCCCCTCTCGCGCGCTGTGGTCGTTGGATATTGAGTGCTCCCACGAACTCTCACAAGGGCTTATAGAGTTTCATAGCCTTGAACCATCTGTGAATGCTGTCTGTTTGCCCTTCAACGCTGTGATTGCGATTCCATCTACTCGTCGTTCTAGCCCAAAGATGGCCTGTGGAGTGTGTGTTGGGTGATCAAGGCGTGCAGGCACTAAACCATCTGGCAACGCTGCCAGCCCTTGCGTCCCGACCATCGAGGTGTTGCCGTTCTGTGATAGCACTACAAGATATAAAGTGAGGTATTCTTGTGCTGCGCTGCTTCATGTGCGTATGTATATCCTTTCTATAATCGGCAATGTCTTCGTGTTTGGAGAAGCGGTAAGCCTTAGGGCATTCAAGATCCTTGAAAGCTTTGTAAATGATAGAGGATCGTTCTTTTTGGTTGGGGCTGCACCACAATGAACGGTAAAGAAGTCATCGCGCGATCACAGTCTTCGCTATCAGTTTATATCATGAACGACGTTGTGAGCGACTCGCCGACTTCTCTGAGAAACTTATGTGTTCGAACCTTTTTTGGACCACCATTGTTGATTGATGGTACTCCGCTTCTCTTTTAGATTGAATAACTAGACATAACTTCTTGCTGGGTTTCTGACTTTTTGCGAGACTTGAATGTAAATCAGGTTGGGCGTGGCGTCGAAGGGGTAGTCGATTATCACTGGCGAAGGATTCTATCCTCAAGACTTCATTGTTGTCTTCCTACACATATATACGAAACTATGTGCAGAGGTCCTGACAATCTGCGAGCGGCCTCTCACAGAAGGTTTTGAAACTCTGCTGACAGTCGTAAAATCAACATTTTGCGATATTCGTATGAACAGTGGTTGAAGTGCTTACGATAAATATCCCTGAGATTGAGTCGGATTATCTCATCGCCATTAATGGGACCCCCCTCGGGGGTTGCGAAGACCTATAATAAAGTGTTAGAAGACTATTTTGCAGGATTGGAACTATGTAACGTACTGGATATCCTGTTCAGCGGCAAGTTTGAAGGTTCACAGAGGAAGAGTCGCGTGTGGAAAGCATCTCTTTTCCGCGATAGATTGTAACGCTCGAGGTGCAACGTCCCCTAAACGTTATATCATGTGGTGTAGACAGCAATCATCGGGATGGTGTGCCCAGGTATTTGTAAATTGATTCGTCAGGCTTGGGGTCGTTTTCTACCCATATAGTAACATCCCGCGAAACCTCTAGGGTTGCGATGCGACGTCGTGTTGGCCTTCTCTATCGACTCAAATGCCTTGAGTCATAGTCCGCGATGTTGCACTCAGTTCAGCAGTCTGTATGTATGGGATGCAGTGTTGGCTTTGACTTAGTCTAGCTGAGGGTTATAGGCATGCCTCATGAACTCGCCACCTGCTTGCGAAATCGATTTTTTTGGCAGCTTCCAGTTGTTCTTTCGCTTGTCCCGCGGCTTGACAAATTGGCGATATGCCTGGGGGCTCCAGTCAAAAGAGGGGGCATACTACACCGGAGATGCTTCGTCGAATGACTGTCTTCCAGTTGAAGGGATGTCGGGGGTGTCGTCGAAATCAAGGTCCAGGACCATCAAGTGACATTCTCAGTTCAGACTTTGCTCTTCCGATACTTCTCAAGGCTGTATTCTGTTGAACACCTAGCGTTTGACGTCTACCCACAGATAGTGAAAGTTGGTGGTCAAGGGGGTATCGCATCAGCTCTAAGGTTGCGGAAGGAGAGCAGCGATTGGGTTGTCGAATCTGCAAGTTGGGCAGAAGAGAGTGTAGATAAAGGTCAAAACCAAGAACATAAGATCAAGAGGTGAGAAGACCCTTGCGTAATGGTACAAGATTGACACGAGTCCTGTCTGATACGACATGACAGGCAAAGAGATGTTCTTTACTCCACGCACTGCTAGCCTGCATATCAAGCTCTGAGAGCCTAGGTAGACTCAAAGAAGGGGTTCATCTTGGATAATCTTTCTCATGGTGTTTCAGTTCATCCTCCCATGAGGTGACACCAATCACAAATGGAGCTAGCCTCACTGCTTCCCTTCTTTCTCATATAATATGAACCATGAAAGCGGTATGGGAGGTTTGTGGAAGCACCAATGGCGATGGCGTTCGTGGGCTTTTATCAACGACCCGCAAAACGGAATATGGCGAGTCAAACCAGACATTTAAAAACCCCAAGAACATATTTGAACGGAGGCTCATCCGACTGAACTGCAAAAGAAGCTCTTGTAAGGCGAAACATTGATCTTGCCTGGTTGTGCAGTCACTATCTGCGTGGAGGTCTGTGTTGTCGTGCTCTAAATCACACGAGCCAGGGCGGGCTGTATGTATGAAATGACGTATGAATACATCGCTGCTTTCTTGAGGTTAAGCTTGATTCCTATGGTGTTGCTGGTGATCTTAGGAACTTTGGCGACAAATATTCTATGGCAATGGTTGTCATTTCATTCATGGTCCAGGCCTCATAGAAGAAGACTACGTATATGACGATGTCGAACTTCAATAAAACTCCTGGGTGGACATTCTACCGGTCGAGGATGATGCACGAGGGATGGAATTCCTGGGACATATGAGCAAGTGATCAGTGTTCTCAATAGGGGGTATGCTTACTGGTTTAAGGTGATGTCTAATCTCCTCAGTCCACTGTGGAACACATCCAGCTCTTCATACAATCAAGATGAAACCGCAATTTGGAAGTAGCCTCCTACGAAGCTCTGATGCAGCTACGAGCGCCGTCAATGACTTTCCAAATCCCGTAGAGTCTCCCAGAATGTCCCTCTTGAACTGCGACTGAGAGGGAGACGAAGTGAGTCGACTAAAGACTGAATCCTGAATCAAGCCTTCGTCGACTGGGTAAGCTTGGGCAGAATGCTCTCCTTTGACGTGTGAATGCTATAGTTTGTGTCGCGTTCGCGAGGTAGAATCGCTCTTCCTTGCTGAAGTCTTTAGAAGCTCCGGAAACCGTGGTAATGGTGTATGGTTACTGATCGTGAGTCTTGAAATCCATTATAGCCTGTCTTATTAACCCTTTCGCGCAACTACATCCATTCTTTTCTTTTCCACAGCATTGCTATAGCGGTGTCAAACTAACTGCAGATGCGGAGAAAGGAAGGCTAGAGCATGGCCTTCTCGGCACCTTTCTTCTGGCTGGCGAAGGGCTGGCGCGGTTGGAAAGAGGTTGTCATCCTAGTGACAGGCTGTTTTGTGACGGACGCAGGCAGCACATGAGCAACCACGGCCGAGGGCGTACGATGGCTTTGAACCAGAGACCATACACCCACGGATATAAAGAGGACAGTGATATTGGATGTCTTCTAGTAGGGTCTCCTCTTCGTCGGGGGAGCAGTCGTGATTCTCGCGATAGCAGTGTACATAACGCCTGCTGCCGACTAAATGAGAGGGGGGTGGGGTAGTCAGCACATATGCAATCCATCGGTAAGTATCGGATCGGATAGGCTAACTTACTGTAGTCATGGCAAAACACTTCTTCGCGGACTCGCTCTCCAAGCCGTGCCATGCAGATGGCACACCCGGATGCTTCCTCACCACTTTTCCCACATGGTTTTCTCTCCAAGATCTTTTGGGTGCTGTTTTCACTCTCCGATATATCTTCGAAATGATGGAAGTAACTTGGCTTCATCCAATGCGCCTTGTGTAAGATGCCACCCACCAGCCCTTAGGTGTCTGAGGTAGTCCTGGTGAAAGTCTTGACGTTGGCAATGCCGCCTTGTCGAGATCTGGAATGGTTATATCGGTCAGAACCTCCACCATTCCGTAATGTGACGTGCCTGTACTTAGAACATTGCCTCCAGTCGTCCAGGTCGCAGTCATGTAGCTTCCATCAATCTACGGTCGGTTCTGATGGGGTAGCTCGCCTTGACTTGTGTAGTCTCTTGTTAGGATACGCATCTTGATCCAGATTGTATTGCAAGGTAGGCTAATACTCAAATAGCCTGATCATTTATCGAGCCAATATTTCCTGGCTGTGTTGTTTCGTGTCGTAAGGTCCATCAACGACATGTTCATATAGGGGAGATGTCGAAGAACCTCAATGGGAAGTGTGCCGTGTTCGAATATATAGAGCCAGAAGTCAAACACAGGGTTGGAATGATGTTTCTCGGTGTTGAAGAGGGCGTCCTTCATAGCTACATCAGTTGTGTTGGTAATGCTCGGCGTGGTGAAGGGTTGTTGGAAGGTATCGTAAATATGTAGATCTGGTGGTGTGGCAGCCAGTTTCGACTGTGTCCTCACATAAATCGAACGCCGAGTGGAAACGACGACTAAATCCGGATCTTCTTTCATCATGATTCCAACACCATACAAGGCATCTTATGGCCGTGGCCAACGTTTCACGCGATTTGCACCAGAAGTTCTGTGACGTTCAATATCAGAAAACACATGTATAAACACATGCCCTCCACTGTCTGGAAGTGTTCCAAATGTTTCTGTTCATCATCTTGTCGTATGGCTCAGGAAGCATTGATATGGCGGGAAAATGGTAATTTCCCAGCCTTTTGAGGATTTCGCATCTATCTTGGCGAGGTCTCTCAAAGACGTAAATCATCCGAAAGAGTGCGCTCAGACCGGCCATAGATCGAAAAGAAACAGGGTTTGAGAGTTGTGACGTTTCTGAATCTTTGACATTGCAGACGTATACCTCGTCATCCTCCAGCGACCGACCTAGCCTCTGTTTTACACTTGGTTTCTTGTTCGATAATCGGAACACAGAGACAATACAAATCTCTTCAAAAACACTCAAAAGTATTAAAAATAAACAACTGAGTAGTGTTTTCGTTGTCTGACGCTGACAATTGCTGATGTATGGCATGGTATTCGCATACTTTCCCCCCTGTTTGGGTGAAGTCTGGTGATGAAAAGTGCGAATTTCGTCAACAGCAGCAATATAACTTCACTGTAGCGTTCATTCCTTCGCTTAGGCCATGAAATGTACGTTCTCGAAGCAGGAAATGGACAAGATGGCGAACAGACGATGTGGAATTCGGTCATTCCAGAGTGCCCGCCTAAAGGTGGTTGACAGAAAGCCCCCGTGCTTCGATGCTGCGAGAGACGAAGGGTGCAGCTGCTGTGTGGTTGCGGCGCTGAGAGACTCTAGTTGATTTTGAGACAATGCTTCAACTGGGATGTATGTTCGTAGAGAGGTTGTTTGTACCAACTTATAGAGAGACTCAGATATGATCTACTCGTGCTACCACTACTACCTCACTGACAAAGGTTGGGGTGAGGATAGTGGCCTGTCTGGTTCAAGAGCACAATACAAGGTGGGAGTAGGGCACTGGGAAATGACGACATTCCGCAACCAGAGAGGTTTCGTCAAATGACGGGGCAGTCACTGAGGTTCAGCACCGTGCTAGAGTCCACGACAATCTGTCCAATGCTTC
Organism: Fusarium sp. VM40; assembly: GCA_954870535.1. Classification (NCBI taxonomy): domain Eukaryota; kingdom Fungi; phylum Ascomycota; class Sordariomycetes; order Hypocreales; family Nectriaceae; genus Fusarium; species Fusarium sp. VM40. The sequence goes on from CATPAH010000015.1 coordinate 961,111, forward strand.
TCTGCTACCAGCAAAGACACGGAATCTCAATTTAGGTTCTTCGTTTGTCTTCCTTGTATATCTTATCAAACCACCCATGTGTGCCCCATTGGATTCTCCAGGGACGAAGGCACATGGCGTCAAATGGTATGGTTGTGCTTGGTCAGTAAGGCTGTTGCTTGGTTGTCTCGTGCCGGAGCATTGGTGTTGATCGTCATCGGTTCCATGCTCTTAACCCAAATGTACAACTTCACAAAAGCTCAACTGGTATTAATAGCGGATTCTCTGGGTCCTCTTTGCTAAGATTCTGTGTCTTTCAACGCCTTATGGAGAAGTTTCTCGACAGTTCTAGCCTCTGAAGGTCAGTTGGTACCGCGTGTAACTTCCAGCTTCCTTCTATTCATATAGGAGGGCTGTCAAATCCGCCCCTGTACAACGTTTCCGAGAAATTTATCGACCATGCTCCATTGCACAAAAGAATGCTGGCACGTTGGTGGGAAGTTCACATCAGCCTCACCACACGCGAGTATGAAGAGGGTCTCTGAAAAGTACGTGCATGCAATAGAATTGATGGTCGAGGCGAGGCCCGGCGCAGGTGAGAAATACAACTCCCTTCGTTGTTAGATGGCAGAAACCGCGGCGTATGTACTGATGAGACTTTAGTCTAGTTGGTCAGTAGTAGTAGATGACTCGAGCTTGTCCAAGCGACTAATGTTGTCCGTTTCCAGCATCTGATAGGGGAGAGTTCGTGAATCTGATCTTTCACCCCAAGACCCAATTTGCACATTGGAAGTTTCAGGGGTAGAACCACCCACAAGATCACAGACCTTCTTCATCTGCTTCGTCTCAAGCCCAGGCCTGTCCACAGTTCCATGGGCTCAAGCTTCTCCTCCGCAGTCTGGGTGTTGCCGTGCCAGATGTAAGTGAGAATATGAATTTGTACGCTTTCAATAATGACTGTGCTATGCTGGAGGCAAAGGAATGCTGGGGACAGACAGTAGTTTGAGTAAATCGATGGTTAGTGTGTGAAGGTGAGGTGGGAAGACCGAGAGCTATAAGTTCATGCATCTTGGATGACATGCCATCCTGCTTCAACTATCGCAGTCCGTATGTGTGAGCTCATAACCGCAGAGGGCCTTGTTGAGGTCTTCGCATGTGATGGCACCTTTCGCTTCTGCTGGCAATCTACCCAGGCTTGGTGGTTGCGTCCACGTAGATGTCTTGTCTGGGAAACTTAGGGGGTATATGATCTCAAGATCCACGGTGGAGATCATGTTCCGAAGATCTTTGGGGGAAACAGCAACCATGGCGTAACACTGTTCGTATGTGACGCATTCGATGCGATGCGTAAGAGCGTGCAGATACCTGAAGAGTACCTGTTACTGTGCCAATAAGTCATTGGGTCTTCCGAGCAGGGGAACACTTTGCCTTCTCGGCTTTTCGCTCAAGAATATTAAAAATAAACATCTTGGTGGCTTTGCTATTAGGTAGCTGTGGATGAGACTAATGTTGAAGTCCTTGTTTGTGACGAACCAGAAAAACCAAAAACTATATGACCACACACATGCTACTAAAGCAATTAGGTGGTGAGCTCTCTTTCAGGCATTATAAAAAGATATGCTTGGTGTTTTGGTAGTAAATTGTTAGAGCCACTTGAAACAGAAACGTCGCTGCCGATGGCTCCCTGTGTGAAGGGACAGCCGTTGGAGTTATGCGTGAAGCTTCGGAAAAGCAGGGGTTCATGAGGGGGAAATGGATGTCTGGTCCTTTTTATATGCTTGTAATACTTGCCCGCACATGCTTCCTCTCTCGTGATCGGCAATGGGGCGGTGAGGTGGTACAGACATAGTACGGAAGCTCCAGTAACTCAAGGGCCAACTTCCTAAATGTTCCCGATGCGAGAGTCCTCGTGTAGGGGGCACATCTCCGTGTAGTTCAACTCCATAGTAGAGGCAGGGTGTATCTTGTTGGGATAATCTCTCTCCGTGCTTTGTTAAATTTTGGTACTGCCACACGCTGTCCACTTTCTCTCGCGATCGGCGACCTGCCAGTCCAAGCTTGAACATTAAGCTCGTGTCGTAGAGTAGGACAATGGTCCAGAAGAGGGGGTGTACAACTCTCGAAGTGATATGCGTCGCTATCATGAGATGTTACCGTGAAAATGATTTCGAAATACACCATGATTCGGGCATTTTGAGAGTATTGAACACAGGAGACTATGGATGTGCTGGAGCGTCTTGGAAAGGTTGGGATAGTCTCTCCAAGTCTTGAATACGCCATGGTGCTGATATGGGAGTATCTCCTTGGCATACCATCTTGTTTGTTTGACAGGTATCAGTTCACTTCAAGCTCAAGCCATCCTGTGGTCCTTGGAGTGACAGTTCGCTCTCATGAAGGCAGTTCTTCGCAGGGTTCGCCGATAACATTGCCCATGGAGCTATTGGTAGCTTGACGGGCAGGTATGGTTTCAGTAACAAGATGAGCTGGCTTTGCATTTGGGTTCGCAGTGGCCTGGTAGGAGGAGTTCTATGACGTGGTCTTCAGTGTTGGTGACTCTCATGGGTTAGATGGTATCGTGGTTGTAGGGTCTGAAGGTCGTGGAGCAATTGGATCATGAGCTGACAATATGACCCTTAGACAGAATTCTGCCCCAGTAATCCCCAGCGTGAATGTATGATCTCATATCTTCATTCGGAATGACACTAACATGGTCCTAAATAGGTTGATCCCGAGCCGAAGTCTGTCAGAAGTCAGTCTAGCTATTTCAAGCTGGTATGCGAGAAGCTTGATATACCTCCAGTGACTACTGCTTTTGGCTTGGGCGGCACAGGCTAGGTCTATAAAAGGTCAGTCTGTTTAAGGCAAGGTGGCATGCGAGAAGTTTAACGTACCACGCTCATAGTATTGTCTTCATGAACGGCTCTCCTACACCTGAGCATGAAATCTTCCGTGGGATGCATCCGATAGGCACTTGAGAATCTTGTTCACCAAGTCCCGTGAGTTCAGTAGGTCCGTTTGTGCTTTCAAGAAATCGATCGGCCCCCAACGTGGAGAATCAAGTATCGCACTCGGCGCCGCAGTTGAGATGGTGTAAGGGTTCGATGATTAGATCTCGAATACACCACCGGGCATGTTGTTAGGATCCCAGGAGATCGGAGCGAAGCGAGTGTCGGCTTTGTGTTCATTTCTCGATCGTCGTGAAGATATCGCTTTCGAGGTATCTCCTGTTATATATAGAACCTGAAAGAGGGCACGTAAACCGGCGGCGGATCTAAGAACATATAGCTTTTGACCGGGCTGGTTGTTCTCTATCTTCAAGGTGCAGATATAAGCCTCGTCCGCATTTAGCTCCCGGCCAAACCTGCTTTCCATAAATGTCGTAAGATTCTTCCAATCAGAGGGCGAGATATCCCATGTTTCGAGGCCTGTGGAGACTTTGTTTTACTGCATCTAGTAATCTTGCTGCCGAGATCTTCATCGCGACTCATCATTCCGATGTTGTGCTCCTGTGGGTTTCCATAATAGACACCTCCGAAGGATAGGGCTCTGCTGTTTGTCTAATGAATATCTCGCATGACTCCATTACGGTCAGAAGTTTGATGGGCTAGCAACAGTTTCGGAAGATAGATCAGCGCGTGTAATAATAGTTATCCTTCGCCTAGGATTCTTCAATAGACGGATTGTCACCAGATGCTGGAGGGTGGATTGCATAGAGCCGATTGTGCAACACCTTTGCCGTCAATGCATGACTGCCTTAATTCCGAATAGATATGCCGTCGAAGGCCTCGAAAGCCTTTTCGGCATGGGCGACGAACTCTTGGATTTCATCTTCGAGCTCTAGCTAGGTAAAGGACTCTTTGGGTTTCGGTTTGGCAGCTCCTATTCTCATGATCCTAGCCCTCGACGTCGTACTTTCGGACTCTATGACACCAAAGAGGTCGTCGGCCCAGGTTCTCCAACGTGATATAGTTTGATTTGCTAGAGCAGATGTCTTGTTCGATATACTGGGCGTGGCCTACTCCAATGAACGTTGAATCGTTAGACGAGAGTAGATTGGGAGATGATGGATTCGGCTCCTCTACCCACTTAGTGTTACCTAGTGGTACCAAAGTCAATAGCCGGAAAGAGAGAGAGCTTTGTGTATGCGCGTGTGTGCTTGCGTGTTGAAGGAAGAACCGTTTGCTTGGCTCTTGTCTGGTGGGATTCGGCCTCAAAAATCCTAATGTGAACAGAACACGGGAGAAGTGGGATACTGCGATAACAGGTCTCATACCCTTCGTCGTCGATTGGATTATCCGGCACGATACAAGAAGTCGGGACTTTGGTTCGTTCCGCTCGGACGATGATGGTATTATTCGCAAGGATCTTTTCCGGGAGTGCGTATTGAGGGTCAAGATGACCTATTTCCCTCGTGATAACTCTGCAATCTCGTCTTCCCAAAGACGAGGCTGAAGCGGTCTGACCTATCATTTCTGGCGTCGACGGCGTTACCGCGATACGACCCTCAATGTGGACAAGAAACGGACCCATCGGTACAGAGCGAATAACTTGAATATCTTGGCCGGCATCTTCACCTTGGGACCGATAACGAGCCTGGCAAAAGACTCCTGGGTCTCTTGAACAGACGCTGAGCTTCTGGGGAAGATGGTGGTTGGTGCGTCTGATATTGTCGCCGGAGGGCTGGGTGCGGGTGTACATCTGGGGTAATCTTGGACAAAGGAGGCGCCTTGTCTTAAAAGATGCTCTGGACTGCCCACCTCGTCAGAAATTATTGGAGGTCCTGATATAGCGAGATGGTATTTCGAGGCTCTGCTGGCAAAGTCCCCAGAAGTCGTTCGCGGGTGGGCATAATTAGATATTAGCGACTAGTGCTCGAAACGTTCATGCCGTGTTTGTCGCTGCTTCATCGAGGCTTTGTTTCTCCAACCGCCCAATGTGATGAGTTTCTGCATGAGCTAGCATTGGCTTACAGACTGCCCAAGGCTATATATATAGTCAGCTCCGGTACAAGAGATTGTTCAATGAGGTTATTGTGCTTACTCTGCAGTCCCCAGCGTCTTGTCTTCTTCCATGCTATCTCATACCCGCTATTGATGGCGTTTGACAGGAAGCGAAGTCACCATCGGATGGGTCTCCGTGAACCCTGGTGGTGTAGCTATCATGTATGGGAAATCCGCGTTTCGATTGTACCTTGAATGTCGGGTCCGAAGACCTGGAAGTTCTCGATATCCCAGTTTGATAATCCCCAATGTCAGGAATCTGGACTTTTCAAGTCGCTTATCTGTGAGCAAGCTTCGCATTGTTGCAAATTTCGATGTCTTCCAGACACACTTGTTCGTCAACCTCTGGCTACCTGTGCGGGAGAGCCAATGAAGCGCCAGGAGCTTGTCACACCAGCTCTGTGTTCATCTAAACGCTTCCATTTGAATAACGACTCGATGATGACCTCGGGCATTATGAATGAATTCATAACGCCTTTCTAATGAATTGATCCGTTGTGGTGTAGTGAGGTGATATGTAAAAGTTGTTCCCTGCTAGTGAGCAACTATTAGCTCATGTATTATAAACAATAGGGGAAGCTTTACCTGCGAGTCCATCACCCCAGGCTCCGCAGATGTTTCGTTGACAGGCTACTTGTTGATGGCTCATCACCGCAAATGCAAGACGCGGCATAATCCTTCTCAAGAGGTATATAGCCGCCCATACGAGTACGAGGTAGATCCAGGTCTTTATCTTGGTTCTCGGTATGTCAATCATGGTGTGCTACATCAAGCGATCTCTAACATCAGGAGTCCTTAACTGTACCGAGAAACATCAGGAATTAGTGCCGGAATACAAAAAGAGACAGTAGGACGTAAATGAGGCTAAAATACCTGAGAGACATACTAAGAAACACTCGAGTGTGTCGTTATTGTTGAGTACTCAACATTCGTAATCGGTAGTCTTGGGTGGTCTGGTCCGTAGGATATCTTGGGATCACCTCTCAACCTGCCTTTTTTATGCGTGTGCTTAGCATACACCAAGGTCGCTTCCTTCCTGTTTTGACGCAGTATTTGAATTTTCTGTATAACTCGACTTCAGAATCTCGAGCTTGGCATATTCCAGGAGGAGGCAGGTATGTTGCCAGATTCGAACATACATCAATGGTCATGATCTATCAAAAGACGACGATGAGCAATGTCAAAATAGTGCGGCCGGATAATATGACATACCTTGACACAATGTGATATGGGGTGATGTTCCAATACAGGTGGTGGATGGCTGGTTTATATCTAGGCGCCTTTCGGCCAGAATATGTATCCGGCGCTCATATAAAGCTCGTGGGGGGGGGGTGTCTTCAACATTGTTTCCGTTGTTGGAGGCGTTCATTGTGATCGATGCCTTTGTGCTATATCCTGCTTGAAAGTGTCGTCTTTCGGCCCAATGCAAAGTCGAGGGGAAAGCTGTTTCATGCTCTGAATTTCCCAAATCAACAGCATGCCGTGTTCGACTTCAGGCGAAAAACCAGCAGGAATGTTCTCGTATCCATGTTCCTCTGTCTCCCGGCTTACCAAGGTGAATATTCTCCCGTCTGAAATTGAGCTGGTAGCTGACCCGCTGGCCCAGTCAAGAGTGAGCTGCATACTGTCAAACGTGGCCTAGCTCTGAGGCGGGTTGGCGGTCCTATATTGGAGCAAAGCAAAGAGGACCGCAGGGTTGGTCTCAGGAACGTGCAGATTAGGCCAAGGCAACAGGAGCTAATTTCTTCCTTTGGGTCTCGCATGGAACTGCACCCTTTCGTGCGTATAAGAGTATCTTGGGAAAGCCACTGGTCCCTCTCTAAGTTCGGAACTGCTTCCATTTAGCAGGGCTTCTCGTTTTGTTTGGCTGCCTTGCTCTCTATCGGGGCAGAGGTAGACTGGCAGGTTGGGCCTCAGAAGCCGACTCTTACCTTTATATAATCAAACTCCCACCAGACTTTCGGGGTCGACTAAGGCCGGACCCGTAAACTCCCATTATAGGGTTCCAGACGAAGTAATCATCAGGGTCACTCCACTCTTCGAGCTTGAACTCCTAGATAAGGAACTAGTTAGAAATCTAACCACCATACAGAGATAGTTCAAGGGTAACAACCTACCAGACGAAACTGCGTGATTGTGTGTGTGAGAAATCGTGGACCGAAAACCTGAGTCGAAACGATCATCGCATCCCACGGATTGTTCTGCAAAATTGCGTCGACGTATCGAAGGCTGTAGAGAAAGGCCTAGACTCCTTAGCCCGCAACAGCATAAAAGATGATGATGATGGCTGCGACGATCGATCTTGAGATTTGATCAACAGGTAAGCCAGCCAGGGTATGTAGACATAGTGCATATAATATAAGCCCCAGCACTTTCCATCAGGAAGCCTGGGACGAAATAATCTGGAGAACATGAATCAAGTTCGGGGGAAATGAGCTTTGTTATACGCCAAGAAGAATTGGTCTGGCTGACTTCTTATTACATCATCTTTCAAGTGGCAGAGACACAAGAGGAAACATGTCGGGATTTCTCATGATCATCTTAACACAAAGTCATAGCACAATGCAGAATCCCGACCTCAAACATAACCGCATACATACAATCCTACACACAATAAACACCCGTCTAGCGTTTCCTTTCCAATCTAGCAAATACCCCCTAAATTCCGGCCCAAAATAAAGACCCACCCATCTCCCGTCTGCAAATCCCCGGCCCCCCGCATCCCCTCCCGTGCCGGACCACTCCCCACTCCAAAAACCCTCCGACTCGCCCCACAAAACCCTCCGCTCCGTCTCCCGTCCTTCCTCCCACATGCCAAATCCCACAACCAACAATCTGTCTCTCTCTATCACCAACAAAAAAGAAAGCAACAAAAAAGAACAAAAACATGCACTCTCCCTCACCACATCCAAACCAAATCCGCTCCGCCTGCGAGCGCTGTCGCCGCCATAAACACCGCTGCAGCCGCCCCGTCGGCCCCTCCGCCTCGTGCGCGCGCTGCTCCCGTCTCAGCCTGACGTGTCAGCCCGGGCTGCAGCGTCGCGTCGGGAGACCGCCCAGAAAGGACGCCGTGGAAGTTGTGCTTCACAGTAAACATAGTGATACAGTGCGCTCTCCCGAGGATGTGCAGTTTATCCAGGGCCTGCTGGATGATTCTGCTGCGTGGGACCTTGATCCGTTCTGCATGTACACGCCGGAAGGTCTCCCGTTTCCGATGGATGCGTGGCCTGCTGTCCAGGAGCTTGATCCACCCGAGATTGAACAAAAGGTTATCCTGCCGAGCTCACAGTTGTTCGACACGCTGTGTAAACTTAACGGTGACTGTTACCGGGGCTGGGAGTTTGTGACGCAACTTGCCAATTCTTTCCGCCTGGGGTCATTTGTTTGCGAGGACCACAATATGAAGAACGGATACGAAAACATCCAACTAGTCCTCAAGGTTGCGCAGGAGTTTCTAGTAGTGCTGAAATCACTACATCGTCAGTTAGGCACCCGTACAGTCTCATGCCAAGGCCGCAAGCCGCATACAAACAAGCTGGTATGGGCGCTAACAGCCGACACGGTATCTGAATCGACGTCTCCTTCATCAGAGGGTACGACACCAACATCCGGAAGCGCAACTCCCCAGCCGCCTCCCGTTTTTGACTCACCAACGATGTTTCTCGTCATATCGTGCTACGTGCAACTTATCAAGCATCTTGAGTTTGTCTTCAAGATCACATTCAACTCGCTATCAGATCCGAACCAGGATCTTCTCGAATCAGCCCCGATGGCTTTTGCTGACGTGCCGCTCGTTGAACCGTCGACCCAATTTATGCTCTTCTCCGAGTTAATTCGACACATCATGAGTCAGATCAACCTTCTCATAGGTTTCCCTAGCCCCTGGTCAAGTAAAAGTGCTTGGACAGGTCTGATGACGTGTCAGCGATATAAGGATATGCTGAATGTGGAGTTGGGAGCTGTCGAGGACGGGTGGACGACCCGGCCCAATAAGCTAATGGAATTGAACAGAATCACAAAGTTAATGCTTGATGAATTCTCAATGATGGGGATCTACTGAGTAAACATGAGATAGCATCGTCACAACCTCGCTAGGGTATTGCAACTAGCATTTTGACAGTGTCGGCTGAGACGTGTGGTACTAGGACCGAGGTATGGGGTATCTGGGTGATCGGGTGAATGTATACTCTAATCTATTCTAATCTTCTATAGCAATACTACTCAAAACTGACAGCTCTGGACGCATGGTCTGTCGGCAGCCTGTTCAAACTCAAAGGTGCTTGCTGCTGTGGCCCAAACTCCAATCTCCGTGCTTGACTCCTCTCAAATAACACATCAAAGACATTCAGAGTCATGGTAGGGGCATCGAAAAGGTAAATTCAAACCTGTTACCACCGCCCGCGTCAAAAACAAATGGGTATCGTGCCGTCAAAGAATACGGCAGGCGCTCGGTAACGGAACCTGTTCCCCTCCGAATCGACAATCGCCGGGCTCTGGACAACGGACGCTCCTCGCTATGAGCTCTCTTGTTCCGACCCTTCTTTATTGGCATTGCTGGGGCCTTTTTTGGTTCTGTGGGTGGTTCGACGTTCCATTCGCACGCCAAGACACCGAACTTGACCTTTTCTGGGTTCTTGTGCTTGCTCAGTTTACTTGCCTTGGCGTATTTGACAAATTGTTCTTGTAGCCATGATTTGACCTTGAATACTCGGGAATTGACGTTCCAGTCTTGTGCATCCGCTTCGAAATAGCTTCTGTTTCCACCCTCGAATCTGCATGTCCCGGGCTTAGCTATTAACAGTTAGCGATTTAGTAATGCCCTACCTTTTACCTCCAACTTACCCATTATGTTCCTGGAAAACTGTTTGCTTTCCTCTAGAGTCTGCTCTTCAACTCCTGGAGACTTGCGTAGAATGAGGTAATCGACGAAGTAAAATTGCTCAAGATTGGGAAGATACTGTGCTAAGAACCGATATAGGTGTTTGGGGTATCTGATTCCAGCTGGGACATTGTGGATTTGGCCGCAATTTGGACAGCGCCTTGATGATTGTCGCTCATACCACTTATGACAGTATCTCACGGCAACCTTTCGGATCTGATCGAGTCCTGAACAACTCAAAGCTTTGGAGAAGCGTATGTTGTCTTCGTAGATATCAGGAGGGACGTATTCAAGATAGATGACATCCGAGGAAGTGTTGAGGCTGACAATTCTGCCACTATCCAAGCGGAACGTAGTAGGCCGGTCAGTGAGGCTTCGAGAAATAGCCGCCGATTCATTACAGGTGACCGATAGTCTTGCGAGTTGCTGATGTAGGTTGGTGTAGTAGGAGATATCGGCTTGCGGAGTGGGGTAGAGAGGTTTCAGTGTAGCATGCACCTTTGAGGTTGGGCGAATTTCCCTTTTGGCCTCAAGCAAAATAGGGTCGATGTTCTCGCCTTCTTCATCAAAGACATTATGAAGAAGATGCGATTCTTTGATCCACCACCTTCCAATTCCTGTTGCTGGGTGCCAATCGGTATCGATTTTGAGAAAGTGCATGCCGGGAGTATCTAGGGTACTTTGCCATATCTGTGCCCGAATCTCAGGTGGCAGACGGGCAAAAGGTGCGAAGGTGCGGCAATCATGCGGAATTTCGAATTTCACTGGAGGTTCCGTTGTTTCTATTAAAGTTTCCGAGGATGAGCTTGTATGGTTTGGCGAGAGAAGCTGCTGGTTAGGCACGCCAGCTTGGGCATCGCTGTCAATGTTGGGGGCGCTTATGATAGCCACGCCGTGGGTCATGATCTTATCGGTATCTCGCGATCATGAAGGAGGGGTAAAGACGAACAAGACAGGAACGACGACGAATACAGAGATGACTACTAAAGCCTCTGCGGAATCAAGAGAGTGTGAAGATATAAAGTAGCGATGGTGTTGAAAGAGTAAAAGATGAGCGAGTGAAGTTGGAGAAGTAAGGAGCCTCATGACAGTGACGGGATCGGAGAGGGAGCCCTGGAGCGCTCAATGGGCAGGCAGGCAGTGAACCGCTCCAGGTCGGGTCTGTTGGGGAAAGAACTGCTGTAGCGTGCAACCTTCCGCCGCCAAACAGGCACCTCAGCGCCACAGTGCAGTCGCTATCCGTAAGCTTTTAGCAGAGCATCCACTACAACTTGAAAAGCATTGAGTTATATTGCTCGGCATCAGGTTTGTTGCTCATTGTAACATTTAATTTGCAAATCTATTCCAATCATGAGTTGGGTCGATTTGGCTGTTGGTTTTGCCTTGCAGCTATTGTTGTCACCTAAACTTAGTCGAGAATCGTGAATGGCTTCACCGCAATACCTTCACCCAATTAACGTTGCAAGCGTCTGCGTGGAAACGTGCTACGGCCCAAACACATCACGCTCAGCTGTCAAGTGACTCATCGACAAAGCTAAGTTTCTTCTAAACCCCGTTTTGCAGCATGTCCTCATGACGAAGCGGTATATGGCTCGTCATTCGCAGTGAGTGCAGGGTAGTTAGTTGAACGCCAACCGGTCGGGAAAGTGACAGCAAAGACCCGAGATCGGACACCTCAGACAGTTTGGTATTGATATCACATTTGGCCATATTATAGTCAGTGAAATTATGTACCCAGTAGAGGATTTTACGAGAATGGGTATACCTCTGAAATGAAACTGGGAATCCTCCTCCATACGTGCATTATTGTGTTTTAGCGCCGTATTCCTTCTGATCAGCATTTCCTACAAAAATGCGACATCGTACTTACCATAATGCAAGAGAACATTATAATTTACACTAATTCGTCCAAATGCATGTCGGCATCAACTTCACCCGAGCGACTTTATCAGATTCATAGCCAACCAAACAATCCTTCCCAAAAAGTCCCATGCAAAGATTACGTCTTGATGAAAGGATGCGATGTCTATCAACCTCATGTATACGGAGTAGTCAGTCAGAGTCCGTTCCAACCTCATGGTCAGTCGGAGCCAGTCAACATTATCTTGTGCGCTTCCTCCAACAATCCAAAATACCTAGTGATGAACTCAAACTAACATGATACCGTACTTCTCCTCTGACGATACAAACCAATATGACGATGGGAATACTATTAACCCCGCGTCAAAGATTAGCTGTGCCCTTCCTAATCACTATATGTAACCAAAGTCCGATGATGCAAGCGTCAGCATTCCTCCCACCCCTGCAACGCCGAAATGGCTGACGCCAGCCGCCATGTACTGTGCCTCTCACACACCATTTACTCCTGCAAAGTAAAGCATCTCGAGCTTCGTTTTGAAAACTCATCTTCGGCGTTTACAACATGGCATGGACTATAAGATCTGTGGGATCTTCCCACTTGGATTTATTTCCTATCATTATCACACACAACAATTCAGAACAACCACTCTCACACTCTTCAACAAATACATCATAATAATTTCACCTCTTCATATCTGGTTAATCACTGGTTATCGTTATCATCATGTCTCCTCACTCCGTCTCAACAACCACCAACGATCTCGTCACCGAATACGCCGACATCATCAAGGGCAAAACCATTCTCACCACAGGCGTCACACCCAACAGTCTAGGCGCAACCTTCATCCTAGAAACCGCCTCCAAGTCCCCAGAGCTCCTGATCCTCGCCGGCCGCAACGCCTCCAAGCTCCAAGAGCTTTCTGAAACCATCACCAAAGCCTACCCTGATGTCAAGACGCGCTCTCTTGTCGTAGATCTCAGCTCTTTGGCGTCAGTGCGTAAGGCTGCTGAAGACGTCAACGGCTGGAGCGACGTGCCCAGCATCGATGTTGTTGTTAACAATGCTGGTGTGATGGCTATTCCATTTACGCTCAGCACGGATGGTTACGAGATGCAGTTCGCAATCGGTCATCTTGGCCACTTTCTTCTGACTAACTTGATCATGGACAAAATCTTGGCTTCCAAGTCACCACGCGTTGTGAACATCTCGAGCAATGGCCACAGTCTTAGTCCCATTCGCTTTGCCGACCCTCACTTCAGTGTAAGTCCCCATCTGCCTTTCCCCTTGAACCATATTAATTCACATAGAACGGGGAAACTTATGATGAGTGGACTGCCTATGGTCAATCCAAGACTGCAAACATGCTCTTCTCTGTATCTCTCGCCCAGAAGCTCGGAAGTCGAGGTCTTCAATCTTACAGCGTCCATCCTGGCCTCATCCTGTCGACCGGTCTAGGCACACACCTAGACTTTGCCAACATGGACGCCGACCTGGGAGCTTTCAGTGAGCTATTTTGCAACTCTTCCTCAAATGTTCGACAGCTAATAAGTAATCCAGTCAAGGCTCATCGTGCACGAGGCAACGATGAAGGATGGAACTTTATTGATCCCGTTCCTGTCGAAGTTGGCGCAGCGACACACGCATTTGCTGCTTTCGACCCCAACATCAAAGGTGAGATAGCATCTGCATTGCAGTATAGTTCGATACTGATACTTCACAGCAAGCAATGGCGCTTATCTCTTGGAAGCAAGGGTGTCTGATCCTTATACCGACACCGTCAAGTCTTGGGCACGAGACCCTGTTGAAGCTGAGAAGCTGTGGAGGTTGAGCGAGAAACTTGTTGGACAGAAATTTGGGTATTAAACGGCTGCGATGATTTATGTTCCTTGAATCGATGAAACCTTTAAGTTATAGATTGCAATAATTAGACGACATTTATCTTAACACTCTTTATACTGTGTCATAAATTGTTGTTCAGCCACTGGTCAGTCGGATTTTATCATGGGCACAATGTGTAGGCATCGGCGCTGAGCAGCCACTTCTATGATATTACTTTCTGGACACGAACTGGATAAAAATCACAATTTCAATGAAGAGCTGTGTCAATACCATTGTAAACGCCTGTCTATACCATAATTTTGCTCTAAAACACATGGGTATCCAACCATCTATAAGCCGAACGCCAAAATCCAATCAAACAAGCCTCTATATAAATACATACATCCGTAGCAATTCAATACTTCATCAGTCGTCGTTTAAAGTAGCCCCCCACTCCTGCAACACCGTCGGCTTCTGAACCGCATGTCCCGAAGTCCCACTCAACCACGCCCGACAAGCCTCAAGGTGCGCGTACTCCGCAGCATCCTGTCCCCTGAGACTCTCCATCTTAACGTCCGCCACTTCCAGCACGCTTCTACCTGCCGCATCACGCGCATAGACACTGGCGCCGCTCTCGACGAGTTGTTTGGCGGCGAGTTTGTGGCCGCAGCGGACTGCGATGTGTAGCGCTGTCTCGCCTGCTCTGTTGCGTGCGTTGACTTGTGCTCCGGAGTTGACGAGCGCTTCAATGATCTCGGGGCCGAGTCTGTAATCGTCGTCTTCAGGGAGTTGGGCGGCGAAAGCCATGAGGGGCGTGTTGCCGTGGACATTGTAGTGGTTTGGGTCGACGCCTGCCCCGAGGAGCCTTTCTAGGAGCAAAAAGCGGAGTTTCAATCGGTAGGTGCTTGAGTCCGAATCTTTCGTGATCTTATCCCTTCTTCGTTTGCGGTCGGTTGGCTCTCCGTTCTCGTCAAGGTAGTACTTTTGCGTGATGGTTGAAGTGCTCAACGTGGCTGCTGCAAGACAGTGTAATCCATTGCGTCCCTCTGAATCTTCGAATCGGGGGTTGTTCTCGGCCTCGCTGATGGATCTCAGAAGACTTGTCTCCTGGCTGATATCATGTATATGATATGGATCTGCGCTGCTATCTTGTTGAGACATCGGGGCAGGCGGATCGAGGTCCATGGCTTGTGTGTACGCCCTGTTGATGCCGAATGAAGGTTCGGGGATGACTGCATATTCAGGTGTTACATTGAAAGCGTCCCTTTTCTGATAGTCTGTAGCTTTGCATAGCTGAAGCAGATGGTTTCGTAGTTCGACTGAGGCGTCCTTGAGAAGAAGGATATGTGAAAATGATCTTCCGTAATGATCGCAAGCACTGAAATCGAATCCCTTCTGAGCCAGAACATCTAGTAATTGTTGCAAGAGAAACTGATTATGAGGTTGGAACCAGGAGGTGTGCAATACGTGCAGGAGCGTTTGGCCAGCTGTATTCTGTGCGTTGAGAATATGGATGTCTTGGTCTGACAAGATGGTCTGGAAAAGATGGTCCCGCATGAATCGTGCCGCCATAAGATGGAGGAGTGTGTGACCAAATTGATCGCGCTGTTCAAACAAGCCACTCCCCAAAGCGAACGATAGCGCATTATCGCCGGCATGCGAAAAGCCTTGTGCTGTTATCCAGGCTGGTTCCACAATCTCTTCCACAGGGCGGCAGAAGCATGACAGCTTCATGTGCTCTTCGATCTCCGGGAAACAAATATGTCCTTGGGCAAGTTCGTCGACACATAGAAAGTCACCGGGTAGATAGTGAGGTCTGTTAGGTAGCCAACCTGGTGCATCGCGATCATTGAGCCACGAGGCCACGCTTGGTTCCTCGTCTGAGATTGGCGAGAGACTGGATCCTCGGCGGTTGAGAGGTGCTGTGTATCGTTTGATAAGTCGCTTTACAGTCTTGACATATGGGTGAGGATATTCATGTAGTAAGCGATGTAGAGTCCCAGTGGTGCAGTCTGTTGAAGTAGTCATGAATGTTGGTCGTTGTAAAAAGTTTCGAAATGTGCTATTCTCTTCTTGGCGCTGTTCCATCTGTCTATGGGCAGCTGATCTGTTCACGGCGGGTTGCTGAGGTTGAGGGTATTGGTTAAAGGGCGGCACTTCGAGCGAAACTCGAGTGTCGGTATGTCGCATAAGATGCGGCGTTGGAATAGCATTGAGAGCAGGAATTGGCCCCGCACCCAATGGAGGAGAGGCAATAGAATTATTCGTTGAACTGGTTCGTGTAGGAGACAGAGACAGTTCTTCTAATCGTCGAACCATGTCATCTTCTGTTTTCGGGTGAAGCCATCGCGGTTGCTTGTTGAGCATGGCATTGAGTGTCTTGTGGGCTGAATCTTTCCTGTGAACATGATCAGCATCAACCTCAAGTGTAGAGTACCGGGGATTACATACCCAGGTGCTGGAGTATCTGGAGATTTGGCGTGCACGACAGCCATGATCTTCTCCAGAGGCAGCGTGGTGTAAAGATAGAGACGAGAGACTTTGCGTCGCGATGATGGCGTCCATAGCGGCGGTCTGCCTGTTGTGGTGTTATTTGATCCGCTAGGCGAGGCGGACGATACAGGCACCTGAAGCCCGTACGGCGACGCAGCGTTGTTATTCATGGCGCCGGAGACTGATCGTCAGTTCCAATTGAAGGCAAACGATTGTGGATATACAACTGAAGGTAAACGATTGTGGATACAAGGCAACGGGTTTAATGCTGATCAATCGGAGAATAGGTAGCCAATGCAGCCTCTTAAAGCACAGGTCGCCATCATGTACTGTCAGACGGGAAGTGCAAACTTATAAATCAGCTCCCTCGTACCGTCTTGTTGAACGGGTCACGATGTAGGTCGCTAGAGGCAGTGAGAGCAAAAGTCTGTGGTGGATGGTAAAAGTGCAATGCGGCCCCAAAACAGACCGGGTGGGACACGATGACACAAATATCCTGGTGAGAGGTGTTGGTAGGGAGCAGAATGCCATCATTCTCCAGGTAAACTGATACTGAGGGCTGAGTTGCTACACTGGAATGGAGTTGCTGCGCCTCACGGCTGGTAGGGCGGGAGCTGGAGGCCTGTTAGAGAGCCACAAATGGTTGATTGTGTGAGACAGCTTGTGATGTAACTGGATAATTTGAGGAGTCAAGTCCGTAGGATATTTCGTGCCGCATTCCGATTGCATTGCGTGCTGTGGCTTGATTGAGGATAATGAGTAGATGTTAAGATGCGATAATCTAATATGTACTTAATGGGTGTTGTAGAGTTGAGGACCGTTAAGCGCAGTAGTGGTTTACAGTGGAGGAGCAGTCACGAAGCACTGGAACTGTAACCACTCAATACCCACCTTAACATACACGAGTTCCAACAACTACAACAACTCTCTCGATAACCTTCTCAATACTGAATATTCAGGTCTGAATTCTTAATATCGTCATTTATCATTCGCAATCGCATTCTTTCCCAAGTCAAACACGCAGACTCTGGTCTCGACTCTTGCCTGACATCAGTGGAACCAAGATAGAGGCGCAGCAGCTGCTAGGCTGTGCAGCCGCGGGCTCCAGGCACAAAAGCCTTGAGCCACACCAACAAGGCTTTTCGGCGACACCATCATGCCCAGTCCCTACTGCATAGTGTTCAATAGTCAACTTCAGTTTCGTTGTTCTTCTTTTCTCTTTTCTCGTTGATAGAATCCACAGGCTATGACGTGGCTTCATCGAGGTGTCCTCATTAGCAGGAATGCTTCAGACTTGGTACTTGGTGGACGTAAGGAAAAGATATACTGACTGAGCAACTATCTAAAGATACCGACACCTAACTTCGACAAATGCTCAAACCATCCATGCCGTAAATCTCATTAAGAATATCCGCGTTTTTCTTGGCATCCTTCATCCTTCACGCGCATCTCACCCGACAAGCGCCATGTATGTCATCAGCCCTTGCATACCAAGCGAAACAGCCGCGCCCAAGCCGTTATGGTACATACAACGGTCACTCAAAGTTGACAGCCACGGCAATAAGTCATCCGATCAACAATATGAAGGATACGTAACGGCGGTGAAAAATAGTCAGCATTTCACAATTGCGACACTATCTTCCAAGTCTCAGGCGTTGAAAGCTTGATGCCATCGACGACACCACACCCACCCTCATGATACATGTACGTACCTCACTGTGTCATCCTCCGAAGTATCACGAATGGACCACGCGGGGCCAAGAAGGGATACTAGATTGACGAAACAAACTAACACAGAACCCGTAGGGCGTTGAGCTTTTTCCCTTTGTTTCGATTTAAAGAGCCAATCAACACTATGCCAATACTTCCCCATGCCACCCCTGCAAAGTCTATGTTCTTTGACATATTTGACAGCGATACTAGCAAAGTCCGCACATGAGTTGACACTTCTTTATTCCAACATGAGGTTTTCTTTGTTAAACATCTTTCCTACTGTTTCACTCACCGATACTTGATCCACACCGCAAGTAGAGCCACAAACACGCCATCTTCTGGAACCCTCCTGATAGTCTAAGACACGCCCTCGTCCCGCATTCCAGTCAACGGTCACAAGCCGTTTGTTTGGCTTTGTCTCTCCCGAACGCCCCCAGAGTTTCCAAAGACCCGGATAAAACGGTCTCTTAGGTTTGTCTCTCATTCACCCCCTTGTTCTAGCGTTGTTCCATAGATTGAAACGGACGATGGAGGAGATAGAGTTTCGATCGGTTGTCGCATGGAGGCGCTAGATATTTCTGAGGAATATGTCATGACACGTGATACGTGTGGTTTTTACCTAGTATCCTATGAGTTGGAATTGATACTCCCAGCTACGGCCAAGGAACACATGAATACAAGGTGATAATTACAAAGTGCCAAGTTGAGATTAAAATTATTTAAAATTGATGAGATGGTATCTTCAATAACAGCGGATTACACAAAAATATATATCCAAAAATCGTAACTATTCTTTCTACTACTCGGCAAAGGCCAAAGTCGTCTATATCATACTATGTACATAGTGAAGCTTATTATGTGTGAAAAAGATAAATACCAAAAGGAAAGTTTTTACGTTCCATGATGCATTTACAGAAGAACGGCAAAGATACCAGCGGCAGCGACGGCCATCTCGACACCGAAGCGAGAAGCACCGGCAGTGACCTCGACAGCGGGGGCAGTGCCGGTGGGCTTGGGGTAGGGGAGGGTAGCTGAAGGCTGGCTAGGAGAAGGAGCCTTGTAGTTACCCTCGGTCTCCTGGGCGGGAGGAGCGGAGTAAGGCTTCTCGGGCTGGGCAGGCTGCTCAGGCTTGGAGGGGTGCTCAGGAGCAGGGTAGACGGGCTTAGCAGGAGTCTCGGGGTGCTCAGGCTTGGCGGGAGTCTCAGGCTTGGCGGGAGTCTCAGGGTGCTCAGGAGTCTCGGGGTGCTGAGGAGCAGGGTACTCAGGCTTAGCGGGAGTCTCGGGATGCTCAGGCTGAGCGGGGTGCTCGGGCTTGGCGGGAGTCTCGGGGTGCTCAGGAGTCTCAGGGTGCTCAGGCTTGGAAGGCTGCTCAGGGTGTCCAGGGACAACGACGGTAGGGTAAGAAGGAATCTCCTTGGTACCGGTGGCGTAGACAGTGGTGTGGGGGACAGTCTCGGTGGTGACGGAACCGTAAGGGCAGTTAGGGACCTCAGGACCACACTGGGTGACGGTGTAAACCTTGGTGGAGTAGACGGTCTTGGTGGTGTAGAGAGTGCTGTGGCTGGGAGGAGCGTAGCCGGTCGGCTTGGAGGGGTGACCCTCAGTGATGGGAGCGTAACCGGTAGGCTTGGAGGGGTGCTCCTCGGTGACGGCGCAGACGGTGGTAGAGACGGGGACGGTCTTGGTGGTGACGGAGCCGTAAGGGCAGTCCTTGACGGAGGGAGGGCACTTGGTGACAGTGTAGACGGCGGTGCTGTAGATGGTCTTGGTGGTGTACTTCTCGGGAGAGTAACCAGTAGGCTTGGAGTGCTCCTCGGTCACAGGGCAGACAGTGGTAGAAACAGCAACAGTCTCGGTGACGGTGTAAGGACCGTGAGGACCGTTGGGGCAGTTCTTGACGTAAGGAGGGCACTTGGTGTAGGTGTGGACAGCAGTGGTGTAGACAGTCTTGGTGGTGTAAGGGACGGAAGCCTCAGTGGTCTTGTGGCCGTGAGAGCCCTCAGTCTCGGTGCAAGTGGTAGAGACACCAGCGGGGTAGGTCTTGGTCTTGGTGTTGACGGGAGCAGTCTCAGTACCAGTCTTGGTCTTGGTGTTGACAGGGGCGGTCTCAGTCTCGGTGTTAACGGGAGCAGTCTCAGTGCCGGTAGGGACAGAGTCAGTGCTGGTCTTGGTGTTGACAGGAGCAGTCTCAGTCTCAGTGTTGACAGGAGCGGTTTCGGTGCCAGTGGCAGCGGTCTTGGTCTCAGTGTTAACAGGAGCAGTCTCAGTCTCGGTGTTGACAGGAGCGGTCTCAGTCTCGGTGTTGACAGGAGCGGTCTCAGTTTCAGTGTTAACGGGAGCGGTCTCAGTCTCAGTGTTAACAGGAGCAGTCTCGGTCTCAGTGTTAACGGGAGCGGTCTCAGTCTCAGTGTTAACAGGAGCGGTCTCAGTCTCGGTGTTGACAGGAACAGTCTCAGTGCCGGTAGGGGCAGTCTCGGTGCCAGTGACGACAGGGATGGAGGCAGAGTCAGTAGCAGAGCCGGTGACCTCCTCGGTGGTGGTGTCACAGTCCTCCTCCTCAGTGGTGGTGTTGGTCTCAACGGCCTCAGTGCCGGTGGTAGCAGCTGTGACAGCCTCGGTGGTCACACCAGTCTCAGTCTCGGTCTCGACATCGGTGCTGACACTCTCAGCGGAGGTGGCAGCGGAGGTGGCAGCGGTAGCAGCCTCAGTTCCGGTGCTGACAGTCTCAGCGGAGGTAGCGGCGGAGGTGGCAGCGGTGGCGGCCTCAGTTCCGGTGCTGACAGTCTCAGCAGAAGTGGCAGCAGAGGTAGCAGTCTCGACACCGGTGCTGACGGTCTCGGCGGAGGTGGCAGCAGATGTGGCAGCGGTGGTGGTAGGGAGCTCGCAGTTGCAGGCATCCACGACAGCTTGGCGATCAGCACAATCTCTAGGAATGTTGCAGGTCTCGATGATGCTGCAGAGGTCGGTGGCAGAGTTCTTGACGGCCTGGTAGCAGGCGTCCTCGGTATCACACTCGCAAGGCTCAGTGACGAGGTTGTAAGCAGAGGCGGTAGCCAGGCCAAAGGCCATGGCGATGTAGGTTGAGCTCTTCATGATGGGAGAATGTAAAATTCAGTTATTAACGAATGGACTGCGGTGGAACTCAGAAGAGATCACTTATATTCCGCTAAGATGATTGTAGAAGAGGGTGACAAGAAAAGAAGTGAGAGGGATAGGCATGGAGGTCGGATGCTGCTGTTTATATGCAAGAACCGCCTGACTGCCGATGGCTCATCCATCCCCTGCTTCTCCCCCCAACTCTACACCCGCTCTTCTCTCATCTTCGCGGGCGTGGACCTGTTGGTCGCGGGCGTGTTCTGAGGACCCATAGCCAGATTTGATAGTGTGCCTGAGCTTGCGTTAGTCCAAGGCGCTATTGAGAACACCCATGTGAGAGATGAGCAGACTTAGGCAGATGGACCTAGTCCAGAAGAAGACCAGGTCGGTGCAGTGAAAGAATGGGCTATTGGTGCCGTTACGCCGGGCTTGGGCGCCATCGCCAGTTTGAATCCGCAGCGTTGGAAAAGCAACAAGTCGTGCGGGTCTGGACGATAGAAAGTCGTTAGCCACTACGCGCTGAGCTGTACTCCACAGGGGTGGTCCCCTGACCCCTGACTAGATCGTGGCTTGTCTAACCGCTTCTGGCAGTGAACTTTCAGCGCTAGCGGGGTCGCTAGGGGAGGCTATCGCCGGAGCTGCGGTGGAGCGATACTGAGCTTGCTGGGATTGAGTACACAGCTTGCCCCGGGGAGATGTTTACAAACACTTTTACCTAGCGATAGTTACCTACTGCTGGCAAGTGAGTATGAATCGCTGAGAAAATAGTCTTTTCTCCGTTGTCGCACCAGAAGAGTCCGGTTCTCTAGAAGCTGCATGTTATCCACTCTCAGCTGAGGGCTGGACCAGATAGTAAACGACAACTCAGATACGAATAACCAGGAGAATGATGGTGGCCAGCTGAACTCGTTTGCGATGCTCTAGCCGCTGTCGACATAGGGGCAGTAGCGGTTCATTTCCACTGTAGAATTCATCAATGCTTATGCAATCTCTTGATCGATAACTATTCACTATTACTCGTATTGCGTTTATCTGCCCCATCGCCTTTGTCATCTATCTTTGATCAAGAGTCAGTAGTGGGTGTTTATTTTTAGTGGTGCGTCTTTCATCCGTCCATGAGAGATTAAGACATCCATATTGTTGTTCTTAGTGAGTGAGCGAAAAGCGGCATAGTTACCCTAATCAAGCAACAATCGACAGGAACCACCACCACCCGCAGCTCTAGCATCTAAGAAACTCGTTGATCGTCACAATGACTTCTTTATTTCTCTTCGAATCTCATCGATCGTAAACGTAGTCGCAGAACCGTTGGTATCGGTAGCCAAGACCCGAAGAAGCCGCTTTAGGGTGAATTGCTTCCTTGATTTGTTTGAAAGAAACCGCTCATGGTGGTTAGCTCTCTACCAACTTACATGTATCTTACGTACTGTATGTCCGAGTTTGTTCTTCATCTTTGTCTGTAGGGTATGGAATCAGCACATATTGTTCTTATTGGGATGTTCAGTTCCTTTCTCGGTTATCTCAATTGCCATTTATGACATGGCACAACCTTCATCTGACATTTTGGGAACGATTATGCTCACCAACACCCACATACGTCTTTCACGGTGCCCCAAAAATGGCCACTCCGAGATCAACAATGAAAGTTCGGGTACCTGACAGCATGCAGATTTTAGCGTCCGCAATCTCCAAAGCGTGTGGCGGACCCTTTTCACAAAGGAAACGCCGTGCCACCACTCCCACCCAACCCGATGGTGCCCCGCGTCATTGACCTGCGTACAACAGGAAAAAGGCGGCGGCTTGCATTAAACCAAGGGGGAGATTAAAACAAGGACGAACCCAACCGCCACCAAAAAAACGGCCATCCAAAGAGAAAATGGCTTGCGTTTTGGGCACAAAAAAGAATGGGAAGCGCTAGAGCGTGCAATTTGCATCATTCGCGCTGTGGCGTCTTCTAGAGCCCAATTGGCGTTCTTGGTTTGTCCACTTGGCTCAAGCCATCCGCCTCCACATCTGGGACTTTTTTTCGGAGAGGGTGTGTTTTATGCATATGCACAATTAAGTCGTGCCATAAGGGGTAAAAGGGGAGGGAATAGAGTCGAGGTAAAGACATCTCTGGCGGGTGGCTTTGGTGGCACTCGGCAGTCATCGTTATCACCAAAGCGACTCTGTGATGATCTACGGATATGGGAAACTCCATCAGCCAGCATCAGTAAGCTGACAGGACCCTTCATGGAAACGTCACACTTTAACATCATCCCGTTGTTTGGATGAAACTTTTCAGAATAAACAGTCAGTGCTTCGGATCTGCTCCGTCGAGGTGATTTGCGAACTCTCCACAGAGATGTCATTATCCCTGCATCTGAGTTATGCTTCCCTGTTTATAATTCATCGACATCATTCTACATATTAATGCAAGGTACGAGTTTGCCAAGCAAGAGTGACCTTACAACGGCACCATTCCGGCGTTCAGGTCCAGAAAGCGGGAGGGATTCAAGAAGATCTGAAATCCTTGCTCGTTACCACGAGGTTGCCAGGAATCATCAGCTTGTAAAGTCAAGATATCCACCAGTGTATTTCATCTCTCCTCGAGTTGATTCCAAGACTTCAGCCTTAAAGACAACGACGCGGGTCACTCCCGCTCTGAGACGAGACAAATGAGACTCCCGCATTCCTGTGCAAAATAAACAATCGTGACTATTTCCCATCTTGATTTTCCTGTGTATTTTCCTATCCACTTCTCGTCAAATGTCACCCTTGTCACCGGAGCCGGATCGTCTTAGCGTATAGGGCTAACGCTGATAGTTCCATGCAGGCCTGTCACTCTCAAACCGCCCATTTTGAATGTGCTTTTTTCCTTTTTGGGCGAGTCGTTTTGCTGGTGTTGCGTTGTATTGCAGCAAAAGGGGGAGATAGCATGTGATCTCATATGGCGAAGAATCAACAGTCAGAGAGCATTCCTGGCTTTTCGGGGCCAACACATGCTGTTCTTTCTTCCTCCGTCTTCATTTGGCCTCTTAACAGTCTCTCAGCTCAGACCCCATCGTATAGTAGTGAAAAGCAATATCATTCTCGCTATGAATGCTCTCGCTTGCTCCGGCACTTTGCCACAACTGCAGCCGATGCTCAAGCTTCCTAGGCTTCCTTGCTGTCGTCCCGCAGACCAAATACCCTGCCATCTGCCTCCGCGCTCAGACATCGTGGGTTGCCTAGGGGAGTTGCATCCGCTTAATCGTCCCCTGTCGAGATGAATAGGCCCAGGCCCAGTTGAGGCAGAGCTGAAGACAGGGATGATGGAAGCTATCGAGCTTGGTATCAATAGCCTTCTCGACTACTAACCTTGGACAAGCTGAGGTCTATTTTCGCTGTTTGCCTTGCGCTTCTTGTCCGCTATCCCGTTATTTGGGGAAATGAGGCTATAAGATGCAATCTTTTGCTTCATGCAAAGGATGCTGCTAACGTGGTCCTGTCTGCAGTCTTGGATAAGGTGCTTGAGTGAGATTTCGAATATAAGAACCAGCCAGACCCACGAAATTGGTCAATGATTGTTGGTTGATTGTTTGTTTGTGGCAGCCATCGCCCGATTGCCACAGATTGCTGACGGCCTCCACTCCAAGCACTATATCTGCTGCCATTGTCGACTGATGAAGCCCGTGTCTCATGTATTCGACATTTCACTCAGTTGGTACTGATGTATAATCCATACGCTCCAGATACCAATGTGAACACTTTTAGACATTCGAGAATAACACAAATTTGATGCTGTGTTAGTCGAATAGCATAACACCCTCCTCGGCATCTTTTCCTGGTGTTCGCATCATGCCAAGCAACTCTCCCATATCCACTACGCACTCGAGGGTCTCTCATCGAACTTTTAATCTTTCGGGCTACCAGTGAGAAATCTTGTCTGTACAACTGGAATTAGCACCGATATTCCGTATCATAGATAACCGCATTCAGTTTAGGACATATGCTTCTTGGCCGCCATTGGCTATTATGGATTCTTGCAGAGCTACTTTACGGACACATCTCTCTTTCCAGCGCACAATGATGCGAACCTTGTTGTCGTCCCTCGAAGTCAGTCGATACATATAACAATGAATGTAACAGCTCGACCATTCGGGTCACGAAATATAAGCCTGTTGTTGTGCCGAGGTTTGTTCAAAACTGGACAATTACATCATTGATCATAGTTTTCACCTCAGGACTTTTGCCTCTTCTGCCATCTCAATACCCAAACCTATCTCTAAATGGACCCATTAACCTACGTTTCTCGGAAACCTTTAACTATTCTCGAATGCACCGACGTTAAAAGTGGATGATTTATGAACTGTAAGTCTCGGTACTTTTAACGGGGCTGTTTGTCATTGGAATGTTGGCGTTCGACTGCCGAGACACTGGAATGCTGTTGGAGATGGCGGGTCCAAAGCTTCTGCATGACAACAAGAATACAAGCGCCTTCGAGAACACTTCCGAGAGTTGACTACTTCGGAATCGATATTGTAATTTGTTTAGCTGTAGGTCTGAAAATGCCCACAACTGTTTCATCAGACATATTGTCAACGACAGGCGGCGACGAGTTTTCCAAGTAATATATGTAAGACAGAATTAGGATAATCACTAGAGTATGTTAAAGATAATATAGGCTGAGTTTAATTGCTATTATTCCTTTCCATCGTATGTTATGTGCGAGTAATTCTTATCCGCGTTGCGATTAAAGTCGACCACCGGCTGTTGTCATTGAGAGGTGTAGGGTAATCACATACGCATAGTTACTATCCTGGATGTTTTGAGAAGTGAACGCAATAATCCCAGACATCTATCTAGCGTTAAAAGTATTCCTTCTGTGAGCTTAAATGCGATTGAGATGTGGTTTGAGTTTATTTTTTCATTGAATTCGTTGTACGTGAAGTCCATACTGCCAACCTCGCCGCATGTCACGTACGCTACATTCCGAACCGCTAGACTGGTACAACGGCATGAAAGGTTGCACACCCATTAGAGCAGTGCGTATAAAATTGAATATTTACAAGACCTACATCAAGGCTCCTCGGCTCGGGTGCTCCTGCTGAACTTCAGTTCAATCTACTGGGATCAGTTACCTCCCGAGGGTTACCACCGAGTACACAAATGTGTGAACCATGGTCAGGCAATTTTACATCTATCATCAGGGCGGAGATCATTATAGTTTAATGTGAAATACCAGACTCTTGTACCTATAATGCGGCAAATAACAATAAAACAGAAAGATTCAAGACCTTGCTAATCACGGGTCGAGCCTTATCTGCTTCATGGCGGCCGTCGTGAAGCTGCGGTTGTCATCATGAGTGTGGGGCTTTAGCTAGCATCATGATAAACAACCTTTCCATCATAGCCTATATGTTTTAGCAATATCGCCCTGAAACCTGCAGTAAAAATGTTTTACAAGGCCTCCAGTGAGATAAACAGACCAGGGATCAAAGGAAAGTGTTATCTTGATTGGCCAATTCGGTTGATTGTCATGATGGCCATGTTGAAGACGTGGCGCAGCTTACACTACCTCTTCCTCTGGACATAGTCATTTGTATGTAGAGTCACTTTGAGGGCGCGCATTTAAGGTCTGTATATCACCTAAAGATACAATGCAACACTGGAATCTTTTCAAAGTCCCATATCATTAACGAGATGCCACAGTAAAGGCACTCATGATACTTAGTACTTGTTGTTTTTGGGGGCCGGCTGAGCCACCCCTGGCTCCCTCTGTGGCTGATATTGCAGGGATGACTCCAAAGTTCAATCCTTACCTAGTTTTGCGCGATTGCGGGAAGCTGTGGGTGGCAGAAGGCTTCCTTTCCCGCCGACGTAGTTATTCGACTTTAGGAAACGGATGAACTCATTTTACAGCGCTAACTATCTTGTCTTGCCTGGGCCTGGCGGCGCAGCTCCCCCGTTTCAGTTTTCGCCACCGTCCAATTGAAGTGTTTACGGCGGTGTTAATGGCCTAGTATTGATTTTGCAGTCCCTCGCTTTGCTGTTATGCGCAGGCTGTATTTGTTCTGCCGTGGCGGCGAAATGGTTGTTCTAGTCCCCGTTTGCGCGAGATTATGGGGGCCGTTTTTTGCTCGCTGATGCTTGGTTTGAGATGCCCCATGGTGGTCTTTTTACATTTCCAGACAGTTCAATGTCTCTTCAGCGAATTTGCGGAGGGTAGAGGCTGAAGAAGCTGAAGAAGCTGAGTTAAATAGAAGGAGATTTCCTCTCCTTGAATCGACTCTTTTAATATCATCATCACTATTCAACTGTTCGTGAACCATTTGTGAACTTTTTGCAGCTATTCCAACCCAGCAACTGCTTTTGGCAACTCAAGCTCAGAACCAACCAATCATACTTTCAACCAACGTCTTTACTTTGAAGCCAATAAAACCTACAAACATGTCTTCGCCGGCTACCAACCAGTAAGTTCATAATGAGCCAACTCGTCGTAAATCGTCCGCTGACAGTTGTTCCCCAGATCTTACAGCTACGGCCACAGCAACAACTCCAGTGGTTCGACTTACACGGGCGGCCAGGGCACTTCTAGCGGCACCACTCTTAGCCAGTGGGCTAGCACCCCAGACCAAACCGAACGTTTCTATGCCACGGGTCAAAGGACCAACCGGGGCATCATACAAGCAATCGACAAGACCCTTGCGTTTGATAGGGCTTTCAGCGGAAGAACTTGAGTTTAGCGACCGTTGGACTTATCAGAGAGCGATGGGTATAGAGGATAGATGGGGGCTGTGAACTTTTAGCGTGGCGCCAGGGATAGAATTGGAGTCCTCTTTGGGATGTTACACTTTGGGTATTGTACAACAGGGCTGACACAACTTCCTTTTTGGGATGGAGATTCATTTTATGTATCCAAATATTATCTCACTATTTTACAAGAACAATCCGTTGAACGCATATTTTTGAAGCCGAGTTGTATTGGGTGATGCAATGAAGGAGCCGGCCCGACCCATACTTCCCTCTCATGGCTGCCTCATTTATGTCAATCACTTCCTCCGACTTGGGATGTTTATCGACCATTTATCAATATCTTCTCACGCGAATGCTGTGTATCAACCTTTGTAGCCTTGCATGATTATGCATATGTGAATCGACCAACTATAACGTTCCCTCGTAAGCAGCGAGTATCCCAAGCATTTTGCACCCCATCCTAAGGGCGCTACATCATAACTAAAGACTACTCCAGTGAGTGGGCAATAGTTCCGATGACTTCCTCTCTTTTATATGAGATAATATAAATGACAATAAACTCTCTAATTCTTTATAATAATATATAATCCTATCC
Source organism: Fusarium sp. VM40 (assembly GCA_954870535.1). Taxonomy (NCBI): domain Eukaryota; kingdom Fungi; phylum Ascomycota; class Sordariomycetes; order Hypocreales; family Nectriaceae; genus Fusarium; species Fusarium sp. VM40. Next base: position 989,262 of record CATPAH010000015.1, read on the forward strand.
TAAGATTATTTATAAGATATTCTAACTATATATATTCCTAGCCAGGTCGTTATCGGAACTGTCGCATGGGACTGTATTACACCTGCCATTATGGTCCGCGATATGACCTGCCGTGGAAAAGGAGCCCTAGGTTCAGGACATAACTACCAGCCCACCTCTCAGCTTGGACAAGTATACGCTTGTATAATACAAGAGCTGTCTGAATGTCAGGTATCTTTGAAGAAACACACGTTGACATACTTCCATGAGCGACACATGCCACGCGTTCTCTCCGGCTCGTAGAATATGCTGTCGCTAACTGACATACGTAAGCCAGAAGACCTAAATGGAATGGCTCGCCCATCGAACTCCTTTTATAGAAGTCGATGAGTTCACTGGAGAAGATTATACGTGGAATACCTGGTTGGAGGTTTATATTGAAGTTACCACATCTAAGACGAAGTTACTTCGATGGCGGATGTGCACGTGGCTGCATTTGCGACTATAAAGTATCATTGACCAAGCTGGTCGATGAATGAATGACTTCGATCCCAACAACAAGCAAGTGGAATTTAAACATATTGCTATTCATCAGTACAAAATATATTATCCCAGTTGTTGAAAAACAGCCGAGTCCGTACTCTTGCCGTTGGAAGCTAGAGTGGATGGGAGCCTAACATTCAGTACCTCACGAGGAACACGATGCATCGAGATGTGACACTCTCTTGTTCTGCGACGTTACCTCAAACTCGGAAATTCTCTCTGGAAGTGAGGGATTCTATAAGATGGATCGCGAGATCGGGACTATCGCATAAGCGATTCTCGTATGTCCGGCGCCAAAAGGCATGATTGCGCCTGGCTACAAAGTTGAAGATACAAACCAGCATTGTGTTGAGCATTTGTTGCGATCTGAGCCTAGACTTTTCGGTTTCATGAAGTCTCGCGATACGATGAGATCGTGAAGGCTTGTTTGCCGCAGGGTCAGATCTTGAGCTGTGCCGCAATTAGTTCCCAGGGGAGCGGACTTGGAGGCCCCAGACAACGAAGAGCAAACCTATTCTCTATTAATTCATGGACGGGGGGTCCAATTCCGTACTGCAGCAGGAGATAGACTCGGGATCCCTTAAGCTAAGACGTCGTGTTATACTGTTTAATGTGTAGTCGTGCATGAACCATTTAAAGGCGTTAATCTCTGTAAGCCCCATGCTTGAGCTACAAAGCCTTGACCTTCAGTTTCGAGACAAATCTGGAGAGTGACCTCTCCTGGCTGTTTGTCAATGGAAATGGGGACGCATGTACTCAGAGGATAAATCATCTCTGTAACCGTTACTTGAGAAGGGGCTCATATGCTATGAACGATTATGGCAGGAACGCGATGCATCACGGTCCAGGATATACAATTCCGAGCAAGGCAAGGTTCATAGCACTCAATCTCTATATTGTTGCACTCGCCATGATAGGGCAACCTGATGCCAATGAATATAACCCTCTTGCTCTATGGCCGCGTGATATTGGTGGTGAGGAGGTATGACCCACATGATCTGAGTGTCCGGCTTGCTTCAGACGCTCCTGGAACAGTGCAATTCACTAAAAAAGCTGCGGGATCTCCTAGGATGCTTTGGTCAATTTAGGTGGAAATGGCAGATTTGCAATGTAGCATGTACTGTAAATAGCCTCATCTACGTCACCAGTGAGCTGGGACCAATCGGTGTGTGTGAATGTCCAAAAGAGGAAATCTTTCATCTTTGGATTGGTCTGAGGAAGGAACGACGGGTATTTAAGGTTCATGTGAGTCGACTACATCTCACGCTTCGATCGTGAGAAAACCCATAATTGAATAATAGTTACTCGCTAGAACAACGTGAATCCCAGGTAGCAGTTTGATAGATCGGAGATAAGAGACTGCAAGGTTATGGTGGCTTGGCTGACCAGGATTTCTATGGGCCAGAGGTGGCTTCTGTGTCTTGAAATCGGCGATTGATCTGAGATGCACCTACGAACTGCATGTCGCAGACTGACTGCGCGCTGAAGTGGCTGCCAGCTAGATATTTGACCGAAACATAAACATAAGTTACTCGCCCAGCATCAAAATCTTAAAAGTATGTCCAGGCAAGAACTAATTCTTATCCAATTGTTAATTCATGGTATGACGTCGACTAAAAAACATCGTCAACTTCTTTAACCTCCGAGACCGAGAAACAAGCCCGAAGGGAATTCAATGCTAGTAATTGCTTATCGCGCAATATCTATTGGCTACGCCGGTAATACCACAAACAAAAAGACAAGCACGCAACGAAGGGGGAAAACCCTGTCTTATCTTATCCAACCAATACCGTGGACACGTTGGCGAGTAACGGTTAGATACTGGTGGGTCCGGCCGAGGAATTCTCGGACATGCCCAGTGTGTGAGAAAGAAAGGATCTGGCGTTTTGAAGGAGGAAGTAAGATTGATGACTCCTAAGGTTTATGGAAGTGACTGATAGATGTCTTGGCGAAGAATCAGCAATATCAGGGAGTTATCAGGCACGATAGTGAAGATCGTAGCCAGTCAGAACCTCTGTAGGATATCGAAAGAGCGGTCTTCTCATGGAAGGATAACGTCACAGCTCGTTGCGGCTAACAAGGTTAATCTCCAATTCTTGCTTTACCCCGGGTCCTCGCAAAGATCCGCCTATGGCCGTGCCAGCCAGTGGATATCAGAATTGGGCCCCGTAGCCAGATGCTTCAGTGGATGTCAGGCACTGTAAAAGCCTGTAAATGACCTTAGTTACCGGTTTGTTACCTAACAGACACACATTGCGTAGCATCTTCCTCCCCCCTTAGCCCGGTCTGTGCGGATGCCGGCCCCAATTATCCGAGTCTTCCCGAGCTCAGAAATCCAAAGGAGGCATTATTTTCCCCCAGCCGCCCGCCGGAAGAAAAAAAAAAGAGCTCAAACGTCAAACAACCAAAAAGGCTTTTTTCCCTTTTTCTCTTCCCTTTCGTTTTCTCCTCCACCCAACCTCCCAAACCACACATCTCCCCTCAGTCTTTTTGTCTGAACATCACCATTATTCACAATGGCTGCCTCTACAGGATCCACCAAGGTCGACGCCGTCGTCCAGAGCATCAAGGCTGAGACTCCCGAGAAGAAGTCTGGCCTCGCCCTCTACTCCCGATTCGCCCTTGCCGGTGCTGTCTGCTGTTCCGTCACCCACGGTGGTCTTACCCCCGTCGATGTGTATGTCCAAATCGCCTCTGCGCTGAGTCCTTCGTCGTCAATTGCTTTCGGAGGTTGTGGTGGTGCGTGGTTTTGTCGGGGCACAATTGAACCGAGATGGCCACATATTTCCGCAGCAACCATTGGAAGCAATATTCGAGAAGCAAAAGTGCACTGAAATCAACAAAGAAAAACGAAAATAACTAATTCCGAAATCTACAGCGTCAAGACCCGTATCCAGCTCGACCCCGCTACCTACAACCGTGGTCTTATCGGTGGCTTCCGCCAGGTTGTCAAGAATGAGGGTGCTGCCGCTCTCCTCACTGGTGTCGGCCCTACCTTCGCTGGTTACTTCCTCCAGGGTGCCCTGAAGTTCGGAGGATACGAGTTCTTCAAGCAGAAGTGGATTGATGCCCTCGGCTACGAGACTGCTTCTCAGAACCGAACTGCTGTCTACCTGGCCTCTTCCGCCACTGCCGAGTTCTTCGCCGATATCGCCCTGTGCCCTCTCGAGGCCACCCGTATCCGTCTCGTCTCCCAGCCTACCTACGCCAGCGGTCTCGTCTCTGGCTTCGGCAAGATTGTCAAGAACGAGGGCTTCGGTGCTCTCTATGCTGGTTTCGGTCCCATTCTGTTCAAGCAGTGAGTTGCCCCGCTGCTTTTTTCGCTCAATTGAAGCATTAGTGAACTGACATCTCGCCCTAGGATCCCTTACACCATGGCCAAGTTCGTCGTCTTCGAGAAGGTCTCTGAGGCTGTCTTCCAGAAGTTCCCCAAGAAGGACATGTCCGATGGTATGCAGACTGTTGCCAACCTTGGCTCTGGTCTGATGGCCGGTTTCGCTGCCGCCATTGTCTCTCAGCCCGCCGACACCATGCTTTCCAAGATCAACAAGACCCAGGGTCTTCCCGGTGAGGGAACTGTCTCTCGTCTGATCAAGATCGGTAAGGAGCTCGGTATCCGTGGCTCTTACTCTGGTATCGGTGCCCGTCTCTTCATGGTCGGTACCCTCACCGCCGGACAATTTGCAATTTACGGTGATCTGAAGAAGGTAAGTCAATATAAACCCCCTTAACGATGTAAAACCTCTTGGAACGTGGGCTAATTGCGCGACAGGCTTTGGGAGCAACCGGTGGTGTGGAAATCGCTGCTTAAACAACGATCTCGATTGTGGGGAAAAAGATTAGTAATCCGAAAAGGTTCGTCACCTAACCTTAAAAGTTTGGTAAAGCCGAATTAAACCCTTTTCGGTAGTTACTAGGTGCACAGTAACGGGAGCTAAAAACTTCCAACTCTTTGGTTGCACTTTGCGAGCCATTTTTGTAAAACATTATGATAGACTAGTTAATATCCGACTCGAGGCGCAGGGATGCCTTTTACGATTTCTTTTCCCCTCAAGTCTCATTAACTTAGTGTCCACCAGATTTGAAATGTGCTTTAATTGCTACTGAATACCTCACCAGTCCCGTCTCGTTTTACAATCTGCTTGCTATGAATGGGATGGAATGTTTGGCTTGGGCTCCGCTGGTTGCTTTGAAAGCAACACTCTTATGTTGGTCTTCTGCTAGTCACAGATCAAACAGTGCATTCCCACACCTTCAATTGACAACGTTCAAGTTTGTTCTTGAGATCGCATCTAGCTTGTCGGTGAGGTATAAACTAGCTCATTCAGTAACTCCCTGCTTTTGGACGTTGACGAGGCAGTGCAAGAGCCACTCAAGGTTGATCCGCGTGTCGACTCTCGCAGCGACTTCTACGTCAGGAACTTCGGCGAGGTGTTCAATTTCCGCTTCCATGCGTGGGGAAACACATAGGTCTGGTGAATGCATTAGGTGCTTGCTTCTCTCTTTGACATCAGCAATGGCCTTGTTGACATCTTCTTTCTTTGCAAAGTCTGACAAGGCTAAAGGCTGTCTAAGTTTCAAACGCTATGCGACATCCGGTTGGAGTCTGTATAAACTCAATGAGGTTGACGTTCGTGTTCGATGTAATATTTTTAGAATGTATAGAATAGAGAAAGGAGTGACAGGTAGAAAAGAGAGGAGCAATAAATAGAAGAGAGAGAAGCAACGAGTAGAAAAGAAAAGAGCAGCAGGTAGAAGAGAGAGAACCAGATACTCGTTTTGAATAAGGGTTGTTAAGGATGGTAGCTGTTATTTATCGAGCAATTGGCTGTTAAAATAATATTAATATAAACTTTAATAAATTAATTATTATATTATTTAGTACTATATCTTCTTTATAATTTTCTGTATAAATATTATAAATATATTTTATTTTATTTTTCATTTTAGAAGAAACCTCTTATACTTATAGTTACAGCATAGAAAATAATAACCTATAAATATAGTATTTCTACCCAGGAGCATTCATTTCTTTACCTACATCACACAATCCTTCCTTGTTCCCTCAACTCGGTACTACCCACCGCGCCACACTAGAACCTACAAGTCGCGCGCCATAATCGGCCCCATCTCTTTCTTTTCTCAACCACGATTTTCTTTGTTTGTCGAACCCTCCTCATTCAAGGCAGGAAAGGCCCACCGGCACGCTACTTTTTCCACTTCCTACCTTGATACCAAAGAACCCGCACCCGGGAATACAGGTGAACAAGACAGGATGCTACTTGAATTTTTTTAACGAAGGCATTACGCACTCGAACGATGGTGGCGGCAACAAAGAAGACATTTCAGGACGAACAGTAAATGCAGATGGCGTTTATACCACTTCGAATGTTGGCAGATGGGAATGCGCCGTTTGGAAATCCTGAACTACTGGAAGCGCGACCAAACAGAGATGCCTCTTTAGGACAACACTGACCTGATCATCGCCGATTTCATCAGTGTCTATGAGAAAACCAAACAAGTCCCAGAGCGCGAACAACCTACGAGTCAGCCAAACAAGAGGATTGGCCATCTGACAGAATGGTTTGATAGTAAGGCAGACAAAACTGTCACACTGACAACTGATGTTGTCGCATTCAACAATGTCGCCCGCAAATACGAAGCTATCCGTACCACCAAGGGAAAAGATAGGGTGATTGTTCCTAAAGGTCACGAAAGAGATTTGTACTTTGCAATCAAGAGCCGTCACGATGTGGTCCTTTGCATAAAACCCGACGACCTGCAGCCAGGAACCATCCGTCCTTCTGCCCGCGGTTACCAGCTTTTCCGAAAAATGCAGCGCTGGGAAAAGACACTCCCACAACCGGTTGCTACGTATTGGTACCCGGTTGCCAAGGAGGTTCTCGAATGTCTTGCTGCCTTTGACTTCGGTTGTGCAATCAGACCAAAGCAGAAACTCGACGATTCCGGTGACGGACCAACGACTCTGCTATCCAAAGCCGCCTGGTAAGCTCAGTGGATCTTTGCCGAGCGAGAAGAATCTGGAAGAAAAAGAGTCAAGAAAGTGGCCATGGCATAAGAGGCGACGAAATTGCAGAAAGCATCATTGCCGACTACGAAAACGGCAAATTTATTTACTCGAAGAAAGAAAAGAAACCCACATCATCCGCGTCAACCCCCTCCACCAAGAGAGCCAAGCAGATCCAAAGCTCCAACACAACTGATGTAGCTCCCGAAGATGAAAGCGATGAGGACGACGACAACAGTGATACATTCTCATATGGGCTGCCCGACATTTCGTCCTTTATCGCTAATAATGCTAAGGCATGGGGTGGGAACCTCCCTGACGAAGACGACTGGAACAAGATCCGCTTTGAAGGTAGCTAAGCAAAGGAGTGGCCACTAAACATGGCATTTGAGGCTGCTTTCAGAGAATTCGCCGATAAAGGTGCAGATGTAGACGTCGACACCCGCCAGATTACCGTCGATACTGGAATGACGCCTACTGGCCGAGACCCTCAAGCACATCCGCAGCCATTATGACAATATGGCCAACAAGTCCGGCAAAAAGGTTAAAGGGAAGAAACTAACCTTCAGAGGCGACTCCAGTCTTATTCGAACCACCAAGGATGTCGAACTCGATATCACGCTGCTTGTCAAATCCAAGAAGACTTTATATAATCTTCCAATAAGATTTTATAAAATTCTACAATCTCAAAATAAGGTTGTATTAAATTCTATAATCTTGAAATAAGATTCTAGAAGATTACCTAAATTAAGAAGAGCTTATATTGATTTATATAATCTTCTCTAAACCTACAATAGAGGAAGTTGTCCGAACTTTTGCACGCCCGCCTTACAAGACGCCCACCCTTCACTGCATCAACGCATGCTGCGATTACCTGGAGGCGCGTATCAAGGAAATGAAAGTTGAAGAGCCAGCTTTGAGGCCGCCTCTGGTTGCCCTGATGTCTCACTTTGATGTCGGTCTTGGGTGGGTTGATAGCGCACAAACCGCGCCGATGGACAACGTGCTGCAGCTCAACGATGAGACGGACGTCGACAACGGCGATAATCAGCTTTCAGACGACGAGTACCTCCCACGAGACGATGGAAGTGAGAGTGAGTACGATGACAAGAGTTTGATGGTTCGTTCCACGATTCGCACGTCAGCGACTATCTCCAGAAACTCCATCCTGAGATCGTGAGTGTCATTCCTAAGGGATAATATCGAATTGTTGGATTGTCTTTATCTGACCATACTTTGGGATAGTTGTGAAAATTGTACGCCCCGGCAGTTTATGCTGTTCTAGGACTACAGCCAGACAAGAGGCTTCAGGATCACCAAGCACTCGCAGCTGGTGTAGCTGTGCTGGCATCGAAGTCGAGATTCAAGGGCATGATTCTGGCTGACCCGCCTGGCCTTGGGAAAACATTGACGGCACTGGCAGTAGCCTCTCTCAGAGGTGGTACATCAATCGTCGTTGCTCCCACATCATGTGTCAATCAATGGAAACAGGAGGTCCATAGGTTCTTTGGCGTAAGTCCTTTCCGAATTGACCACTGCGTCGCTCAGCGCAATTTGCAATCGCTCACATCATTGTTACAGAACTGCATGCCCTGTATCAGTCTACTCACTGAAGAAGCGACACCAGTACAGCTCCACCAATACCAGATCGTCATCACCTCGTACCACTAGATCGCGGCCGAACTTGGCCGGAAAGAGAGGTGCTTGGCAGCCGTGGCAGACTACGAGACTCAAGAACCAGGATCACAATCTCCACCCAAGCGACCGTCACTTACCATCCTGTCGAGTATATTCGAGCAGAAAGTGGCGCGCACGATCATATTGGATGAGGCCTATTCGACAAAGAACACATCAAGCCGCATGTACAGGGCAATTCACATGGCCCGTCAACTGGCAAATTTCTGTCTCATGATGTCAGATACACCCGTCGACAATACCTTTATGCCCTGTTCAGCTTGCTCTGTGGACACAATTTCATTACGCAGAGGCGAATGCGATGGGCATTCACTGGCGAGGCAGCCTAGACAGGCTGCTCCAAATATTGTACGCTGTCACTTTGCGCCGTCCTGTCGATATCGTGCAAGACAGGCTACCGGTACTCAGGAAAGTAACCTGCATCATCAAGAGTTCTGACGGGATTGTCATGGTTTCCAACGATCATTTCATGCAGTACAGGCGGGTAGTTGGAATGAAGAAGGCTCAAAGAGTTGCTGATGATGCTTGTCACCCTTTGGGTTCATTCACAAAGCTCGACAGCTTTCATATCACCCAATGCTTGGTCAACTACACAAGATTGAAAGGGCTGCGCAGCTTGCTGCATTGAACGGTGGCCATGAAGCTCTATTGGCTAAACGATACAAAGACATGAGGCAAGACCACTGCTGGTTGTCCGCATGAACCTACAGAATCGTCACTCTCGTCCACCGTCATCTGGAATACAGACCGAATGATGTAATGGCATGGAATGGCGTCTACACAAAAAGACACGACTAAGAAGCGCCGCAACCCCCTCGGCGAGGTGTGGAGCAATGCACAAGCTTCCAGAGCACCATCCAAGAAGGCCAAGATCAAGGAGAATGAAGAATAAGGAGCATCTATAACAGACATGGGTAGTAGCCATATGAGGCTGGAAACGGGGTGATATTTTGCCACGGAGAAACTACAACAGATGTCGATTTTGTGACGAACATGGGAATGAGAATGTACCACGGAGGTTTGCCAATACTCAAATGTACTTAGGCCCAATAAAGAAGGAATAATGTTTGGACGTCTGTCTACTCAAACTCGCAGTATTATACCACTGTGTTCAGTAATTTCATGGAAAGTGAGATTTGACGTGAATTATGTGAAACTCCTTGTTAGAGGGAGGTTACTATGTAACCAACCTCGTGTGTTGAACAAATATATCCGACCAGTATTCTGCTGTAAACACATCACTGATAGCCATTCCTGACATGTTGATAAACCCTTGGCATTTTTTTATTTTCTAAGTACAATATACTTATTCCAGTAATTCACAAAATATAAATTCCTTATTCTTAACGATAAAATCAAGTATTGTCGAGTTATCCACGGTGTGATATTTACCTCACTCTGACATTATAGTTACAGTGTAGTTGAGAGCCTGCCCAATGACCTATAAATTGCCTTATTTTCCCATCTGATCTTTCTTCTCTCACACACACCTCACACCCAGTCGCCTTTCTTTAAAAGCTCAAGTCTGACTTACCAACGGGCCAGGTGAAGAAACCTACGAGCCGCACGGCGGATCCAACGTCCGTCTCCTACCTGATAACTCAGTATACTACGAACCCTACTGTCCGCGCCCCGGAACCACCGAACCACGCGTCGAAACAGACAGCTACTTCGACCTCCTAACAGGGCGCACGTCAAATCCGACAAACCAAGAGAAGCTCTAGTCTCGCCTTTGCCAGGCCAGGAACGACTCAATGGCCGATATGACTGGAGGAATGGCCGCACTAGTTGCAGGCATCGCAGAATCCAACCTTAATGCATCCGCCCTGGCTCAAGGAGCCCTTAACTCCATCGTTGTTGTAGAATCGGATGTCGCGAAACTCCGCAAGGAAATCGCAGATGCCGACGTCCGAGATACTACCCAACTCAACCTTCACAAGGGTGCGATTGCTAAGCTGATTTTGACGTCTAAGTCCCTGGATGAAAAAATGCTAGAAATCAAAAAGGGCCTTGAAGCCAGTAACACTAGATTGGAAACCGTCGAATCACAGCTTAAGGCTCTGGCTCATAAGCAGTCGACCCCTATCTTTCACACTGGCGCACTGGACGGAAAAGCCATCAAACCCCAGATGATCATGTCGTCGCACCTGCACCCCAGTGCACAGGATGATTACTTTGACCGATTCATCAGCAACCCCGAGAACCGCGACATGCTCATCAAATCCCTCTTCAGCAACATCAACCTCACTCTAGAACCTTCGGCGACACCAACGGCCGATACGACAGCTTCGAAGACAAACTCGGCACCAGCCCAGGTCCCAGCTAATCAAGGAGGGCCATCGGCTCCGGCGGTAATGGCCCCGACCCCTACCACCAAGCTGCGACTGAAGGTGAAAGCAACAACACCAGCAAAGCGACGAGCCACGAGCCCAGCGTCTGAACCGCAGTCGCCTCCCAAGAGACGCGTGGTACCACCACTGATCAGACGCGAAAGGGACCTCTGGGCTGGTAGGCGACCTTAACTACCGTCGAGTTTGCCGAAGGGAATGCAGGATAGAGAGCTGATTGCGAGAAAAACTGGGGAAAAGGTTCGAGGAGAAAGTGACTATGGACTTCACCAACGAATGCTGGAAAACAGCTAGTATATCACAGGACTAGCTAGCTCCCTTCAAGAAGGAGGTTCCTACGGTGTAGGTAGAGGAATTGACAACCTTTACCGATGAACAGACTACTAATTAATGCATGTGTTTCCAAAATAAAAGCCAAATAAGTTTGATACGTGAGCCAAATGCGGCGGTGATTTCGTAGAATCTGACCTTGTCCAAATCTCCCTGCGTCTTCGTATAGCATGGTTTATCATAACACTAATCGCCGAAAGCGACACTGTCCAAAATTACACATTATTATTGTATTCTTCATAAGTGCTTGCCAATGACTTACAGTGCCAAGTTCCTAACCTATAAACTCACCATAAGGAATCAACAAGCCACTATAAATGAGTAACTTGGGGAAAATAATTCTTCTCTTTTCTTCTCCTTCCCTTACGTACAACCCCCACCCACCCTATCGCCTCGTTTCTTTCTCTCGCTTTATTTATAAGTCGGAGGCAGCAATCGGAACACCAAGAGTCGTCCTCGAAATAGTCAATGTGCAGAAGCCTTCTACTTGGACGAGGTTGCCTGAGTCTTATTCACGACGTATCTGCCTGTTTGTCAGTACTACCATTCCTTGCCAATAAACGATCAAGAATACCTTGTTGTTTGCGATCAAGGCATTCCGCAAAGAAGTCTTGGAGTGCTCCAGGTTTTGCCCAGCGTTGCAGGACCAGTCTTATTCCTTAACCATCTGAAGTTACAGACTGCAGAGACTGAGACAACAGTTTTGGGTTTAAATGTATCCCTTCTGTTTAATCTCTTATTCGATACTCACTCTCTCGGCATAGTCAATGCCGCCCCTGATCACCGCCAGGTCGCCACCCCGAGTCAACATAATATCTCTCCTTGCCAAGGCACAAACAATGTTCCTCTTCCCAGCAAACCAATCGTATGGAACAAAAAAGTGCTCAAAGACTTCTATCGCCGGGGGGTCTTTGCGCTGCGCAATCTCTAACCCGCTCTCGCTGAGATCAACAGAGCACACCCAAGAAGACCGGTTCAGAAAAATGAGTTTTCTTGATTCGTCAACTCCTATGATATGGGCAATGCTTAGTTCGAATGGAGTCACACGTGGACGAAGTGGAACGGCCAGACTCGATGCCTTGATGGTATCCTCCCCGTCTTCATCAGTGACAAGTTGATCTAATGTCGCCGCAGCATCTGATTGTGTCCTTGGCAAGAAGCTGTTATCATTGCCTTCGACGGTAAGATAGTCTGCATCAACAATCGCAATTCTGTTGTTGTTGACGGAACTACTAGAATGTACTAAGTGGAGCATGATTCTTTGTTTTTGGTCGAGTGAATAGGAAATCGCGTTTACAAGCTCTACCGTGTGGTTGTCTAATGAAAATGCAATAGACGAAACTTCAGACCAGTCGCTCCAACAGTAGGCGCAGGCTTTGGCGTTGTCTACACAGATCAGATGTAGAGAGGATTGCGGATGAGGGAGCCATTTCCGGATTCCTGGCATTTGTGGATATGTTCGTTCTATCTCATACTTGCCGCTATCCAAGTTGAACAGATAATCAGAGTCGCGAGTTGATATCAGGAACTTGGCCGCTATTTCTCCTACTAGCACATCTATGATTGCCTCCTCGGAGTTGAGGCGGGACTCGAAGAGTACCGTTGGATCGCCGAGCCAACCTTTGTCTGCTGACTTTTGGACTCTGTGTAAAAAGATCCTGTTGGAGGCATCGACGCTAAGGAGGGCGTCTCTCGGTTCAATCCAGGCCAATAGGCGGACTGGGGACTTGTGTCTGTAGAGAATCCCCAAGCTCGCTGCTGCTTTTCGTTCATACACGACGACTGATCCATCATCCTTTCCACAAAATACAATTGCGGATGTGTGATGGACCACCATGGCAGTAACCTTCGCTTTAGCTTCCATGGAAACCGTCTCGACCACTGTAGTGGAAGTGAGCCCGCTACTGTCATCACCCAGGGACTCCCGCAACAGAGCTTCAGGCTTCCAGACAGTGCACTGGGTGCCTCGTATATCGGCAAGAAGCATACTATCTCTGGCAAAAGCAAGCTGCTTGATATATGAGTTGGTGGACTTGACCCGATAGAGAAGTTTGAACGTATCAAATTCGTAAACGTGGACAATCCCATTTGCACCACCTGCTGCAAGGAAACGCCCATTGGGGCTGGGGGCGAGGGTTTGGCAATTAGCACGGAAGCATTCCAGCTGCCGGTCGGCATAGGGGTCAAGGAGGGCGAGATCACCATCGAGATATGCGACTGCGAGAAGGTCTATGTCAGGATTGGGGTTGAAAGCAAGCGCGACGACGACATGCGTGCTCGTCTCTCCACTGGAGAGTTTCTTGCCACAGGTACCAACGAAAGTGTCCTCTTCCATGTCCCATAGTGTGATGGGTTGATTATTGTAAGCAACAGCAAGCATTCCATGACTGGTAGAGAGAGTTAGTGCGCATGGTGTCCCCCGTAGAGGCACTTGGTTCGTCTCTGGCGTATTGGCATCGCTCCATGGCCTCCGCACCGACTCCGCCCGGGCGTCGTGTCCCAAATTCCAAGTCTCGATGTAGTTGTTGCGACTCGCAATCAAAATCATATCTCCATCAAATTCCATTCCCAGCGGACGCGGAGGGCTGATGAGGCTGTGCACCACTTGCCCCTTTCTGATATCCCAGACCTTGGTCGTCTTGATACCACAAGTTGCTACGAGGTCAGTTTTGGTCTTGAAAGCAATGAAGTTAACAGCTTCACCGTGTTCCAAGACCTTGTACTCCTGGTAGGATGTAGTGTAGTACAGTACGACAGTTCCTGAACTGAGGGCGACGGCCAGGAACTCGTCTCCATAGCGTAAAGCCCTTGGTTGGCCCTGGCGGAAATTGATGCACAGCATCCTGTCATCCCATTGCTTGTTATACGCGCCAAGCACTGCGAGCCTCTGGTTTGAGCCTCCGGTGTTGTATACCATAGACTCAGTCGGGCAGAATGGAGGTATCAACGAGTATATTGCTGATGGCGATACCGTGAGGGCGTTGGCAAACATGGCAGGAATCCGAGCAAGGTCCATGCTCCACTGTCGGAGCGCCCGCATCCGAGGGTCTAGTGGTGGACGCTCAACGGCGCATCTATTTACGTAGGTGTTGAGATGTTTTGAAGCACGTATGAGGAGGGTGAGGTTTTGGGACTCGGCAGTCGTTTCGATCCAAGTGAGTACGTTGGATTTCAGGAACTGCGTGACAAGCTGGAATACCCCTGCTGCCAACGGATCAGCCTTCGAGAGGTGATATGAGTATGCTGTGTATGCATAGATGGCGAAATTCATTCTTGTTGGTAAGTTTGCTGAAGAACGGCGCCGTCTGGTCCTAGGGGGCTTCATTTCTTCCCCGACGAGGTAACTGAGACACACCTCAGCCATCCGTGTGTGCGCCTTAGTTTTCTCGATGGAGAACTCAGACTCTAGTCCGCCAGCTACAAGAAATTCTCTGGCTGTTTCATGCACCATATTGACTCGCCCGTATTTGTCCACGACCACTAATTGACCACAGAGCGCAGCGATGCTCTCCTCCAAGTTTGGGAATGAATCGTGGATGTCCAGGGTCAGAGCACCGTCTAGCTCGCTAATTGTCAGTGGTCGAACCGCACATGCTGCCCACATAAGGATGGTTTTGGCCAACTCCTTTCCGCGAGTGACCTGTGACATGTAGTCTAGAGTCCGCTTGTACAGTGACCCCATACCTCTGGGCACGTCTTCAAGAATCTGGTCAATTTCCTTTCTGCTGTGGCAGCGTATGAGTTCCTCGAGTACCAAGATTGTCCACAAGAAAGATCCCTTAGATTTGTCTAAAATCTTCTCAGCTAGTTTACCTCGATCATGCGGTCCCGCGACTCCCAAGGCTTGAGTCCTCCTCTCAATCAAAAGCCTGAGATCTGATTTTGTGTCTGTTATTGACATCGGCAAGGACTGGACCAGGTTGGGTGGGATGGCCGAGAAACCTTGGTCCAGCTCTACCGTATGCCGACTTGTGACCAGAACTCTCAGCGGTATAGATTCGTCCATGTTGGAAAGAATGGCATTCAAAAGGGCTGGGGGGTTGTGACACTCGTCTAGGGCATCGATGACCCAGTAGCTTCGAGTCATTGTGGCCTGAAAAATTCCAGAAAGGAAGAGGATTCTCCAGAGGGTACGTTCGTCGACACCATCGAGGCAGATACCATCCGCCTGCAATTTTATGATGGCATCACTGGCTTCGGCATTGGAGGTCGCCATCTGAAAAGCCAGACATCGGAGACAACGACTTAGGTTGGCCTTGGACTTGTCCCCATGTTTGAAGAAAAAGTAGCTGCAAGCCTGGCCAGACCCCTTGAGCTGATCGATGACATAGCCGGCAAGAACAGATTTTCCAGTTGCTGGCTTGCCCTTGATCCATAGCGTTCTGTCGTTTCCGTATTCCCCATCCCTCCATTTGACGTAACTGTCTTTGTGTGAAATCCATTCGCACGACCCGTGCATCCGAGCTTCGCAGACATTTGCAAGATCGTCGTCCAACAAGTCGGAAACTTGGAGGTACTTCTTGAGGTTTTTGATCCTGTCACGCCTCTTCTCCGGGATTGCCGTGACAATGTTGCTCACAGTAGAGGCGAGTGCGTCTCGTAGGAGTATGTAGTTGGAGTCTTGAGGTGTGTCAAACTTGCATATCGAGCGGTGGTCAGCAGTCATGGGTATTTGTTTCTCCCCACGGTACCCAAGGACGGCTGACTCGGGATCGACGATAAGTGAGCTAAAGAATTTCATATTCTGCGTCTCATAAAATGACCAGAGCTCAAGGTCAGCCGAAAAATGCCGAAATTCGTCATTGATCACTTGGACTGCTTCAGAGTTCGGTTCCAGATCGCCAACATAAGTGCGGTCGTACGCAACCCTGAGGAGGTTCTTGAGCATCTTTGCCGAGTTGGCACCTCGATGCGGCGTGGCGAGGAAATAGAATGCGGCGAACCGTCCAGCGAGCACTTCGTGCCCTGCATCCTGTTTCGCCAGGATGTATGCTTTCTTCATTACCAAGCCACCCATGCTGTGGCCGATGACAACGATGTATGTCCTGGAATTGACAATGCATGGCGAGGTGCTGATCGCGCCTAGGAATGACTTGCCAATGTGATGAACATTCAAGCAGTCTTCCTTACCCTTCAAATAGTACGAGTCATATCCGTAGCTATGAATACGGACACTCCTGAATGAAGGATCCTTGGACAGCCACTCCTCTGGCCAGAAATGAGACTGCTCTGCGGATGACTTGCTCCATGTCTTTCTAGAATTGCCGCCTAAGCCATGGAGGAAGATGAGGTCGATCTCGGGCGCTGTCGGGGAAGATAGAAGGTTCAGTCCAAGTGGTCCCTTGTCGTCCTTCGCTTGGCCGTCCAAGGTAGTTGACGTCTTGGACTGGGCCCTTGACAGGGGAAATAGGCTTCTCAAGCCCTTATTCGAGTCACGACTGCTCGAGGAGTTGCTGGGTTGTAGGTCAGGCTTTACGCGCCGCTGCTTTCGAAAGAACTAACTTAGTACAGTCAGCAATCGGGTCGGATTGAAGTGCCCCAAGCCGCTATGGGTGGGAGTTAACCATTGTAACCACAAAACGCAGTGCGCATCAGTGTATGGGGCGCCAGTCCTCGTTGCCCGGACTCATCTAAAGTGACGATGGGCTACCCATCAAAACAATAATGGACTAATAGTACGATCGATGTATGGATTCCCAGGAGACTCGTGATGATAATGCCCAACACCTCGCGCTCGAAGCACGTAGTCAGCCCTCCCCTGCGAGCTGCCAACTACCAATCAGCTGATTGCTTCAACCGCCAGTCGATGTCACGCGCTGGCCCAACAACGATAAAGATAACAGCATATATCCATGAGTACGCTAGAAAATCGCGCATCAGAGGTTTCAAAAACACACACATTGACCTGTACCTTGTTAGGCATTTCTTGATGATGCCGTGTTGATTTGGTTCATCAGAAGGATTGTTCACGTATTGTGCATTGTTTCTGAGAACCATTTGCCATGGGTTCCCAGACGAATCCGAGTTTCCAGGTTGGGGACCATGAAGCCTTCATGGAATTCGCTCTCACTCAAGCAAAAAAGTCACCGCCAGCTGCCAACAAATTCTGCGTCGGAGCCATACTTGTCGACGCCGCTCAGGGCAAGGTCCTATCTACAGGATACTCGCTTGAATATCCGCGAGACTACAAGGGAGATCCAGGCACCACGCACGCAGAGCAGTGTTGTTTCATCAAGATCGCCGACGAGCACAACCTTCCTGAGGAACGCATTCATGAGGTCCTTCCGGTAGACACGGTGCTGTACACGACCATGGAGCCATGCAACGAAAGACTGAGCGGCAACATGACTTGCGCGACTAGGATCTTGAGACTTAAGAGCGCTATCAAGACTGTCTATGTGGGGATCAAGGAGCCAGGAACGTTTATCGCACAAAATGACGGACAAGAAAGACTCGAGGCAAACGGTGTCAAGGTCGTGTTCCCCGTTGAACATTGGCGTGATAGGATTACCAAGGTCTCAATGGCTGGGCACTGAAGACTTTAATTGGGTTCGCTAAGAAAAAGCATTGATGCTGCGGGAACACCGGAACGGCCCGTTTAGCCACTAGACTTTAAGTTAGTTTATAACGCAGGAACGGCAATGGCATAAGCATGTAAATAGGTCGCATGACGAGCTGTAGCCTCAGTACATCCTCCCAAGAAACTCTTGCTCCCTATATAATCCCGTCAACTAACTGGTATTGCTTACGATACTTCTGGCCATTGTTTGATAAGATAGAAGCTTGCAATCGAAAGATTTGTGACAGTGGCTGTTGTGTGCCGTTAGCCGCCGTCCACACGTGGTTGCGTGACACTTCGGGAGCTCGCCTGTGATTGGGTTAGGCGATCATTGTAGTGGGCTCAATCCAGGAACGTCGCCTATAACAAACCCCCCTCCCCGAAAGCCCTGTCATTTTTCGCCAGCGGGGCGCTGAACAGATTCGGTACAGTCTCAGTCTTTGACACAGTCTTTGGCGCAGGAAATGAACTACAACGGTGCAAACGGCTTTGAATTCGGGGCGGGCAATACCAATATTGACCCAGCTGTGCTAAGGGGTAAGCTACAAGCCCTTGGCGGACTCACAAGATCGTCTTCATATTGACTGCCTTCCAAGAATTACCGGAGGGATGCAAGGTCGTATCCATCGAGAACCACGGCGTAAGCTTCTGGGCGAAGACGGGTCGCATCGATGTTTTGCTCAACGATGGTACACCGCAGTCCTTTTTCATCAAGGTCATTTCGAAGGAACTGGGCATGAGTATGACAAAGGGGGAATTCCATTCCATGAGCGCGATGCATAACGTTCTGCCAGAATTTGTCCCAAGGCCTATCGCTTGCGGCACGTACCAAACAATACCAGACACCCACTTCTTCCTCTGCGAGTTTCGAGAAATGACTGAGGATATGCCTGACCCTCACAAGTTTGCCGCTCTTCTGTCAAGACTGCACCAGAAAAGCGTATCGCCTACTGGCAAGTTCGGGTTCCACATCACCACCTACGCAGGAAATCTACCCCAATTCGTGGCATGGGAAGATAGCTGGGAGACATTCTTCGCCAAGTCCATGAGACAGGCGCTTGACCTAGAGATTGAAAGGAAAGGGCCTAGCGAGGAACTCGAGATTCTCTCACGGGCTCTGTTCGAAAAGGTCATCCCGAGGCTTCTGAGGCCTCTCGAGAGTGGCGGACGAACAGTGAAACCTTCACTTGTTCATGGAGACCTTTGGTACGCAAATTCAGGGATTGATGTCGACAACGACCAGTCTCTTGTCTTCGATGCGTGCTGCTTTTTTGCGCACAATGAATGTACGTTCCCTATCAAACACTTGCGGTTGTCCCTGCTAACTAGCTCGAATTTGAAGATGAGTTTGGCCAGTGGCGACCAGCTTGCAATAGGTTTGGGGATGAGTATGTTGCTGCCTACAACACATTCGCCCAAATTTCGCCGCCTGAAGAAGATTTTGAAGGCCGCCTAGACCTCTATAGGCTGTGAGACACTCAGAAACCGGTTTTCTTTTTCCTAATCTACATTGCTAATATCAAGCTAGGAGGTTTGACACACATGTATCAGCCCTTTTTGTTAATAACGAGACACTTCGCACACAGTGAGACTATTCTCAGTCTACCGTCTAGTTTGGTGGCTAATGAGCTTAATAGGGTCCTCGACGTTATGAGAGATTTGGTCCAGAGATATGGTTAGTGACAGCAGGAATCATAATATACTCCTTTTTTAGCCTATAGTTCTAGGAATTTACAAAAGACCATATCGTATGCATATGCTTTATCCTCCATATAATACTAATCTCACTATGCGTTGTCGGCTGAGCATTGAGCCAAGGAATATTCAAGACCTTGCAATGGCTTCCTCGTCCTTAGGAGGTGGAGGAAGGAAAACAATGCGCAGGTAAACTTCTATGGCGCCGAGAATGCGGATTGCCAGGCCGATGAATACCCACAGGAGAACGACCCAGTCATCACCAGCGGAAAGGTTATATGAATGTCAGGAACGATTGCGCAAAACTTGATTGTCAGTTGATTGGATTGGTCGATTGGTGGTTGCTGGTGGTTGAGAGGAGAAATCAGCACAACTCGAAGGAAACAACCCGCTTCCAAAGCTGATGCCAACGGTACGATAATGGAGGAGGCAATGGACAATCTCTGGCGAAGCATGCAAGCTCTGGCGGCAAACCCCACGAGCAAACCGCGAGTTCATGTGCAAGTACCTGCGACTCCCGCAGCGATCCGCCTAACCAAGCTGATCGACGACGCCATCGAGAGAAAGCTGAAATCAGAGGAATGTGGTCACATCAGGGACACCATGGAAGCTGTTTTTCGAGGCTAGAAGTACTACGAAGAGCTTATGGTAGACCAATCACTTCAATGGGTCACAAAGGTAAAGGTCGGTTCCAGCGTGGAAGCTGAACCTGACAGCAATACGAAGAAGACGGATAACGATTTGGACGAGTTTGAATAAGAGGACTCTGGTAAGTATCTGACAACAAGAGCTATAGTACTGGATCTAATTGAACTAACTGTGCGCAATTAGACAAAGAGGTTGATGATCGCGAGAAACACGTGGGAACACGTGGGAAGGAGCACCATCAATGCCTCAATGTTGATGAGCCTATTGCAGGGTTGGCTGTCCCAGACGATGGGGATGGCCAAGAAGAGGACGTGCAGGGCGATGATGGCGAGGCTGATGAGCCAGAAGTGGAGGGTCATTGATGAATGGAGGACATCCAACAAAAGGCTTACGTGCCAGGGTCAGAGGTGACTAGTAGCTAAGGCACCCAGGAGAGATGCATTTACGAACGATCATGGCTGAGATGCATCGTACAGTATGTAATTAGGAACCGACTCAGAGGAAGTTCGCTCAAGTCAAGAACACTTTAAGCAGTCACCAGATGCTCACACAATAAGAGGATATTGAAATCAGAAGGACATTCAGTGATTAGCAATGTGTTGGTCGTGGATATTGCCCATTTCTAGATTCATCCTGCAACTTGAATCTGAGGCATGGGATCGACTGGCAACTTTGTGGAAGATCGCTTGATGCACGGTAAAATTGATGGCCAAAAGGCCTGTTTCTTATATTTTGAGGGGAAAGCCGCACAGAGTAATGTGTTCGCCCCGGGTAACTATAGCAAATTGTCAAGATTTAGGACGACTTAGGACGTTAGAACATAATGCTTATAGGTGAGGAGAGGTGTAGACAAGACGAGACTGCTTCATCAGATAGCCAACGCCACAGACAATAATGCATTTCACCAAACATATTACTCAAAGTCTAAAAATATCGACTGTAAATAAGATATGTGTCAAGACATCCCAGTTTCTTCTATTGAAGATAAATCATGGCTGTGATACTGCTGTCTGATCTTCTAATAACTAAATACTAACAATCGTCCTTTGCAAAAGTTCTGATAACAAGCCAAGTATTAATATGTACAAAATGTTTCAAAATAATGTAATAATTAGAATATCTTATTAATAATATTATCCTAGTATTATATAGTATTATATAAAATAGAAGAGTTTATAACTATTTATGTTATCTTATATAAGATATTAAAAGAGAGAAAGTTATTAAAACTTTTACACATCCAGTATAGGAAGACAGATGTTGTGAACTTGAAGATGATAAGAGGAGAGAACCTCGGGGGTTTGTATATACAGACACCAGTTTAAAAATCATCAGCCGAGATGTAATAACGATAGAAGGAAATCTACGGATATTGATACATGTGAGCAAAATGGATATGATTACGGTAATGGAAATACATTTTGGATACCATTGCACCTAAAGATTGGAAATAACTTGACTAAACAAACTTGACAGGATCTCTTCTAAACTTATGATGACTACTGCAATCTTCTGCTTAACTAGACCGTGATTCACTGTCGACCACGAACACCGGTCATTCACGTGAGGTATAAATAGCCCCTTTCCCCCTCTTTCCACCTTGAATTCTTTTCCTCCTTCATATCTTAACCTTCCAATATTCATTCCGTTGCGCTTAGCCCACATTGATAGCCTGCGGGCCGTTCTCCAGAACTGACACCATTTGTGGCAAAACCTGCGTCGTTCGACAACAGAAAAGATGGCTGGATCAAAGGTAAAAATTACTTACATTATAACCATACGGCACTAACGAAGTTGGACAGCGTCCAAGTAAGAGGCAGAAAGTGCAACACGACCAGTTGCAGAAAGACGAGCCACCCAAAAGAAAGCAATTACCTGCCAAGATTATGAACAACATATTCGTTTGGAGCTTCAAGATGGCGGCAAATGACCTTGAACCAGGGATGGTCGAAGCGGTCGCTGGAGAGGACAGGGTCCGATTCAACATCAGAGAGGGCGGTTTCTCTATCTTCGACCACCCTTTGGCCAAGATGGACGACCTTTCCCATCAGTTTGTCACCACAGTTCTAGTGGAATTCGAATGGTTTTTTGAGACATCCTTCGGATTCCACATGTTCGTTGACAAGGCCAGGCCTTTCTTTCCTCGTCAAGAAACAGGCAAACTTATTCTCATGATGGAGCTGGCAATGTTCAGTAACACGGCACTAGCCTTGAAAGAGCCATGGCTAGTAAAAAGATGCGACATGCCACATGGATGGAGCCAAGGAATGACCAAAACCCTTATGGTTTGGATGGAGGCTGTCGAAGTGCTCCAACAGATTTCAAACAGCCTTCATATCAAGATGATCCTACATCAACCTTATCGGGATTTTGGCATGCTTCGTGTAGCCACCCAGACACTTCGAAGCACGAACGTCACCTTGGGGCTGGAGCTCATCGAAGAGAATTGGGAGAAGAGTGAAAATGCAGAGTTTTACAAAGCAATGGCTGCATTCGCCATTACTGGTATGGAAATGGACGATGTCCACGAGCAACGTCGACAGCAGATGACAAATGATCAGCTAACCTGGCATATCGATCGTGGATGCAGAGGCATCAGATATTTGGCTATTTTGATTCCGAAGCCGGACAACCGCGAAGCCGAAACAGGGCTTGAAGGGTAAACGAAGATTGTCTAGGGGAAGAGGCTACTCAGGCGTTGATGGCTATAGACAGTAGTATATATCATCTGCGACTTGGGTGGTATATACGAGGCCAGGGAGTTGAGCTTTTGGTGAATGGGAATGACTACAGAACTGGCACTTGCTGGGAAGGTCACAGAACGGATTGGAGAAAGGAAGGGATTGCTTTGCAGGTTTGGACGTTTTCCATGAGATAGCATATACGGGCGATGATCTGAGCTATCATGGTAAATGGGAAGGGGAGTTGGGGATTTGACGCATGGGATTATCGATAGACTCAGCGCTGGCCAAGGGAGGTTACCGCTAGGTATCATACAAAAAGTTAATATTAAGGTCTCAGTAGCAGAAGTCTCATGACTGTAGTGCTCCATATGCGGCTTCGTCTATATCCTTGTCGGATGCCCTCTAAGACGATTGTTGACCATGATCGAATCTGTCCAACACTAACAATCATCATATAATGTGACCATATTTGACTGATCTTTATAACTTTCTTTGTCTCATAGAATCAACTTGTGTATATCATGGGCATGTGATTGACGTCCAATAGGTGCCGTTAAGACTTAAAGATTTATTAGTCAAAAATAAAATAGGATTGGTTTTCATTATTATACATACATAGTTAGTACATGTTTTAATTGATGCCAAGCTTTGACTCTGGGCCAGAATCGCGGCTGAATTCCGCGTGTGGAGAGCTTATCTTATCAGCAAGAAAATGTCCCAAATTTTCTTTCTGTTTGCCAAAGTTCAAAGGGACCATCCCCCACCCTCCCGCCAAACATCAACAATAGCAAAGACCTCGTCGCAATGAAACGCAAGGTCGCTGCCCTCGAGAAGATCGATGCTGATTTGTATGTCAATTGCGAAACTGTTCCGCGTCTTTTTGGCCATCAACTAATTATGTCTACAGCGCGAGTCTTCAGCAGAAAATCCGTCGCGATCCCAAGTACGTCGCTTAAATTCCTCGACAACGCCGTCAATCACTAATGCCAAGCTGCTAGATCATATAAGGAAGAGTTTCTGAAGCAATGGGAACAGTATGAGGCGCAGCGCGAGATCTTTCTCGTGTCTCCCTCCACGGCGACCGCTGACTCGGTTGTGTCTTTCCACAACATTATCGACCTGATCGCTCACGTTGCCGATTGCTACAAAGAGGAAACAGCGACCTTCCCTGACGATCTCAAGACCATTCTGACACAGCATCATGTTGTTCTTCACCCCGAGCTGCGGGAGAAGATCGTGGGAAGTCTGGTCCTGCTCCGCCGAAAAGAAGTCATCGACTCGACCAGTGTCCTCACCACGCTTTTCCCCATCCTCGTATCGTCGCCGAGCAAAACTCTACGTGAAACATTATTCTCAAAGATCCTCAGCGACCTGCGAAACTCGAACACAAAGTCCATCAACCATCCTCTCAACCGCACAGTCCAAACCGTCCTCTACAATCTTATCACCGCCGACCGATCCTCCCCACGAGCCATCTGGGCCATCAAGCTTACCCGCGAGATGTGGAAGCGACAGTTCTGGACCGATGCTAAGCCTGTGGATGTGATGAAGGAGGCGTGTCTTTCTGATAACGAGAAGGTCGTTGTTGGTGCTGTTCGTTTCTTCCTTGGAGGAGATAAGGAGCGTGAGGAAATGGAAGACGAGAGCAGTGACGAAGAGGTTGATCTGAGCCAGGTCAAGCACCAGATGGGCATCAACAAGAAGACCAAGAAGTCAAAGAAGGCTTATGACAGAGCTGTTGATAAGGTGAAGCGTAACGAGCGCAAGAAGACCAAGCCTCATCCTCTCAACTTCTCAGCTCTGCATCTCCTTCACGACCCTCAGAACTTTGCCGAACAGCTCTTCTCAAAACACCTACAAAACACCAAGGCGAAGCTGTCCCTCGAAACAAAGCTTCTAGTGACTCAGCTGGTTACTCGACTTGTTGGTCTGCACAAGTTGACCATCGTGGCGCTTTACTCCTGGTTTATCAAGTTCCTTACTCCCCGACAACAGTCCGTCACATCTTTCCTGGCTTCCTTGGCACAGGCTGTGCACAACTTGGTGCCTCCTGATGTGCTTGAGCCTTTGATCCAGAAGATCGCCAACGAGTTCGTCTCAGAAGCTTCGGCCGCCGAGGTTGCTGCTGCCGGTTTGAACTCCATTCGTGAGATCTGTGCCCGTCAACCTCTAGCCATGACCGACACACTACTACAGGATTTGGTTCAATACCGTAAGAGTAAGGACAAGGGTGTTATGATGGCTGCCAAAGGTCTTCTGTCGCTGTACCGAGAGGTCGGCGCAGAGCTTCTTAAGAAGCGAGACCGTGGTAAGAACGCCACTATCAACATGAGGGCTGGCATCCAGGCTCAGCGCAAGTTTGGTGAACAGGATGCTGGTGGAATTGAGGGTCTGGAGCTTCTCGAGAAGTGGAAGGAGGACGAAAAGAAGAAAAGACGACTTGCGAAGGGTCTTCCCGAGGACGCTGACAGCGATGAAGAGGAGGATGAAGGCAACAAGTCTGATGAGTGGGAGGTTGACTCTGATGATAGCAGCGACTCTGGCGAATGGATCAACGTCCACCACTCTTCCGACGAGGAGGATGATGATGAGGAGCCTGCAACAAAGAAGCAAAAGACAGAAGGAGATATCGTTGCGGACGAAAAGGCCAAGAAGGACCAGGAGGAGAAGGAAGCCGAGATCGACCGAATCTCCCTGCTCGCCACGACAACCATCCTCACACCCGCCGATCTCGCCAAACTCCAAGAACTGCGCATGTCCGCCTCGGTCGACAAGGCACTAGGCAAGCACCGCAAGCGCCAGCAGGAGCTCGAGAACCGCCACCGCGACGACGGCCTCACGGCGGAGGAGATCGAGGCACCTGCGCGCCTGCGCAAGATGACCAAGGAGGAGCGCAAGGAGCTCGCGCTGGAGGGCAAGCCGGACCGCGACGAGCACAAGAGCACGCAGGCGATCCGCAAGTCCAAGATGCAGGCGTCGGGCAAGAGCACGAGCAACAGGGAGAAGCAGCGCAACAAGAACATCTTTATGACCATGGGCAAGGCCAAGAGCAAGCACAAGCGGAGTTTGGTCGAGACGAGAAAGGTGCTCACAAGACACGTTACCAGGAGTACCAGAGGTGGAAGAAGAGCGAACGGTACATAAGGGGGGAGTCACGGAGGGGGTTCATGGAGATAGAATCACTTGTGCTATTGACACAGCGTGCATTAAAAGAAAGACTTTATTTTTTCGTTTACAATACTTACTTGGTCTAGAACTTGCTCTCAGTGATGTTTACAGTGTGTCGTTCCGTCGTTCTTCAATGAGGACTCAGACTTACCTACTTGGCCCAGCTTGGCTCTGTTGCCCTACTTCTTGTTCATACGAGCGAGGCAGCTTTCACAAGAGACAGAACTAGCAGTTGTCTTGTTGGTGCATCCAGGGGAATTGCATCGTGACTCCTGACAAGTGGTGCTCAACGACAGGGCCTGGAGCATCTCAGCAACCTTTGCTGGTTCAACAGTGCCCAAGGACATGGCCTTGAACATGTCAGCAACATTCTCTGCCTCAGTGGTGCCCAAGGGCATGGATGTGAGCATGTTAGTAACACCTGCAGCGTCAACATCACCCAAGGACATAGATTGGAACATCTCAGCGACATCTTCTGTCCGAGCGGTGCCCAAGGACAAAGCCTGGAGCATTTCAGCAAGACTTGCTGCCTTGGCGGCAGGGGCGTCTTTCTCTTGAGTGGAAGGCATCGTGATGTGGGGGTTTACTTACCTTTTGGATTCTGGAAGATGGGATAGGGTAACAAACCTGATGCTGTAGAAGGAAAGTTTATGGTGGGTTATTCGGTGGATTATATAGGTTGGGTATTTGGTAGTACTGGGTTGATCAAGAGTTTTTATGTGCTCATGTCAGTGTAGACTGATTGCTTGTTCGGGTTTGGCATATTATAGACTCATGAGGTCGGTAGCTGGTGTTGTAGAACAGTTGCATCTGTTAGATGAGCTGTTCTAGGGCTTACCTTTGATCTACTACGCAAATACTTGATGGGCGACTACCTGAACTGCTAAAGGGGGTGCAGAGAGTTGTTTTGGTTGATGAATATGTGCAGCTTCATTTTGAACATATGCGACTTCAGCCCATGAGCTATCATACGAGGCGAAGTCTTGGGCTCCTTTCGATGTCCTAAAAACTCTCGGGGTATCTTAGACCTAAGGGTGTAGTAGTCGAATGAAGATTTGGACTGGCAGAACTCTAATGTTTTTCGTACCTTATCGTGTTCGAGGGCCGCATCTCATTATCCAGGTCTTCCCTTTCTCTTCATGACTCAGACAGAGTTGACCCCTTCACCGTTGTCCAAAACGACGAACAAAGCCACAAAGTTAATAAGATTATGCTGTTGGTTTTATGTTCATCAACACAGGCAAGCCCCCCTCCTGGTCTTAGTCAACGGGAGTAGATAGCAGTGTTACATGCCATTGGGCATGGATCGCCCGGTTAAATGAAACACCACATGATAGTCTGATGATAGACACAGAAATAGCCCAAATAAGCAGGCGACTATGCACGTAATTGAGGAGAAATAATCCTACGACGTATCATGGCGGGGATTTAATTGTTCGAGCTTAGGCTAGGTTTGGGTCGTGGTTTTAATTGCCTACGTGTGTTCTGGAAAAGCAGGGAGGAAACTTAGTTTTTATTTGCCGAGGTGGATTGCCGATTGATGTTGTTTGAGACTTGGTGATGTGAAACTGCCGTCAATACGGGGTACCTTGATCTTGATATGTAGGTTGTTAAGGCTGTTGGCTTCTAGATAGCTTCTTCCACCAGTGACAATAACATGTACCAAAATGACCAGATATCGAATCTCACTGCATGCTTTACCAAGTGTAAGCTCTGCAGTTACGTATACACACTCTACATCTGCAACTTAACTTAGATGCCCTCCCATTCGGTCTATCATTGCAACGACCATCACATCCCAAAAAGCCTGATTCATGATCCATGGTGATCGGCGTTGACCCAACCCACATCCGGTCTCCTCCCCCGCAATCCCCAGGTTTTCTACCCTTTCTCCAACCTCCAAACACCACTCAAGAGCCTTTTCGCCTTTTCCCCATGGGGTTACAGCGCAGCCTGCGATGCGACCTCCGTTCAAGGTAGCTACAGGATGGCTCTTTCTATGACGGAAGCCTAATTGTGACCCCTTGCTCGGGTCTGCACTGGCCGAGGGTGGTCAAATAACGACCTGTTCCCCTCTCCTTCTTCTTCGGAACTTTTTACTTTTCTTGCTTGCTGCTGATGAGACGTCGTATGCTACTTACACTATACACTTAAATCGTTCATCATGGGCGTCAAAAAGTTCTTCAAGGATCGCTCTCTGAAGGTGTCAGACAAAAAGGTCACCAAAGCAGCTGAGCTCTCGCTGCGGGAAAGCATCTGGCCCATTGCGCTTGTCACGGTGCTCTTCTTCCTCTGGGGCTTCAGTTATGGCCTCCTCGATACTCTAAACAAGCACTTTCAGAAAGTGCTTGACATCGACCGTGCTCGATCGGCCGGACTGCAGGCTGCGTATTTTGGGTATGGAGATACTATCGCTGGGTTTCTCATCAGGGCTAATAATGCTTCAGTGCTTATCCTCTTGCGTCTTTGGGACACGCCGCGTGGATTCTGCGTCACTACTCGTACAAGGCCGTGTTTATCTGGGGTCTCTGCTTATACGCTGTTGGTGCATTGATTGCTATCCCGTGTATCAAGGCAAAGTCTTTTGCGGGCTTTTGCATGTCCATCTTCATTATCGGAAATGGTCTCGGTTCGCTGGAGACAGCTGCGAACCCATTTATCACCGGTATGCCACAATGTTCGCGAGTATATACACATCTCTGACATGTATAGTTTGCGGCCCCCCACGATATTCGGAAATTCGCATCAATATCTCCCAAGCCTTTAACGGTATTGGCACAGTCATTGCTCCCGTACTCGGCTCATATGTCTTTTTCAATAACCTCGACGACAATGCTGCATTGGCCAACGTGCAATGGGTCTACCTCTCCATCGCCGTATTTGTCTTGATTCTGGCCTGTGCATTCTACCTTTCCAAGATTCCTGAAATCACCGATGCTGGTACGTTAAAGTTCTATGTGTCTATACCATTATACTAACAGGTCCCAGATATGGCCTTTCAAGCTCATGAGACACACTCAGAAGCCGATGATAAGCCTTTTTGGAAGCAGTACAAGCTCTTCCACGCGTCGTTTGCTCAGTTTTGTTACACTGGTGCACAAGTCGCCATTGCGAGTTTCTTTATCAACTACGCTACCGAGATGCGCCGGAATACATCAGATTCGACAGGTGCCAAGCTTTTTGCCGGTGCGCAAGCGGCATTTACAGTTGGTCGTTTCTTCGGAGTTCTTCTCATGAAGTTCTGCAAGCCACGAAAGGTCTTTCTAGTTTTCCTGACCATGTGCATCGTCTTCATCGGACCGCCAATCGTCCACCACGGAGACGTCGGCGTCGCTTTTCTCTACATTGTCCTCTTCTTCGAGTCGATCTGCTTCCCCACCATTGTCGCCCTGGGCATGAGAGGTCTTGGCCGTCACACCAAGCGAGGAAGTGGTTTCATCGTTGCTGGTGTTGTGGGCGGTGCTTGTGTGCCCCCGTTGACGGGAGCTGTCGCAGATATGCACAATGTAGGCGTGGCCATGGTTGTTCCCATGATGTTTTTTGTAGCGGCTTGGTCTTATCCCCTCGCGGTGAACTTTGTTCCATCCTACAAGAAGGTTGTGGATGTTTTCTACGAGACAGAAATTGGTCTGCAGGGACGTACTCTTGATGAGGAGAAGATCCAGGGTTCTCGATTGGAGGAGAAGGAAACAGGCACAACAGCTGCTTGATGTGTATGTCTCATGTTGGTGGGGAGTTAGTGTCAAGAACATATTTATGAAACAGTACAATAGTTAAGAGAGTTAAGAGACCCTGGAATGTATGTTTATTTCATACTTTGACGCGATTCATCGTCTACTTTGCTGTCTTGGAACCGCATTCTTCGTTATCAAGGACTTTTAGCAAGGTAACACTTGGACTACAACATCGACTGACTAGTGCTTAGCCATATAATGAAGCAGTCACTTTCTAGTCCTGACTACAGCTTTGCCGTATTATAACAAATCTCGACCGATCAAGTTCAAGGTCGCCATACAATACCGAAGCCTTCTGGGCGAATTGAACAAGTAGCCCTCGTTATTCATCATAGCGAGGACGTATTGTGTATTTGTGTCCTCTTCTGACCACCAAGTGCCGTGAAGAATGAGCTACGGAAGCATTATTCTTCGAGGGGCCATACTTGGAGACCACGCTTCCGCGAACCTAGGCTTTACTTAATAACTTATGTACAGCTAAATATATCAATTTGAGTCTAACCATGACAAAACCCTGCTACCTTCAGGGAATATTACCCCGACTTGTAATCCTATCCTCTTGAGTCAGGGAACCACACTGGCATCAAACACTCGCGACCTATAACACAAGGATCCGAAATAGACATTGGCCATTCCTCTGCCGGGTAGAACACTCTATCCTTGCATGAAACACACAGCCTCACTTTGAATCAATTAAGCTTCATATATCTCCGCACCAGGGGTTCGGCAGCAGTCGTGTCCTGCTCCACGGACGTGAAATCAAGATTAGCCGGAAGAAACGCAGCTAGTATAGCATAGATTGTAATTGTTTCATGTCCAATAAGATCTTCAGCAGCCGTAGAAGCCGTGCCGTGTTTACTTACCAAATGTTTCATGTTATTTATATCTCCGACTCAAAGTGACGATCCTACCCTATGTCTCAGCTCTGGCCTCAACTACCGGCATATCATTTCTCTGATTATGACCCCGTGTCTGAGTTTGAACAGATTCTCTTGGTGACGGTAGTTGTTTGGTGTCCACTGATATACCGTCGGAACAAACTATCCGTAGATTTGACACGCACGTCTGAGGTAGCAAATACGTGGAACATTTGCGACTTTCAACTCTGTGTTCGGTGTAACGACCCACGTCTTTCTTCGAGTTTTGACAAGATTACTCTAAACTTCTGAGTATACTTGCCTCCGTGGCAATTAGCAGTGGATCGCAAATGGCGACTTCTTTTCCCTTGGGGCATTGATTAACACGGAGGCGTAGCATATCACAGCATCCCTGATAACACATCGATTTTGCCATCAATGAAAAAGCTCAATTCTTCTATAATGCCAAGTCATTTCTGTGGAAAAGCACAATTCAATCCATAGCAATTGTGTCAAATCCCACTCACAGACCACAACAAAACCCGGGATGTACTCTATTTGGTTACCTAACAAGTCCTCCGAGAAAAGAATCACCCCCATAGTTGACGTCCACATAAAGCTGGGCTCCAGTAGCCAATCTTGCATTTACATCTCACACGTGTAATGTTTCTTGTTTATTATTGGCTGTTGTACCCGCATCTTTAATGCTTAAACCCGCAGATCTATAACAAAAGTGGACAAGCCTCTTGGCCTTATCCACGATAAAGTTGGTCTGAGGCGTACGAAGTACAGGGATTATTTCTTCGGTGGAACATCTTTCTCGTTTTGGTGCACCGACGATTGAACGCATGGTGTCTGTTTGATTGGTTACTTTTTGAAGACTCGTTTCGAGGGTTGAGGCTATGGCTGAATCGAGATATGAGTCGCGTGTGTGTGCTTTTGATGAATCTCACGTGAATGTGCCTTTGTCTATCTTTGCTCAAGACACTCGAGATGTTCCCCAGTGGTGGTTGAAATATACAGGTCATATTCAACCATAGCAGTAGTCTATATGAGCAATTGACACTCAATAGACAGAAGAGGCATACAAACACACCCAAACTCGGCATCTATCCCCCCTCTTATTCCCACCCAGGATCCATCAAACCATGCCCTCGCTTGACATCTTGGCATACAGGCCCCCCACTAGCATCAACAATCTCTAGCTTCAACTTCAGCTGCCTCGGTGACGCTTTAGGAATTGTGTCGTGTGCCTCCCAAACCCGAGTGCGTATTCCCATGTTGTGTCGCGTGAGTTATTTCCTTAAACTGCGACGCCTATCACCTCAGAAACAAAAAAGACAAACAAGATAGACACGGATCGACAGTTACAGACTGCGACAGTGAAAGCAAGGTTATCATACAAGCTTAATTCTGTTGTTTCGAGGGAGATCCGCTGTGGAGTGTGTCCCCGGTTTCTCTTTTCCAACGCTTGGTATTGACACATGAGCTGGAGGTTGAACGCTGCTGAGATGGGATATACATCGATGTAGGCTTCGTCAACAATAAGACAAACCGTTGCTAGATACTCTTGATGCCGCAAAATCTGTTTTGCCATTCTCAATCCCTTGTCCACTGAGACGCCTTATTAGCTCACACTTTGTTGATCTTGCTCTTGGCATTCACTCTGGAAAAAAGGCCCGTGGCGAGCCTTGACATCCGGGAGGGAGAAAGACCTTTTTTTTCTTCTCCCTCGTCGTCTTGGCGATATCTCGTCTTGGCGGTTTTGAGGGGGCGTGCAAGTAAACCCTCAGCCCACGTACGTTCCCACGTTTCTCGTTGCGGAACAGATATTTCTCTCTTTCAGTTCTCCACTGGCAAGATGTATGTATATATAATATGGTATTTCTGCTAGACATGTTCTCTCTTGCTTCTTCAAGTCTCTCGCACATCTTCTCCCTCTACAAATAGACTCTTCTTTCTTCTTTTCCCCTGCAAAAACTGCAATGGCAGTCTTCTCTCAGTATGACTACCTCTTCGCGGTAGGCACAATCTTTGCCTTCCTCGACGCCTGGAACATCGGCGCCAACGATGTCGCCAACTCGTGGGCGTCGTCTGTGTCGTCTCGCTCCATCAGCTACTTCCAGGCCATGATCGGTGCCAGTATCATGGAGTTCACAGGTGCTCTTGGCGTTGGCGGTCGTGTTGCGGATACTATCCGAACAAAGATCGTTGATGTCGGTGCCTTTGACGATAGCCCTGCTCTTCTTATGCTGGGTATGGTCTGCGCTGTTATCGCCTCTGCTAGCTACCTTACTTTTGCTACGCGCTTTGGTTTCCCCGTGTCTACTACTCACTCTATCCTTGGTGGTGTGTTGGGCATGGGTGTTGGTGCCCTTGGTGGTAACGGTATCACTTGGGTTGGCTATCATGAAGATGGTTCTCTTGATATCCAGCAAGGTGTCGTCCAGGTTAGTATCTCATATTTCCCTATTCCCAAACAGATTTACTAACACATATCCCCTCAGGTTTTCCTTGCTTGGATCATCGCCCCTATGCTTTCCGGTATCTTCGGTGCCGCAATCTTCCTCTTCACCAAGTACGGTATTCTCCTCCGCAAGAGCCCTGCTATCAAGGGTCTCATCCTCGTCCCCTTCTACTTCTGGGCCACCGCCTCTCTCATTGTCATGCTTCTGATCTGGAAGGGTGGCTCTTACGAGGTCAACCTCACTGAGGAGCAGATCCCCGGTGTTATTGTCGCTGCTGGTGCTGGCTGGGGTCTTCTCATGGCCATCTTCCTCGTCCCCTGGTTGTACCGCGTTGTCATCAAGGAGGATTGGCAGATCAAGGCCTACCACATCTTCCTCGGCCCTCTTCTCCTCCGCCGTGGTCCTGTTCCTCCTACCCCCGACAACTTCCAGGGTGTTGTCCGCAACTTCTACGAGGGCCACCTTACCCGTGAGGAGCTTGAGGAGCGCCGTACTCAGCGCGCTGCTGTCATTGGAGAGGATCTCGAGGCCGGGCACGACAAGAAGACCGCTACCGACTCTGCTACTGATGAGCCCGCCCCTACCGGTTACCCTGAGCACAAGTCTATGATCGGCCCCAAGCCCGACAGTCCTTGGTACTCTGGTGCTTTCATCTGGTGGGCCATCAAGCTCGTCATCCTCCACGGTGTTGACAAGGATATCGTTGGTTCCCAGAGCGAGAAGTCTGTCGTTGCCGGTGACGTTGAGGAGATCCATGCTCGTGCCACTCACTTCGACAACCGCACTGAGTTCCTCTACACATTCCTCCAGGTCATGACTGCTGCATCCGCCTCCTTCGTCCATGGTGCCAACGACGTTGCCAACGCTGTTGGACCTTATGCCACCATCTACCAGATTTGGAACTCTGGGGAGGTCCCTGGAAGCAAGGCCCAAGTCCCTCTCTGGGTTCTCGGTTTCGGTGGTGCTGGTATTGTCCTTGGTCTTTGGACATACGGCTACAACATCATGCGCAACTTGGGTAACCGTGTCACTCTCATGTCTCCTGCCCGTGGCTTCTCCATGGAACTTGGATCTGTCATCACCATCATTCTGGCCACTCGTCTTAGTAAGTTCCCTCGAATATCGTTCATTGTTTATGTTTAATCCAATACTAACCAACCCTGCAGAGCTCCCTGTGTCTACCACTCAGTGCATCACTGGCGCCATCGTTGGTGTCGGTCTTTGCAATGGTGACTGGCGATCTATCAACTGGCGCATGGTCGGCTGGATTTACCTTGGATGGTTCATTACCGTGCCTGCTGCTGGTATTATTTCCGGTTGTCTGATGGCTTTCATCACCTACGCTCCCAACTGGAGTTAGAGTTGGAGTTACGAACTTATGTGCATTGCGATAGAAGTGTTATGATTTTATGTTAAAAGGAGATTGGGAAACGTGATAGATATACCAAATACAAATTTGTCCCATCATATAACTGAACATTGAGCCTAAATATCTCTATGATTAGCGTACTTCTCCGATACTCACCAGAGAACCAAGACACTTCACCAAGAGAGGTCATATAAAGAAGACATACTACTTCACAACGATAAGCCATATAAGAGACAGGCAAATTTATTGAATGAATGGTTATCTATAATGATTGAATCATTGTACCTAATCCCTCCTCAACCCATGATGAGACGCTATCCACAGGACTGCATCTTTATTAATACCCGGGTCAAGTGGCTGTCTTCCTCAATGGAATCTTCCGCCGGGCCGGACAGCCTAAAACATTTCGCTTTTACTCCTTGTTGTCGCAGATGTCGACAACAATGGCAATGTTGTAATGGCCTCCATGACACATGTACTTGTCAGGGACGGCAAAGACAAACTCGTTGAGTCCCTTCTCAGCAACGGCGAGGTAGGGGTATGACTTCTCAACACATATGTTCTCCTTATTGAGGTGTTCGCGGCTGCCTTCGCAGCCGACAAAGACCTTGGCCTCGGTGGCATCGTACTTGTGCTTGTCGTTGACATCCAGAGAGATGACAATGTCGTTGTGGTAACCGTGGGGGTTCTTGACAATCTCGATGAAGTAGTTACCGTACTTCTGACCAGCGCCGCCAGCCTCAGAGAGCTCGCCGTACACGGTATTCTTGAGCTCGTGGTGAGTGTACTTGAGGTAGTCGCCACTGTGCAGGTGACAAGTCTTTGGGTGCGTCGTGAAGGCCAAGTCCTTCAGGGCGCGAGTGTTCTGGCCATCGACACCGTATGCCTTGATGGTCTTTCCCTTGCACTCAGGGACGTATCCATTGTAGAACCGACCGTCTCTCTTGGCGCGTTTGGACTGACGGATGCTCCTGGGCTTTTTATCTGTATTTCCCACAAGCTTAGCGGCGTCACTCTCAACAGCTCCCTCAACAGCCTCCTCGATCTTGAGATGGTCGGAATGGCCATAAACACGGGAACGCTTTCCGCACTGTAATATCTTCGCAGGTCTGGAATAGATGGGGACAGAAGCTTGTCTTTCTTGCTTACCAGTTGTTTCGGCTGCCTTAGACTCAACCTTGGCTTCCTTTGACTCGACCTCAGCAGCCTTTGACTCGACCTCAGCGTCCTTGGCTTCAACCTTGGCCTCCTTAGATTCAACCTCAGCAGCCTTGGCTTCATCAGCACGCTTCTCCTTCTCGTGATACCACTCCTCCTCAGTTTCCTCCTCAAGTTCGAAGAGAGAAATGAGAGTCTTTCGGACAGTCTTGTCTACAATCTTGGCAAGAAGCTTCTCGACCTTCTTGAGGGCGAGCTTGACCTCCGCCTCGGTGGGGTCCTCACCGAGAGCCTCGATGGTCTTCTCAAAGATCGTATCGGCGGACTTCACAATCTTGTGAACAGCCTTCAAGATGTGGTTATGGATCTCGTGCTTGGAAGGCTCCTCAACACCATCAATCTCGATGATGTGAGCAATGGTCTTCTTGAGGTTCCTAACAACGATGTACTTGATAGCCTTCTCAACCTTGAGGATCAACTTCTGGATAGTTTCCTGGCTGGGATTTTCACCGGCAAGCTTGATAGCCTTGCAGAGGGTCTTGTTGATGGCCTTGATGATGTTATACTCAGCCTTCTCAATGTACGTCTCGACCTTCTCGGTATTGACCTCTACAATATGCTCAGCCTTCTCGTAAGACTTGGGAAGAGCAGATCGCTTATGGGGATGGACATGCTGGTGAGGGCTCTGCAAGAAGTGGTTCTTCTCGAGGGGATAACCTTTGGGAGCGATGCCGAAAACCTTTTCCTTTGAGGTACGGTGGTGTCTCGACTCCGACTTCACAAGTCGCTCATAAGCAACATGGGGGTTCTCGTTCTCTTCACCCTCCTCAGGCTTATACTTGTAGTGGCCATGGTGGCTGTGGTGGTACGTCTCAGGCTCCTTGTGCTTCTGCTCGTAGTGACCCTCGTAGTGCTTCTCCTCGGGCTTGTGCTCGTGGTGACCATGGTGACCATGGTGATACTGCTTGGGCTGCTCATGCTTCTGTTCGTAGTGACCGTGATGATGCTTCTCCTCAGGCTTATGCACGTAATGCCCGCTGTCGTGCTTCTTTTCGGCGGCACTATACTTCTCATGATCGTAGTGACCTTGATCGTACTGCTTGGACGGTTCATAGTGCTTGGGCTCCTCGAGCTTGTGCTCGTAGTGGCCGTAATGATGCTCCTTAGGCTGTTCATGCTTCTGTTCGTAATGACCATGGTGGTACTTCTCAGGCTCCTTGTGGTGCTGCTCATAGTGACCGTGGTGATACTGCTTGTGCTCCTCGGGCTTGTGCTCTTCAGGCTTGTGCTCGTGGTGAACATGATGGTGCTTCTCCTCAGGCTTCTCGTGCTGCTTGTACTCTTCAAGCTTGTATGTATGACGCTCGGGCTTGGCCTCGTGGTTAACGGAGTGAGCAGCGTAGTACTTCTCAAGGGCCTGGTTCAGTTCAGCCTTGGCAAGCTCCTTCTTGCGGTACTCTGCCTCTTCTTGCTTCTGCTTATCATGATAAATCTTGGGGTTGTAGTGCTTGACATGGTCCTCTTCGTGTTCAGCAGCAGGCTTCGTCTCATGTTGACCCTCGACCTCATGCTTAGGCTGCTCGTGTTCACTGTGTTCACCGTGTTGCTTCTTGTGAAGATCCTCCAAGAGGGCGTGGTACACATGAGGCTCGATCTCGCCCTTGTGGACTTTCTCCTTAAGCAGATGCTCGATCTGGGCGCTCACACTTTCTTCCTTCTCCTTGTAAAGAAATACCAAAGGTGTGTCATGGTGCTCACCGGACCTCTTGTGATGATGGTCATAGTGGCCATCATGGTGACCGGGATCGTACTTATGATGATCGTGGTGCTCGTAGTTGTGGTGATCATGGTGCTCATACTTGTGCTCAGGATCATACTTGTAACCGTGATGATGCTTGTGATAATCATGATGGTGATGGCTATGGTGACCATCATGGTGATGATGAGCGTGATGGAGACTGTGATGATCATGGTGGTGATGACCGTGATGGTGAGCGTGGGGATCATGATGATGATGGCCGTGGTGATGACCGTGATGATGTCCATGTTGGTGATACTCATGATGGCTGTGGCGATGCTTGTGGTGGTGATCATGGAGGTGCGCGTGGCGATGGCCATGGTCATGACCGTGCTTGTGCTTGTGCTTGTTCTCAGTATCTACGTCAGAAGCAAGATCTCGACCATGATGGTGATGGTGTCCATCGTGATGTCCATCATGGTGATGCTTCACATCATGGTGTCCGTAGTGATAGCCGAAATGCTTGAAGAAGTCATCCAAGAAGGTATCGAGATCATGGTGGCGGCTAGCATCATAATAATCGTGGTGCTTGTAGTGCTCATGGTGGTCATGATGATGACCGGGATCGTGATGGTCGTGATGGTGATCGGGATCATAGTGCTCATGATGATGGCCAGGATCGTGATGGTCGTGGTGCTTGTGATGCTCATGGTGATAGCTGGGATCGTGGTGCTCATACTCGTGCTCCTTATGATGTTCATGCTCATACTCCTTATGATGCTCATGCTCATGCTCATAACCAGGGTCGTAATGGTCATGCTTCTTGTGGTGTTCCTTGCCATCATGGTGATCCTTATGCTCATGAAGCTTCTTGTGATGATCCTTGTGGTGATGATCATGGTGGTGGAGCTCCTTGTGAAGATGACCGTGCGCATGTTGATGGCCGTGAGCATGCTTGTGACCATGGTTGTGATGGTGCTTATGGTGATGCTCATGATGGTGCTCGTTCTTCTTCTCCTCGACACTGTGATTGAAGTTAGTGCTGTGGATCAATGGTATGGGAGGAGGTAATACTGCTTCTTCTTCTCTTCTTCTTCCTCCTCAGCCTCAGCCTCGGCCTCCTCACTCTCTTCTTCCTTGTACTTCTTCTCCTTCTTCTCGGCTTCTTCCTCCTCCTCCTCTTCCTCAACCTCTTCGACCTTAGCCTCTTCGGCCTCGATCAGCTCGAGCTTACCCTCCTTGTAGCTGGGAGATGTTAACGCTAAATAATTGAAATCCCAAGGGTATGACTTACTCCTTGCACTCAGCACAGGTGTAGCTAAGAGTGAAGTACTTCTCGGTCAGATCAGGAGTGCGGCTGTAAAGCTCGTACTTCTTATGACCGTGGGCAATGGTAGCCTTAACCTTGATGTGGAGTTTCCAGCCCCCGTTGTTCTCAATGGGACAAACCTCGTTATACGAGCCGCCATCGGTGAGAGAAAAGAAGGGGATATGGCACTTGACCTCTTTGTAGTCGCTCTTAGCCTTACAGTGATCGCTCTCCTTGCTGTACTTGAAGGAGCCATCAGTGGTAGGCTGGCCACGTTCGACATAGACTTCAACATCCTCATACTTGTAGTGATCGATGTGCTTGAAGTCAAACACGATGCCGTTGTCCTTGAAATCAAAGGTGACCTTGCTCAGGGCCTCGTGAGGGGCACAATGAGGCGTATCAACGCAGAGATCCCAAGAGTTACCGGGCTTGAAGTCGTTTTGGGGGAAGACAAAGGTTGCTGGGTCAGGAACCCACTTGTGCTTGCCATGCTTTCCACATCCGTCAAGAGAGCGATGCCCTTCTTTACCGGTTTCGAATTTGAAGTAGGCAAGGGAATCGGAGGCTACTACCCCGAGCGCCCCGTTAAGGGCGTAAAAGAGGGACGTTCTCATCTTTTGCTATCAAGATTGAGAGCAGAAGTGAGAAATGGTAGCGAATGAGGTGTGAACTTGATATGTTTGAAGAAAAGAATCCAGATCTGTCGAGATTCATCTGCTCTTTTGTATTCGTTTCCCTCCAGAGAACCCCATGTTATTCCTGCGGAGAGAACTTCTCAAGAAGAGGCTGGTCAAATCGAGTACTCTGTGGCGGCGTCCAAAGTTTCCATTCTCGGTCCATTGAGACATCAAGCTTCCAGAGGAGAAACGTGCAGAAATGATGCTGCCTGTATCGATGATGGTTAATACTCCACGCGAGTAGAAGCGAGAAGAGGAGACTCGATCAACGGAACGATCGTGATGCAATCAAAGCCCTGCTCGTATCTATGGCCGATTGAAGAGTTTGAGACACTGTTCTTGATACCCAATAGCATCACATATCAAGATCCGTAGATTTCTGCATTGTCTTTCCTGGATATGTCGTTTGCCCCTTACCCTCTCTATCCTTTCCCCAACCCGCCCAGTCGTTCTGGTATGTGGAAAGAGACCTGGCATTGAGAGCTACACCCAGATACACAGCTCTCGGAGAGGATATGGGGCTTCATTGGTAGAGACAGCCGAGGCATGTGAAGAGTCGTTACATCATGTGCTGAGCTATACATCAGGGGTCTGGGCTTCCTTCATCAGCGGCCTATCACCACTTCTGGGGTCTTAGCCTTCATCGTTGTCTAGTCGTCAGAGGCGCCTAGGAGTCTCACAACTCTCAGAGTCGTGACAAAAGTGCAGATAGCTTGGTCGGGGTCGTTGGATGAAGCTGTGAATGGGTCTATGATGGATAGATTGATGCACGATGTTGGAGATGGACGGTGGACAGGTTCGTATCGACTTCGGTGGCTGAACAAATTTACTTTGTGTCGCATCCCCTCATTTCGGATAATGAAGCCCCAATCGAATGTTGGCGATTCAGAAGAGACGAAAGTGAAGAGGGCGTTAGAAGGTGGTGCTTCGTTTCGGTCGAACTCGGCCGCATATCAAGCCTTGATACCTCACCTCAGGCCACCCTGGGTGATTTTGTTGGGAAACAACGATAGGTCGAACGACGATAAGAGGCGGCAGTGAGATGATTGAGTACATGGAAAGAGCAATTGAGTTTATACGGTAAACTCCGAAACTGCAGCGCCAGGGAATTGACTTCGACGTTC
This sequence comes from Fusarium sp. VM40, assembly GCA_954870535.1. Taxonomy (NCBI): domain Eukaryota; kingdom Fungi; phylum Ascomycota; class Sordariomycetes; order Hypocreales; family Nectriaceae; genus Fusarium; species Fusarium sp. VM40. Next base: position 1,029,376 of record CATPAH010000015.1, read on the forward strand.
AAAAGAGGAGTAACGTTTGAGATTGAGTTCAAGGAGGCCTCTAACGTGTCCAGTTAGCTAGAGTACCTACTTTTCCGCGGACATTTTGCTAAAGGGGGGAATCCAAACATACCTATGTACCTTCGTGTTCGTGAGTAACGCCTAGTTGTACCTACATCGTGGCAGTACGTAGCGAACATCAATGTCGAATATGCCTTGAACAAAAAAGAAAAGGAGTGTTCAAGCACATCTTGATACTGGTTGTATTGACCTGAATTATGTAAACCTGCGGAGATTATTGGAGAATCAGACTGATAGAATAAGCTCAACTTAATTAGACTCAACAGGCCCCTTATGTACAGTGTGAATTAAAGCTAGTATTTCAAACTCGTGATACCCTCACTTTTGGGCAAGGACGTAAGAATGTCGACTCGGCCCTTGTAGCCCGAAGTTTTCATCCAGACGTTGAGTCGGATATCTGATAAGCTTTTGTCATCATATCCTATCAGCCTTATGATCTTCTGAGATATCAGAGGCTACATATTCCTACGATTATGTCCCTTATTAGAGGGATAATAACGCCTTGGGATCAGGATTGATGTTAGGGACGATCGTATCAATACTGATACATGAAATATGAAAGCTATCGACTCACATCAATTGACAAGATCAACCATGCTAATGTGAAAAATGTATAAGTATGTCACTTGTCTGACAGCTGCCCTTGCAGTGCCAGCAGCGTCCTGAATCATAATAATCATTCACTGAATTCTCACTAGCCTGTATATATAAATCTCAAACATCTATTCTCGCCTCTTTTCTTCTTCTTCCTTAAACCAACACCAACTACCAAAAGATCATCTCGTCTTGGTTCATTAACATCTTGTCTTCGTTTACCACTTCTTCTTGGAACATCTTGGTATCATCTAGCTAAGAACAGGGGCAACATGAAGGTGGCCATCATTGGAGGTGGACCAGCCGGTCTAGCCACCCTCAGGTTTCTTGCTCATGCACACGAACACTTCCCCATTCCCCCTATCGAGGTCCGACTTTTCGAAGCTGAGGCTCAAGTCGGCGGTACTTTTTCTTATCGCGTCTATGAAGATGCCGAGGTATGTAGCAACTTGAATAACTCCAAAACATCACTCTAATTACCTTATAGCTCGTCTCATCCAAGTATCTGACTGCGTTTTCGGACTTTCGCCTCCCAAACGATGCCCCTGATTTTGTGACTCCCCAGGTCTACGTCCAGTATCTCAAGGACTATATCTCTCACTTCAACCTTGGATCTATGATTGAGCTCAAGACAAAGGTCGTCAAAGTCCGCCGCAGACCTGCCAACTTCGGCCATATCATTGACTTGTCCAGCGAGTCTGGCCCCTTTCGTTGGGAATGCGATGCTGTAGCTGTCTGCAGCGGCATCAACGTCAACCCCATCATCCCATACATTGAAGGTATCGAACGAATTGGCACAGTCATCCACTCATCTCGTCTCAAGTCTCGAGCTCAGTTCGGTGAGAGCACTAACGTCTACATCATGGGCGCTGGCGAAACTGGTATGGATCTTGCATATCTTGCTGTCACTTCGGCTGCCAAGACTGTCACACTTTGTCACCGCGATGGCTTCTTTTGTGCCCCAAAGGTACGTTGTTTCACGTAAACACTATTGTAAACTCCACTAACATACTCAAGATTATCCCGATGCCTCAAGTCATGGGTCGTGGAAAATCCACTATCCCAAACAAGCCCGTTGATACTTCAGTCGCTAGCCTGTTCGACACTGCTTATGTCCATCCCAAACTCCAGAGAAGCCAACTCCTTTGGACATACTACGACCGCTGGATCAAGTACATGCACAAGATGATATCAGGCACTGAAGAAGGCCCCGATCAGTGGGTTGGCCAAATGAGTCCTTCCCGAAAGTACATGGACTCCAGTAAGTCATCACATCCCCACAGCTCTCACACAAGCTAACAGAAACAGTTCTCCTCTGCAAGTCCGACAAGGCTCTTCCTTACCTCAACGTGGGCAAGCGATCCAAATCTTTGGCTAATCGAATCCGATCTTCTTTCATGAATGTCAAGATCAAGGACACCGGGGGCAAGAAGATCGATGTAATGACCTGGCCAGAGAGCATCGACGTTGACGGGATCCTCCAGTTCAAGAAGGAGATTACAGACGACACTACTATCCCAAAGGAACAGCTCAAGCCCGACGTTCTTGTTTTTGCTACAGGATACACCCGAGAGTTCCCCTTCTTGGATAACGACTACCCCAGTGTCTCACAGACCAATGTTCGAGGCATTTACAAAGAGGGAGATGTGACTCTTGGCTACATTGGATTCGTCCGCCCTGCGATTGGTATGTGCTGCACTACCACCGAGCGGTCTCAGCTAATATTTCTAGGCGCCATCCCTCCCCTTGCCGAACTTCAGGCCCAGCTGTGGGTTCTTCGTCTCCTCCAGCATGAGTACCCCAACGAGGTACCCGTCACTCGCGATCCCAACGCTGTCAAGCCTTATGACCTGGACTATCAACTTCACCCACGCGGAAGCTACAGCTTCTTTGAAACCAAGCGCGCCGTCGATCACGAGAGCTACGCCTACCAGCTCGCACTCGACATGGGCTCTGCACCCCGCGCCCTCCATGTCATGAAGAAGGGCTAGAAGGTCTTCTACACTTGGGCAATGGGGTCCAACTTCAACGTCAAATTCCGCATGATTGGTCCTTGGAAATTGGAGAAGGAGGCAGAGAGCATCATGCGCAATGAGTTGTACAACGTGGTGAAGCGTTCTGGAGGTTGGGTTTGTAAGTACCATTGAATTACTTACTTGAGGATGATGCTGACCTATGATAGACTTGGCGACTTATACCCTCGTCCCTTTCTTCATTTTTGGGGTCATGAGTATGGCGCTTTATGCTTGGGACGGCATTTGCGATTGTTTTGCAGCCTGCTTTTGTCGACGCTCTCAGAGCACTAAGGACTTGTCCCAGGACTAACCGCATGAACATGTTGGACACACGGCATTTTTGGTCAAATTAAGCCAAATACATGTGATCATACGGATGAAAGAACTTTTGCCTTTTGATCCAGATTTGGTGCAGACAGGGTAGAAAGATGAGTTTGGGATTTGCAGACTACAGTTGGCTTTTTTGTTTTTTCAGGAGATGTCAAAGTCAATAGAATTGTGTAGATCTTGCTCTAGATACCAATGAAAACTCATTTTGTGACATTCCTGATGACTTGTACTGCAAGCTAAAGATGTGTTCTATACTATGGAGATGATTGAGTAAGTTTTCTACTACACTGGGAAGTCAAGTTCAAATGCTTGATCGTTGACTGTACGAATATCCTCATACGGTCTGGCTCTAGTAGGGGATTATTTCGTGTTGATAGAAAAGTCTAGATGACATTCTCTATAAATATGACGAGTTTATTTTCTCTCTACTTAACTTTGTATACCTAGCAAAAGAGCTTTGGTGTTCCAGTCATTTTGCTATCCCCTGCCTTATACTTCCAACACTGAATAAGTCCGGCTTATCTGCTTATCCCATATCCCCACTGACCCAAAGAGGCATCTCTGTTTGGTCGCGCTGCCAGTATTCCAGGATTTCCAAACGTCGCATTCCCATCTGCCAACATTCGAATTCGTATGTATAAACGCCATCTGCGTTGACTGTTCGTTCTGGAAAGGCGTTTTTTAAGGAGTGGCTCTCTCTATTGACGTCCTCTTCTTTATCGACGTCCTCTTTGTTGCCGCTACCATCGTTTGATTGTGTAGTACCTTCGTGTAAAAGTTCGAGTAGCATCCTGTCTTGATCACCTATATCCGCGGGTGCGTCAGGCATTGACTTCATCCCCTATTGCTGGAGATGGTTCTTTGGATATAAGGTAAGAAGTTCAGATAGCAGTGTATAAAGAAAGTAACGTGCGGGGGGGCGGCACCTAGGTCGCAATATAATCCGCATACCAAAGCACTCTAAGCACATCTTGATATAAATATTAACAAGATTTATGTCAAATTTAGACTAAGTCTTTCTGTTAGCCTCGCTTGGTGTGTGTATTAAATTGTAACCTACCTGGGCGGTTTCTGCCTCTAGTAGGGAGAGTTCTGGTGTGTGGCGCGCTGGTTAGTAGGAAACAGTGTATGTAAGGAAAATTGGGGGAGAATTGTATGATGTAGGTAAAGAAACGAAAGCTTCTAGGTAGAAATACCATATTTATATTTCCAGGACAATAATTTCCGTAATGTAACTGCAGTGCCAGCTGCGGGTGAATATAGTATAAATGCGAGTCTTTGTTTTTTCTTTAGAGGAAAGGAGAAATGAATGAAGGGGAGGAGTCCTCTATTTGTAGGTTATTTCCTCTAATTCACCATTTGCTTCCTATTCTGCTTGTTGAGGCAGCTTTGTATTGTCCTACAGTTTGTCTGGCTGCCTGACAAGACAAGCAGACGCTGCTTTCGCAGGCACCAATCAACATCACAATCTAATTACCCTGTTAAGTGATTCTCTCGATTTCTCAATAGTCAGCGACGTTCACTATCGCCCATAGTATCTTGCGGTTGAGAGGACCGTCACCCTGTTCAGGCTTGTACAGGTGTGCTATTTTACACATGAATTCCCCCGTAAATACTGGGGTCTATCCGTACATCCCAGCTTCCCATCTCAAATTTCTATAGGAAATTACGGTGCCCATATCTTGTGTCAAATCCAAACTTTCTTTTTGAACCTTGAAATAGAAAATCCTAAAGTTCATCATGTCCTGGTACTTCTGCGTAACCAGGTCAAGGTGAGATGATGTACAGATCTCGGTGAAGATCGGAGAGTGGGGGCCGTGGCGGGGCTCACCGAGAGGTGAGTGGCTTACCTTAGTTTTTTCTCTTTTTGCGAATCGCAAACCAATCCATCTTCAACAAACGCAAGATGGATAAAGAGACGGTACAGCCCAATGCATGGGTCGCCCTACGGCTTCCCAACGAGACGTATCGCATCTTACAGATTGCTCCTAATACGTAAGTTAGTCTTCATCCGTTTGCCCTTTGTCGCGACTAACTTGCGACAGTACAATCACTCTGGGCAAGTATGGCTCATTCCCGTCAAATCTCATCATCGACCGCCCGTACCACTTCACATACGAGGTCCAAGATAAGCGCGAGGGCGAGACGTTTGCGCGACTTCGCGTAGTCCCTGCCAAAGAGCTCAATGCCGACGACTTGGCCGATACCAGCGCCGAAGCGACAGAACCAGCGGAGGGTGACGAAGTGATTGCCCCCGCAGATGGAGAGGAGCTTACTCTCGTCGATGAGACCGGCAAGGTTCTCATCCGATCGAATCGCGAGATTATCGATGACTCGGCCCGACAGACGCTCAAGCCTGAGGAGATTGAGGAACTCAAGCGCAAGGGCGCATCGGCTGGAAAAGAGCTGATTGCCAAGCTGCTCCTTTCGCATACGGCCATCGACCAGAAGACGGCGTACTCTCTTGCCAAGTACAAGCTTCTCAAGACGAAAAAGTACATTCGACGGTTTACCGTGTTACCTCTCGACGTACCAATGCTGGCACAGTGGCTGCTAGAAGACCGCGACGCTTCCAAGATCCTCGAAATGCGACAAGAAATGATGGCGCTGGTAGGATGCTGGGCAGATGTTCACTACGGAGGTGTTCCCACAGAGGAACCCAGCCAACCGCAGAACGGAAGATGGTTGGTGGTCGACGACACAGGCGGTTTACTCGTTGCTTCTCTGGCCGAGAGAATGGATATCCTCTATCCAAAACCCGAACCGGAGACAACAAACGATACCACAGTACCAGAAACCGCCACCGCCACGGATAAGATGGACGAAGATCAACCTCAGGCAACATCAGAAGCGACAAACCCCCCTGAGCAGAAGAAGAAGCATCCCAGACGAAGCGATTTCAACGTCCCTTACGTCAACAAGAACACCATTACTGTAATACACGGCCAGACCCAACCTAACCTCGCTCTTCTCCGATACTTCAACTATGACGCCGCAAATGCCAACCCTTCACCCCCTTACCACCCCCTCGACACCAACCTCATGGATATCTCATGGCTACAGCTATTGGCCCCTGAGGAAGATGACGCTTATAATAATAAGCCGCCTGAGGCTACCCCTGAGGAGATTTCCTCGTGGAAGACGAACCGCAGAGGAAACTACCACCGCAAGCGAAGAAGGTGGGCACGTATCAGACATGTTGTCGACACAACACGCGCAGGTAACTTCTCAGGTCTTGCGGTCGCAAGTTCCATGGACCCTATCTCCATCGTCCGCAGCACTGTACCCTTATTAGCAGGCGGAGCTCCCATCGCCATCTACTCACCCACCATCGAGCCCCTGACACAACTGGCCGACTGCTTTAGCGTATCGCGCCGAGCTGCTTGGGTGTCTACACCCCCACCCGAGATCGAAAACAAGACACTCGAAGAGCTTGAGCGTTGGGAGGGCACCGAGGAGTTCCCCATCAACCCCACGCTTCTCCTTGGTGTGACTATCCAGAGCAGCAGGGCGCGACGATGGCAAGTCCTCCCAGGCCGAACACATCCGTTCATGACAGGTCGGGGTGGCGCGGATGGGTTCTTGTTGACGGCATGGAGAGCGGTGCCTGTGGAGGGCAAGATTGAGGCCAGGGGCAAGTTCAAGCGAAGAAGGACAGAGGCGTCTTGAATTGACGAGAAGTCAGATCAAGTATAGTTTTATGTTTTACAGCGGTTTGTCCGTGCCTTCACACAATATTTCAATGGAGCACTTGGTGAAGGTTTTCCAGTTTAGGTGGTAAATATCTTAGCAGCCAATTGATCCGCAAGACAGCACAGTCCCGTGCAAAAGTTCCGATAATTTCCTCTCTCTAACTAACGTTTATATGAAATAAGATAAACTATAATAAACTCTTCTATTTTGTATAATCTGATATGAGCTTATATAATCTTAGGACAACAATGTATAGAATATTCTAACTATTATATATTTGATATGTCTACAATATTATGCGCATTCCTAGTCAGCTTGTTATCGGAATTTTTACACGGGACTGTACCGACTTGTTTGTCGTAGTACGAGTCAGGAGACTCAGCCAATGCCATGTACATCACTCGAGTAGCCCGATGGAAGCTATAAAATCTTAGGTTGTTATTGACTAGCCTAATATGTTGACAAGAATCGTAAAAAGTCATCCTTCTCCACCTGAAGCACTGCTTCTTTCCAAGTATCTCATGATATCATCCTGTTAAGTCATCTCGTAACTTATTTGCCGACCTTGCTAACAACAAACTCAGCAGCAGCAGTGGCGTCCTGGCTGTAGGTCAAGTGCTCAGGGGTAATGGCAGCAGTACCAGCGCAGACACCATCGCCAGCGTGGCAGATGATCTTAACACGGTCAGCGTCGACGCCCTGGATAGCCTGTCGCTGGACTATGGAGTTGTTAGCTTCTTCCAATGTTTCTCCTGTTGATAGGGGGTACTTACAAGGGTCGCCGAAGTTGACAACGGCAGCAACCTTCTGGGCAGTCGCAGCGGGGATGGTCTTGGCCGCGTTGTGGACCAGCATGGCACCCTGCGAGTATCCAGACATGACGATCTTGGTGTTGGGGCACTTCTTAGCAGCCTCCTCGACGAGACTCGCCCTATTTCTGTTGTTAGACACATGATATCTTGCTAGCATCATGGGTGTTCACTTACATCTTGGCAGAACCAGCCTTGTCACCCATCTGCATGATGCCAGCAATGCTGGCGGAGTAGTCAACACCCTGGATAGCCACCTTGTCGTCTCCGAGCTGCTTGGAGAGAGCGGCGAAGAAGGGAGGTCCGGCAGCGGTGCCGACGTTGCCCATCTCGGAGGTGCCACGGGCGAAGATGACAGTTACGTCCTTGCACTCGCCGCTGAGGCCGTTCTGGGTAGAGCCACTGGTGCTTCCACCGAGACCACCAAGGCCACCGAGACCGCCAGTGCTTCCACCGGAAGATCCTCCCAAGAAGTTGCCAAAGGGAGAATCAGCAGCATCCCTCGCGGCGTTGGTAGAGTCTGCGGGTGCAGGCACAGGCGCAGGCGCGGGTGTAGGTTGAGCGGCAGCGGGGGCGCTGCTGGGAGAGTCGCTGGAGCCGTCACCTCCAGCTGAGCCTCCGGGAAGAAGGCCTGAACCACCACCGAGAAGGCCTGTGGGAAGGCTTGGGAGACCACCAGTGGAACCTCCGGATCCGAGTCCGGGAATGCTGGGGAGACCACCGGATGAACCTCCAGAGCCTAGGCCAGGGAGAGTGGGAAGGCCGCCGGCAGAGCCACCGGAGCCAGATCCGAGTCCAGGAAGGCTAGGAAGTCCGCCAGCGGAGCCTCCAGATCCAAGACCGGGGAGACTGGGGAGACCACCAGTGGAGTCACCAGATCCAAGTCCAGGAATACTGGGAAGTCCTCCTCCAAGACCTGAACCAAGACCGGAGCCAAGTCCAGAGCCGAGACTCTGTCGAACTGCAATGGGACCAGCCACTACAAAGGGAACGAGAGTGATGAGAACGGACTGAGGAAGCATCTTGAATGATGTTGAAGTCTGTAAAATAAAGCGAAAGTTGAGTTTTGTAGAAGCGAATGTGAGGGAAAAGAGAAGTAGAAAAGAATGGAAGTGAAGACTGTTGAGTTTGAGATGATTCTGATTTCGATTGTTTGAACGACTTCTACTCAGCTTATATGGCTTTCAACTTTTCAACGCTCGAACCTCTTGTTCACCAACTCATGCCATACTTCGCGATAGACTCATCTGAAAGCTGTATCAAGGTTCGCAAGCTCATCCCAAGAAGGCAATGTTTCCGTGGCCTGGTCAACCTCCTACACGCTTTCGAAGCCTTGCATCAGATCATTCCCCTCTATGCCATTACTCAACACCCCGGCTAAGCGCGGTATCGTCGATCATCCCATAGTAGATCCCGAGGCTTCTAGGGCAAAGTGAAACAGTAAAACAGAGGCGATTGTGCTAAGAGGGACAGATGAAACGGCGGCTCAGGGCCGTGCGGTTGAAACTATCGAATCTGGACAAAATTGGGGAGACAAGATTGCACTCAACTTTAGTAAGTTTTTTCTTTTTAGATCGGTACGCGGGCCTCAGTTCATCGCTCGGTTTCGTACAAAAAGAACCCCTGATACGCACGTTTCTTTTTTTATCGAACGGTAGAAGCCGAGGTTGTAGTCAATGTGGAACATCTGGAGATATAACGGATGTATCCAGATGACGTTCAGGTACATAACTAAACAATGCTTTTTCAACGACAGTTTCAGCTTGAGATATTGATAACTGACTGACTCGGAGGTGCGTTGAAGTTAAATTGCAGCTTGGACATTAACGGGTTCTAGTGCTAAAGAGGCAGTGAGGTAAATCCACCTATCACCCTAGAGCCAGCCATGAAGGAGAAATTGTTTATTTTGATAACACAGTTTTTTATGAGGTGGACGAATTTCGCACAAACTGATTGATTAGAGTGTTGCTAGAAGAGAAAGAAGAGAGTCTAGTGAAAAAAAAGAGACCCAGATTCCCATATTAATGTTGTCAAACTCCGTATATTGCTTCAGCTTACACGACATCTCCGTTGCGAATGCTCCATTATGCTTCCTTAGACTAATATGTCGTAGCTCGAAATGTCAAACAATCTACATAGGGTTAATACTTCCGCGTGGCAATCTTAAGCTTAGTGGGCTATACTAGCAGGGCTCCCTTTCGGAGGGACGAGCTCAGCCGCCTCGTCAACCTTTTGATCCGCGAGACGGACCTTGATACCAGTATGCTGGGCATAGACCCGGAGGCCGATCACGCACACGGCATTCCACGGCTGTTTCTTTCTCTGGCGAAGCCGCGGAAACACGGCCACGCTGTCGCTGTCTGAGCTCGACGAAGTGTCGTTGGATGTCGACTCGGATTCTGTCGCAGAGTCTGAGCTGTCCATATCAGATTCGTCTGTGGGCTCTGTCGGTGGAGTGAACACGGGGCATGTATCCGTGCTCTGGCTCGTTGCTCTTCGACTCTGTAGCGGACTGTGGTCTCGGGATGGTATTGATGATCCATGGGGTGATGATGGGGGGCCCCGACGAAAGCCGGCAGATGAAGATTCCAGGATGAGATCATTTGGAGGTGGAGGAGAAGGAGACGCTTTCCTCTTGTCGTCATTCTCTGTGCTTGTTTCATGCAAAGACGGCTCTCTTTTTGGTTCAACAGGTGTTTCAGTGTGTCCCGGCAACTCCAACTCGCTCTTGGAAGAATCTTCCGGCCAATAACCAGGCGGCGCCCTGTCCGATTTGCCTTCGACATCAGATCCCTTGGTATTGGGCTCTTCCTCAGTTTTTTCGTGAGCCGGCTCATCTTTCCTCGCACTCTCCTTTTCGTTGAGGCTCTGATTGTATTCGTTCCTCATCTGCACCATCGCCGCCTCCATACGCGCCATTGCCTCCGCCATCTGCCTCTTCTTCTGGTCTTTCTTCTTTCCCTTGAGCTTCTTTCGTTTCTCAGTCTCCTTCTTCTTGCGGAGAGCCTCGTCTTCGTCGACGATACCCCCTTTTGCGTGGGCCAGGTCGTACTGCAAGCCGATCTGGCGCAGCTTCTGTGGGTTGTTGTCTGCCGCCCTCTTGACCATCTTCTGAACGGTTGGCAGATATGTACACCTCTCGGCTACTATCTTGGGAACCACCTCGTAGGTGCCTGGTTCGAGCTCGACTTCACAGTTAACTGATCGACGATCCCACTGGTGTACCGGACGTACGGAACAGATGGGCGTCTTTTCACCAGGAGACTGGAGGAGAAAGTTGAGCACGAATTGGTACTGCCCTTTCAGGTCAGTGAAGTATCGGTCATCAAGCTGAGATTTGTCAGTAGTGGCAAAACACCAGACGAAGAGACATACCTGTGAGAGAACAATAACCACCATGTCCTCTTCCTTAACCTCAATAATAAACTTCTTCTTGAGATAGCCGGTAAGCCAGGAGGTGCTGACACTAGTCCACTGTTGAGCAACAGTCCATCGCTCGTCAAAGAGTCGAGTCCTGTGCATCCACTTGAAGTTGTCGAGCATGTCGTTATAAGACATCCAGAAGATTCCATCATCGCCAAACTGATGTTGCAGCTTTCGTATCATATACGGAGTCCATTGCTTGGAGCCGTCTGACCATGGACCATGCCACTCGCCCTGCCCATCTTCAGATCTCTGTCCCCAAGGGTTCCTGTATACGTGTCAGTTACTACTGGCCGATCAACGTTCTTAGGATACATCGAAGTAGCACTTACCGGATCTTGACCAAGCGAATCTTGTTGGCGTCCTCGTCTTCAACCTCGGCCACTCTTAGAATAGAGTACGCATGCCGTAGCACAATCCCGTTGTTATGCTCGTCCCCCGGGCCGCCTGCAGATAGACCAAAGACGAACTCCCCATCCTCATCATCGGACCCCAACATTTCACGCCAGAGACGCTCTTTGCGAAGAACTCTGTTGCCTGCAACTACGGTGTTTACACCACCTGTAAGGTCCTCAACAGCGGTACCAGCCCAGCCGCCATCGAGGGCTTGGTAGTCACCGTGTACTTTGGCATACTAAGAAAGTCAGAATGGATCTTCTGTAACCGAACGAGATAACTCACTGCTTTTTCCAGCAAGGGAAGCCAAGTTTCGTTAGGGTCTTCACACTTGGCAAAGTACAAAGACTCGGAACCGGTTTGTCTCTGCTTCTTATAAAGCCGGGCCTTCTTACCCGTCGCATCGTAGACCTCGCTGTCTTGTCCAAAATCCTTGTGTCGCAAGTAGAGGTTGTCGTCCACTACAGTCGAGATCCACTCTCCATCGCGGTACAGAACAAAACCGTAGACACCACATTCTTCATCTCGCGCAACACAGATCTTCTTCATCAAGTCTTTGCGATGAGCAATAGTCGCGAGGGCTGCCAGCCACCAGCAGTCGCCGCTGGCGCCTTGTTTGATGTCTGCGCTGGAGAAGCCATCAATTGTGAATTGAGGGTTCTCGAAGATCCATGGGATGCGATGAACTGAACCGGGTCTAGATTGTCGGCAACTGTAGTCCTTGCCGTTGGTTGTACGCCTTTGCACATTGTGTACTTTGGCATCAAGCCCATGATTTCTCAGCACGCCGCTGTTCTTGCGCGTGTCGTGAGACTTCTTGACTCGACGCGCATCAATATTGGATTCGACTGGCGGTATATCATCGTCGCTGTCACTATCGTCGCAGTGTTTTCTGACAAGTCCATACAGGCAATTATCATAGTATGATGTAAAGTCGGTTTCTATATCAAAGTCTGGGTCGCTGAACTTGGCATTGGTGCGTTCGCATTCCCGGACAACAGCACGAACTCGAGCCCGACACTCTTTAGCAGCAGCCTCATAACTTTGTGCCGCATTGCGAGACTTGGGATACGATGAGTCGGCATCGGTAAGGAGCGACTCATAGAGGCTCTGTGGGAAGATGGATGTGACTTTGCCGGGTGCTTTTGAGTGGTACTTTGTCCAGAACTTGGACACCAGAGCTTGAGGGTTAAGAGGTTTGCGCTTGGCCTTGGCCTTGGCAGGTGCTGGTGTTTGTCCAGGAACAGGTGGTGGAGGAGTCATGACTGCAAGTTTTGTATATCAGGAATGGACTTCAGCTTCCAAAAGTGAAACCTCAGAACAGGCCCCCAACATCTCTATATACCCAGCCATGACCCATGCATTGGAACGGTTTTGTTACTCAAACCATGACCCTCATTCCGGCTGGTCCTCAGGTAACAGCACGCATCGCCGTGTGACATATGCGATTGCGCAAAGGATACTGAAAAGGAATACACCTGGAGCTGCAGGCGTCTTAGACTCCATGTAAGCAAGCCGCCGCTTTACACTCCCGCCTGTCACGGCACAAAGAGTTGCTTCTGCATCGTGCACAAGGCTGTGCTAGCTGGAATCAGTTGAAATGGAGGGTGTAGTGCAGCGAGAAGCGTTACAGCTAGCTAGGCAACAAAGGAGATAATTGGAGATATTGGAAGATCACGGCTTATTCAGATGCTGATAGGCTGGTGAGACAAGGGTGCTTGAGGTTGAAAGAGCGGCTCTTTTTCAGACCCAGTGGTCAGAAAGAGTCTATTTTTCATGTTAATTCGTCAATTTGGACAATGCTCGGCCGACCGATTTACTATTCCTTGTAACAAATAAGGCTGAATATTTTCATGTCGGCTGCTTGAGGCCAAGAACCAACTACAAAAGCAACGAAGTTGGGGGCCAAAGTTGAGCAGTCAGAACTAAAGCATGTACTGCATGCCCAGAAAAGCACGAGGGCTTTGATAGCTTGATTTCATAATTCCATATCGACCAAGATTGCTGATGATCCGTTTTGTTTTCGCGCATTCAATTTTGAGGCCGTAAATTCATACTCTGTACGGAAATTCCGACTGATCGTCTGACAATGTATTGCAGCTGCTGAAGACGAATCAAGGCCAGCTTGTTCACTGCCACGTCAGCAGGCCAGGTGCCTCGCGGGAGCCTGGGCAAGTGGAAGAGAGATGAGGCTCAACAAGAGGCAGAATGGGAGGCTGAGCGATGATAAGGTAGCAGGCAATAATTGCGGACATCCATGCCTGGGTGGGAAAACTGTATACCGTTCCATGGCGGTTGTCTTTATACCATTTAGAATGCGAAGGAACTACAGAGAACATAAACATAAAACACAGGGGTACCTGGCTGATAAGTTGAGAACGGCACTTTGATATAGATGACCAGCTCAAAAGCGAAGGACAGCCATCGGTATAATCGGTGTGGGAATCTTGTTACAGTCTGATGCTGTGTTGACAGCCTCCACTTGGCTCGACAACGAGTCTTGTTTTACAACATCCCGAGACAACCAATGACTCAGAAAATGGATATTTGACAGCCGTTAACAGTTAGTTAGCCCACAGGTCACATGCTACATCCTCGAGATCGTCCTCTGTAATGCCTACATTCTTCCCGTTCTTGGCATCGTTCGTGTCAAATGCCATGTTTTTGCAAACTATAAAAACTCCATGGCGGAGCCGGACGTTCCGGGCCTTCTCTCGACGGTTCCGCAGCAGACAAACAAAAGCCGGGTGAACAGACGGACGGAGGAGACGGAGAGGACGGACTCATCGTGATGCAGAAAGACACGACAGTATCGGGCGCAGCAATAACAGCAGCAAGCAGCACAGGGTTCACATCGGGAGCTGTCAAACGTATGACTGCAACATTAGCGGTGCAGGCCTTGCAGTAGCCTAACGGCGCTGAGCCTTGTGGTTCGCACTGCCGCTGTCAAGTCGGTTTGGCGAAATGCAAATGCCGTGACAAGGGCGAGGCAATATGTACTCGAAGGGAGGCCCCTGAATAATCAAGGTTCAAGGCCCAAAGGTGCCCAATGATGGCGCATTGTGGGTGGAAAAGTCTGGCTTGAAGCTTGTTTCTCTTCAATGAGAAGGAAAAAAGACCCTGCTAAAACTGTCAAACGGCGAACCCAAGCCTAATGTGGTGAGGAAGGGGTTCGTAGTTGCGGGGACACGCGTTGGACATGCTGTAAAAAGTAAGGCGAAATGACTGACCGATGATGTAATTGACAAAAAGAGTCAAGCAAGGACCCTTGGCGTGAAGTGAATTCCATAGTGAAAAGAGCAGAGTTTTGATAGTGTATCCGTAGAGTGCAGTGCAGTGTCACTGCGGTTTGGACATGCATTTCATACAACAGACATGTTATGGAAAGAGCACACGCTATACACCGAGCCAATACCCCCAATTATCCTCTCCAGACCCTCAATTGAACGATTATCTCGGGTTTTCCAGAACCCGACCCCGGTTTTTTTAAATCCGCCAAGCAAACTCTCCTGATCCGCTTCTTTTGTCCACCCCGCCAAAAATGCTACCTAAACACACTCGCTAAAATTGTTAGTGCCTACAATCAATTGGGATCTTGTCACATCATGGACATGCTCTCTCCTCGGCTCTACTGTATCCTCTCCCGCCTAGTCTAATACGGTCCTGATGTGCACATCGAGATTCCGCCTCTCCCCTTCTTCCCATCTTTTTATCAAACTGCAAACCCCCTGCTTATGAGCGTCATCGCGACGTCGCACATCAAAGAGAATATATGCATCGACACCTCGTAAAGCCCTCGAAAATTCATAGTTAATACTGCTGGAATCCCCGGTCCTACTTAATCCTGGTGTCGCCAGAGACTGACGACAATGGCGACAACTCCTCCTACGGCGGCCACCACCCTTCGAGGCTCGCAACAATCGACTCCTACTGCTGCTGCTACTCCCACACAAACGACAGCTTCAGCTGCTGTTCCTGTTCTTTTAACATCTGCTTCCGAGTCGAGCGACGATGGCCTGCATCTAAGTCCCGCCGCCGCACGCCGCATGACACGCCGGAATCTTCGCCGTACATCACCAACTCCAGACCTCGTTACTAGCCTCGTCCGACCACCCTCACCTGATACTTTTTATGTCGGTTCCCAGGTTTCTCAACAAGCCAGACAAGATGTTAGATCTAGAATCGATCCTTCGTATTCTTCGGGTTCCTTGATACCAAATGTCGCCTCGGATCGTCGAACCGGACCTCTGCTTCCCCCGCATGCTTCTTCCCTCGGAATCCCGAAGCGTTATGGCGGAAATTGTATCTTCGATATGTACTCGTTGACTTATGTCACCGAGCCCGATCCCAACCTGTTTTGTCCCATCTGTCACGACCCTCTCGTGGATCCGGTCACAACTCCCTGCGACCACACATTCTGCTACCGATGTCTGCGGCAAAGTATTGATTCTAGTCCTTCCGGAACCGCCTGTCCCATCGACCGAGAACCTCTCGCATGGCCCAACTGCTTCAGTGCGCCACGGCTCATCCGTACTCAGCTTAACAGCCTGTTCGTTAAATGCCCTTACCAGGCACGGGGGTGCAAATCGGAGCTTCGTCGGGAGGCGGTTGAGGCGCATGCTACTACGGAATGCCGGTTCAAGGACTTTACATGTCCCGGCGCTGAATGTGACAAGAGGTTACGATCCAAACCTGTAGATGACACTTGTCCGCACAAGCAAGACAAGTGCGCACACTGCAAGGCGACGATCGAGGCTACTGATCGCGACCTCCATCTTTTGACATGCTCTATGAGCAAGACACGCTGTGAAACTTGCTGGAAGCTCGTCTATCGCAGTCAGGTCGAGGCTCACGAAGAATTAGAGTGCGAGGGTGCTATTATCAACTGCCCATATAACGACTTTGGCTGTCCAGCCCGCGCCATACGTGGACAAATGGACGCCCATACTCTCGGCTGCGCGTTCCACCCCGACACACCATCCGGGATGATCATTAGATCCCAGCGGGACATTATTCTATCTTACACCGACCTGGGACAACAAGTCCAGCAACTCCAATCTCAACAAGACGAGACAAACCAACGGATCACCGAGTTTAATTCTTCGCTCAGTCGTCGAGGTGTTGGCGACTCTGTTGTAGAAAACAACCGCACTATTCAAGACCTCGACGCTGGTTTTGAAGAAGTTCACCAGAATCTGACACACCTCGAGGCACGGCAAAGTATGTGGACTATCAACCAAATCATGCCCATCCGCGAGGAGGTGACTGAATTACGGAACAATATTAACATGATTCGAATGCATGTTAATTGGCTCCTGAACCGAAGCCGAGAAGAAGGCCGCATAAGAGCAGCCGCGAGCTCCGGATCCACGGCAACTCTTCAAAGGGACAGATCGGTAGAAGGTCCTCGTCTTTCAGAACGCCGCCGTTCAGCTAGTGTCGAAGGGACAGATCTGCCTCGTCTGTGATGGATTGAGCTAGATCGTGTATTACCTAGGTACTTACTTACTTTACCTTCTTTCTTCCTTTCCATCTTCTTTTTTGGCGCATTCGGTTCATGGGATACCCCAGCATCTGCACATAGGCTTGCTCGGAAAAAACATATGGGTCACTCGAGCGTGGGAAGTTTTGTTCTTTTACTATAGATTTGTTTAATCAGACAATTAGGGTTTGAGATCTTTCATTTGGGCGTAGTTGGATGTTTGCCGTGACACATTGCCTAACCTAGACATGGAACTCCGTCATTCGGAGCCGAGGGTCTGACGTCAGGTATATTTTGAGAACTTCTGATCTTTTGTGTCTGGTCAACAACAGAGGACGTATGGTGAAACTGTAACGAGGAGTGCAGACCCGGTAGGTTTAACAACTACTTATCCAACAGTGTTCATCTGCAACACTCTTTGATAAGAAGCATTATCAGTCATGTTATCGACACGTTCAATTACTTCGCGGCACAAGAAATGCCAGCTCCGAGTGATCAAGTACGGTTACAACGGTAACTGTATGAAGAGAATTCGATACCAATATGGTAATGTGAAGTTCAATCCGACTTATGGATCACCTAAGATTAGGTACCTAGTCAAAATCGACCATCACAGCTCTTACATGGCGAGCCACTTTGAATTGCCGCCGTGGGCGGAGTTGCAAAGAGCGGCGGAGTTTGTTGTATAACGTTAAGCGTGGGTTTCTTTGCGTGAGCGCGGATCCATTGGCATTGATCAAAGAAAAAGGGTACCTGAGTCTAATAACTCACGTCAAAGGCTTATTCCCTTCCCATCCTTAGTACATATTACCAATATCGGATCTCTTTGAAGTGGTGACCAAACAATCTTCCAGGTCCTTCTACTGAAAGGCAGCCTAGGCTTCAGCACAGCTGCCTGGCAACAGCCACTTAAACTCTGCAGAGCAGCCTCACCGCCCCCACTTTGTCCGCCCAAGGTCTCCCCCACCACACCGTCCCTAAGCTCATCCATCATTACTCTCTACTACGTATTTGTAACTGTGAGGCTTGGGTCCACACCTCATAGATATCCCATCTCAGTCTCAGCCTTGTCATTCATCCGGACGTTGCTTTCAACACCACCTTCTATCGCTTCCACTTATTGCCATATCTTCAACTCGCCCAAACCATAATGGATCCCAACGAGCAACCGTCATGGGCAGGAGGCGATGCTCCAGACAAGGAAAAGATGGAACAGGCAAGCTGACCTAGTGGCGCGGCGGAGCTCATGATGGGGACGGTATGCTAAGCTGTTGGATATAGATTCGCGCAAGACGTCTTGCTAAGCTAGGGACATCAACGCCTATGTCCTCCAAATCAGACGAGAATAAGGCTCCCGATTCTGAATCGTCGAACCCCTCGCGCACGTCAACGCCGAAGCCGCAGCCGCAACCCGCACCCACCGAGTCACGGCCCAAGATCAACATTACTTCTTCCGCCCCGGCGGCATCCTCCAGCTCGAACCCTCTCAATAAGCTAGGGGTCAAGGCAGAGCCGTCCAGCTCAACAGGTAGCTCCCATGTGAATCGCAAGAGACTGGCTTCAGAGATTGACGACATGGCTGCAGCGGACCGATCCTCCCCCAAACCTTCCAACTCTCAGCCTGAGTCCGACGCCTCCTATGCCGACCGAATACTGTCACAGATCTTCCGCATCACTGTAGACCCGCACAAGATGATCAACGGTCATGGTCAACGGCTGACATTCCTTCCGAGCTTGAACGAGGAACTGAACGAGTCTGGGGAGCCTTTGAAGCTATCTCTGAACATACTGGATCAAGCTCTGATGGAGGCGGCCACTAGCTATCCTCAGGATAAGCCCCTCATGAACTACTTCTTGCCTTGCTGGAAGCGTGCCCTTAAAGCGTCGGTTCAATTCAAGGCGGCCGAGGGACCCAAGCTCGAGGTTCACGAAGAGGCCAAGAGGTTGGGTATGAGCGGGTGTCTATTCGCTCTGACCATGCCAGACCTCTATGGGTAAGTAAATTTGCTACGTAGAAGCCGCATTCCTAACGTATAAGTACAGTCGACAACCTAACCCCAAGCACGATACCCTCATGCCATATCTTCTGAAAGGTGTGCAGGACGAGGGTGGTATTTGCTTCAACTTCATCCAAGAGGCGATCAAGCGATTTGATGACGATGACGCGATTCCAGCCTTATTCAACGATGCCATGGTTCAGATCAGCAGCAGACTCGGCACTATATCCATGGACCAGGACTACAAGCCTTATGTTCAGGTCATGTTGACTTATACAAGATTCCCTCCTTTGATTGTCAATTTGGCCAAGCACACCTGCTTTAACATGGCTCAATCCGCTTCTGGCATTGAAAAGCACACTATTTTGGGCCCCTTCTTCCGTATCTCACCGGTTCAGAGCGAGGTCATTAAGAGCTACTTTCCAGGGGCACGATCCCTTGATAAAGGTAGAATTGCAAACTCACAAGACGCTCTGCGAATGGTGTTGAGGACACATCAGGATGATCTCTTCGCCATCACAAACGCCTTCATCCGGGCAGGTCAGGATACAAGATCTCGAACCTTGGATTGGTTCGCATATGTCATGAACACAAATCACAAGAGGAGGGCAATGCAGGTGGACCCACGAGAGGTTGCATCCAACGGATTTATGATTAATGTGACCACGATTCTTGACCGATTCTGCGAGCCTTTTATGGATATGGACTTCAGCAAGGTCAACAAAATCGACGATGACTATTTCAGAAAGCAACCGCGAGTTGACATCAAGGACGAAACAAAGCTAAACGCTGACGACTCCTACTCTGAAAAATTCTATGCGGAAAAGCTACCGGGAGAAGCGAACTTCATCTCGGAGATTTTCTTCTTGACTCTGGCAGCACATCACTATGGAAGTGAGGCTTGCAATTCCCAGCTTAAAAACCTGGACCGAGATATCAAATATCTAGAGAAGCGAGTCAAGGCTATGGAAGCAGAACGGGTCAAGTTTATTAACGCTCCAGTTCAACTCGAACAGTATGATAGAGCAGTGAAGAGACATGTTGACGCTCTTGAAAAGAGCATCGCGGTCAAGTTGTCGATCGAGGGCGTTTTGCTAGACGAGAGAATGCAGGGCACTTCATTACGCTTCATGCGAATCGTGGCAGTCTGGTTGCTCCGTTTGGTGACTCGATCACAGTACAAGCCTGGTCTAGAGTCCAAGGAAATCCAGTACGTAATCCAATGCTGTATGGTGGACATACTTACTGACAGTCGCAGGTTGCCTCTTCCCGCAGAGAAGTCAGATGTATTCTCGTGTCTTCCAGAGTACACGCTACAGAACATTGTTGATAACTTTAAGTTTATTTTCAAGTTTGCCTTCCCTTTTCCTGTGCTGTGAGATATATGGCTAACAACTTGGCAGATGGTTACCCAAGATCCTCCCCAGTGCTGTCGGCGACGAGATGATTGCGCTTTGCGTAACATTCCTTCGCTCAACGGAGTACATCAAGAACCCTTATCTCAAGTCTTCTCTGGTTTCACTTCTGTTTTCGGCCACCTGGCCACTGATGCACCTCAAGCGAGGAGTTTTGGGTGACCAGCTTGTCGGCAGTCAGTTTGCCAATGACCATCTCCTCAAAGGATTAATGAAATTCTACATTGAGTGCGAGTCTACAGGCGCAGACTCCGCATTTTATGACAAATTCAACATCCGTTACGAGATTTTCCAAGTGATCAAGTGTGTCTGGGTCAATGATCATTATAAGAGGCAGCTGACGCGGGAGAGTCGGTTAGTAGCTCACAGGGTATGAGTTGCAAAACATCGCTAACGACTGTACAGGGTCAACAAGCAGTTCTTTGTTCAATTCGTCAACATGCTGTTGAACGATGCCATCTACGTCTTGGACGAAGCTCTCGGCAAGTTTCCTAAAATCAGAGCCATTGAAAAAGAGCTCGAAGATCCATCAATACCATCAGAGGATCGCCAAAAGAAGGAGGAAGAGATGCAGCAGTTGGCCAACCAAGCCACGTCCTTTATGCAGTTGGCTAACGAGACCCTCGAGATGATGAAACTGTTTACTGAGGCTATGGGTGAAGCGTTCACTATGCCTGAAATTGTGTTTCGTCTCTCGAGCATGCTTAACTACAACCTGGATACACTTGCAGGCAAGAAGGCAGCAGCTGAGCTCAATGTTTCAAACAGGGACAAGTACCACTTCCGTCCTATTCAGATCATCTCGGACATCGTCGACATCTACCTCAACCTTGGTGAATCGACAGTTTTCATTGACGCCGTTGCCTCAGATGGTCGTTCCTACAAGCCCGAGGTGTTAGAACGCGTCTCTCGCATTCTGACATCCAAGCATCAGAAGGACCCAGCTGCTATTGCCAACTGGGACAAGCTCAGGGTTAAATTTGTGGATGCCAAAACAATCCTGGACCAGGCAGAACTGGACTTGGGTGACATCCCAGCCGAGTTCGAGGATCCCATCATGGGTATACTCATGACGGACCCTGTCTTGCTGCCCAGCAAGCACATTGTCGACCGATCTACCATCGCTCAGCATCTCCTAAGTGATGCCAAAGATCCTTATACCAGACAGGCCATGACCATGGAGAACGTTGTCCCGCAGACAGAGCTGAAGGAGAAGATTGAGCTGTGGCGAGAGGAGCGAGTACAGGCCGCCAAAGAGAAGATCAAAAGCGAGGCCATGGATACCACAGAGGGTTGAAGGTAAAATCAGACGAACCTGCTTCTTGAAAACAGGGTTACTTGATTATGTATTTGATGTTTGTCTATGTCGAGACGGGGTGGTACATGTGTACTTTAGTCTGTTTATGGCGGGAGCATGGGGGACTTCATAGATGGATGTGGGGGTCTACATCAGTCGACACACTCTAGACATTATGACGAGCTACGGCTCAAGAATTGTAATCCATTTTTAGATGACGAATGTCTTCCTCAGAAACGAGAGCAAGTTGCATTTCTTGTCTATGATTTTCCCTATGTATATGCAAAACAGGGTATCTCCGCCACATCCTTCCTCTCTTCCCTTTCGCATTGACGGATGGATTGCAGTCTACGCCTCCAAGTCCTTGTATTCATCAAGCACTTGATCAAGCTCCTTCAGAATCTCCGCCTTGCGCTCCTGGGAGCACCAGCTTTCTTCGATAGCACCACGGACAATCCACGCCCAATCCTTAACCGAGAGTTTGAAGGTATCCTGGACGCGGCAGTAGACCTCCTGAACGTAAGCACCGAAGTAGGCAGGGTCGTCGCTGTTCACGCTGAAGAGGACGCCTGCGTCCAGAAATTTACGGACAGGGGCGTCGGCGAGCTCGGGCAGATTGCAAAGAGCAACGTTGGACCAGGGGCAGAAAGTAAGGAGGGTGCGGTTGGTTGCTAGCGTCTTGAGAAGCTCGGGGTCTTGCGCTGCTGCAAGGCCGTGGTCGATACGCGATACTTTGAGGTGCTCCAGCGAAGCGGTGATGAATGAAGGGGGCGCCTCCTCGCCGGCGTGAGTGGTGAGATGGGTGCCAGTCTTTGCGACACGGGCGTAGACATCAGTGAAGAGTTCAGGGGGGAAAGCCTTCTCGCTTGAGACCATGCCAAAGCCCGTCAGGGTACCGTCATTGAAATGACCGCGGTCCAAAAGAGTGTCAACGAGAGCATGCGACTCAGGAACAGGGAGATGGCGCAGAATACAGACGATGAGCTCGATAGTAATGCCCAACTCCTTCTGAGCGCGGTGCTTGGCGGCTGTAAGTCCCGCAACGACAGTATCATAGCTAACGCCTCGAGCAATATGCGCCTGAGGATCAAAAAAGATCTCAGCATGTCGAACCTTCTCGCTCGCTGCCCTCTGAAAATACTGGTACGCAAGAGTTTCGAAGTCACTCTCAGTGATGAGCACGCTCATACCGAGGTAGTAGTAGTGCAGGAAGTCGTCGAGACATGTGAATCGACCGTAGCGTTCCCGCAACTTATCGGCAGATTCGTAGACAGGGTCCTCTGGGAGCGTGATGCCATTCTTCTCAGCGAGGGAGAAGAGGAGCTCAGGCTCAAGAGTTCCCTCGATATGAAGATGCTGCTCAACCTTTGGCAAGGCCTTGAGGAAGCTGTGAAACTGAGACTTGCACATCGTGACCAATTGCAGTTGATCTTTAGTATCTGATGGTTCAAGAGATTTATTTTCCAAAACCGCTTACTCGATAGTCCCACTTGTACTTTATATGTATATTTGCGTCAGCTCCACGATATATGTTTGGTCGGCGGTGCCCGGTAAGAATTTGCGCAGATTCATCAAGTTTTGATCATGGAACTGATAGGCCCAGGCCGAAATGATTTGAGCTTTGGCCCAATAGAAGGGCACATATTTGCGGGAGCTCCCGGCCCCGTTATAGTCATGGATGCGGTGTTTTGCTCGGATTTATATACATATATATGTATATCGATTATATACTGTAGTTGCTGTATCGACAATATTTAAATATTTAAAGTGATGGCCATTGTGTCTTGTTTCCTTGAGAAAAGACGCCAGCCAGTATAAGAAATGGGCATCCGCTCTTGGCAGGTCTGTCAAGCTGAAAAAGAACGACAAGCATCTTGTTCTCGTGGCGCAAGTAGACGTTGGATGGGCTGAAAAGAGTGCTGAATTTTCCTTTCCCTTAACGTTATTGATTCTTTTAGAAGCCCACTGATCATCGCATCGAATGCTGACCACGGGTACTAGTCCCGACCTAGTCGTCAATTAGCACACATGCTAATAGTATCGGTATTTTGGCTAGTTGTTGGCTCCAGAAAGCTGGAGTACATGCACAATGGAACTGAATCAGTTTTCCACAATCCAGTACCTGAGACTAAAGGTACCTCCTACTCCCTCCCCAGCCTCTCGAGCTGTGTTGACAGTTGAGCTTATCGTGCCACTCTACCACTTCAAAGCCAACTCCCAGGAACTAACGTTAGGAACACAATCCTGCTCCGATAACCGCGCTAAAAAGCAAAAAGGAACCTTGCTTGTTCAGGGAAATGCAATGGAACATCAATTGCGTACAAACGCCGTACAGATAGACCGGGATACCTATCGATGACTTCCGGGCACGTACCCGAAACCCACATCTCGGAAGTCTCAAGTATTTCGAGTTGATTAACTTCTTCCATAGCCCTGACTCGCGTCATATCGTAGTAATGGGTGTTGGCTTCTGCACTGACCTGGAGATGACGGATGCAGCGCTGCCCATCAATTAGGCTACGATCTAAACGCAGTGCGGTATTGATCTTTCGTTACGGCAATATGTATCTTGCGTCTTCCTGAGCGTAGACTTGAAAGACTTGGCGCGAGAAGAAACTAAAGACCAGCACTCATCTACATGGCTTATCGTCCCCTAGAAGCCACGGGCGTGTGCATCGAGTTGTGGATGGGATTGTGGTCTCCGGCCGGCAAGAGATGTATCATTCCATCAGCCTACCGGTATAACGGTGCGAATCGGAACTGCTCCCATGATCGTTACCGTATGTGCATGAGGAATTACAACGTCTGCACTGGTGTGTGCTATTCAGCTGCTTTCCTCCCCTACCAAGCGGCAATATGGATATGTCTGTTCTGGCAACGAGTATTTGGACTGAATGTGGAAGCGTAGCCACTGTAATATCAGCTAAGGTGAGAACGACTGGCCCCCCATCGTCTTGAAGATGCTGCATGGCCTAGTTTCAGACATTGCGGGGGTTGGATCTGTGCCGCCATGGGCAGATGTAGGGAGCCAAATGCGTACCATTGCTGAGTATGCTCGGGCAGACACACCTGGAATGTCTTCCTAGCCGTTTGTTGTGCAGCGTGTACAATGATCAGGCCTTATCATTTTAAGCAAAGTATGCTTGTGTTAGCATGAACCAAACTGGACAACTGTTGGCCTTTGGGATATGAGTAAGAGATTGGAAATATTTGCCCTTCGGAAAAGCTGTGATGGATGATCAACTTGTTCCATATTCCAAGATTCCTTGAGGACGAATCGCGGCACACCAGTGGCGCCATTTCATACAGCAGCTGATATCACTGGCAGATGGGTATCGGAACACAAGTGACCCGTAGTTAGCTATGTCGCTAGTCCGTGAATCGCTTTATGGACTGTGCTCCGCGTGGGTATGTACTCCGTGAGCACTCCGTGTGTTGAGAATATACTAGGGACTGATCCAGTTCACACCGAACTGTGACCTTGTCTGTACTTGGCAAAAGTTAACCGACGGAGTTCTCATCCAGCCCGATGGAGCTGGCCCATCCCTGGGCCATGTGGAACAGGGTACGTAAGCAGCCACGGGAAGAGGGAGGCCAGGAGGTTGAATTGGACGTAAGCCTGTTCGCCGATGAAGTGGATGAAGTGGAGGAAGGGACAAGGTATCCCGGATACCCCAGTCATGAACGGCTAGAATGTCTCAAGAACCGGCTAGCGAGCAAACATCAAGCGGAGTATTCATTACTTACGTAGTAGCTGGACCAAGCTTTGTCGGCACATCAGGCAGGCAAATTATAACTTGTTAGAGGATGGATGCACGGAAGATTGTTTAGGAGACCAGGAATGCGGAATCCGATCTGCCTTGTGAGTAGTTTCATGTCAATTCTCAAGGCGCCGGACTAGTTGTACTTGGTTGGTCGCGGTTCTATGTCAAAGTTAGCAATGCTCAAGATTACGGCTGCTGTTGCGTGGCACAGTTGAGTCATTTGGATACTGAAACAACCAAATGATTGATTGAGCTGGCAACTTGTCATTCTTCCTATTCGAGGAATCAAGTCACTGTCCGTGGTGAAAAGCAAGAGTATGGGGATAGTGTTGTCCCGGAAATGATCACCGTATATCTGGTTTGGAAATCAGGTTGCTTGATAACGCCCACAACATGAAGTCCTACCATCTATCCCAGGACGGCAGGGCGGTATAGAAATGCGTGGGAGATAACGGGACTAGTTTTGCCCGTCGAATGGTGCAACAGATTCGTCTTATATCATTGGCCGTAACGCTGGCATCGACATCCATGCAAGTGTTCTTCTGGCTCGGTTACCCTCTCGAACAGGAAGGGCTTACCGCTAAGACAGAGTATAGTGATCCAACTAGGTGTCGCAGTGGGAAACCCGCGATAGATGGTATTACTGGCTTTCTTCCGATTGAAGTGATGACGAGTTAAATGGTTGTTATTGAACGATCAATAAGAGCGGATGAATGCAGCCGAAGGTGGTCCACGTTGCCACATTCCATTCTCTCAACCCTTATCCGTACCCTGGCAGGGGACTTGGTAAGGG
This sequence comes from Fusarium sp. VM40, assembly GCA_954870535.1. Classification (NCBI taxonomy): domain Eukaryota; kingdom Fungi; phylum Ascomycota; class Sordariomycetes; order Hypocreales; family Nectriaceae; genus Fusarium; species Fusarium sp. VM40. The sequence goes on from CATPAH010000015.1 coordinate 1,055,444, forward strand.
ACCTGGAGCCAAGGACCTAGGTACTTTGTGACGTACCCACGAGACCCGGGTCAGTACCGAGCCAAAAGTTTGTTCCATTGTTCTCGAAGACTGCCTGACTTTCGTTAATTACGTATAAGTATTGTAGCTCTCAATGCTGCTTTGAACCTAACCAAGGGAGGAAGTAACTTTGACAAGTGCTATGGGCTATTCAATGGGTCATAATTGAGACTTGAAAGTTTACCGGGTTCGATTATTGCTGACATATGGTTGGTGAATCTACACTGTGCCAGTGTCCGTACTTTGAGTTCGAAGTCATGCCCTGTGCCGTACTGTAGACGAGCGACGGGCCGATGAACGGAAGGCTTGACTTTGAGCCGTAACCGCGAGCGCGTTTGATCGCCAGATCCGTCTGTTCTCAGGTGGCCATCAAAGGCAGGGAGGGGGTCTTGAACCAGGTGTGATGCCCCAGACCAACAGTCACAGGATCGTTGTAGGCGAGCAGTAATCGAAGGAGAAGGGATCAAGCCAGAAGGTATCCGTAAAGAGTACCAGCCAGGCACAGTCGCAAACTGGTGGAGCTGTGATGTCCTCAAAATATATTAGGTATTAATAGCTCGTTGGAGTTGAGGTTGAGTGAAAGCTTATCTAGGGTAAACAAGGTAGGTAGTCCGTCTGAGGTAAGGTACCTAGGGTGAAATGACAATCGCCTCCTGCCTTTTGGCTATAGTAACAGCCTTGGCAGGGACCACTTGAACGGAAAGGCAGGAGTTTATCTTGAACTCTATCTATTCCAAGAAGGAGCTGTCCTTGGAGAGCTAGACGATTGTGGAGGTCTTTGAGTCGTTTTTTTCCCCCGAGGCAGCAACACGAGACCAAAGTCGCATATTTCTCATCAGATTAATTAGTAGGTAATGCGCAAAAGAGACAGCTCAGTGTTTACTGGGTATTCGTACTATTAACCCCCTGTAACAAGGCAGGCTCGATACAGCAACCTTAAACTTACCTGCCCTGCCTTGTCTCGCCTTGCCTTGCTGCGCTAATAACCTGAGGCTCGCCTAACTTGAATCGCGGCATGCATTCCCCCCGCCAATCTTTCATCTCCCAGGTCTCCTTCTCGACTCCTATTTGCAACCTCAACAGAAGATGCTTCCACTCGGGGCTTCGCCCTGGCCATTCGGCCCAATGATACGGTGCGATAGCCAACACTGACACCGTCTACGAGATCGTTGTCCCTGACTCCCTGGTCTTGTCCCAGCCTGATTTGACACACCTTCTACGGAGTACGGTAGTCAGTATCCGAAACCTCAGCCCGCCAGCTTGAATCTCAGCCCATACGGCCCCCAAGCCCCCCAAGCCTCAAGGGGCCCGCCCCCTCGATCTTGACAAGGGCCACACACCCAAGAATCAAGACTACTGGTCTAGCGAATGAAAACCCAAAAGACCTTCCCTTTGTTACCAAGTTTGCGATATGTACGATACAATACGATATTCCATTAAGCAATACTCCGCACAGAGCGAAACTACGCAAACGCAAACATCCCGGCCGAAACTCTACGGGAGTCACTTGACAGCAGGTTATGTCGGTTCGGCCCCGCTGCCTCCGCTGACGGAGCGTTCGTTTCCACTTCTGACCGGCCGTTGGCAGCGCTGCAACGGGTTGCTGTTAGTTTGAGGAGCGTGCCAACTCCTTTGAAGTGAAGCGCCCCTGCCGCCACAAAACATAATGAATCAGTTGCCTATGATCCACGTCCATGTCGCCGGTTTTCTGGACTGTAGGGGCTGACTTGCATACGCATCAGATGCTTGGCCAAGAACCTCATCTCGTCTCGACTCTATGCCGTTCTAAACTGCTGTCTTTGCTTCTGGCATGCCGTAACGCGATCCGACTCACGGAACACCATGTCTTTCATCCTGATTCGACAGATGGTTCAGGGCAAGCAAGCCACTTGAGTCTGCTGAACCGGTTGCTCTCCGACCTGCACTTCCGTACATACATTGCATTATGCCCCTGCCTTTCGTTACATACAAGGCGGGTCAGGCCCGCGGAGTACGGTACGATCGCACAGTCCAGTAGAGTTTTTCCTTTTCATATCTTCAATTGTTCAAACAACACCCATGACACTGTAGTATGTATAATTTTTTTTATTGGAAAAGAGCGGTGGGGATTTGGTTGAACCATATAATCAATCGGTACCGGTCGCTTCAACCTTTATTCCTCGTGCTGACCAAATATCGAGATACTATCTGTCAAATGATCAATATAGGAGGCCCGGGCGGCTCGCCCGTCCAGCCCTTCCCTTCCCGGCGATTCACTCGGCTCTAGCCCGAATCCCCACTGCGACCCTGACTGGAGATTCGTCATCCGCCTCCCACCCACGGCGGCGGATATAACCGTCCCATTGGCGAACGCCTGGACAAGGTGGCTCCTTTGGAAACCATCATGACCGAACCCATGCTCTTCGGCAGGATGTGTGTCCACCGGCAGCTTGCAGCCTTCTAAGTCGGTCATCAACTGTTGTACTCCGTACAGTCCACCAACTCGGCGGAAACCCTCAAATCGGCCAAGGGCCATCCTACCATTGTAATCAACTTGTGCGGACTACGACGTGAGGGCGACTAGTTCCCGTCTACATCACCATCCATAGCCCTGGCCTCAAACTGTCGGCCACTGACGCCACATATCTGGCATGACAACCATGAATCAGGAGTCAGTGAACTTCGTGCTGCCCAGTCTTGGTTGAGGTCCACAAGTCAAGCAGTCAGATACAGGTGCACTGAACCATGCTCGACCGCACAGACAATGTGTTTCAGCTTTGAGACTACACCCTGATATGTTATCGGCTGTAAGCATGTTACCATCAGATTGATTGAATAGTCGTTCAATACGAGCTTTGGCTGTTGGATTGTAAAGTGCCACGTCCTGGAATTTACGATTATCCTTCATCTGGCTGAGTATTCACCGATCTTCAACACACACATAGTCAACAGGAAGCACAAGGCTGAGTGCTTGACTCTGGCGACTTGTCCGGGTCTCAGAAATAACATCTAGCTACCTGATTTGGTACAATACGGTACGCCGATCTAGGCGCGGGGGTAACACATGGCATCGCGGATACCGCAAGTCAAACATGGCCGAATATTCACCGGGTTGGTCATACAGGACTTCCGGAAATACCAAACCTTTCCAGGCATACTAGCTACCGAGAAACGCTCAGTACGTACTCGGTAGTAAATTATCCGTCAGCAGAAAATAGCTCATTTATTATCTTGTCAATGGGCCTTCGCTCATTCATCGATGGCCTTGATATGATCGGCTCTATAGTCGCCTCCCGTGGAGCTGGGAGCAGTTGGCGCACCGGTTCATCTGGCTGATTTACAGTTCCAGATCGCACCACGGTCCCGAGTTCTGACATCCGAGGGTGGCATAGACTTGGAAACAAGCAATTGTCTTGTTGGACCGATGGTTATGACTAGGATCTGGGATTATGACTAGCAACGTACTGTATTCTAGGATGCCAGTCTCCGCTCGAAACACATTAGCGGCCATGGCTGATCTCTCAACAGCCCTGCTCAGCCAACTCGTCAAGGGTCCGGCCACCCCTCCCCCCAATTTACCATCGCTGGCCCAGATAATATTTCCGAATCTGCGTTAACGCGCGGAGAGCCCCGGATCACTGACCCCAGCGCCACTAACACGGTGCTGGTGCTGTGCCCAGCTGGTAACGGGCAGCGATATACCTGCCTGCAGGCGCCTCTTCTTTCATACGGTACATTTCCTCTCTCTCTCAGCCTAGTCGCCGTGAGCCAAACCTAACGACGTCAGCTCCGGCCTCGTGGCCTCGTCTTTTCCTTTCTCCTTCGCAGGCCCTTCCAGAACAACAGATTGTCCTGGGATCGAAGGCGGCCACTTCAACACCGAGCCGGCGCCCATCTTCAAGTCACTCGTTCTAACCATCCAGTGTGTGTTGAGCCTCGCATACGCTCTACTGCCGTTGGAAATATAAACCCGGATATAAACGTCGTGGGTGAGGTGCTATCAGGTACAACGCTCTGGAGCTTTGCCTAGCCGTTCCTGGTCCAAACATTGTGGTTTGAAGAACCTACAGTCTATACCCAGTGTTGAACAAGGGGATGAGCCGAATAACTACATCGGAGCAAAACGGTATAGGGTTACACAGCCTCGCAACATTCAAGATATCCATTCCACTGAGACGGGTTCACACTGTTCATTGCGGGATAGGACGCCGGCGGAAAAGATTGGAGGCTCCGTTGCAGGGTTGATTGACAAACAAACGGCATATCCTAGCTTCTTCCTTCCGAGCAAAGCGAGAGACGGGAGTTTGCTCGGTTTGTACTTGACGACCTGCAGGTTTTGTTCAACAGAGTTACTTTTATGCTCGTTGACCGACGCCCCCCTAACGTTCATTCTGTTGGGGGTCTTGAGGCTTCCTCGACCAACCTCAGTAGAGGCTGGACGCCGAGAGGATATCCAGCTATGTCAACACAGCAGAACGTATATGCTCGCTCGCCCAATCTTTCGGCCAGGTCCTACGATTCATCATCAGTGTCATCTGCAACTTCGCCCAAGTCTTTGTCCCAGTTCGCGCCAGGGGCCATGAATACCAACCCGCGGTTGAATGTACCGGTGACCCCTCAACCCATCGGCATTCCCCCTTTACCTCCAGTCAGTCAGGGCTTCCAATCATACGGCCCAATGACCACATCGTCTTCCCTAGGCCATGATTCACTAGCATCGAACGAATCCGTGGCCAGCACACCAGGTCCAACAACCTCACAATTATCAGGCCCAGGTTCTCAGGGACAGAAAAGAGCATATCGGCAGCGAAGGAAGGACCCTAGTTGCGATGCCTGTCGCGAGAGAAAGGTGAAATGTGATGCAACCGAGACGACAAGTTGTTCTGAGTGCTCAAGCCGAAATGTCAAGTGTCAATTCACAAAGGAGACGAACCGACGGATGTCTTCCATTAAACAGGTGCAGGATCTGGAGAAGCAGATGGAAAAGGTCAAGAGAGAGAACAATGGATTGCGGCGCATGCTCCAGGATCGAGAAGGGCCCATGGAACTTGATGCCGAAGGAGGTGACGACAATGCCTTCAACTTGCCAGCCATTGGATCCGAACCGAAGCGTCGAAAGCGGCCAGCTCCCGTACCAGAGCTAGCTCGAGCGAGATCAAACGTACGCGATTTCTCGAGGGGCATTTGGAAACTGCCAGCCCAATACCGTGAACGAGCGCCCGTCTTTTTCGACCCTCCAAGACCAGAGTTGCCTGCTAGGCATCTGGTAGACCAGCTGTTACACGCTTATCTCAACTCGTCCCACTCCATGTTTCCGATTATACATTTTCCTACATTCCGAGCATCAGTCAATGACCTCTACAATAACAACGCTGTCGCCAGAATGTCCCCGGCCTGGCTTTCTTTGTTCTTTGCGGTCTTGGCTACTGGCAGTCTTTTTAGCTCAACGTCAAACTCGCAGCCAAACTCATTCTATGAGCCTGCCGAATTTCTTGAGACAGCCAACAAAATGATCGATCCTTGGGCTGATGACTTCACTCTGGACCACGCTCGGGCGTTAACATTGGTTACTCTTTGCCTAAACGAGATGAATCTCAAGTCAGCGGCATGGACGTGGCTAGGAAGAGCAGTTCGTGTTTCTCAGGATCTGAGTCTACATATTGAATCGGGCCCATGGCCAGTCATTGAAGGAGAGATGCGACGGAGAACCTGGTGGATGATCTACATATTGGACAGGACACTGGCAACTGAGCTTAGTCGACCAGTATTGATCATTGACGATGACTGCGATGTGTCGTTGCCAGCCGGAGTAGACGATCAGTTCATCCACGAAGGTGGTATGCTTGTGCCTACGGGTTCGGAACCCCTAACTCATTCTTTGCTCGCTGTCATTCATGTGGTGCGATCGTACTCATCCCTTCTCGCAGCGCTAACGCCTCAAACGTTGTCTTCGGTGCATCTCTCGACTCTAGACACTCATTTCAAGAAGTGCCTGAACACATTCCCTCCAGCTTGCGACCCATCGAGTACTGTGCCTTTGGAGCCTCACTTCCTTTCTCCTCTAGCATACCTGTTTCACGCACGTCTTTTGTTGCACCGGCATCATCTTGATCCAGGATACCCCCTTGAAGCTCGGATGGCTTCTCTTGAAAGCTGCACACACATATCTCTCGAAACCATATCTCTCCTCCACCGATCCAACGCGACCCTGTTGGCAGATGGTGCAACTGCTTTGTTAACCACGCACATCTTTCGCTGTGCCCTTTTCCTCCTTCTCATGGGCTACCTGGATCCTGCGGTGACGGCAGTGAGAGCTTTGGCTTCGATCGACCGACGAAGGGATGTCACTGTCGCTTGTGGCCGTTACTTGGCATTCTTTGTGTCGGCCTTGGGAACAAAACGAGTCGAGTACACAAACTACTTAGCAAGGACCGCACCGCCGCCCTTCGGGTCCTCGAGACCATCGATTGACCAGACAGCTCTGCTACAAATGCTTTCCCGCGACGAAGATCTGATTGCGTATGCTTCGGCCGATCTTCAAGCCTCGCCTGACGCTTCATGGCTCTGGGCAGGCCTTGAACGCGAGGTCCCGATGCCTCAAACATCCTCACCATTTCAACACTCCAACGCAGTATCCAGTAGTGAGCTGTTCAGTCCCGAGGCGCGTACAGGGTTGGATGATGTTGACAATAAAGAATGGGGTGGGTGGGCAAGGCTTGAGACTGCTGTGCGTGGGCTGGACGCTGTGCCAGTCACGACTCCGACTCCATCGAGCTCTACCTGGAAGTTACCACCTCCTATCAAGAGCGAAACACCCGGGCCAGCGGTGGAACTCCCAAGGCTGGGTGATGTTCCGCGTTTCGGTTCTGAGTTACCGAAGTTGGGAGGGGGCAGCACGGCAGTGAGCCCTATACCCGGGAGCAGGACACCAAGTGGAAGTGTACCTGGACCACCAACCAGCAAAGAGCGGTTGAGTATTGCCAACATCATATGAAGTGTTGGCGGGGCGTTATGAAGCGATTTTTTAATGTTTATTTACGAGGCACGTCTTCCTTGTCTAGTGCTGGAAGCTGGCTTACTTGGAAAAAGTTGAGAGGATAGGGTGCATATACATAGCCTGGTTTTTGATGCATTTTGCGTTCATACGGCGTCTTAATGTATTGTGTATAGCTGCTCCGAGGTGGCACTGCTTGGGGAGAATCTGTACAAAGATACCACACACTGCATGAGACAAGTACGGGATTTTGCATAGCACGAAGGCGCACCTGGCGTTGTTGAATGGGGACTCATAGAGCTGTATGCTCTTTTGCAACAGTTATAATGAAACACGACTTCACCCGTTGTGTGTAGCACAGATGTACTAGACAAGTTTCAGCTTGCACATTTCTTAATGTTTACTCATCGTATGCTAAGCCAGCCGTGTGCGAACAAATAAGGAACATTTTTGGTACGGCAAATACTATTAAAGACCTCAATCAGATGCCCCTTTACTAAGATTCAACTTGACAACTCTCTCACGAAGTGTATCTCTCATGTTGCCACCGTCGTTCACATACTCCGCCAAGTCTAGGGCTTTCAGAGTCCACTGCTGGCATAGATCTCGGTCGCCCCTTGCAAGGATGTCAATGCCATGGTTGAATATCGTTGGGATGATCCAATCCAAGTCCTCTGCGGGAAAGGGTTTCTGCATCTGTAACCCAGTATTAGCTCCATGGAAAATATGTCCGCTGAAGGTGGCAGCAGAGATAAGGCGTCATTGACCTGGCTTCCCTCCCGTGCGATTTGAACGGCTTGTTCGACGACTTGTAGAGCGAGGTTGTCGTTCAGGGGAAGAATGGCCTGAAACATGCAGCGTATGTACTTGGCGAGTCGTTGATTGTCGAATTGCTCCAGTGAAAATATCTCATTGATGATGAGACGCATCGTGCTGTACACGACTGAGACGACGTCAGCCTCACTTTCTGATTTGGTAGATGTCGTCTAACACGTACCGTTACCTGAAGCTTCACTCCTCAGCAGGCAGTCTCCCATTGCTTTATAAGTGATCTCATCTTTACAGATTCGGGCCTTTCGGACAATCTGCCCCAAGTCATCCCAATTCTTCAAGCAAATGGCGCTTTCAAAGTCGAAAACGAAGAGTGTTGACAGCTTAGCCAGGAGATCGCGATTAACCTGGGACTTGGTGTCGGTCTGGAAGTGAGATTCAAAAAGGCTCTCGAATTCTGAAATGTGTCGCCTTGACTCGAGATAATTTTGAAGTTGCTCATCTACCCTGTCTTCGGTACGAGCTTGTGAGCCAAGTGCTGCAGCGATGACAAAATGGCAGCGAGCAGCCATTAATCGCAAATCAGCATCATCTTCTGAGGATATATCAGAAGGATAACAGCTCACGAAGAGGATACTGGCACGGAATATACGGATTAGGTGCCACAGCTCCTATATGTGACAATTTGTGACGCCAATGTTGTAAGCGTTCTTTCGAAACCAATGTAACTCTGGGAGTGTGAAAATTTTGTCCCCTCTCTCGTCTTTAGGATGCAATTTAGCAGTTTCACCAGCTGTTTGTGTTAGCAAATCCCAAGCTAGTAGCTGTAAATCTTACCCTTCTCAAAAATTCGACATGTCTCCTCGGCGAGCTCAGTGGTTTGGTCCGTCGAATCGCTATCCTGTGACTCGATCGTATGAATCAGTCTGATGGTACATCGGAAAATCGAAGGCATATTGACAGTCCAAGAGCTATCAGCGTCAAAGGTGTCGGCGACTGCTTTTAGAGCCTCTAACGTCAATAGTCTATGACCAACATTCTGAGCTTCTTTCACACAAGCATACAATATATCTCGACACTGAGATTTTCCTGTCAGTTTGCTCAGAAATCTGATACACTGGCATCCCAGGTTTTGGTCCCAATTCAATAGAGATACTTTGAACATGAGATATCTTGTGAGTGGTTCATCTTGGATGCTCTTAGGCATGATATGAAAAGCGGAATGTGCGGTCTCCGCATCGTTACAAGCGATGGCACAAAGCATTAGTCGGCGACTGAATTTTCCTTGACTTGCGTCGCCGCTGGTAGAAAAGATCGGGTGGAGTGCAAGCTGGCACCAGAGTTGAGATTCCGGGTACTGCTTTTTGGAATAGCTTGCGTCGAGTTTCTTCCATATGAGCTTCTGAAATTAGTGGCGTGAAGAGTGCAATGACACCATGACAGTACTTACTGAAAGGGCAGCAGTTGCGGCATCGACATCACATTGGCCAGCTTCTTGAGCAACTTGGTCCAGGATTCGAATCAAGTCCGCTACACTCGCAGCTGTATCGGTTTCCATCATAGCCATCCAAACACGCCGAACAAGGGCTTTCCCTACCCAATTCATGTTCCCAGATGGGATTAGCTTTTTGAGTATCAGTTCTCCCATCAGGCCGACTGCTAATTGAGGTCCTCTTGTGCGCAGCTCACTGATGGCATGCAGAAGGAAGCCCAGCCCAGCATCGGAAAGATCAAGAGACCGAATCATACGACGAAGTATGCTCGCACATGCATCTTCATCGAAGACTTCGCTCGGAGACTTTTGAAGAATCTCCAGTTTCCAATGCAGAACTACAGGCTTGTCTCCAATCTCTGATTCCACAAGTGATGCCAAGTCGTCAGCTTCCTGCAGGCTTTCTTTTGCTTCTGTAGCGAGTAAAGCTTGAATAAGCTCATGATGAATAGCCATCCGAAGCTCGAGCCCCTCTGTTGATATTATCTCCAGTTCCTGCTCATTAATAAGACCAAGCGCACGCCGTAGCCACTTCAAAGCCATGTCATAATCGTTCCTCGATGAAAGGTCAGTTCCGATAGAGTGAAATGTGTCTGCAAGCTGTTCGGCAGAGGATGGATCAAGATGATGTAAAAGAGTATTGGCTTTGGCAAACATGTGCTCGGCAACATCAAGACGCCCTTGTTTCCAAGACTAAAAGGGTCAGCGACCTGGTGGAGTTTTGGACTTCTGGACTTACTAAAGCGCACCGCATGGTCAAGTACTCTGCCTCAATCTTTCGTATCTGAGCCTGATCGTCACCGGTTACGTTCTCCATGCCTTTTAGCCGTTCGATGTAGTCAGCAGCCTTGGCCATGCTCAGAAGCGCCCCTTCGAGGTCCGACGATTCAACGCACACTCTTGCCAAAGTAAGCGACAAACCCATCATATAAACTATCTCCTGCATGTTATCTTTGTTCTTTCCACGCCGATACTCTCGCGCTAAAGCGTGGACAAGAAAGGCCAAGACTCGAGCGCGAACCTGTAGCTGAAGCCTTAAAGGGGACTGCAGAAGGTCGTCCCTCCTTCTCCTCGCTTTGATACACTCGTTCCATAATCTTCTTCCAATGTCTCTAAGCTCCTTAGAAATCTCAATTGGGGCGACGACACGATTCTCGACTAAAGTGTTGGCCGTGGATATGTGATGATTCAGATCGAAAAGGAGGACGTCGATGGAGATCGAGTCACAGGAGGTGGGTAATTTTGATAAGAGATCCGTTGCAAACTCTGCGCAAACAAGGAAGATCAGTAATCTATACAAATCCATCGATTACCCTTTACTTACCCACAATCGCCTCGAACTTCCTGATATGGCCTGTGGTCGATAAGTCGGCCGGCGGCATGGTGGTTGTAAGCAGGGGACCAGCGGGCGCCTTGACAAAGAATAATTGAGATCACAGAGTGAGGTACTGAAGCAAGTGTTGAGAAACGAAGCCGCTAGGAATAATGTATTCTAATCAAAGTCATGTGAGTGACCTGCGCAACGCAGAAAGGCAGGAGCAATATGGGAGCTCCTTCCGTTCATTGCCAGCACTGCTAACTCCTGCCCGAGAGCCAAAAACGGCCTACTCGTGGAATTCAAGCACTTCGCTTTTACCTTCTATCACTAAAGACCTACACAAGAGCAAGGTCGTATTCAAACTGTTGTCTTCTGTCTAACGTATTTGCGAGCAACATACATACATACGCTCCTCATTTGCGCATCCATGCGCCGTTCCCTATCCTGGTGATTTCATGTCCTTCACTACAACTCGAAAACCAAGCGGCATTCCTCTACAAGTGTGACAAGTTATGTAGTGTTTCTAGTCATCAAAGTTATACATGACATGTATATCCATACACCGCCCTCTCTATTGTGCTGGCGGGTCATGTGGCAAGAAGTTACCAACAATCAAAGCTGGCCTGTTGAAAAGCAATTAGGAACGGGGTGGCCGTATATGGATTGGGTAGTAAGCACATACAATTTGTGTTCGTCCCTTCGTATCATGAATGAGAAACAACATTTCACAATCGGGTGGCTCGATCCAGAATTAGGATTCTTTAGAGAGCAAGCTGTCAAGAGGGTCTCGTGCGCTGGGTCGAAGGCAATCGTGCCAAACTCTTCCCAGTAACGCACCATAGATTCTTCTGTGAGAATCTCGTGCAACGCAATCTTGCCCTAGAGTAAGCGAGCGTTAGCAATCCATCCCAACAGCCCCCCTGTGATTCAGTCGACACCATTGCACTCGGTCACGAAGAGGTGCAGGCTAAGCAAGACTCACATCTCTGAGTTGGGCTACTGATACGCCAATCAGCTCCGCCATCTCCTTGTTGCCCCTGAAGATCTCGCCGGTTCTTCTCCAGCAGCACGCTGGGACAGCCATACTGGCAAAAACTCGATCATAGTCCATGAGCTGTTTCTCAAACCACATTTCAACGTACACGAGCTCCATATCCGTCAAAGCATGTGCCTTTTCTCGGAACAAGGGCCGAAACCGGTCGATTGTCCGCAGAATCTTTTGCTTGGATGACGCCGCGATGTGCGAATCGAGATATGTACCCAAGCGAGCATAACCTTTGATGTAATTGAACGGCTTGAGTAGTCCAGCGTCGTACTTGGCCTTGAGTACACGTGCCATACGCTCCTCAGGCGTATCATTTCCCGACGGGTCGGCAGCTTGTAGATAGTATTCGCGGGCCTTGTCAGCGGGCACAACGCTTCCCGGTCGTGGAATGTTCTTGCCCTCGGCATTCGGTGGGGGTGGCAGCATTGCTCCTCCTGACACGTTTGGCATGGTGCTTGAACCACCGCCTGCCATGGAGTTGGCGTTGTTGTTATTTCCAAACCTGGGAAGCATCTCCGACTGACTCTGGCTCGACCTCTTGAACGCTGGACTATGTTGATCCTCTGGCGGCACACCGCCGTCATCAAGCAGACTAGTATGAAGGAAGTCGTTGAGAAGATTGAACTCGTGAGTGACTTCTGGGGCAATCATGTAGTTGGGGTGGTAGCTGGGCATATCATGAAAATGGTTTTGGGCTGTCATCCATGCGTCTTGGAAACCCGCGACTAAGTGGCGTGTCAGCGATCTGAGATCAGGAACATATTCCTGGGCAGCCCCGGCCTCAGCCCACCATGCTCCGCTCATGATCGAAAATTTCAAAAGGGGATAGACCCCCCTCAGGGCAGGACAGAGGGACACAACACGTACATTGATTCGCGTTACTGTTGCCGTTGTTCAACACATTGCCCTGCAGCCCCGAGACTTGGCTGGGTTGCACAATGGACAGCGGGCTGCCTTGGCCCAACACTCCCCCAAAAGATTTGGAACCTGCTCGCTGCCTCGTCGTATCAAACGTGGGGGGAGGTGGGCCCATAGTGCTGGAGATGGAACTACGAGCCATGTCGGATTGTGCATCCGTTTCATCGACTACTGAAGGGGTCTGTATGCTTTGGGTGCTCTGGACACTCTTTGCCTTCTTGGAGTCGGCATCGCGAGGCTCATCGTGGCAGAGATGGCCAATGTTGCGCTTGATACATCTGGTACATGGCCTCTCCTATCCGTGGCGTCAGTCACATAGCTTCGACGGTGTAGAAAGGCGAACCCTCCCCCTGAAAACCAGAACACAGCGGCTGCAGCTCAGGTGTCGCAACATGTTTTCATAGAGAGAGAAGCAGGGGCTGCCTAGGATCTTACTTACAAGATCGCAAGTCATATGCTAGACGCGCACAAATGTTAGCTGCAGTTCTCTCACATTCACATAGGCAGCGTATAAGTCAACAAGCCGCAGATTGATTCATACGTGTTGTGTCGTCATACAGAAGTCCCACTTAATAAAGAAGATGGCTTCATGGAACTCTCAAGGCTGTTTGAAGGCCATATGAAACCAATTCAAAGGCTCATTGCCGGGTTTGGGGTTGACTTACAGATCGTCGGCAGTAAACGCAAGCTATAATAAGGTGCCCCAGCGATGTCAGCCCAGACCATTCTTGCCTCAGATAGATGTATGCGCCATGATAAGCCTTGCTGCCGGGGTTGGGAGTCAAAAAGTCGATAGCTCAGTGAATTGATTGGTCGCGATTCAAGATTCTTTGGTCCCAGCTACAATAATGAATCCTCTATCACGACTCTTACTCCCAACCCCAACACCAATATACCCATGGGCGCAATGCGCAACAGCGCATGAAGTGCCCGTACAAGCGAGAAGGGGTCCTTTTTTATATGACGTACCGTGGTTGACTTTACGTCTCTTCTTAGTAGGTGTCTTATGATTGCCTGGAGCGGCTGTATTCGAGCTTTTGTCGCGATTCACGGTCTTGCCATCGTCATCTTTGGCTAGCTCTTGCTTGACGCTCTTGCCCATGGCCATGGCAGCAGCATTCCGGTCGGTCATTTTGTCTTATGCTCCCATTGGATCTCGAGGTTACGCAAGGCGGCGTCAGGTTCGCAGATCATTTGCGGCTCGCTGCAGCAGTTTTGTATGGTCTATAGCTCAGCCGAAGCGACACGATCCATTCGCACGTTGTTGGCGGCTAGCTGATGCTATTTGGATTCCTGTGGGGTTATGCGTGCTTCAGATGCAGATGCAGGCTTGTCGTGTGTAGCTTTCAATGTTTCGTTTCCTTGGTAGAATCGTACGCGCGCGTGAAATGGTCCCGTGGAGGGGAGGGGAGGGGAGGCGGGAAGTGGGAAGTGGCTGCGCAAGTGGTGTGAGCGCGAAACGGTCGAAAGGATGAGATGCCAATGGAGACGAGTCGATTGCAACGAAGGCGAGAAGGTGAATTGATATGATAGCTCAGCAGCCGAGGCTGTCCCGAGGGAGGTAAAAGAATAGACGCCCGAGGCAAGCAACTGTCCGGGTCGAAGAAGAAGGTAAAAAAGACTGGCGAAGCCCTGGACGATGAAGTTTGGCCTAGGCTAAGGCTTGGGCTTAGGCCTAGGCTTAGGCCTGGGGCCGAAATAGGCTGGGCTTGGTTTATGGCCAGCCTCCAACCTACTGGAAAGAAAGCTACCTCTACGTCTGTGGGGGCTAGAAACAGCTTATGAGCGAAGTGGGCCCTTGTTGATCAGCCAGTTTATGTTTGAATGTCGTATTGGTATCCGTAATGTGAGAGAGACAAAACTGGATGATGACTCGATAGTAATTGTCTCAAATTGATGGTCAGGTGAAGTCAAGTTTTACTTGCGAGTTTTTTTAAGGAGAAACCGACCATAGTCACTTCCTTCTCAGGCACTGGACCTGTCTAATGCTCCCGTCGATAAATGAACAATAGCGGGGTTTACCTAGGGAATGGTCCCCGGTTACAGTGGGCAAGCGGCCGGGACGGGTCCGGGTTGAATTCCATACCTCCGGATTGCAGTGACAGATCGATCTGAGTATTCTACATTCTACTCTATAACTGGCTCTATAGAACAACCACTTTCATGTTATACATTAAACCCTCCAATCCATTACATTCCATCGACTCTAAGTGCCGAGACAACACAGCGCCACAGTCTTTTACTACCCTTAAAAGAATTACCTAATTAAAGGATTTGAACGGTGTACATACAGGGTTGAGACTCTGGCTGGTGGTCTGCGCTTGTTCAACCATTTTCACTTCTTCCGCTCCATTATGCACTCGGCCCATGGGTATCCTGGAGTAATTCTAACTCTGGGGGAGACATATTAAGTCAAAGAGCGAGTCGGAGAGTGGCCGAGTTGAGTGGCTGGCCATCTCAACCAACTTTGGGGCTTCCATCTGCTGACCTCTTCTACTCTCGAAATAGGATGCTACCATGTTCCAGGATCTTCACCTCACCTTCGGTCAAGGTGCGCTAAAGCAGGCAGACACACTTTTCCCAATCAGGCAATCGCTCGTCTGGGCCATCTTTGCGCGGTATTCTGTTCTGTCTAATCCATGTCTTCCATGTCCAATGTCAGCAGCCAGGTACTCTACTATGATGTAGTCATTGCACTCTATAATCCCTCAACCGTTTAAGTTCAGACACCTTTGCGCTATACTGCACTGCTATAAGCTCCGATCTGCGCTCATTTACGAATACCGGTCAAGGTTACCTATTTAATGGTTCCGTTCCGGGTATCGGCTAAGTACGGGTACATCGTTCAGTAGACCAAAGTCTATAAGCATATACCCATTGGATATATGGTCTATGCAATTGAATCAAAAAGTATCTTGTTGATATGAACATACAGTTAGAAATAGATGATGATGCCCGAGGTCAAGTCAATATAATGTACACGGCTGCATATCGGTTCTTGAAGTCCACATACACACATTCCAGCTATAGGGTAATCTCACTTGAAGATGTTACTGACAGTCACATAACTTCATAAGGAAATTTCCCATACATCATAATTCGTATTATTCGCGCATATCAGGGCCTCAATTTTGGTTATAGCATCCCATACTCCATTCAAATCACCCTATGTCCCAAATATCATAATCATAATAGAGCCCTCTTCCTGTCGTCGACACACCATAACTTCTACGTTAGATAGCCACAAAGAAACTCTTTTCTCCCTCCTGAGGCACAACTCTTGCCTTGCGCATAATATCATCCTCACAAGACAACCTAATCCTCTCAGGCGTCGCCGGACTCTCAAGTCTGAGAAGTCCCTTGCAGTTGTCATCGCCAACCTCGGCTTTGACTCCCGATTGGGCACGAGCTGCCTTGAGCGCATCTCGAATAGCAAAGAAGACAGAACTGCCCATGAAGAAGGGAGGCTCGCCTACTCCGCGACTGCGCTGGATTGTTCGCAGCTCTTTCCACTCGACATCTTTGAGGAGAGACACGTTGAAAGTTTGGGGAATATCGCGGAAACCAGGGATCTTGTATGCTCCAGGACCTCGAGTGAAGAGATGTCCTGCCATCGGACCGTTTCGCAGCCATAGCGATTCCTCCATGGTGAAAAGTCCGAGACCTTGGACAAACGCACCCTGGATCTGGCCATAGTCAATCGCCGGGTTGATTGACTGACCAACATCCATCTTGACGTCTGCACGTATGCAGGTCCATGTTCCGGTTAGCAGATCAACCTCCACTTCGGCTGCAGCAACTCCCTGAGTGAAGTAGAAGTACATCTTGCCCTTGCCCGTGTTCCAGTCGTACCCAATCTCGGGTGTCTTGTAAAAGCCTTGCGCAGAAAGGTTGACTCGGTCAAAGTAAGCAGCATGGGCAAGATCCTTCATCGTAGCCTCAGGACCCAGCTTCTTTCGATATGGCGCCAAACGCTCGTTCAGGATCTCGCATGCGTTGAAGATAGCATATCCGTTCAAGTCAGAAGAGGCTGAAGCAGCTGTCGCAGACGCATTGGCCACCGTATTTGTCGAAGTCTCCGAGATGAAGACGTTTTCCAGTGGGACACTCAACGCCTGGGCGGCAATTTGCGTGAGCTTGGTATGTAAGCCCTGTCCCATCTCAGTGCCACCGTGAGCCACCAGGATAGATCCGTCGTGATAGATGTGCACCAATGCTCCAGCCTGATTCAGGAACAGAGCGTTGAACGAGATACCAAACTTGGTTGGAATCAATGCCAGACCCCTCTTCCTCCACTTGTTGGACTGGTTAAAGTCGGTGATAACATGTCGGCGAGCTTCATACATAGACTCATCTTGTACTTGCTTGTACATGAGTGGCACAAACCAATCTCCCAGGCCTTGTCCGAAGTGCGTTTGGCCATCTGTTTTGTACATGTTGATTTGTCGCAACGTTTCGACGGGCATTCCCAACCGGTCGGCCACTTCTTCCATGAATGTCTCAGTAATAAACATACCTTGGGGCCCACCGAATCCTCGGAATGCCGTGTTGGACATTGTATTCGTCTTGCACAGTCGTCCTCGGACAAGAACATTGGGAATACTGTAGCAACCATCGATGTGGGTCATTGCGCGTTCCATCACAGCTGCGCTGAGGTCAAAGGTCCAACCTGCATTGTTGAAGACATCGCACTCCAAGGCCTGGAGCTTGCCATCTTTGTTGACTCCGACCTTGTATTTACCAAGGAAGGGGTGTCGCTGGCCACTTACAACCATGTCTTCCTCTCGCGACAGCATATATCGGACAGGCCTCTTCGTCTTCTTTGCTGCGAGCGCTAATACAGAGCTGAGGGTCACTGACCGCGTCTCCTTTCCACCGAAACCACCACCCATACGTTTGACACGGACGACAACCTTGTTGGCTTGTACATCGCACACGCGTGAGGCAAAGACTTGCCTGATTGAATGGTTAGAGTCTCGCAGTTGGAAGAAAAGGGTTGATACTTACGTCTCATTAGCATTCTGCGTGCTGGCAAAGATCTCCATCTCCCCATCCTCGGGCTTGGGAACAGCCAGAGAGACGTTCGTCTCAAGGTAGAAATGTTCTTGCCCACCCATTCTCACGGTTCCAGTGAAAATATGGTCGCAATCTTTGAAAGCTTTCTCTGTATCTCCACTCTTGAGCTCCCGGTAGTATTTGTGGTAGCTGTCGGCTGCGATAGCGTCTTCTATCGAAAGCACTGTTGGTAGGTCTTCATATTCAATTTTGACTGCGCGAGCCGCCTCCTGAGCCCGCTGGGGAGAAGTTGCTAGAACAAGTGCAATAGGTTGACCCACGGTCATGACCTTGTCTTCAGCGAAGAAGACCTCGTCGAAGTGCGGTGCGCCGAACTTGTTGGCTTCTGGGGATGGCATATCATCTTTGTCGATAACGTCCACTACACCAGGGATCTCCAGAGCGTCCGCGTAATCAACAGAAATGAGCTTAGCATGTGCCCGTTTTGAAAGAACGTAGCAGGCGTGGAGCTCGTTCTTGAACGAAGGAATGTCGTCGGTGTACTGTGCCTCGCCTGTCGTCTGCTTGAGGGCCGCCAGATGATTATTGGACTTTCCAGTCACTTCCTTCTTGTAGGCTACAGCAGCATGCTGATCGACCTCTCCCTTTGACAAGTCTCGCTCAATCTCGTCAATCGCCTCCTTATCGACCTGTTCGGAGCTGCCGTCCAGTATCGTAAGGACGTCATGATAGAATCGGTAGAAGAAACCGAAAGCCAATGACTTCCGGTAAGACGCCATGCCACCTGGAACACCGAATTGCAAGTCAAAGTCGCGACCAAGTGCATTCATTGTGCCCTCGAGAGTATCCAACTCGGCGAAACGTCTCCCAACAAGGTATTCCCCAGCGGTTTTGGCGGCAGTTGTCATAGCAGCCATGCCACCATAGATAAGGTTCGCCTCCTGAACAACGCCTCCATCGTCAAGACGAATCCTCAGTGCACCGGTAACAATAGCAATGTCATCGTCCTTTCTTTTTGCCTGCTTGTAGGCTCGGAAGTATTCGCCTTTGCTTTGAGTGACTGGGATGCGTATTGAGGCAATAATTGCATCCTGGGCGAGTGCTGTCCTTCGGTAGCCTGTGAAGAACTGAGAGACTGGGATTTCAATTTCCTTGGTAGATGACTTCGCCACTAGTACAGCATTCGCAGCCCATAGCACAGGGTTGAGATCCGAGATTGGTGATGCTGTGACCAAGTTACCAGCTGGTGTTCCAACATTTCGGATCTGTCGACCAGCGAAAAACTTGAGTTGTTTGAGCATGGCCTCAAAGACCTGAGCGCGTTCTCGCCCGTAGTGTGGGATAGCATGTTCGCAGATGTTTTCTAGGTCGGTCAGAACAACATTACCACCGATCTCGAGGTGGTCATCCTTGAAACTGTATTGCCGTAGCTCAGCGATATCTCCAACGTAAACAGAGACAGGATATTCAAGAGCTTTGAACTTGGTTTCGATCTGGGTCTCTGTACTGCCACCAATAATTTTGGCTTGGGGATGAGCACTCTTGATCTGCAAGAGTTGCTCGACAGTGACAGGGCGATACCACCTCCGTCTCTTGTTTCCGAAAGCTAGTGGCCGTAACTCGTGTCTCTTCAAAGCAGGGGGAAAGATGAGCTCTGTATCTGGGTTATACTCGATGAATCCTGGGGGCGTAAATCTCTTGATGGGCTTATCGTCGAGGTTCGCCTTATCCATACAGCAACCTCCGCTAGGCGGGCCATTGCCGTTCTCCATGCAGCACCCGGTACCACCGGCTTTCTTGAACTTCATACCGGGCTTGTCAACGCTGAATGTTTGAGCGGCATCCAGGATAGAACGGTAGCCGGTACAACGGCACAAGTTGCCGTCAAATGCTTCCTCGATGTCATCCTTGGAAGGGGAGTTGTTGTTCCGTAATAGAGCATACAGGCTCATTACAATACCAGGAGTGCAGAAACCACATTGACTGCCATTTGACTTGGCGATACGTTCCTGGGTTGGGTGAGGTTTCTGAGAGTTGCCAATGCCTTCAACCGTGACGACATGTTTGCCATCTAAGCTGGCGAGAGGGGCCAGACACGCATTGACGCTGGCATGGTAGATTTGCTTGGTAGTTGGGTTATACTGGCTTATCACTATTGTACACGCTCCGCACCCGCCTTCAGCACAACCACTAGAGTTGTCAGCGTCACAGATGGTGGATATTCTAGGGTAAATACTTACAGTTTTGTCCCTGTGAGGCCAATTCCTCGCAAATATTCCAAAACTGTGACCTCTGGGTCTATCTCGTCCAGGACAACCTTTGTTCCGTTGAGGTAGAATCGGAGGGTGTCGTCGAATTTGGAGGTTAGAGTTGCAAGGGGTTCAGGGTTTGTTTCCCTTACGGGCGATACAGCGCTAGGCGCCATGACACTGATAAGAAGAGGGGGACGATGAGTATTATCAGTGAACTTTTTAGGGCGGAAAGATTCAAGAGATAGAACAGGAAAGGAAAGGAGAGGAAAGGAGAGGAAAGGAGAGAAATCTATTGAAAAGAAGTGAAAGGCAATGGAATGGGCCTTTCTAGGGTTCTTATCAAAAACGAGCCGAGGCGTCGCCCTGTAGCGTTTCGCCTTAGGTTGTACTTTGGATGGAGGGGAGGCCCACGAGACAACTAACATTAGGTAGTGTGTTGGTGGTACCCGTCAAGGGTTAGATAGCGGGTTCAATGGAGTGTTTGTCCCCTGTGTCGGTCTGTTTTGTACAACAGCACCTTCCTCTTCCCAAGCAAGATACATTTGATAGCAAACAACGAGCGAATGGGAGCACGGATTATGAATGTTTGGGACGTGTTAACGTTAATTCGTTGCCACTGATAAGCCCGATTCACACCCGACCACTCACTGTATGAGTATCTGTGCGGGGAAAGCGCCTAAAGAGCCTCTCTACCCCACGATGCACCTCGCTAACGGCCGGCTCCGCCTCTCGATAGGACAGTTCCACGATCGGGACCCTCCACTTTTGCATCGGAGTTGAGAGACTGCGATATTAAAAACATAATGGGCATGAATTTAGGTAAAGGGACGCTTCGATTCATATGTGTATGTCTATAGCTTCCTTCTTATTTCATTCCACAGCAGTACCTATCTACTCCTGGATATACTTCTTCAGTTCCCTTAGTCTCTCCTTAGCCTGCTCAAGAACATCATCGTTCTTACACACAGCAAATCTGATATAATCTTCCGCCAAGTGCGCATTCTTGGGAGTGTAGAACTCAGTTGGAGGAATAGCCGCAACACCAATTTCCTGGATAAGGAACCATGCCAGCTTGAAGTCCCGCGGGCGATCAGCAACGTGAGGAGGGAAAGGGTAGTCCTCGGGCAACTTGACCTTTGCCATGTTGACCAGAAGAAAGTAACCGCCCTCGGGGTAAGTGACAGGCAGATGAAGCTCCTCAAACACCTCTTTCAGGCGGTCCACTTTGGACTTCATCTCTTTGATAGTGTCATCCCAGAAACCGTTCTTGCCAGCCTGCTCAAAACCAATGGCAGAGGCTTCTTGGAAGGGAGCGGGCGTGGAAAAGCAGATTCGGGTGTGAGCAGCAGTGACGGGCTGGATGAGTTCCTGAGGGCCAATCAACCAACCTATAGAGTGTTAGCAGGGAAGTTCGATATAGCTAAGAAGCATGTAAACATACCCACACGCCAGCCGGTGGCATAGAAGTTCTTTCCAGCAGACCCAACAGTAAGAGTGAGCTTCTCCACCTCAGGAGAAAGGTTGGCGATGCGGGTAAATGGTACGTAGTAAAGACGGTCGTACACCTCATCTGAGAGGATGATGGTTTGGTTCTTGACAGCGAGATCTGCAATTCCTTGGAGTTCCTTCTTCGAAAAGACCTTACCGACGGGGTTGTCTGCTAGATATCAGCGCTGAAGTAAGCATAAGACTTGAGTGAATGCTCACGGGGAGTGTTGATGACGATCATCTTGGTGCGGGGCGTGAATGCCCTCTCCAGCTCCTCAAAGTCGATTGTCCAGTCCGCGGCCGAAGAGTCCTTGGTGGCACCGCTTTCAGGAGGGTGCAGGGGGACATAGACGACTTTACCACCAGGCATCTGAATGTTGCTGATGTATCTACATAGAGGTTAGTGAACTGTTCAATATGAGAGTGAGAACACTTACTGATCGAAGAAGGGTTCAAAGACAATGACCTCGTCACCTTCCTCGATAAAGCCCATAAAAGCACTCAGCATACCCTCGTTAGCACCGGTAGTGACAATAATCTCGGTCTCAGGATCCAGTTCCCGGCCCCACGATGGTGAGTACGCATCCGCAAGGGCCTTCCTCAACCGCGGTCGTCCCTTGGCCGGGGCATACTGATTGCACTCGACACGATCCAAAGCCTCCTTGGCAGCATTGAGGATGAATTCAGGCGGGTTGTAGCCAAAGAAACCCTGGCCCAGATTTACAATAGGCTGGATGGGCGAGGAAGCAGCAGCTTCATTGATCATGGACCTATTCCCCGGCCGAGTTAGGAGCCACGATCCTTAAAGTTGAAGAAAAGAGAATCGGAGGAATCTCACCAAACATCCTTCTTTTGACCCTGCACTCGAGCCGCGGGCTTGAGTTTCTGAGTTTGATTGCTCATGATGCTTACAGTGCTTGAGAATCCTCTGTAAGAATGAAGAGGGATAAGAGTGCGTCGGGATGCAGTCCGAAGCACGATTTGGGAGGGGCAGCTTGAGGTTAATATGGAGCGCGACATTAACAACGACAGAAGGCCCTTTTTTACATTAGTCAGGGTTGAAATACTGATAACAACAATTCGCAAAGGCTTCTTACATGAATATCCCCAATAAAAGAGATCACGTCTTTTTCCAACTGGGTTAACAACAGTCTTCTCTCCACAAGCCACGGGTAGGTCTTGGTGCGACATCGCCGTAACCGGGAGGGATATATGCATGACTAATCTTTTAGTAGAGAGTAAGGTAACTGTCTGCACTAATCACGTCATTTGTTCCAATGATGAGCGTTGTAAGTCGTGGGCTGCGATTGGTTCGACAAGTCAACGAGCTCGATGACTTCCGGCACTTGCTACGGGGCATCGGAATTCACCCGATAATAGCCTCTCTTATCCCACCATGTCCGCAGCCGGAGGTTACCCAGAGCTCAGTAGTTTGCTGGTTTACATCACTCAGAACTAATACTGCACATCACCCAGTAACATTGTTAATGAATTGTGCTCTGTTCATTTGCTTCATAGCCCTTCACGTCTTGCATAAGAACTCGACGTATCTCTATCGTCTCGTCCCTAGTCATCATACACCCCAGCATGATGAGCTGTCTTAAGTTTACCCCATTCTCGGTTCTACCAGAATTCGACCGCCTGAAACCCCTTGGGAGCTTCTAGGCACATCTTATCAGGCTCAGGTGTTCCCTCTGGCTTCACAATACGCGCTTCCAAGAGTTCGGCCGTCAGTGCCACCAGTCGAGAGGCATCAATTCTTCGCTTGTGGTCCCACTCGAGCAGGAGGACGAGTAGCTTCACAATTTCGTGACCAGGATTCAGCCTATCCAAGTTGCGCGCATGTGAGGCGCATCGTCGCGGATACAAACGTTGCTCATTTTGGTAATACGAAGGCCATTGCGACATCATACCCAGAAGGGATATACCAATCGCCCACATGTCATCGCTCTTGCCTTCGTGCCTATGGTGCCTCTAGACATAGGGTGACCAGTATGAGCGTGTTCCGTGGGGTCTCTTGTGGCAGTTGATGTGGTCGACTGACATGATCTCAGCGCAGTCGGCGACGACAACATCGACGGGGTTCCATTTGCGTATGAGAATGTTTCGCGGTTTAAGATCTCCATGAAACCGCTTTTTGCTATGGAGGTATTCGATGGCCTGAGAGACCTGGTTCAAGACGTGCAGAGTGTCTTTTTGCGTCAGGCCTTCGGTATGGTTGTTAATCATAGTCTGCAAACTCCCACCGGCGCAGAGCTCCATGACAAGGACATTCGCAGATGGATAGTCCCTTTCTTCATAGTATTCGATGTACTTGACAATATTGGGCTGATTTTATCCTTGTTGTTAGCCACAAGGCACTCCAGCTGGAAAGAGGTTTGGCTGCAGAACCAGAACGTACATGGCTGAGGTTTCTCAGAATTTTGGCCTCCTTTCGCAAGTGCTTAACTGCGTCAGGAGAGGATTTCCCGGCATATACGGTCCCCTTCCAGACATCAAGGACCTTATAAACACGAGCATATCCTCCTTGTCCTAGTAGACATCCGCGACGGTAGTGGCAGGCAGGGAATGCTGGATCTTCACCGAGTGCAAGTTGTCGATCCTCCTCCGTCCAGGCTGATGTGTTAGCCATGGTGGCGGATAGCGGGGTGAAGCGGCGCGTTGTATCTGCCTTCGTTTCTCTCTCCGGTGAAGACAAAGGAGGAGAGAATTGAGAACGATGTCGGCGATAAAATAATAACGAGAGATGCGTTGGGCTAAGTGTGAGCGTTACAACTGCTGCAGTGACCCGTCAAAAAGTGACAGTGTCAGGTGTTCAGTGCCGTCACACTGGCATAGGCCAAAGCAGAAACTGTATACAGGCAAGTACAATTCAACAGCTTCTATCCTTATCTCTGTAACGTGGAAGTCAGGAACGATCCGATTCCATAATATCTTTACGTTGGTACCTACCTAGGTAATCAATCTGGCCCAAATTTGCACCAATTCTTCGTCTCTCTAACCTCATATCCAACACTCATCTTTTGAACTCAATTGCTTTATCACTCTCGACCTCAAATCACGATAAATCTTTGGTTTCACCAGTACAAAACTCAGGCAGATCATCTACTTCTTAGCTTAAACGGCATCACCCTGAAGCAGCATCGTTCAAAACCTGCAACAGTTCCAAAACACAGGGCCATGGACAGCCAGACGGTTTTTTGCAGGTGAGTTTATTGCCCACCGTCCCCATAGTTATACGTCGAAGAAAGTATAAGTACGTTACCAAATGGACCAAGCGTCTTGGTGTTAGTTACTACCGGGCAGGTTCACATTATCACAAGTTCGACACCACAAGTAGCCTAATGCTGAGGAAGAAATGCTTAAACATTCCCATTCCATCCTTATTTAATTCCATGTCGATGTCTAACTCCGTTAACCTCGCGGGAGCTTTGGAATCACCATGCTGTACATTGAGTAATACATAAAAGCCATTTTCATTCCTCGTGGGGCTTTGTCATCCCATTCCGCACTCCAAATTCATTGAATCCGTTTCGACTGATGCGTTAGCATGGTCTACCAAAATCTCCGTAAACGCCGTTCCATGCAGCCTGAAAAGAAAGTACCATGGTATAAGGGTATTTGAGAACAAAGTTCAGAACTTGAGTATGCTGGATAACCTAGGCCGTTTCATCACGGTGAGCTATCGTACGGATATTGGTCAAAAGTCGATCCATGAATTCCATAGATTCTTTTCCCGGAACGTCTGAAAATTCCTGGGTTCCAGATGGGGCGTTCTTTGCCAGTGTTGCCGTGTGAGATGCACATTCCTGATTCGCAGTCGAATGGCCATTGCCCTGTGATGCTAAATAGGCTTGTCGCCTGGCCGCTTCAGGAGTCAGCACCGGACCCCCTATTTGAGAAGGTGGAAATTCGGTCGAGTGGCCTTGAAGCACTGCTGGAGAGTGAAGCGGGGCATTCTGTTGTGGTCGAGACGCTGACTTTTGAACAAGTCCCGGTAATCGCGGAATCGGCACCGGCGTGTTGGAAACCTTGGCACCAAACGGTTGTCTGTTTACAGTATGTTCACTCGATGCCGATAGTTGGGGTCCTTGCAACCTTTTCGCGGACTTGGGCGTGATGGGCGAGCCTTTGCTCTCGGGCTGCTGCAGAGCAGGTTGCCTAATAGCAGGAGAAATCGGCGTTGGTGTCATTGCCGCCAAAAAGTTTGCTGGCAATGGCACAGGCGACTCCTTGGGTGGTATCTGGATGGGCTGTTCAGCCGACCCGTCATTCCTATCGAGGATTCCTGGTACTCACCTTGTACGGCTTGAAGACTGCCGCAGTCTTGGGTTTGCTGTTTTGATTGGGAGGTTGTGCGATTTGCTCAGGTTCTCGTTGATGCTTCGGCATGGGTTTCGGGGTTGGTGTTGGTATCTGCGTCTGCGTCTGCGGTTGCGTCTGTACCTGCATCTGTGTTTGGGTCTGCATAGGCGGTAGATACTGCGCCTTGATAGCAGGACGAGGTAACTGGCCAAAGGTCGAAGGGCTTGGCCCTGGCGATGGAGCTGGTACTAGCCTCGCGGTCGGTTGTTGTCTGAATTGATGCTGACCACCAAGGGGCATCTGCGAACCAGACGACACCGGCGGTAGTGTAGCCGATGGACGATGGTATGGTGAGTTATGTGCCCCGTAGTTCTGGTTGCTTGGTAGGGATCGGTCCTGCATTGAGCCTCTCGGGAGGGCGCCTTGATTGGCCATCATATGAGCCTTTGGGTTGAGCTCGTAACCGTTTGCGAATCCCCTCTGAGCAGCATATGGTGTTCGGTATTTGCTTGAGTCTCTGTCAAAAGGTTAGAATAAATCACCATAACAACCCTACGAGACAAACCTATTGTGGTTGACCTGGAAGAAGGGATACTTCTGATAGATTGACGGATATACTTGCCAAGTACCCTTGGTCTGAGGATGCGATTGCATAGGGCGAGCCTGTTGGTATGTTACTGGTGCTGGAGCTTGGTAGGCGCTATGGTAAGGATGCGTTGCTGCAGCAGGAGTAGGCGCAGGCGCAGGAAGAGGGGCAGCATTTGTTCTTGGCCACTGATTATGTGGGGGATAGTGTGGTGCCACGTTATTTACAGGGGCTTGCACTGCAGGAGCCCTTCCAGGTGGCGTATAAGCCGGGGAAGACCTCACCTCGAACCTCTGAGCAGAATACGTCGGGCCAGAGTGCTGTCCTGTAGGTGCAAGTTGTTGTCCTACGGGCGCAGTTTGTGCGTACGGATAGTGATACGCTACAGGATGGTGCTGGTTAGGAGCGGGCGAAGGAGCAGCTGGTGTAAACCTGTGAGTGGTGAAGCTACCCATAGCAGGGAAATTGGTTTCGGTGCCAACCCGCGGCTTATACACGTATGGCTTGTCCAATCGGCTGGCAGGGTAAGGGGCAGGAGACTGGTAAGGCTGTCGTGGAGCGTATACCGGAACTGACTTTGGGGGCTTCTGGGCTTTGGGAACCGTGGAGAGGAAGTTGCCCTTAGGATTATGACGTTTCTGACCGGGATCTTCAGTGAACTGAGCGCGGGCCTCGGTTGACGTCTTGGGCAAGTAATGCCAGACCTGGTCAGGCTTTGAGAAATTGATCTTGATCTGCTCCTTATTCGTGACAGCCTGTAGCTGGAACTCAGCCCAAGTACAGCCTTCAACGAATGGGTCGTCCTTCTGGGGCTTGCCATCGTCAAAGCGCTTGGTCTTCAGCTTGTCTTTAGCCTTTTGTGACACAGGCATCGGGATAGCCTTTTCTGATGCTTTGGGGAGTCGATAATCCGCTGGGTCAGCCACCAGAAGCCATTTCCATTCAACTTCGAGACGGTCACTGGGAAAAGTTAGCCTGGCTTCAAAAGAATCAAGTTGATATGATGGCTGTGCGCACCCATTTGGTAAAACATCAAGAAGCAATGTTTGCTCGTCAGCCCGGTTCTCAACCACCACACCAGCGAAAATATCACCCTTGTGGTATTGCAATTGGCAGGTCTCGCCTGACTGAAGCTTTGAAGCTGCTGCCCGGATTTGCGAGTCTGCCTCCAACGCGTCTCCATCGAGCTTTTTGTCTCGTTTTGTTCGATGGAATCGACAACTGAACTCGAAAGCTTGCTCCTTGTATTCTGTGCCATCTTCGCCAAAGACTGGCACTTCCTCTTCCTCTACGAAAACACCGGCAGCGGCTGCACATGTCGCATGATAAGCCCGGGCACATTTCTTTTGAGAACACTGAAAGCATGCGCCGCGCTTGGAGCGGCAATACAGACATTTGAGATCAAATCGGTCTTTGTGGATCTCCGCAACGTTGACAACGGTTTCTTTCCCGTCTATTGCTTCGATGTAAGTCTCCGGCAGATAATGTGCGCACAATCGATGGGCCTTACGACCATCATCTGTAGGGAGTAGTTCCGATGTCGGGATATCATTGGGACAGAGACAACAGGGTGGTTCGGCTTTAGTCTTGAGACGAAGTCTGATCTTCTTGACCTTCACCTTGCCTCCCTTCTCACCAGGTCCGCGTTTTCGCTTGCGACCTGTCTCCTTGAACTTGACGCCTGAAGTGGACGGTGGTGTTGGTAAGCCAGCTTGTTCATCATCGTCGTCATCTTCTTCCTCTTCATCCTCGGTTTCTTCGTATTCCGTTTCTTCGCCGCGCAACTTGCGTTCGATTTCGTAGACGTTAACCCAGACACTGTCCTGCGCTTGCGCACATTCGCACTTTTTGGCGATCTTGCCGATATCAAGCCAAGATTCCAGCGCGAAATTGACGGCCTCAGCACAGTTGTAGCCAAGATTATAGCCGGAATGGTATCCGTATGGATAGGTAACAACGAACTCTCCAGGATACGAAACGACTTTGTTGACTGTGATGTTGTAATGCGACTTGAGGTGCTGAGGTGAGATGAGAAATCCTTTGTGTCGAAGAAACTGGTCGCAGGCTTTGGCATCCGTGGGCCACACATTCTTCATCGTAGCTTCAAAGCGGCGAGCATCGGCCTGTGAGATGCTGT
This sequence comes from Fusarium sp. VM40, assembly GCA_954870535.1. Classification (NCBI taxonomy): domain Eukaryota; kingdom Fungi; phylum Ascomycota; class Sordariomycetes; order Hypocreales; family Nectriaceae; genus Fusarium; species Fusarium sp. VM40. The sequence continues at coordinate 1,083,784 of CATPAH010000015.1, forward strand.
ACCACTGCTTCGGAGCACCAAAGTGAAGGTAGTTGATGCTATAGAGATCAACATCCTCCAGATGCCAGGCGAACGTGGCTTTCCACATGCCTAGATAAAGATAGGCTGTGTTGACTCCCGGGACCTTTGTTCCCAAGACATCCAGAAGATTAGGAAGTTTGTTTAGGTTCCACTCCTCGGTCGATTCGTCGAAAAGGGTGCCCATAAGGTCAGCACCGTAGAGCGGAGGTGCATACGTGAGTGTCTTCCAGTATGCCCTCTCGAGCTCCTCGCAACGTTCAGGAGTATAATCTGACACGTCCATCTTATAGTCCCAGTCTTTGAAAGCAGCTTCGTCGATCATAGCGGATCCCTCTCGGCGACTATATTTACGGCGGGCTGATACCGTTTGAGTTTTGGTCCTTGCTTGTCGGGAACCGCCCATGCGACCAACCGTAGGCTCAAAGTCGTCGCCCACCTCCTCACCTGGGTCCTTCTCGACGGACTCTACAGGGTTGTCCTCAGTCTCAGGAGCATCAAGCTTAGGTGAGACGGGTGTCATAGGTCGGTCTTCAGCATCTTCTGCTTGTTCCTGCTTGACCCGCTTTCCACCCCTACCTCCTCGCTTGGCGGGTCGTCCTCTACCTCTCTTCTTTGGCATCGAAGGATCCGCAGGTTTAGGTATAGCAGCGGCTCGAGTTCGTGGCTTAGGCTTCTCGGCATTGGCGCGACGCTCGCCACGTCTTGCTGGAGGCTGGTGTTCACTTTGGTCGCAGAGTTGGCGCCACTGGGGAATATTGTAGGATCGCCCGTGAAGGATATTGACTTGACGGTAGGTTCCATTGGATCCCATAATGTCTTGTTTAATAGGTTCTCGAACTCTAACCTGCTTTACTAGGTCGTCGAGTTTGGGTAGAGATTCTTTCCATTCTTGCGGGGGTATAATTTTGATGATACCAGACTTCATACCGTAGCTATCGACAGCTTCCATCTAGAGTGCGTATTAGCAGTGGGAAACAAGGGACCAAAAGGCAACATACGAAACGCTTGAAGTCTCTGAACTGGTCCATGGTAGGTTTGAAGATAGGTACAGCACCAGACCAATGGTCTGGTAGAACCTCACCAATATCATCGTTGGGCTTTTCTTTGTTTTCATCGCTTGCGCCGTTATCGCCAGAAGATATAGGTTGTGGCGGGTCGCTTAGAATGGGTTCGTCTTCCAGGTCGCTTAATTCAGAGTCCGAACCATCAGATTTCGTCATGTTGTTACTATCGGGAGGCGAATGCAAAAAGGCCGGGTCAGATTGGGTTGCAGGAGCATCTTTGGTATTTGTTTCGATAGGCGCATTCGCGACGGGAGTTTCTTGGGGGTTCGGTGCGGTAGCGACGGCAATGCCAGCGTCGATCGACGTTGATGTCGACTCGGACATGGTAGGCGATCACGTCGCAATCGGCGACGATGCCATTGAGGGAGGAATTGTAAGTTTCGCGTCGCTTATCGCCTCGATTTACAGCGTCTGATTGAAAATATCGGTGAGAGCGTCTATAGAAATTTCTGTCGTCTGGGGTATGTTTGCGCTGTGATGTTGATAAACGGGCGATGAAAAAGGTCGTGAGCGCAGACTTGGAAAGTGGTATAGCGGGTGAGAACCTGAGCCTGACTACAGGCAGGGTAGGTGCAGGTTGAACTGAAGTTGGTGGTCAGAAGGGCAGGTGATGCGGATAAAATGTTAGCGAGCGAATAGGCGTGCTGATTTCAAAGTATCTTTTAGGCTTATGCTGGGCCAGGGGTACCTTCCAGCGATGTACCGTGCTAGAGCCGTAACCCGCGTTCGCCCCCCGAAAAATGGAAGCGGAAGAAACAGGGCAGGGAGGTACCCAGGGTACCCAAAAGAAGAGACGCTAAACCCGCCCATCATTCGATTTCGGAGCTTTCCATCATCATCGCAAAACGACAGACCCCCTTTTTACAGATAAAACTGCGACTCAAGGATAGACGTAAGGAGGGTGAAATATTCAATTCTTATATCTATTTCAACTATTGAAAGTCTCAGATATGCTAATAATTGTCAGCAATAACTGACTGCTGGTATGAAGTCACTGAGACAGCACGAACAATGCTTTCTGAAATAAAAATCAATGGCATGCAGGTGTTTTAAAGGATCTTCAACTGATGCACATTGATCAGATTGATAAGATAATGAGGCTTCTGATACCGGGAGCCAGGACTACCTAAAAAGCTGGGGACGTCGTCCACTACCGATCCTGGCCTTGTTCTGTCCCTGTCCCACCTTGTTGTCCACCTTGGCCCACGAACACCTCAAAGTCTAGGAATGGTCCCTGCTTCAAACCTGTCTTGACCTGGTGAACTCGCCGTAGTAATACCCTGCTTTCACTATACGAGTGAAGCCTGCATTTATGTTCCGTCTTACGAAGATTTAACACCGAGTGTAGTGAGTGTTTGTTGATGTCTTAGAGTTATGCCTCCCGTCGTCTAGATATTTCGATGTTGAGATCTGCAGCTGGGTGCATGTATCTAACTCTACTGCGAGGCTTCTTTGCGATCAACCAAGTTCATCGCCATGGTGGCCTCTCGTGTTTTTGATGATGTCCATCAAGCATCGTGGTATGTTGTCTGTTCAGTTCCCCTAAACACGTATACGGACAGCACTAATCGATCGCTCGTCCAGTATATACATGGCAATCACTAGAACTTGATGATGACTCCCCTTTAGCTTTCGGTTTCAACTTTGTAGCGATACTTGCAAGATTATTGTATGTTTTATCATCATTGCCAGCCCACTTGAGGGGATATGGAGATGTGTTGACTCTCCACCACTTTCACTTACAAACTGGAGCGGACCCTGTATCGTGGCAAATATGTGGAGTTCATGTTTAATGCTTGGCCCATTGGAAATTTCCAGTTCCACTATCGGGCAGTGTCTTGAGTATATCTGGGTGCTGGGATATCCCAGTGGAGTATTCGCGTCGTTGGGTACTACATAGATAGTTTGAAACTCATTGAGTAGTAATTATGGCTACGAGTCCTCTCTTTTCCATGGCATCCAAACGGATGTCACGACGGCAAGCCTTAGCTATCCCGAGGTGGCACCATCCACGGATACAATATGTCTTAGTAACTAAGTTGTCATGAGAAACAAACTTGAGATGAAGAAACATTTCAAGCTCTTCTTCACTGCAGATATTCACAGCACATCCATCCATCGTAGGGTAACCACTCCTTTTCCTCTTAACACATAGCCGTTGATAGTGTGCAACAACAAGATTACATCAGCCACGGATTCGATGTCGACACAACGGCCCCCAAACTGCCACTAGCAACGACGTGTAAACTCATTCGCATACCTAGGTATACAGAAGTATAGATCCAAGAGGCTTTATAGGTTGTTGTATGTTGTGGAAGCTCTGTCATAAGAAATCGATAACATTTCTGGAGGACTTAACTGCCCACATGGTACTGCCAAGATCCGGCAGGGATAGAGTCGCATTAGATGAGATAGATGAATCATTGAATTGAAGTCCATCTATTTCAACTAACCTAGCAGTGCATTAAGAAACTGGTGTTGAGTTTTTAGTTCATGTGCTAAGTGCAGTTGGCTGAGCGCCTTTAGCTCTGGCTAGGTGGCTCGAAACTCAGCAACAGTAACGCCCAAGTTTAGACCGAGACAACTGACGTCAATATCTCGTTCTCAAAAGTCTTTTGCTCGTATCAATAAAGGTTCAGCTCCATAAGCTCCGACGCTCTTTGTGGCTACAATCACGAGCCATAGACTAACCCTGCCATATGTAGTAAGCTTTCTCGCATTCTCTTTATGGATAGATCTGCGCAGCAAGCGGCCTACGACCTCGATATCCTGCACATTCACTGCAAATGGAGGCCTTGACTCGAGCTATACTAGCTCTAGAATCGAGATCTTGACTATTCCATGTTAACGCTGGCTTATCGCCCGCCCAGCCACCTTTTTCACATTCATCAACCTTTTATCGGGATGTCCTTCACCCCCGCACCTCTAAACCCATCATGCTTTTTCCAAAGAAGCTGGGCTGCAACCATCTCGAGCACCTTGAGCTCGGCCATTGGACGGTATCACACTGGGCTGGCCTATCCTGTCGCTTCCCGGCCCTCCATGTCTTTATCGCGTTCCCCCGCTTCTCTCACCTTTGAAGCTGCATGAGCACACAATCTGTAGCCTTGTTGAAGACATGCCAATGGCATGTCACGAGGAGTTTCTGCGCCGCAGTAGCTTGGTGCTGGATTGTTGTACATGGACCTGGGATTAGTTAGAGCTCGATCAGACGTAGATGGATGACGGCCAGCTGCAGATGCAGCTGTAGCTTGTTCTTTGCTGTTCCCTTTAAGCTATCAATGGCCCTCTCTTCGGCTGAGCTGGGCTGAGATCTTTGTCTTTTCTCGTTCTTTCAATTACCTCACCAACTGGACGGTGCAGGAAGAGAGCTTCATTGATTCTAATTGAACTCCAAATACTGTAATACATACACGCTGCCCCTCCAAGATGGTTCTCTTCAAAGCACTCATCGCAGCCGTGCCTCTGTTCTCTGGCACTGTTGCACAGTCAACAGGCCAAGGAGAAAAGGTCTGGGCTGCTGTCGCATTCATCAACCATGGCGAGAGGACGCCTATGGCAGCCAACCTTCGTACCGTCCTAACTCCAGAGGGAGCTCAGCAGATGATGCGACAAGGAACTGCCTTCCGTGCTCGGTATATCAAGGACGGCGTAAACAATTCGGCCTATGATGGCATCCAAACAGCCTATCTCCAGAACCTCAAGCCCGATATGATTGACAACGATGATCTGGATCTCATCTCCCAGACAGATGAGTGGGTGTCGGGTGGTGCTATGGCTTTCCTGCAAGGTCTCTACCCGCCATCAATCAACTCATTCGACAGCAGCATTGGAGGCGACGAAATAGCTATGAATCTGGTTGATGGCGACAACAAGACAGAATATCCTCTGAACGGATATCAATATCCCAACATCCGGACTCCAAGCTACTTTGACCCCGAGTCTACTACGTATGCTGATAAACTTCCCTCTCATGGCATCTGACTAACACGACTTAGAGTGCAAGGCAACGCGAGGTGTTCGGCATGGCAGACAGAGACCACCACGAATTTGACAGAAAACGACGCCCTGGGTGATCTCTACCAATCAACTCTGCCATTCTATCAGAACCTCTTCTCTACTCCCCCACTTGAGGGCACAATTGACATTGACTATGCCAGCATCTGGAACGCCTACCCTCTCTGGGAGTTTATCGATTACCAGTACCGCCACAACGAAACCGTCCATGAAGGCCTCAAAGACGCCAACAACACACTGTCTTTCCTCAACACAAACGCTGTCATCATGGAGCGCGCACAGAACAGCTATTTGGACAGTGCGGATGATAATACCCCCATGGACGTCCTCTACTCTATCGCTGGGCGCACAATGGCGTATAAAGTCACATCACAGTTCAGAAGCAATATCCGTTGGGGCAGTAGTTACAACAAACTCACCCTCATGTTCGGTTCCATGGAGCCCATCCTCGGCTTCATTTCTCTCTCGGGTCTGCTCACCAAAGAAAACATCCTTAAAGAGCCCTGGTCCACGCTCCCCAAGCCTGGTGCAGCATTGGTTTTCGAGCTTTTTGGCGAGGATCCAGATGCTCCCGACCGACAGCCAGCGACCGACAGTCTGCGCGTTAGAATGTATTACCGTGCCTCAGCGGACGCAGATGAATCTTTCCGTAACCAGCCTATCTTCAATTCTGGCCCTGACGGCATTGCCTACTCAAAGTTTATGCAAACTATGAATCAGCTTGGAAGATCTCCTAAGCAGTGGTGCGACATTTGCGGCCCTACACCTGCTCCCTGGTGTGACTTGGTCGATTCTGATAACACCGACTGGTCTGATGACTTTTCGATCAGGCCGGTCATAGCAGGAGTTATCGGTGCAATAGTCTCATTCGGTGTACTAGCTGCTCTACTTACAGGTCTGTGTATCTGCGGCGGTTATCGACTTCGCCGCAGGGCTCCTGCAGAGACACCACACGAGGCCAGTACTGTAGGAAGCGTCGCAGGGGGCTTCAAGGGACCCGAGAAGAAAGACGGCGATGCTGATGTGGTAGTCACAAAGCAAGGGGTTCACCATGAGCGCGTTGGAAGCTGGGAACTCCGAAGTCCAAACGAACTCCCTCCTCCTCCTCAGACCTCTGGGATTGTTACTAAGGACATGGGATCTCCTCGTCGACGATCTTTGGATGATAGTGACGACGACATCAGCGTCTTGGGAGCGACGCCAGTCAAGGCACGGGAGAGTGTTTGAGTAAACATGGATGGATGTTTGAGTAAACATGGATGGATGTTTGGGGGGATATGTGATCTTTGCATGCGTGGTTATACCCTTCTGATTCTTACAATCGTTCTGAGCTGTTGATACCTACTGGGATGTGTTTGAACGGGCGTTAGTTTGGCGAATTTGTATATACACTCTTTTGACGATATTGGCCTTGAATTTCATCTGGGCAAACCAACATGTCTGCTCTTAAAGAACAATGGCTCAACTCGACTGCAGTGAGACTATCATATGAATCCTAAATTATACAAACACAATACTTCAATGAATATGAACTTATTCTCTTAATGACTGAGCAACATATCGTACTCTTCCACAGGGTATATCAATCCAACACATTTCACAGAATAATAAACTCCTCCTCCTGCACCCTAGGCAGCCCAAACACCTCTCCATTCATCATCCCATGCACATAACATTCTCCCAGAAGCATCCACGTGCCTCCCTCTCTCTTCCTAAGCAAGAATGGTGTTCTGCCCCCATATAACACAGCAACTACATCTCCGCGCTGCATGACGTCCGGGCCCAAGACAAACCACCCTCCAGCAGTAATCGCAAACGCACGATACCGCGATATCATCGTTGCCTCGTGGCTCCACTTGAACGCGTCGCCTGTTCGGGCAACTTCTTGGATCTCTGGACTAGTGGCACCTGGCCTGTTTAGGGCGCGGACGAGATACGCTGCGCCGCTGGCGAGCCACTCCTCTTTAAGGATTGTATCGTATTCTCGCGACCGATCTACTCCGATACAGCCGTTTGTGAGAGTTTGTACCAGCGCGAAGAAAGCAGACTCGCCGTTGCGATAACGCTTCCGTAGATTGAATGGTACGTTGCGACGACATATTTCCTGCCAAAGGGCTTCAATGGGCAGACGATTAGGGCTGTTGCGACGGAAGTGGAAGGTGTAATGCCCGAAGAACCATGAGGGCCGATGAATACGTTCTAGACGTACGCCGCAGATATGCAGAGCTCTTCTCTCGTTGTCGATGCGTAGTGTGGGTAGTAAGTCCCCTGACGCTCGGTGAGGAGTAGTAGGCGTGCCTATAAGATGGAGAGCCACAACGCGCCAGTCCGGAACCCACGTCGGCAGGTCTGCGCTCTCAACCATTCTGCGCTTGTGCCTGTACGTCGTAGGTATACGATTGCACGCGGATAGCAGAAGAAGTGATTCGCATCCTGAGAGTTCCCTGGTCGCTACATCGTAATATACATCCTCGATTGGTCTGCTATAGTCGGCCACTAAACCTGTGAGACCCTTACTGGTTTTTATCGAAAAGTGACCGAGGAATGCATACACGTGGTCTCGAGGGTCCTTTGAGAGCAGATGCCGTGCACGATGTAGCTCGTAGATGAAAGCTGCACGGTTATGATTGAAGCCGTATTCCTCTTCAGGCTCGACAAACCGTTGATATAAGTAGCGGATGTTGGGTGTGAATATGGAGAAACGCGAGCGTAGGTAGTGGTATCTTTGATTCAAAACACCAGCAACATGTGAGAGAATCTCCCAATCAATCTCAACGTCGCCCCAGTACAACGTCGCTGGCGCTCCTGTACCAATTTCTTGAACAATCCACATACGGTTGAACTGTTCTCATCAGTATAGAACTTTTGGAGTATTCTCATATAAGCTCACCCATGGCTGTTTCGTCAAGCTGGATAGAGGCATCCATGGCCCTCTATCCTGGCTTAACAGTTCCTCTGAATGCGCCCGCCGAAACTCATTATGCATCTCTTCATTATCAAACACCCCTTGAAGATAGTATATCATTGTCTTTGCCTTATGTGCAAGACCCTGCTCATCCGGTCCTAGCCAAACCAAGACAGACTTCGCACCCTTATATATAGTATTCATCAACCTGACCTGCTGACTGCGTTCCGCAATGTCATCCTGGTTGATGCAGATTTGATCAGCCCACAGCCGTCGCGCTGAGGTTGCATGTCTCATACGCCGAAGAGCATCTTCGATGCTTTTCGTCAACGAGAGGGGTTTCCCGTGACACAGGATCTCAGAGGTACGGTCCCCTGTACCCCAGCAGTAAGAGATGGCTTCATAATGCGGACTTGAGTCGAGGTTCTCAACACCGAGATGCCCGACCAGCGGATCATCGCCAGTACCCGGCTCAAGAGTGAGAATACGGATCGAGTAATTATTGTCGAATGGCGTGTACTTGTAACATTCTAGCGCTGATGATTCTTGCAGCAGGAGACCATCGGCCATGGGCACAGATTTATCGATGAACGAGCACTGGGCGCTGTTGGTCAACCAACGAATTGGCCTTTGGCTTCTTTTGCTGAGAGGAAGAAGGGCAAGAAACGAGGTTGAGCACCAGAGAGCAAAGACCCGATTCTTTTAGACCATTTTGACATTGATTGAGGTGAGGGGCGCTAAAGATGGGGAGGTTCTTTAAGAGTTCTATTCCGAGCAAGGCATGGACTACCTGGGTAGGTAGGTAGGCACTACAGTTAGCCGAGTTGAATATGTTTAATGTTACACTTCAAACACCTGACCAGTCTCGGCGACCTCGACATGGAGTAACGCAATCGAAGCTACGAACTTGCCGTCACATCACATCACCCAAGACTCAGCCCCTCTCAATTTTTGCGACCTGCGGGTTTAAGAAGAATCGATGTCAGCACTAGGGTTAATCTACGAATCAGGCAAAAATAAGATTATCAGTCACTCAAGAACAGTACACAGTGTAGGCTTTCAAGTATTTGATTTGTGATATTGAGCGGCGGCAAGCCTATCTATCTAGCGAAACACAACTTTCCTGTGTCATCAATCGTTCCAAGAAAATCAAACCCAAGCATGCATATTATGCAGTAGGCATTCGCATGAGCGATTCATCCTTTGTGTCCCCAAACGCCTAGTCCCGTTCCTATCCGTGGTGGGATTCCAATAATTACAAAAAAGGAAATGATAAATAGAGCGCTGAGTGCATGTCCTTTTCCCACCTCTTCTAGACCAATCTCATATGACTTATAGGTCAATGGTGAGAAGTTCTAACCTTGATGTAACAGCGTCACAGCTAGCGCTGATACGCTGCACACGAGCCATGGCAATAGCAGCTGTGCATTCTTCCTCACCAGCATCGACAAGTTCCAAGCGAGAGAGAACCTTTTCAGATTCGACGCCACCAAAGATGTCGACATGCGAAAGACCCTCAGTATCAAACTCTTGGGGTTGCTCAGTGACAGTAGTGGCGGTTTCAGTGTGGAACAGGGCAAACTCAGGATCAGACTCGAACTCGGCATCAATAGGAGCAGCATCGGCGAACCCGGAAACCTCGGGCTTCTCAACAGGGCGCTCGATGGCGGGAACCTCAAGCTTCTCCTCCTCGGAATCAAAGATAGGCTCGATGAAGTTAGAGGTCTTGCCAGAGAGGATGGCGGCATCAATGATATCGGGAACCTCAGGGGTATCGACAACAAAGACCTGAGGTTGGAAGTTGAATGAGCCATCGAGGGTGAGCATAGAGAAATCCATGTTCTGCTCGGGGATCATAGCCATGCCAATCTGCTGTTGCGAAGACGGTTGAGAGTTGTAGGGGTTAATGTCCTTGGGCATTTGGCGCTGCTCAGGCTGAGGCTCGACCTTGAGCTGGGGAGTCTGTTGGACAGCAGCAGGGTTGCTGCTGAGGTTGTCGAGGAAGTTGGAGAACGAAGGTGAAGAGAGAAGCATGCGAGTGAGATCGCTCAGACGCTTGTTCTCGTCCATGAGAGCTCGGTTCTGGGTTCGAAGGTCACCATTCTCGCTGACCTTGTTGGCAATTTCGGCCTCAAGCTGAGTGATGTATTCTGCAAACGAGTTAGCATGATGTACGAATTGATTAATGGTTTAGGTGACTTACCCTTTCTGCGGGAACGGAAAGCGCGTGCGGAGACCTTGTTGCGAAGCTGTCGTCGTTCCTTGCTGCTTAGCTTCTTACCCTCCTCACTGGCAAGAAGGCGCTCATCCTCGTCCATCTCCTCTTCGTCCTTCTTGGATCGAGGAAGGTTGGCCATAGGGCTTGTGGCCTGGCTCTCAGGCATTGAAGGCTTGGCTCGCATGGAGTTCAGGAGCTGAGTAATCTTCTGCTCAACAATGGGGTCAGTAGGCTGAGGAGCCTTGCCACGAGACTTGGGCTGAGAACTCTGTCGATGTGCCTGCTGTTGTTGCTGGATGATGTGTTGCTGCTGTCGCTGCTGAGCTTGAGCCTTGGCGAGGGCGGCATGAGAGTGAGCACCAGGGTAAAGGCGGCCGACGTTGTTGGTCTGAGTGGGCAGAACCGGAGGCGAAGGTAGACCATCAACCTCTTGCTCAATGCTGCTGGGATCGACAGTGAAGAACTGCTGCGACTCCATCTGAGAGTCAAAGTCCATGTCCATGTCGGAAGTACCAAGTGTAGCCTGCGAAGGAGAGGCGTTGAAGTCGAATGGGTCGGCCTCGGGACTGAATGTGGAGAGGTAGTCCAGACTGCGGAAGTCTTGGTAACCAGTGTTGTTTGTCTGGTTTACTGCCATGGTGTTGGCGATAGCGCCAGGGACAAAGCCTGTCTGTTGTCGGTACATGTCATAGTTGTGACTAGGACCACTAAGGCTCTGTGCAGTTGTGGTAATAGGAGCAGCGACGGCAGCGGAAATAGGACTTGTGAAGCTAGCCTTTGAGTTTCCTGATGGTGATAATGAAGCAGCAGGGGACTGAAAGTTGTCGTAGTCGGTAAGATCGAGGAGGGCGTCGATATCGACGTTATTCTGGCCTGGAGCCGACATGTTGTGTCAGTGGTATCAATCGGCGATACCGAGGATCGTTTCGTTATGAGTGATGAGCAAGATTGAGTTCGTCGCCCAGGTGTCAAAAAGTACCAAGCGTCGAGTGCGAGATGAAGTGTTTGGTTTGTTCTCGAGATAATCGATGAATGTTGATTGTTGACGGATGTGAGTTCTGTAACAGAAGCGAAGGTTTGGAAGTTGGGAAGGGGAAAGTTGGAACCAGGTAGGAAAATCGGGAACTGGGGGGACCGTGTTCTATGAATGGGGGTGGGTGTCTTGGAAGGAGGTACGTACCTTTGCCAACCGGGTCCGACAACAAGATCCCCGACATTGCATGTCAGGGACGAGGAAGCCACTGTAGCCCACTTGCAGAGCCCACTATAACCCTACTCGACTCCCCTAACTCCTGGGACTCGACCCCCTGAAATAACTCCAAAGAGCGCTCTAAGCCGCTGGACCAACAACCTACCGATTGCAAGGTTAGGTAACGCCGACCGTTGTCAAAACTTGCTAGGATCGGCGGCCAGGGAGCCGACTAGTGAGGACGGAGGACGCGTCAGCTCTTTTCTTGGGTGGTGCAAGCCAAGGATGGATGCCAAGGGGCCAAGGATGTGGATAACAGATTGAGGCAGAGCTGCAACTCATAGGGCGAATCAGAAGCTGGCATTGACGACCGAACCTCTCAGAGACAGTGACTGCTCCCTCTATCCCTGCTTCGCTCCCCGAGAAGTGCGGAGTCCACCAGCGAAAGCGAAACGAACGAGCAAGAGACGTCTGCGGCCTGAGGATGACGACGCTCAACTGCCCCTTTGGGACAGTTTTTGCGCCAGGAAGGGCAGTGAGACCAGTGAGACCGGTGATTAAGGCATAGCGCCAGCAGGGCCAGCTCTTCACAGCTGGTAAAAAGTCCCATGGCTCGCTTTATTGCTCTTTTTCGTATGTATTCTTGCGGCGGACGCTATCAGATGAAGGCCACCATCGTCAACTTTACCTGCACCAGCCTGCACCTGCAGCTACGAGCTTACGACTGTCTTCCTTAGAGGCTTCGTGGCCTGGGCTCAATCTGGTCAAGCCTCAGGTTAATTATTCTGTTGCCTGCATTTCAAGCGACAGAACCCTCATGTTTGAGGTATGATGCAGATAAACCACGGCTAAACAATTCCTCCGTCCAATCGTCTAGATAACCTTGAAGGGAGAAGGTCGATGTGATAAAGAGCAGCTACTTGCCATTCGTTTGTTCGTTTGTTTCGGCGGCTGCTACAACGGGTTGAACGGCAAAGCAGTACGGACACTGTAGTCTGGCTGGAATGCCAGTCAGCGTTGAAGGTTTGCTCTGTAATTAACTTGCTCCGTCGTAAAGTAAACAATGCGGGCCAGTTTTACTGATTGGCATTGGCGGGTAGTGAAACTTGTCATCCGTACATCCCGAGTGTGGCTGTACAAAAACAATGGAATCATGCTTCTGAGCTGGTTGGTCAGTAGGAATTATGCTTTACCAGTCCACTATTACGATATTTACTTGAGCATCGAATTGCTCGTTTTCCAGCTCTCCAAAGCATTGTACTCATCTCGTCTGGTGGGGGATGGTCAATATCTTTCATTTCCCTCAAACTCCCTCATCTCATTTCTAGAAGAAGTGAATAGACAAGGTCTTGAGCCTTACCGTAGATATTGCGGGGATGATCATCACCATCATTTCCAGATTTTATTTATCGATTGCACTGCCACCGCCCTCATATCCCACCACCAAGCACAGTCCATAAGGATCCATTCCCGCCGCTGGGCTCCCTCTTTTGCTCTTCTGAACGTCGCTCGCTAATTTGTTCGCTCTCGCTTCGTGAGTTGGATGTTTATTACTGTGCCACGCTGGCACAATCTTGTCAACTCACACAGTAACATGAATGGCCATCCACGGGGCTGTGTGTTCAAGTAAGCTTTATGATCATCCTTATTGCTTCCCTTTCCTGCTCAAGTCACGGCACAAGGAATGATGTCGGAATCTATGAAACGCCGTCAGGCCGTCGTCGGGTCCCAGCCGGCCCAGCACCGATCAATTGTCGGGGTGTTAAGAGCCGCTGATGACCGTATCTACGGATTTGTGCTAATCCATTCAAGCCTCAAAATTCCCGGCTACTTTTTGCCACTCCCCAACCAATCTAACTGTTGGTTCTGAACTTCTTCATGACAAAACTCCGCGATCGGCAGACATGACAAAAATAGATTTCTATGCCTTGCCTGGCTCAACTGCCGCCCTGATTATCTTCTCCACTGCCCCTGACGATGATGGACAATGACACAAGACGACACGGCATTTGCCGTAACTATCACTACCAATTCAAAACATCATGTTATGCTCCGTGCCAGGCTTGTTTTACTAAGGGCCTGATCGGCAAGCCCGGTGAAATTAATAATTAAATTTAAGGGCTATATTTATATATATAGGTCGGCGAGGTTATACCTAAGGGGTACTTTTCCTATTCTATAAGGGGCCTTTACTACCTTTAAAGATAAATTTAATATAGCTTTTTAGGCAGGGAGATTAGTATAATAATAAACTATAATCTTAAAATTAAAGTCTTTTTATTAATATTAATTTTAATTACTAATTTAAAGCTTTTAATAATACCGTTAATTATAATATTATAGCTTTTAACCTAAACCCCTTTATTAACTTAATTAAGGTTATTACCGCCGTTATTATAGCTTAATACTATATTATAGGCCCCCTTTTTATAAGCCTTTTTAAATTAATAGACTTAAAATTAATACTTCCTTTTTATAAATAAATTATTAATAATAAGGTAATTTTAAAAGCTAAATAGTAAAAAAAAGGTTATTATTAAGCCTATATTTAAATCTTTTATTATTAACTTTTAAGTTATATTCTTAAAGATTATATAAAACTTTTAATAACTTAAAAGTTAATAAATTAGTATTAAAGATAAGTATTATATATAGTATAATCTTAATAAATATATTAAAAAAGGTTATAATAATTTATAAAAAAGAATAATAATTAATAAGTTATAAAAAAAGGATATAAAGAACTTTTACCTAAGGATAGGTATAAAGGTAATAAAAAATAGTTTATAAGTAAATAAGGTTATTATAATTAATATATATTTTAAAATATTTTTTAATAACCTTTTAATAAATTAATTTATTATTAAGGTTAGTAATAAAGTAGTTTTTATTATTTATAAAACTATATTATAGTTATATACTAAAAAAATACCTTTATTAAATAAGTAAGTTATTAACTATAAAGAAAATAATAATAACTTTATTAAGGTAGCTATATTATATATAATTATAATATTAATAAGATTTATTATAAAGAAAGATAATAAGGTTAAGTTACTTTTTTTAAACTTTTTAAAGGTATTAACTATATTTATAATAAATAAAGTAAAATAGGCCTTAAATATATCTATACTGCTTAATAATTTAATTCCTTTCCCTTAATAAAAAAAAATAAAAACTATAAAAAAAGGTAATAATAATTTTAATAACTTAAAGGTATTATTTATAGCTAGTTAGTTAATTATTTATAATTATATATTAACTATAAGGCCTATTAAAATAAAAGATTTATAAGGTATAATCTAGGATTATACTTAGCTTTTTATAAAAAAATAAGGTATATAATTTATAATTAAGGTAATAAATTAGCTATAATAAGATATAAAAAATATATTAATATAGAATTCCTTTAATAATAAAGAAATAAAAAAGGTATTTATAAATATATTAATATAAATATATATTATTATATATAAGGTTAAAAAAGCTATATTATATATAATTTTATAGTATTATAAAGATTAGAAAGAAATTAATTTAGCTAGAGTTATTATAGGGTATAATCTATAAAAGCTTTTTACTTAATTTAATATAATAAAGGGTAATTTTAAATTTTTAAAGCCTATAATTAGTTTAAAATATTTTATATAGGTCTAGCTTTTTATTTTATAGCCTTATAACTATATTACTATAATAATTTATTTCTTAATATTATTTTTCCCTTTAATATTATTAAAATCCTTTTTTTTTTTTTTATTTATTTATTTATTAAAATTATTATCTTTAGATTTATTAAAAAGCTAAAGATAATCTTAATAAGTTAATTAAAGCTATTTTATAATTAGATTTTTTATTATTAAATTAGATTTCCTTATTATAATAATATTAATATAGCTATAAGCCTTTATTAAAATACGGTATTCTCTCTTTATAAGCTTTTCCTTTTTAATTACTAATCCTAACTCCTTACTTTATAATATAAAGAAGTTATAAAGCCTACTTATAATATATATAATCTTAATTTAATTATTAAATAAATACTTAAGTATATTATTCTTTATAATCTTTTACTTCCTTTTATAATAACTAAATATTTACTTTATAATTATATAAAGCTAGGTATAATAAAAATTATATAGCTTTTTTTTATTATTTAGTTACTTATTAATATTACCTTAATTTTATAGGTAATATTATATTTATAAATATAAAATTAGAATACCTTACTATAACTTAAAGCTAGTATTAATTAAATAAAAACGACCTGGCGGTATATTAAAGCTATTATTATAGATATATCTTATTAATATTATATTATTAATAAAGCCTTTAGTATTTATAAATATATATAAAAAGCGGCCTTTAAAGTTAACTACGGTAAGTATATTTTATAATATTATTAACTTCCTTAATTAAAATCTTTACTATTTAATAAAAGGAATAAATATTAATATATATATTTTATTTATTACTTTAATAATACTATTAAATTATATAAATTTACTTTATAGTTTAACTTAAGGATTAATATAGGTTTCTTTTAGTATATAAATAAATTTTATATATAATTACTATATAAAATTAATAAAATAAGTAAAGATTATTAATATAATATTTTAACTAATTTTAAAGTAATATATAATATTCCTTTATAACTTACTATAGGTTAATATCTATAAAAAGATTATTAATTTTAGCTTAAATAATTAATACTGATTATTTATTATCTCTATATTAATTCTTAATTAATAAAAAAGCTTAAAAAACTATACCTTTTATATATAAAATAGATTACTAAATATTATATTAAATACTATAAAAAGCTATTTTATATACTCTTAAGAGTTAACTAGTTTATTAATATATAACCGCTAGGTAAGAGAATTATTTATATATTAAAGTTAATAATAATATTAATATTTATAGGCTTATAGGAATATTAAAATAATAGCTATATAATATAGCTAAAAGTTATTAAAGTTATTAATAATAATTTAATAAATAAAGTTATTATTAATACCTAGCTATAAAGAATATATACTAAATATAATATTAAGGTTATTTTAAAGTTATTTTTTATAATTATTATAAATAGTTATTTAGGTATATTTATACCTAGGGGGAAAAATAGTAAAAAATATTAAAAAATAGGGATTTTACTTAATATCTTACCTTTATTTAGTAATTTATAGACCTCCTTATTAATTTAATATATTAGGTTACCTAAATTTACTTATAAGAGTATTAATTACTTACTAATTTATTAATTATATAAGATTATAGGCTAGAAATAATATTTAAAGTAGAAAGGTTAGTCTTATAGCCTATTTATGTAAGTAAATTTGTCCTCCCGGTTAATTGCCCGGGCTTGCCGATTATACCCTAAGTAACCCTTTTTTTCTAGTCGAGCGGTTCCCGTAACTGATCCCACATCCCGAAGTTACGGGGGCTCCTAAACAAGCTTTCGCTAGGAACCAAGCCCCGTGAGTCTCGAATTTCTAGTTGATCGACTGACTGACTATTAGGGGCTTAGGGGCTCAGTTTGAAACAAGAGTTCGATTTTTTTCTAATTACTTGCCATTCCTTACTTGACAGTTGCACTTATTAAAGTTTCGGCTTGAAGTTCTTGATGCAGTGTTAGCAAAAGCCACTGTTATGCTATGCTATAGTATCCATGTTCAGCATGGCTGCAGTCGTATAAAACCCTTCAGAGACCCAATGGGAGGATTACAGTAGGAATAGCCCTTCACGGTTAAAAACCAAGCATAGCCCATACAAGTTCATGGTGCGGTGTGTTGGTAATCGGTAATGTATAAAACTTACCGCTTGATGTTCCTTGAACACCTGAAGATTTCTCCTAAGCCACTCACAGACCACGAATCGCAAAAGCATAGCCACTGGTTTATACTAAGTCGATTGAATGCAAAGTTCAAGCTCATCTACGTTGAAAATAGATTCTGGCTCGTGCCTATTGCGCCTCAACCAACACTTGGCAACGTGAAATTCAGTATCATGTGACTATGCACGTGTCAAAGGACACGTGATTGATATCCGCTTCTGACACGTGATTGGATCCCTGCTCCAGCCTCATGGTCGTATCAGCCTTCTTGAGGCCATCCATCAAACGGCCCCATTCGTCTGCATCTGCGTCTGCATATGCTGAACCTCGTCGGAGCCTTACGCCTTACTACCGTGCGCGCCCAACTGCACTGCATTCGCGCCTGAGCTGTCTGACTTCCGTTATTCCTCGCCCGGTCATAGTGTCACCTGGGACGCGTTATCGGTTTGTATATACCGTGTTTGTGCCTTGATGCGACTTGTGAAAGGTTGAAACAGCAACTCTGCCGTTTCATTTAGTTGTTTGTGGTCCAGCGCAGCGCATCGCATTACTACGTATCGTATCGCATCGCATCATATCGCATCGCGACGATTCTTTCTTTCCTATCTTGTACCTCCCAGCTCTGAGGTTACTGGATATCAGATACCGCCCTTGCACATATACTCCAAAGAGGACCGTGCTCTGAGAGCACTTTGCTTCGTCTTGCTGCTCAGCACCAGAAGATCTCTTCTGTATTACTATTTCGCTTTCCATAAAGCCTTCCTGTGTTCACTGAACTTATTATACTCGCCACTATGTTAAGCTGACTATAGCCGTACAAAATGGGCCGAGAAAAGCGAAACCTGCCCGCAGCTGTGGCAGGTGGCCCCAAAGAGAGGCATAGACGAGCCCAACGATCCCAGTATGATCATACGGCGCCTGTGCCCGCAGGCTTTGTTGCCAAGCCAGCTTTACCAAAGACGACCAAGCATCACTCATATTTCGAGTTTGTCGAAAATAAAGACAAGAAGAAGAAGCTTGAATTTCAGGTAAAATGCGACTTTTTGCGCGCCAAGGTTATCATAACACTCACCACCATATATAGATCACTACCAAAAAAACACCCCCTCCTGGTTTCGAGTTTGTCCCTGCTGGCAACCCTGAACTAACTCAAGCATGCAAAGAACTATCCCGCGAGAAGGATGCTATGATATTTATCGTCTCGGTATGCAATAAATAAGTACGGCATGTTTGAAAAGTGTCGCTTACTAACTTTGTTGAGCTGAAGAACGCAAAGGAACCGTCTGTGGCAAACACATTAGCACACCAGGTCCATCGGGTTGGGCATCACGTCAGAGAAACGATTGTCGAGGAAGCCCGGGCTAGTCTTGGACAAGCAAGGGAATATGACATGCCTGTACTTCGTGGCGCTCCTGAGCCTATCCCTGAGTCACAGGAGGAATACGATGCCCAGGTGGACGCTGCCCTACGCGACCTGTTCCCCAGAATCCCAAATACCGATCGTCAAATGATTATCGAACATGCATTCAGACGGGTTTGTCCTCCATCTCTTAACCTTGTGTTGCAGGCCACGAATATTTATGATCATAGGACCCGACCGGCAAAAGCGAGAAGGAAAAAGTAGGCCTCTCGGAAGACATTACCCTCGCTCGAAGGGTTCAACTAGCAGTCCTTGCTCACATTCGACATACCCATACGCGGTATGATACCTTGCTAAGGGAAACCAGCTGGCAGAATGCTCGCAAAGTTGTTGAGACACTGTGTTTGGACACACTCGTCAAGTGGCGAGGTGATGAGGAAAGCGGCCGAGACCAACTGGATGAGATCTTGCGGGAGGTCGTCGTGATTTCCGACTCGGATGGTGACGACTCAGGCCATGAGTCCGACTCGTCCGTTGAAGAGGTTGTGTATCAACCCTTGAATCCTATTCTCAGCAGACCTGTACAGAATATTTCTGGTCAAGTTGGCCCTGGTCGCCGCCAATCCCCTAGGCTCACATCGGCCGCAAAGGCTCCTGCCACCCCTACGCAGAGAGGGAAGGTTAAGAAATCCAAGCGTAAGAATTCGGCCGAAAAGAAAGGACAACGCGGATTCAAGAGATATCACCAAGCCTGGCAGAATGCCATTGATCGAAACCGCAATGTTGAAAACCCGCCCTCCCTATCTTCCCCAGTGCCACCAACTCCTCAATACACACAAGGTCCACCGCCTACAACTTTGATCCCAATAGGTGAAACACTGCCTGCTGCTTCTCAGTTCAGGCTTGTCTCAGGGGGTGCTGGGCCTACACCTTATGAGAACGGGTATGTTGGAAAGCCTCAGTATCTTTCAACTGGCCATTTTGAAAGCGCTGGGCCGCAAGTTGCCCGCAAGGTAAAGTCTCCGTTTTATGAGGTACCACCCACTTCACACCCTCCTGTGTCCATGGTGAACGATCGTTTACAGGACATGTTGGTGCGATCAATTGAGCCTGCATCTCCTAGCACTATGAAACCGTCCTTTGTGCGTGCGGTACCGCCCCGGGGACAAGGTTTCGGGAATGAGCCGCCCATGAGTACTAGTATGCAGCATCCAGTTGTCATGTCTTCCCCATCCCGAGGTATTGATGCGAGAGGCGAGCCCATGCAGATCTCGCGATCCATAGCGGGCGAACCAATGGCCTTCGGAGACAGGCTCTATCAATTCTCTGGGGCAGATCCTCAACACGGACCGGCTATCCCTACTGCTCCTCTGCATCGTTATGATACAAGATCGCACGGAAATCCTAGTGTACCTCTACATCGCTACGATACAAGGTCGCGTGGAACGCAGAACCCTGCCAGGATCTTGGTAAGTCGTCGGCCATACAATGAGGTACAAGGGCCTGGAGACCGTGATACCCCAATTGTTATGGAAGATCGCGGTGGTTTTTATGAACGAGTTCCAGTCCGTTCAACTGTAGATCATCCAGCGTTTGTCCGTGATGAAAGGGCCCCTGAACACAGGCGGCCCGCCCCGGAGCCATATAGAATCCCCACAGGACACCAGGCCATCCCTTGGCAGGAAGGTGCTCAACTGCTACAAGGAAACCATAGCAATGGAGGAGCCGAAATGATTCCCATCAACCGTGTGCCCTTGGAAGGTCGACAACACCCTGTTTCAACGGAATATCGGGCTGTGCCATATCATGCCTCGGCGCCATCAAGACCTCACGATGGCGTAAAAAGATATTTTGAGCCGGAACCCCGTGTCGTTCGATATAATCCACCCGGCCCGGAATCTCGCCCGATCCTGAATGAGCCCATTGCGCCGAGATATGAACAATTTCGCGAGATGTAAGCAGAATCTGGTCACCTGAATTCGACAGCTGCTTACACAATTTAGTCGTTACGACGAACGAGTACCTGAAAACTTTCAACAGCGGGAGCCAGCACACCGATACTACCGAGAGGATCTCCCCATAACAGAAGACCGCCGGCGGCCTCCGCCCCTGCACTCACGACGACTGGATGATGTGATTGTGCTTGAGTAAAGCACAAGAGGATAATTGTGGAGTATGAGCGAACCTGTCTATTTTCCTCATGTTAGAGTCTATATGAAGATATCTGAGCGCGTTGTACTTTGGCATGCAGGCGTTGGAGGTTCCTTTGTGAAAATTGCAGTCTGGCAAAAGCGATGGTAATGGAATGAACTTTGAACGATGGCATGATCGAATGATACCCCTATGGGAGGCAATATCTGACTACTGGAATTACATATGCTGAATGGCTAAAATTATGCGGACTTGCTATTCACTCAACAAACACGGCACATGAAAACATTGCGTGAGATCAAACTTGCTTGACTTTTATTTACCCTAAAACATCCCATGATCTAAAAACGAACTTGAATATAAAAATGATTGCCTGACCGAACCTCATGACGCATCGAATGGGTATAACTATAGCATTTAGTTGCGTCCTCTCCTAGGCTTTCCCACGCCACCCTGTCCATGTCTCTTGTCGATACCCAATCCTCTTCGTCCGGCAGAGATGCCTCCTCTTCCACTGTTTCCTCCGCGGCCCCCTCCGCGGCCTCCCCGTCCACGGCCTCCATCCCTTCCGCGGAAGTTTCCACGGCTACCGCGGTCTCGTCCAGGGCTGATCCTGCTCTTGACGGCGGCAGCATCGTTGTCGTCCATCTCGAAATCCTCATCATCATCCTTTGAGCGACGGTTAGAGAACTTGAGCTTGCCTCCGCGGCCGCGCTTGGCCACATCCTTGCCCTTGAGAGCGGCAACATAGGCACCCACGCCAGAAGCTTCGGGGTTAGGCTCGTCAACATCCATGGCGCCCTCGTCATCACTGTCCTTGCCGAGGATGAGCTTGCCGTCGAGATCGTACTTGGCCTTGGAGCGTGTGGGCTTGCGCATCTTGACGGGCTTGGTGGAGGAGATATTGGCCAGAGCCTTCTTGTCGAGAAGATCGAGGGGTTCATCGTCGTCTTCCACAATGTAGGTCTTGCCACCCTTCTGGGCCTTCTTACTGGGCCTGGCAGTCTCGTTGTCGGAATCGCCATCGTCGTCGGAATCGCTGCTGTAAAGAGCCTGGTCGTACTCGTTCTCGAACTGGCGCTTGGGCTGGCCCTCCTCATCGTCTTCACTGTCTTCGCCATCGTTCTCACCCTTGGCAGCGTCCTTCTTCTTCTTTGAGCGCTCCTTGGTCTTGCGGATGTTGACGATCAACTTCTTATCGTCATCGGGACAGTTCTGGTGAATGTTGTCGTAGCCAAAGCGACGGACCATACGCTCGAGAATGTGCTTTACCTTGGCCTTGAAGTGGCCCTTGTGCTCGTGGCTCCACACAATGAGGTTAGGCACAAGGGTAGAGAGGCGAGGAAGCATAAGTTCGACAGGAAGCCCAATTACGCAGACCTTGACGAAACCCAAGCAGCTCTTGACGATCTCTCGGTTGTTAGAGGTGAGGAACAAGTCCATAGTCTGAACCAGGTCGGAGAGAGTAGCTTCGCTCAAGTTGCTTCGGAACTCATGTAGAAGTCGGCTAATCGCAGTAATAGAAGCAGAGATCATGTGAGGTGTGCTACCAGCTAGACCGGCGCTAACCATGGTGATGAACTCCTCGATATTCGCGGTTCCTGCAGGGGCGTTGTCGGGCATATGAGGAACCTTGCTGTTGTCGATGGGTGCACCGTTGGCCTCAGTCATACGGTACCCCATGAGAACCAGGAGGTCATATGCTGTTTCACGTGCACGTTCGTTGTTCTCTTTGCAAGAAATGACAACTTCGCTGAGCACTGAAGGGATGAAGTGAAGAGAGGTGTCGGGAATGAAGGGGAGGAGAGCGATGATGGAAGCGAGGCGCTCTCGTCGAGCAGGAGCTGAGACCTTCTCGGTGCTAGAGATGATGAGATGCTGGAGCTCAGCACTTCTCTCTTTGAGAGCAGCCTTACCAATTTCAGAATCTGCAAGGCGAGGAATGAGCTTGTATGCCTTCTTCTGAAGTTGAGGCTCCTCCTCTTTGTTGATGATAACAGCGGCGATCTCGAAAAGAGCAGCAAAGCTCTCTCGGGGAAGATAGACCGACATTGTGATAACAAGATCCATCAAAGTCTGAGCTGTCGAAGGCATGTGGTCCTTGGCCTTCTGGTTCTGGTTCTTCTTCTCTGCTGGCTTCTCCTGTTGCAACTCAGCAGCAAGCATCTTGCTCACACGGTCGAAAGTCTCCATCAACTCAGCGTTGGGTGTGATGCTAAGGAATGTGTTGATTGTCTGCAGGATAGGGCCTCGGCTTTGGGGGAGGGTTTGCGTGTAGACGTTGAACAAGACAGCGAGCATGTTGCCTGCGAAATTAGAAAGATATTCGAGGTTCTTCTTAGCATCAGCACGACTGACTCGGCTCTGAAGCACAAGGTCCTCTTCCTGGTCCTCAATATCAGCAATGGCCTGGTTGGACTCGATCAGGGTCTTGAGTGCTCTGCAGACATCCAGTCGCAACTCGACCTGCTTGTACAGGAGGTTGGCTAGAATCTCCGCCAAGCCTTGGTCAAAAGCACTGGTAAGGTCCAGAGGAAGATCACAGTACCCAGGAAGAGTAGACCAGATCTGTTGAACCACTGTCTCGTAGATCTTGATCTCCATCGTCTTCTCGGCCTCTCCGTGGTCAAGAACCCTTTGGAACATCACCTCGCTTAGAGGAACCATCTCACTCTTGAAGTGAGCCAGATTTGTGTTGCTGGTGTAGTCACGTAGAATGGGGAACATCCAAGCGCGACCTGGCTGGCCCTTTGCCGGCTTTGCGAGGTTCAGAGGAAGGATTGAGAGAACAGCCTCAGGTCCCATTGCTCGGATCGCCTTGCCAATGACCTCGTCGGCCTCCTTCTTGTTTCGGAAGGATCCGTTCTCTCGAATTTCGCCGATCGTCTTGGTAACGTTCATCATAATAGGATAAGACCTCCACCTCAAAGTATCGAACATGGCACCGAGAACGCTGAAAGTCTGTAGCCAGGCAGCTTGGAACTGAACGGTCAGAAGAGACTCTGCTGACTTGGCGAGCTTCTCGAGAATCTTCTCGTCGTAGATTGAAGGCTCAAGTATGACCTGTCGAGGGATACAGTTGGCCATGAAAGAGACCAAGCATTCGGAGGCGGAAATTCGAATGTTCTCGGAGGGTGCCTCCAGGAACTGTGCTACCATCTCAAACAGGTGAGGGAGGTTCTGGAAGGTCTCGTCAGGCACGACTTGCCCAGAAACATCGTATCCTCGGGATAGAATAGCGAGCCAAGGGGGAACAAGCTGGGTATCAGTTGCAGCCGGTCGCAGTTCAGAAATAATCTCCATCAGTCGCGGGAGCTTGGCTGACGAAAGCTCATCAGTCATGCCCTCGAAGATCATCTCGAAGATCTCAAAAGAAGCCATAGTCATGTACTCGTTTCCGCTCTTGGCAATGCCCAATAGCAGCTCGCACAGAGACTCAATCTTCTTGCTAGGCCAGCCACCACTCGCGTAGGCAACAGTCTTCACGAGCTGAAGGGCGTGGATCATGGCAGGGTCGTGTGTGGCGTCCGCCTTCTTTCCCTTCTGCGCCTGCGCAACCTTGCCGACGAGGTTCTCGAGGTTCTTGGTAGCAGTCTGGGCGCACATATCGGCAGCAGGGTGATCCAGCGAAGGGCTGGGCGGCGGGTTTCGAAGAACCGTCTTCAAAGCGTCCTGCGACCTCTTTCGCACCTTTGGTCGTTGGTCAAGGGACATGTTCAAGAGTCCCGCGACAGCTCGTCGAGGGCCGATCTGGGACACAGAAAGCTCCCAAGATGCAGCATCTTGCGCCAGAAGAAGAGATTCGAGACATCCTATGGACGATCGCAACAGAGGGGCCTCTGCATCCTGCAATAGAAGTACGGGGGCGAGGAGAGTAAGAATTTGTGTGAACTTTGATCGGAGTAGAGGCTGTGGAGCATAAGGTGTAACAACGTCGAGAAGGTAGACGACTGGAGTCGCCAATTCGGGGTTCACTGTGTCATTGCTGTTTGCCTGCTGGAGAAGGGCGAGGAGAGCAGCGAAGTATCCTGTGGACGTGGGAGCCGTGTTTTGCTCTTTGAGAGTCGACTCGACAGCGTGTAGTACAACGACAGTCTGGGCAAAAGATGTTAGTGGAAACGACTCGATCATGGGCGCTTTAGAGAAGAGCGCAAAGTAAAACGTACCCTCTTTTGGCTTTGCAGACCAGGGGACTTGATCTTGTCCAGCTTTTCGGCCAGAGAAATAGTCGCCATCTTGATTTTGAGCAATTCAATCCGCAACCACCAACTGGATTGTTCTGTTCGAGAAAGCAAAGACCCCAGCCAAAAATTCCCAAATTTTTACTTGCTTATCGCACCCCGCTGAGCCGATAAGAATGTGGGGTGGCAGACGAATCAGAAAAAAAAAAAGGAAAGGAAAGCAAGCTCTCGTTAACGCGGTGGACATAAAGACTCCGTCAGATCTGTGTGGACCGAAGATAGTCTAAGTGCCTTGATATTTATGTCAACTTGGGAAATTTTCCTATTTATTTTTGTTACCTCTACGAAGATTCCTTCTCGATTTCTCACCTTGATGAAGATTTCCTCTTGTTCTCTGACCCACCTGCGTGGCTAAATAGTTTAAGCTAAGCCACATTCCGCCAACCTCCCCGTTATGAGGATGTGGCGCCAGCTTACCGTTGTATCCGAGCGCCTACGTACCGCACTGTAGCTGTGCCCCTCGGAGAACTGATGTCGGGCTGTGTTAGCAGTTCGCGCCTCTCGTCACTCAATCGCAAATACGTCTATAGCTTCGTTTCTCTTCCATCGTTAGAGAGACACCATGGCTTTTCTCATTCTCGTCATAGGGGACCTCCATATCCCCGATAGGGCGCTTGACATTCCCGCCAAGGTACAATTCCACGCGCGGTGCTCTCAAGGTCGCGCGCATCGCTAACACCACCTCTGTATCTGTAGTTTAAGAAGCTCCTCTCCCCCGGAAAGATCAGCCAGACGCTTTGCCTCGGAAACTTGACCGATAAGCACACGTACGAGTACCTGCGATCCGTCTCTCCCGACCTCAAGATCGTGAAAGGCCGCTATGACGTCGAGGCTACCTCCCTCCCATTGACCCAGGTCGTTACACACGGAAGCCTCCGTATTGGATTCCTTGAGGGATTCACACTTGTCTCCAATGAGCCCGATCTTCTTCTGGCTGAGGCGAACAAATTGGATGTGGATGTCCTATGCTGGGGTGGTACTCACCGCTTTGACGCCTTCGAGTATATGGACAAGTTCTTCGTAAACCCAGGCAGTGCAACTGGCGCATTTATGGAGGGATGGAACCAAGAGGGCGAAGAGCCTACGCCAAGCTTCTGTCTGATGGATGTATGTGTTTTGCCAATTGTCTTTGTCAAGTCTGGTTTACTGACCCTACCCTAGGTCCAAGGAATCTCACTCACCCTATACGTCTACCAATTACGAAAGGACGATAAGGGCAACGAGAACGTGGCGGTTGAGAAAGTGACATACACGAAACCGGTTGAACCTTCGGCGGGTGGATCATCATGAAATTCATATAGATAGGGGGAGTTACATTCAGCGACGTATTTAAGAGCATCGGCAGAACTTACCTATACCCAGTCACACACTCTGAGCAAATACGCAGGGCCTCCTCTGACGAAGAGGGGTTCTTATATTCGACAAAGCATCAATTGGCACTATTACTGCGTTTAGTATCAAGTGCTTGTGTGCTCCATAAGAAATATTATAACTGTAAATCCAATTATTGAAAAATACGAATTACTATCCATCGCTATGTAGAGGTATATTGGGCATGAAGCCAGTCTGGATGATTCACATCAAGCAGTGTCGGCGCTAACAAGCAGCAGACTCCTTTTGAACAAAACAAGAAAGGACAAAAACGCCCGAATACTACACCAAACTCCCGCTTTCACAATATGCATCATTACAACATCATACTCCTCCGCCTTGATGAGGCACGTTCCCTAACCCCCGGATCTTCCTCGCTGTGGACAGCAGATGACACACGCCGTGATGGTCGGCGGTTGGCGGTCTTCTTCTTGATTTCAGCAGCAGTCTGATCTTCAGTTTGTGGCGATGAGGGCGTAAATTCGTAAACATCAACTTCGCTCAGTCCAGTGGTGTCAGATGCCGACTCGTCCTTGATCTCTCCATACTCGTGCGATGTTTCACTGCTGGTAACGATATCGTGTATCATCATAGACGTGCGTCTGCCGCTTCGGATGCTCAATGTTTTAGAGTTATCAGCAGGTGATCCCTTTCCGGCCAGTGGGCTGGCGGGAATACTGCCAGGCTCATGCTCTGCGTTTGTTCCGTCGGCACTGGGCAACTTCTTCCACAAGTCTTCAGCACCGCTCTCACGCTTCACTCTGGCTGTATCTGGTGCTTGCTCAGCAACGCTGGAGCGTCGGGCGTATTTGCCTTCGCCTGCAACAGCATCAAGCATATCCTTAGTGGGTCTTCGCATCTTATCTCTGAGGTTGGGCTCTGCATAGCTGACTGCGGTCCTATTTCGTCGACTGGGTCTCGGGGGCTCTCGGCTTGCGTTGACGTCGCCAGGGGGAGGGGTACCCCCTCGTCCTGTATCTACCGGAGCGGCAGAATCTGGCGAGTTCGGTAACAGGAGAGCTGAATCGGTGAGTGGGGTTCCCAGGTTAGGTGGCATCTCCACGACCTCTGGAGCAGATGGCTGGGGAGCGAGGACAGTTTCGATAGTGATTGGGGCCAAAGACCTGGACTTAGACTTTGGCCGATCCTGAGAAGCCTTGGATCTCACAAGATCTGCTTTGGCCGCAGTGACCTCATCTATGGCAATCGGTTTGGAAATCTTCTTTGGTGAAGTCATATCGCCGTTTGTGCTCTTGGCTGCGAGAGGCTTCCTTGCACCTGTTGCATTGGCCTTGTCACGAACATCCTTTCGGACACCAGTAAGCTCCTTTACTACTCGCCCTCCAGCCTTCTCACCACTGGCAGATTTTTCGATGGCGGCTTGGGAGTTCTCGTTTTCATTGTTTGTCCTTGATGGCCTGCTGGTGACCATATCATCTCTAGCAGCAAGCTTTCTCTTTGATCCTATCTTGACCGGCTGCGCTTGAGGTACTGGAGTTTCAATGACTAGGTGCTGAGTGTTGGTCTCAATTGATCTGGTCGCTAGGGGTTTCGTCTCGATTGGTGTCGTTTCTTTCGGCTTCGTGATTTCCTCCTTTTTCTTCTTTTCCGGCGAAGGTCTAGGTAAGGTCTTGTTCGCTTGTGGCGATGTGAAAGTTTCGGGTGGCGCAAGTCTCGATTTTGGGCTTTCTTGTACTGTGGGTGTTGGTATTTGTGTAGGACGTGAACGGGTAGGTGAATCAATCTTGACTGGATCTTCTTCTTCCTCCTCGATAAAATGTGATACGGGAGGAGGGCCAAGCTCGGGTGACTGAGATGTATCATGAACATCATCATTGCTAGCCTCTGAACGAAGTGCCAGTATTTGCTGGGGACTGTGGACTGTTAGAAAGCCTCTGTTTGTAATGGTGAATGACCTACTTCATGGACTGTCTCGGATAAGACTTGGTCTCCGAAATATGTCCTAGTTCCTCAATCTCGCGGGCAATATCACGCAAACGCCGTTGCGAGGGGCTTGGTCGAGCAGAACTGAAGCTCAGCCTGGGCTTTGTTGATTTTCTTGGTCGCGGCGAGTGTCGCTTCATGGGGGGTTCCAGACCAAGACCGGCGAGAAGGGTACCCCATTCTGTAAGCTGTGACTCCAGTTTGGCCTTGATTGCAAGGGCATGGTCGGCAATTCGTCTCGTGTCATTGTCTTCAAGCTCCTTTTCGAGCTCTATGATTCGGCCGCGCAGTTCGAGGTTCTCGGACAACATGCAAGCGCAATCATTCTCAAGCTCTCGAATACGGAGCGCACGTATGTTGTTTGATTTGGCAAGGTCGCGGTTCTGACGTAGAAGCTTCTTTCGAACTACATGACAGGGCATGGTTAGCTCATATCAAGACGATTGCAATCAAGACGTCAAGCTCAGACATACGCGTTTCGAGACTGTCCGTAGACACGGGGGGTTCGTTCAGTCTAGCCATAGTTCATAATGTGGTGAATTGTGATAATAGAACAGCTTTTGTGTGTTTCCTGCAGGATTAGTCGAGCGTGGCAAGCGTGTCTTTGTAGAGTCAAGGATTGTTGTTAAGTCTCAGTCTGTATTTAGGGAATTTTTGGTTGTATCTATTTACTAATGCTGCTTTTGTCATAGCGCGAGGCGACAGGTTGCCCGGTTACCATAGGTACTCACGACCGCGATGGAACCCCACGTTCGACCCCACCATCATTGGGCGGAAACGCGTTTTCAAGCAACGACGTCGTGCAACATTCCTGAGCTTTATTGCACCCTGCGAATACCATCATGTCATATCCAACAAGACCGATCTCCTCGCATATGCGCGCCCCGAGCGCCTCTTCCTCATCAGCCGGACAATCGCCAGCCTTGTTAGCTCGCATTGAAGAAAAAAAGGCCGAACTCGAAAACCTCAAAGAGCTCCGGGAGCTCAGTGCGGCGGTTGCAACTCAGATGGAAGCTTTGGAGCAGAGGCTTTCGACACTCTCTGATGGAACAGAAGGTAAAGAAGAGCTAGAGATTACATGTGCTAGTGCTGATACTGGGTAGCAATTGCTGCGGTTGTTGGAAACTGGCATAATGTGCTGCGTGCCATCAACATGGCTTCCTGTATGTCTTTGAGAGCTATATATCTTGATTCCTTTCTAACAAAAATGACAGCGAAACTGGCCAAGACGGCAGCAGATCCTACACAAGCACCTGAAGATTCGACAGGGCCACTCCCTCAAACACTAGTCCGGATTCCAACAGAACATGCACCAGCGCTACAGGCTCAGGCAGAAGCCGCTGAGGCTGCCGCTGAGGAAGAGGAATCATGAAATGCAATTTAGGATTCTACTCGAAATAACGCAGAATATTAATGTACATCTCGTTACGACCCGGGGTCTTCACCGCCAGACCTCTGGCACGGCATACATGCTGGCCACGACACTTATTTGTCCACTGATCTGGCGGAATCCACACCACCCTGACGAATTTTCCGGAATGCCTTTAGGATCTGGAACGCATAGGCTCGCCAAACCATGGTCAGAGCCAGTGCCGACGCCCCTAATGGCTATCGTCAGCATCATGAGGCTTGGTGACGGTCGTGCAGTCAAATGGAGATCTGGCAGGTTATTGGCTAACTATGCCAGACTAGAATTTCATCCCGAGACGAGATATGCATGGATTCAAAAGCCCGAACTAAGGAAGTTGATTGCTCGCACAAGGAGTCAGCTCACGACGATGTTAAGACTTGTTCCTAGATAAGATATCGACTCAGGGTAATTAAGATGGCAGGTATCTTTTGGGTATTTTGGTCTTCAAGATACCTAAAGACGATACCAGCCTATAGTCGTAAGACTCACTCGCGGTAGCTCAGTGGGACGGCTATTACTTAAACTTTTGGCGGGGGGTGTGAAAGGCGGTACAACTCTTTCTGTAGTACAACATCTAGTTGATTGATGCCTTTCATTCGGCTTCCAGCGAGTTCCTGTTTTACTGAGCAAGTTGATATTTACATCGTCAAACGTTGACATGGCCGCTTATTATGTGTGACATATCATCGAGCATATTTATGCGGGTCGTGGATCCTATGCAGCACTTATCGGCATATGCACTTCGAATGACATGCACAACAATGGGACTCCTGCTCTGGAAGATGGAGTTGGGTGGGCCAATGAGGTATGATTATTAGCTTCATAGCGACAACAGCCAAAGCTTGTGAGCTTGTTAGCTTGTTAAGGTTGAAAGTCAGGAGTCAATCACGGTTAAAGGCAGAGAGGTAAGAAGTAATTTTAAAGCGTTTGCGAATTTTAATTCTTTAAATAGAAGGAGCTAATATTGGACTGCAGATATTCATAAACCGTGAAATAATGGAGCGGGAAGTCGCAAGCTACCTAAGGTAAGGTAGTAGATATGGTAGGCATGCGCATGCAGCTTCGCGGTTGCCGTGGTTGGTACATGTTGTTTGTTTTTATTGACTTCGTTTTGGGCAATTTTATCTCCCCTCCTCATCAACATCAACATCTCTTCTCACTCACCATTGCTAAATATTTTGGTCTTCCGTTTGCATCGCTTCCATCACCTTTTGCGATCGGCATCTCATTACTTTACTCCAGTCTAGACTCCAAACCCAGACACGGCCCCGCTGTTGGCCGTTGTGATAATCTTTATCCCTGTTGTTTTTTTAGATTGCGCTTCAGGTCCCTGGCTATCATCCTCAAGCCTGGTGGCGCCTTAGTCTAAGTCGTTGTCTCTGAGCCTCTCATAGCCCCGGCTTTCTAGCCTGGCTCTCAGCTTTAGGGGTCTCCCTCGGGTCCATCAAGTAGCCCGTCCAAGAAGCATTGGAAGCTCATTGTCCAGAAGACAACATGGCTACCCAAGTCTACCGTGCCACTAACGAGGCCCTGGTCTCTCCTGGGTCATTGGCCGGTTGGCACTTCATGGAACCCAATTCTGCTCTACGTCCCTCCTCGATCCCTTCTTCGTCACCGTCATCTCGAGGACTTCAAGAGCTTTCTGCCAGTCAAGTCAATAACAGGAATCTTGCTTGCAACTCGCCTAAGCATAATCAGAATCAGAAGTTGTATCTCAAGTCCACTTCTATCAAACTACCCGGAAGAACATCCTCGTCTCGTGGGCCACGACGCTCATCTAGCGGATCTGACACCTTCAAACCCCTCGAGGTGGTCTTAGAAGAATCTATCGTATCCGCTGGCAGTCTAGATGCTACTGGCGAACAATCTCCTTCAACTGCCGACGTCGTGTCACCAAAATGTTAGTATGGTACAGTTGTCATGGCCATCTCCAATCTTAAATTGCACATTGTACTCGCCTGTTTTTTATGCTATATACTGACACAACTCGGAAAGCGAACATTCACGAAGCCCACCCTTTGTTCAACGCCAAACCGCAAAGCGAAAGCCCATACCTGCACCATCTAACAGGTCAGTTCGAGTGGTTGATATTTTTACCCGCGTCAGTCAACAATGTCAAAGACCGTGGTTCTTTAAGCAACGGCGAGAACGATCGCA
This sequence comes from Fusarium sp. VM40, assembly GCA_954870535.1. Taxonomy (NCBI): domain Eukaryota; kingdom Fungi; phylum Ascomycota; class Sordariomycetes; order Hypocreales; family Nectriaceae; genus Fusarium; species Fusarium sp. VM40. The sequence goes on from CATPAH010000015.1 coordinate 1,115,672, forward strand.
ACGACCTTGAGACCCAGGTTTACGGCTGCACCTTGCTATCACGCATGCCGCAAGACTTTTCTCCTGACCACCCGGATGGAGGTCCTGAAGCTAACCTCTTCGATTTCATAGCCACTCCCTTGATACCTGAGGAATATCAGGCTTTGGGCCTTGACCCTTCTCAGACTCCCACCAACCACACTAATATGTCATTACCTCCACCTCCAGCATATGAGCTCCATCAGACTGTTCCGCTCAAGGTCTCTGAAATGGTTGAGGTGGTTGAACAGGCTGTGTCTCCTTCGCTCACTCTGATTAGTGAAAGGGGCAGCAGCTGTGCGGGATCTTCAAGAAATGGTTCCTTTTCGGTGCCTCGAATCGAGGATTCTTTTGAAGAACTTGATAAACTTGAGGATGAGCTCGAAGCTGTCAATGCCTTTACGCAAACTCGACGCATCACTTTGGACGAGAAGGCTGCTCCTAGTACCAACCATCTTGAGTTGCCATCTGCAAGCAAGAGACCGGCGATCTCTAAGAGGGCATCGATGGTAGGCATGTCTGCCACGGTGCGCATCAAGCAACCTGAGAAGCCACAAATCTCAATTCGCCGAGCAACCTCGTTGGTGTTTCGAGAGAAGAAACAAGATGATCTGGATATTTCTCCCAAACCCAAAGTCCAATTCTCACGCGAGAAGTTACCAATCTCTCAATCTGCATCCCCAAAGACACCAGTCAAATCCACAAGACCCACTACTGTGCCCAACTTCGAGCTTCCTGGAGAGGCTGTATCTCGTCGGTTGAAGGAACAGCGGGAAGCTCGCCGAGCACAACAGGCTAACGCTCAGAAAGCTTATGTACCTCCGCCGAGACCGAAGTCTAGTAAGCCGCTCACCAAACCAACTTTCGAGCTTCCAGGGGAAGTCATCTCTCGCCGCAAACGCGAGGAGCGCGAGGCACGCCTCAGGGCACAAGCAGAAGAGGAACAGAAGAAGCGAGAGTTCAAAGCAAGACCTATGCGGAATAGTGTGACACCGGCTAGCATCCCACGAGAAACGATTACCAGTCTTGCTCGACAGGGAAAGCTTTCACAAGATGGTACAGCAAAGCAAGCACCTGCAACTAAGACCAATCAACTGTCCAGTATAGGTCCACGAGTAGCCCCTTCATCAGAAAACAAAGCACCACAGAGTCGCGGCCGTCTTTCAACCACTACATCACGAGAAGACCCTAGTCGGGGGACTTCAGCGTCCACTGGAAGTGGCGCTGGAAAGCGTGCAACACTCACTACTGAGGAAGCATCCCAACTTAGACACCGTGGCAAGGAAATTTTCCAACGTGACAATACCAGTTATACACGAGATAGAGAGCGTGAGAAGCGAATGCGCGAAGAGGCACTTCGCTTAGCCCGCGAACAGGCGGCGGAGCGTTCGAGAATCGCCAGCCGAGAATGGGCAGAGAAGAAACGCCGTAAGGAGCAAATCATCTTGGAACCCCCTGGGGCCCAGTAAGCATTGGAAAGTCAAGCAAATGCTTCGACTTGATTGCGTGTTTCGGGGCAAATTTTGCCCAATTAATCAACATCTTGAGCGAGGAGTTTGGAAGGGATCGAGTTTCCAGCACCGATCCCGTGCTTGGCGTTTATTGAGATATCATTGCTTTGACTGCTTTCATGAGTGAGTTCTCAAGTCTTTGTCCGTCAGGATTACGGGGCGACGACATGCTACGTAGGCATCGCTCAACCAGCTACTAAGTTAGTAGACCGTACACAGCTTCAGTACTTACTTAGAGAATTGAGACTATCAGGTCATATGAACACCAGACCGCTTATAATATGTTTTCGCGACCACAAATTCGGGTTACGCACCGTGAGTACTAAGAATTCTATCCAAGAGTGTGAGTATCGAGCGTTGCTAGCAGGACATATTCATTGAAAATCGGTCTTGATATATCAGAAAGTTCAAGGAATAGCGCAAGCAAGAAATTTCCTGTAAACTGAACTCAAAGATGTTCTTGTAGAAGGGCTCTGTATCACACGTCATGCGAAGGAGTTCATGTTATACTAGATTTATTATGATATTTCGTTAACTCCCTTCCTATGTACCTCTATAAATCCTTGCTACAATATCGTTCAGCTTCTTGAACTTCTTAAAGACCATACAAAAGTCCCCAATACAAGTCATCTGACATGAACTGCCCATCTCCGCCACACCTTTTCACACGTCTTCTACAACATAGTATTACAGGGCTGTAATAGATAGCCCTTCCGGTCATCCTGGCAGAGCGTAAGACAGCTCTTCCAATACTCATATGTACAGATTCCACCTCATGATGTTAACGTATTCGAAGGGACGCCACCCTGTCGTTGCCTTTGAAGCCAATTGAGAAGAAAGAAAAGGAGCTAGAAACGCTCCGTTGTAAAGTGGAAGTGGAAAAAGAAAAGAGAAACTTGAGCATGTGCTCGAGGTTCCAAAAAGTGAGTGATTAACTTGTAGCCGATTCGAAATAGATGGCCAGTTTTGAAAGAGTCAAAATAACACGCCGGAAGTGTGAAACGCCGTTCAAGTGAACATTCCACCTCCTAGCGAAATATCGGAAGGATGTGGGTATCTTTCTAAATACATAGGAAATCGTAGCGACCGGGTTTGGTAGCACAGGAGGATAATGGTGATGGCTTAGAAGTTTTGTGAGATACCTGCACTCTGTTGTGGATAGTGGGCAGGGTTTTCGATTCGTGTGTTTCGTCGCGCCGGGTTGTCTCGAATAATGGCCTGTTGGGGTCCTGCTTCGTTGTATGGGTTTTGGGAGTATTGGTCGTAGTATGCGCCACCACCGCCATATGCCGCTCCCATGGGGTCTGAAGCATCGGATCGGCCAGCAGCACTGTAAGAAGAGGAAGCATTGGAAGGTCCACGGTGCACATCAGCACCACGGTTGTTAGCGGCTGAAGGACCCATTGCACCCATGATTTCGCCTTCTGGAGAGTGTGAGCCATCCATAAGCGGCTCGCCGGATCGACCATCTGACATATTTCCCCGAGTTGGCGAAGTGATGTCAGAATAGGCTCCTGTAAATCCGCCAGATAAAGTAGTAGACGCTTTGCGGCCAGTCGAACCCAGAGTGGTGTTACCCCAGCCACGGTAACCTGAAGATCCATCCTCTCTCATCTCATAACCGCCGTCTGCCATTCCAACAGCAGGGATTGTAGGGTCGGCGTTAGGGTTGTAGGCGTAGTCCTCAACTTCCTTGCGTCGCTCCTCCTCGGCTTGTCGTCGAGTTTTGCGCTTCTTCCACCAGAATAGACCCAGGAGGGCGAGGATCGCGATAGCAGCAATTGGTACAGCAACACCGATGGCGACCTTGCTCTTCTGACTCAAGCCAGTGCTTCCATTTCCGCTACCACTACCGCCAATGGCATCGGCATCGTCAGTACTAGTTGCAGAGGCGGAGGCCTCAGTTGCAGTAACTCTTTGAGTACGAACAGCGGTTACCAAAACAATGCTTGTTTCAGGTCCCTGGCTGCCGGTCACAGTGATAACAGTCGACAAGACTTCGGACGTAGTGATCTCCGTAGGTGAAGCCTCACTATCATCGGTGGTGCTCTGTTCGTCGTCATTCGAGGAGGGAGCTGCTGCCTCGGTAGTTGGATTTGCTTGAGTAGTTTTGCTGGGCTTTGTCGAACTAGGCGAGGGGTCATCAGATGAGGGTGATGGGTCTTCCGATGTTGGCGCGGGAGCGGGAGCTGTGCTAGGACTGGCTTCACCAGAAGCTTCATTCGTCGGTTGCTCTGATTGTTGGTCTGCTGCTGAGGTCGGTTGGTTCTGTGTGGCAGCAGGTTGGCTTGAAGCTGGGTTCGAAGCAGCGGGGTCTGAGGTCGCAGCTGCTTCCGCAGGAGACGATTGCTCAGCAGGGGATGAAGGCTGGGTAGCGGCGTCGCTGTTGTTGTCGCTGGCGGGCGCAGATGGGTTAGCAGCCGAAGGTTGCCCAGTGGGCTGGGCCTGACCCGGCGTCGACATGACCAAGTTGGGTACGCTCAAGGTAGGCAGTTGCCTAAGATTGAGGAACATATTAGCAAGATGTCAACTCGAGTTGAGACTTGAAGGGGTTCAGATTAAGATAGAATGACAAGCACATGAGCAAGAGAGGTGGTGCAGCAATGGCTCAAGTCAATCAACACAAGGGGGTCATGAACGGATTGGACGCGACGAGGTCGGAATGGGAGGAGAGAGTATTGGCGAAGCAATTTCTTCCAGACCGGGACCTCACAGGCAAATATGGGGTTCGAGGGAGGATAGGATTGAGGTATTGGTACTGAATGTCAAGCGACAGGAGAACCAAGATCACTTTGGGGCGGGATGCGATGCATCGTGACACGACGTACCTTTGGAACTGTTGATCAACTGTCGATCTGTTTGGGGATGCGCGAAAATTGGGAAATTCGCTGATAGCACGTCAAGGTCCGAATAAAAGATAATTACGGCTGTTGATGTATGAGAAGAGAAGCGAAAATGAGGTTGGGTCTGGGGATGAGTGAGCGAGTTGGAGACGAGAAAAGACAAGCTCAGAGGGCAAAAGCAAGAGCAAGAGCAAAGACCACAGACCACAAAAGCCACTGGAACTGAAAGGTCTTAGCGGCCGCTAGAGGTCGGGCCAGGGTGGAGGCCCCGTTGCTCCACTGGGTCGACCGCCTAACAGTTGCTAACTTTGCTACAGGTCCGGGTGTGTGCCAGGGCCTGAACGAAGCTCTGGCCCAATTCCCTCTCTACCAAGGCTCTTGTTGATCTTTTGAGATTCGACGTAATGCAACGTAACGTAACGGGGATGGGGATGGGGACCTGAAAGTAACGCAACATACCTTTATGTTCACCAACCGCCGTGGCAAAGTTTGTCCCTGCTCAATTCACGTCCCGTTGACGTTGAGCTATATGCGAAAATATAGTTAAACTCCAATATAGCGTGAACCGTTTGCCGTGCTAGAGGACAATTCCTGGATGAGAACGGCACCTAGGGGAAGACGGGTGCCGGTTTGCTCTCGGGAGGCGTAGTTACGCTATCCCTGGTACACTCGTTTTTGGCCAAGAGTGAAGACAGGTCAGGGAGCAGCAGTACGAGATAGAGAATATGATAGTCTAGTAATTATGAAAGAGAGAAAAGAGCTGGAAGAACGCAAAGGGGGCAAACCTCGAATTATCCGTGCAAAAAGGTCAGACTGCAGACTTCAGCCATTGCCGGCTGAAATGAGTGTGGCACGCGATAGTTGAATCAAACATCGGGCCTTTCCTTGGCCACAGCCATTCACATTCAAAGCCAAAACCTAAACATCCATTGGCATTGGATGATTCTATTTCTCCCCAGCCACAGCCACCATCGCCATCACCAGCTACTGCACTGTAGATACGATAGTCCAACCTGCAGCACTTATCTCCATCTTGGCGTGGAGCCCCCAAGACGATATACGAGCCCCAATCGAGGCTATGATTGTCTGCTCGGGACGATCAACGGAATAACACCACCAGAAACTCCGTCTGTGTCAGGTCAGAGTGTCTAGATTCTGGTCAAATTGTCGCGACCATAAATAAATAAATAAAAATTGGTTTAATTATTTACATTCAACTGTGACAACTGCGCAAGGTTTAAGCCACTATCTTCTCCCTTGCATCGGCAGTAGGGACTCTAATTTCTCATGCAGCATATCCAAATGACAAGAAAACATATCACCAACAACAATCTACGAAGCAGGGACATCACAATCGTCGTTTCACCACGGGGTTCAACACGTCATGATGATAAAGCCAAGTAATTAAGCCGATCCCTTCATCTTTTGTATTCGCCGCCAGCTTCTAACATGGAAGAATGCCTGTCGATGATCGTTTATTATTATCAAATGCTTGATAGACAATCATTGCTTAATTGTCTGGTTGGCGGAGAATGAGGGGAGGATTTGACCCTTCACGTGTTGGTTGGTATTTAAGTGGTAAGTATGGCGTTCCAGGAACCCTTTAATTTCGTCGCTGCTGCAATGGAATGTCATTCCCTATAGACAGAAGGAGAAGGAGCATATTCAACTGTACATAACACCTGCGACCTACTACTCTTGACCAAGCTTAAGTCTATATCCTCGGCTTGGGCATTCATAACTTGGACTCTTGCAGCCTCACGTGCCATCAATCTTAACTGAGAGCATATATGTAATCTCGGCGCCATGTCCTGAAAAGTCGATGCGATGCTACGCGACGTCCGCTTCCAGGGCAAACATCCATGTATGTTCACGTGGAAGGGTGCGTCCTGGTTGCAATCTCAACTAAAAAGCTTCACTCTCGATTGGAATGCTCAATTTAAGACATGGAACCCTCTCATTGAGATGATGTAAAAGTCCAATGCAATTGCATATGGATGGCTGGCTGGTTGGTTGGTACATTGGCTTGACTTACTCGCCATCACTGGGAAGAATCCCTACACTTTCATGATCCAGACAGCGGGAGACTTTGACAAGCAAAACATGTCCAATTAACAGTCTCATCGGAGTGTTCAGATCTGTGTCGCTCAATGTTCAACACCAGTCATTCATCGAATCCACTAACAGCAGCTAAGCTAACAAGTCTTTCACTGTCCCCGCGTGGATATGAATGGCGTTGGCCTCCACAGCCAAGCACAGCATGTGGCCAAAAATAGAAACGTGATCGCGTGTCATTATATCGCCGCCAGGAACACAGCCTTGATTAGACTCGACGGTGAGGCCGCTGATCTTGGGTATCCACGATTTGAAAATCTTCTTTCGCATCTGCACATCGCTATTTGCCATGCTTGTCTGATCTTCCATGTCATCTACTTTACGATACAAACGACAAGCAGCACGTCTGTGGTGTTGCAGTACGGCCATAATACGAAGGGACCAACACATGACAGTCCAGCTGCCTTTTTGAGATAACGGCAATCCATCGTCCGATTATGTAGCACTGCTAGATGTCACATGTCACTTGAACAAAAATCACTCATTCGCAAAAAAGCGCACATTTAATAGAAACAAAGATGGCCATGTTGAAGTGATCAACGCCAGATCCAATTGACCTATATACAACGGCTGAACGTCGTCGAGCCGGCAGTCGTCATCTAGTTTGTCGTGTGGTTTCCAAGACCTTCTATAATATGCAAGCCTGCACGTTCCCAGTATGAAAGTTAATATCGCAAGACATCATGACCCTAAAATACGCCCTCGAAGTGAAAAATGTGCAAAGTTGACAAGACCGGCGCACGCTGTGAGTAATGCAATGCCAAAGGGACAACGCTAAGAGATGATTTGACACGTCCGAAATGACCAATACATCGGCCAATCTACCGACCGCGCTGCTGCGTTGCTTTTCTTTTTATTCCTCTTCATCAAGGCCGGATTCCCCATGACGGCTTGAGCGTATCTTGCAACGCTTGTTGAGTAAAAACTTGGTCTCCAGGCAGACGGCTAACACGGCCAGCTCCGTTGCGGATGGCTCCGAGTTGAGCCTGAGACATACCGCTGCGGTTACTCCTGATGCTGCCCGCGTCGCTCATGTTGTCGGAGTCCTTGAACTTCTTGGGGGGAGCGAAGTCGAGACCAGTGAAGGTACTGGACTTGCGGAGAGAATGACTATTGCATGTTAGAGATTGTGCATGTATATGTAAAGCGGTATAACTTACGGGCTGGGCAGAACGGTGAGCTCCTCGAAGGGGGAGACGAGAGTCTGAGCCACTGGGATAGAGGGCGAGTAAGGTCGTCTCTCGCCGAATGGGCTTTGAGATCGGCCGGCTGCTGTGTCTCGGATGTTGCTAGGAGGAGCAAAGTCGGCGGCGTTGATCATCGCGAAGTTGTCATCCTTGAGCTTGGAGGGGTTGGGAAGAGTTGTCAGAGGTGCAGGTGGCGGGAGTCTCTTCTTGGGAGGTTGTCGTACTCTGGCCGACGCTGAAGAGTCGGGTCGAGGGCCAACAGAAGAGCCAGCACGGGATCGTCCACCTGGTCCGCTCTGGTAGCTCATGCCACCTATAGAGCCGTTGGGACCACGAGGGCGAGGTCCGGGGCGACCAGGACCAGGACGGCGACCGGCGGGAGGAGGTGTCATGGCACGGCGAGTGACAGGCTGGGCGTAAGGCATGACGAAGGTGTTGGTCTCAGGGTCGAAGTAAGGTGCGTCAGCGCCCATGTAGCCCTGGTCGTAGTCCTCGTAGTACTGGTTGCCACCGGCTCTGCCTTGGGCCATGGCAGGCATAGGAGGCATGGGTGGTGGTGCCTCCTTGGTATCTTCAAAGTACTCCTTGTAGAAAGAACGGATACGGTTGGCGCGGTACTCGGGATCCTCAGAGTCGGTAATCTCATTAGGAGGAAGAGGGCGGAATCCAACTGAGAGTCGCTTGTTGTCCTGTTGGGGAACTCCTAGACCCCTGGGCTGAGGTCCATCCTCAACGAATGATGTTCGTTGCATGGTGCGACCGCGATCATCATCCTCATGGTCCTCATAGTAGCTTGAAATGTCAGCCGCAGGGGTGTATGACTGGTAGTTGGAACCATCAGAGTGTCGGTCGTGGGGGAGAGGAGCAGTGTTAGGAACGTCAGGAGAGATGACAGTGGGGGACTTGGGCTGAGGAAGAGAAAAGTTCAGACCCAGACCAGTCGCTTCATGCTCGCGAGTGGGAGGTAGAGGGAAGTCGGTGGCAGGCTCGGAAGAGAAGTTTGGCAGCTCAAAGTCAGGAGTCTTGGACCTCACGGCGGGAGGAAGCTGAACAGAAGAGCCATCACGCTTCTCATCAAAGTCTGAAATGACTCCAATCTCAGGAATCATGGCAGTGGGCTGGAATCCGTCCTTTTCGGAATCAAATGGAGACTTAGGCTGGTGGGTTTGAGCGGGCATCTTGGGTGTGCCGAATGGGTCGACCCTGGATTCGGTTGCTGATACTGGCGTCTCAGGCAGTGAGTTCATGCGAGATGGTGGCATCTTCAAGCTCATGGGTTTGCCAGAGTTACGAGGACTGTTAAATTTAGTATTGTGCGAGTGGGAATCCTTGGGATTGAAGGACCGCAGTGAGCCGGTCTCGCTTTGCGTGATGGTCGCAACATACTGGTAAGGGTCCTGGTTATCAGGGCCCAAAGTCTTAGCCAGAGAGTTGAGCGACTCTCGCGATTCCTGTAGGCCGGGGGGCAACAGGTAAGGCGATGAGAGGTTCATATCCATTGACAGTTGACTGGGTTTGTGACCGACACCCTTCTCGCCTCCTCCGCCCATAAAGAGACTTCGGCGGGCAGACTTCTTCGCAGCGGCTGCCTCTCCCAGGCCAAAGTCCAGGCTCTTGTGAGGATCGTGAGCGTCCTCCAGCAACTGCTTCTTCATGTTTCTACGATGAAGGTAGTATAAAAACGCGGCGATAAGAACAATAGGAACACTAGGTTTAACTGTCAGCAAGACACGAACGGAGGAACTAAACCATTTCATAAACACAAGCGCGGTTGGTAGCATACATAATAGCGACGACAATAGGAATCACAAGGCTATTTGAGCCAGATGGTTCGCAATTGTGCTCGTCCTCGCAGCTCTCTCGTGCGACGAGTCGACGAAAGATAGATGATGAGGACGATGCTGTCTTCTGGTCGGCGCGAGACCGAAGGCCTTGGCCGTCATAGTGAGCAAGACCCATGATGTCGTTGTACTGCTTGCGCATGCACTAAATAGCCCCAAACAACAAAGAGATGGTGATCGTCGAGATTGTTTTGTTTCCTCCGCGAGGCGTAAAAGAATATTAAGAATTGTCGAATATTAAACTCCAAGCACAACTATCAGAAGCATTAAGCTGCGATGCGATTGGTGACTTCGGTAGATAGCTGGTACACGTCTAGTATTGTCGTTCTCCAATGTTGATACGGGAATCGAAGGGATCTGAAGTCGTTTCGTCGAATGATGGCGTGAAGCGGAAAAGCAGATATTGAGCACTGTGAGGTCGAGAACAGCGAGACTGAACAAGAGCCAAAAGCCAGCGAGCGAAAGTGAAAGCTAGTGAGCGGCTGTGATGTTGTGTAAAAAAGAGTGTATATAGGTCATTAAACGGCAAAGCCAATTAGACCGGAACGAAACGAAGGAATTGAGCTTGTTGGATACAACGAAGACTCTAGATTAAGCAGTGTAAAAGAGTGACTAGCCCGCTGGCAAACAGCTTTGGCAGAAATGCAGAATGATGCTGTCGTCGTCGGCCGATGAACAGTTGGAGAACGAAAGAAAGGAACGACGAATGGAAGAAAGAAGGAGAGTAAGGTAAAGAGGAAGAGGAGGTGGTGGAGCCTCGACGGGTGGAGCACAACGGGAGAGGCACAGGAGTAAGTAACCTCCACCAAAGACAGCCTCAGAAGCTGGGAGCGTTATTAGGTGTCGCTACGGGCTGAGGTGCCCTGCAGAGCCTGCTCACAGCGACAATACTCACTGTTCTCACAGCAGACAAAGGCCTTGAACTGTTGCAGGGGCCTCGCGCCAGCGCAGCACATGGATCCCGCCCATCCCAGACATCGAGCCCTGCTTCTTGCTCGAGCTAGGGGATTCAGACGGAGCGAGATGGAGCGATACCAAGAGTAACCAATGATTCAGTTGCTAGATCCTGGTAATTCCCTAACCCCTTCCAAGGACTGCTCCAAGAGAGATTAAGGTGGACCTTGGAACAGCTTTCTCGGTTCTCAGAGCATCCTGCTGGGATCCATGCAAAGCTCAGCGTCGAGACCTTCAGGTTGGTCAGAGAGCCCCTAAAGCAAGCTTGTCATGGAGGCCTTGCACGATGCACAAGGATCCAATCCAGTTGTGGGTTGCTATAGGCGTTGACCGCATTATCACAAGCAACAACAACAATGATCTATCAAGCGTAGAACTCTACCACGTTATCTTTCTCATACCGTGCCATGCCGTGAGATCAATCAAGACAAGATCCAATGAAGATAACATCAACCGTTTAATTTCCAAAAAGTCTCTTTTGGCCTCGCCACTCCGTTAGCGCCCGCACCTAACCACCAGTCACATCAAGCATCAACAGTCAAAAGAAGCTTCAGAGTTGCATCTGTGGATGCACAACCAGGCACAATCTCGCACAAATCGACTAACGGCGATGCACATAGTGCCCCTGACCAGTCAGATCGGCGGATGCATTAAGTTATGAGCGCTTCATGCAAGGCACGAGTCCAGTAGTCAGGCTAACCCCGGCATTCAAGTGGAGGTCGAGGTTGAAGGCCAGCCAACAGGTGCCCTGGAAATGCTTTGCTTGAACAAGACCAAGCCCTGAAAAGGAAAGTAAAGAAAGGGGGAAAAGCCCTCCCCGCCTATCCGCAGATGGCGCCAGGGGCAGTTGGTGCTAACGTTAGTCAAGTCGACTGAGGTGGTTGCAGAGCTGCTGCAAGCTGTAAACTGCAAACTGCTGGCTGCAGGCTGCAGGCTGCAGGTACGCGATTCCTAGACTGGCTGAGAGTTCAATAGAACCTGATCGGGCCTCCATTGACAGGCTCCAACGCGGCTTTGGGCGAACTCATCTGAGACTCTGAGACACTGTCCGCCGTGATATGGCCGAAGACGTGTTGTCGTCTCCCGTTACCGGCTGGCTGGGCGAGACTGGTCGACTGGGCAAGACAACCCAACCCGCCTGAAAGCGACGGGGAATTCACAAAGGAAAAACACAGTAAAGCTTGTTCTTTACCACACTGTTAGTTTCCAAGGTTCGACCCCTGTTTCCCCCATTAGCTTCAGGTGGTTGCTCGAGATCGTCAACTTTCTCATATCGAGATGCATCGCCTAATCGACATCACTGCAAAAGCTGGATCGTTCCCACAGCAGACATGCTGTTCTCGCATTAGATTATCAGCCTATCGTGGGTCATAATTTCAATTCTCGCGTGCAATGCCCTTACCTTCCTTGCTGTTCATCCGCAGTCTGCTAGTGCTAATTATGTTATGCGTCCTGCCCTCAGATCTGTGCTTTTTTTGCTTATTACTAGTAGTATTCAGTATGCCTACGTACACACGCACAAGCATTCGGCGAGAGAAAAACCTGAATGGGCTCAGATTGCGCAGATGGACCAATTGTCGGACGACGTCAATATGGAGCCCTCTGTAATTTTGAACCGGCTCCTCCGTGGTGAGCCATCGCACGGCATATCTTATAGATCCGCCGGGGAAACCGGAAGGTAAACTTGGTTAATCAACGTTATGCCCGGAGTGGGCAATACTGCTCCCTTACATTATCGAAACGATACTATCGCCGTTGTCACCTCGCTTGGCCTTGGTTTTGCATATCCACAATGTTATTTATTTTTTCCAAAGCTTGTTTGGCCTCATCTCAGTAACATTGGCCGTATTATTGCCATACGAGAATAGTTCATTTTGAGTTTCGTCTGATGGCGGTCAGTCAGGTCAGGTCAGTGCTTGATTAACAAGCTGACAGCTTGAGATTCATGGAAATCCCGATAGTAGTTCATGCCAGGACCAAGGTACTCCAGTCATGTCACCTTAATAATTCATCAATCAAGCAAATTGATATTTCGGCTGTGGGGAAATACTTAATACCTCACCTTAACCAACATTGCCCTCCTTGGCAAGCTAGGCAGGCGAAGCTATGAAACAGCCATTCATCCCCCAACCCAGCTACCCTGACCTGGTGGTTTCATATATCGATGGCTTCCTCTCCTTATGTCATATCCGCATCTATCCTAGCCTATCCGTAGTTGTCTTCTCATCCGCGGCGGTCAGTGGTGATCTTGTAAAACTCGGGCGCATACTCCAAAAGCCAACCCTTCTCGATCTTAGTGACTTCCCGGATGAAGATCTTGCTTCCCGTCTCCATCGCTTCGTGGAAGATAACCCAATCTGCTTTGCGATTGAACATGAGTGAACTTGGATGCGCATGCAACACCATATTGCCCTCAACATTTCGAAACGTTCCATCTGGCTGCATCCTTGCCGCGTGTGCAAAGTAACCAGATGTAAGACAACGTCGGATTTGCTCTGCTTTTTTGACGTTGGCCTCCGACGATACCGGACCGGCAAGGGTTTCATCCACATTGATGTTGAATCGCTCAAGATACCGCTTTAGTTGTGCTCTAATACTGACCGCTCGACTCATGGACTTGAAGTTGAGGTGGTTCTCATGACAGAATTTTGCCTCTTTCCGCCCCTTGGTGACAAAAGCCTGGTAGGCGTTCAGAAGAGTCAAGTGGTCACCCTCATCCACAGCGAACTTCCTGCGTGATGTTTCCATCTTCTTTCGCTCGCCTTCGTGAGAGAACCATACACTACCGCCAAGACTTGTCATAGCTGCGATTGTCAGCATCTCGCTGAGACATCCAAATGACGGCGCTGCTAGTAGCGTTTTGGCCATCATGGGTTCGACTGCCAGCTCGGCCATTCTCGAGCCCAAGGGTCGAGTCAGCTTAGCATACTCATCCAAGGCCCCTAAAGCATATAACAACTCGAGTGCCTTGGCCATGAGCTCAGATGGCGGGGGAGAGAGAAAATCGAATCGTACGATATTGTCTATCCCAAGAGCCTTGAGCTGTAGAATCACTGGTGCAAGGTTTGACCTTTGCAACTCAGGAATATTAGCGTTCTGAAGCGATTGATAGCTTTGCTCAGTATAGAGCCGGAAACACTTTCCAGGCTTTGTTCGGCCAGCTCGACCGGCACGTTGAGATGCAGCTGCCTTAGAAACCGGTGTAGCAGTGAGTGACTCGATACCTGTCCTCGGGTCATAAGCTCTCAGCTTCACGAACCCGCTATCCACCACAAAGACAATTCCATCGATTGTGACTGATGCTTCGGCAATGTTTGTGGAGAAGACAACTTTTCGAGTGCCCTCAGGTGGCTTGTCAAACACGTACATTTGCTGCTCGGTCGACAGGCCAGCATATAACGGCAACGGCATCAGTGGTCCGTATTTCGGATTGAGATCCATCAATCGCTCACTCACTGCCTGTATTGCATTATCAATTTCCTCTCTGCCGGTCAAAAAGACCAAGATATCTCCTTCTCCCTCTTGAGTGTGTATGTCGAAAACAACATCAATGGCCTTTTCAACATAATTCTCCGCTGGTGACTCCAGATAGAGGATATCTATAGGGTATGTTCTGCCTTCAAGACTAACAATGGCTCCGGTTTCATCTTTTTTGTCTTGCTTGTCTTTGACCTGGTCATCGCTGCTCCTTGTGAAGAATTCCAGGAATTCTTTTGCTTGTAGAGTAGCACTACTGATAATGATGCGCAACTCGGGTCGCTTCCGAATGATCTTCTTGAGCAGGCCAAGCAGGACATCTGTGCTAATGGACCTCTCATGTGCCTCATCGACCATGATGACAGAATAGCGCGTCAGTAATGGGTCAACAAGCGCCTCTCTGATGAGGAGGCCGTCTGTGAGAAACTTTATTCGCGTCGAGGCCGAGGTCACATCTTCGAATCGTATTGAGTATCCCACTTCTTTGCCTAGCTCACAGCCAATCTCTTCTGCGACCCTTACCGCGACTGTAGTTGCCGCGACACGGCGAGGCTGGTAAGATGTTAGTATTTGTTTTGAGCTGTAAATATTTTCATGTTTACTCACCTGAGTGACGCCAATGATCTTTCCTTCTGAACACCATCCTGCTTGTTCCAGGAATTGAGGGATTTGTGTTGTTTTTCCAGAGCCAGTTTGACCGATAACAATGGTCACGGGATGTTTTTCGATAACATACAAGAGGCTGTCGCGGTGTTTCGCGATTGGGAGTAAAGCAGCTGGTTTGTGAAGAGCTGGGATGAAAGAAGCATCCAAGTCCAAGTCAGCCATCGTATAATGGATTGTCACTATTTTCCATGGACAAATATACAATTTGAATAAGAAGGAGAGTGAGGTCTTTACGCACTCGTACGCGTAATGATACACAGATATAACTCGAACCAACCTCACTTTGTGGTGAATATGTTTCACGAAGCGTCCATTCAAGTTGAAGTTTACCAAGATGTGTTGCAGCTACCTACCCTAGACTCATGGCCTGCCCTTCCGCTGCAACCAATCAGGGGAACAGCGTGATTCAGGGTGCCTTGTGGCGAGTGGGTCAACGTCATCAGCTTCGTGTAGGCTGATTGACCCCTCGCGCCTCAACCTTAATATCACAAGCAAGGCCAGGCTGAAGCGAAATCCCCCAATTTCCCTGGTAATTACTTGCACTTTCGACAACTTGCAATCGTATTTCGTCTATATGCGCATGAGACTTTGAACTGAGACTTAAGAGAAGTGCGAACAAGATGTCTGCCCCTGGAGAAACGGTATACTTCGACTCCTATCGAGAGCTGTCTTACTATGGCTGCCACTAGAGCATCACCGCTAACACGCTTTTCTATGAAGAACAAGGCCACTGAAAGTGGACCTGAGTCGCCCACTACTGCTCGACCTTTTGATCTCGACGACGACGATGTGCAAGAATCAGGCATTCTAGGAAGCGACGATGGTAACACCACAACCGCTGCTGCGACCAATACCTCCCAGGCACCTGCTCAGGCACAAGCCCCAAAGAACGAGACAGCACCCCCTAAGCCCCCTCGGCCCATGTCCGAAGCTCAAAAGAATGAGGGAATCCTTAAGGAGGCATTCCCTGGCGTAGAGCTGAGCGTTATCAAAGCTGTACTGAGAGCTAGTGGTGGTCGCGTGGAGCCCGCGTTCAATGCCTTGTTAGGTAGGCTTACACAAATAATCACGAAAGGGATATCACTGACATGCGCATAGAAATGACGGACCCTGATGCTGCTCAGAACGAACCCGCGGATGAAGTCCCACCTCCTCAGCCCCCGAGGCCCCAAAACCGATCCCAGATGTCGCAACTGGAGGCCGATGAGTTATACGCCCGCCAGCTTGCCGAGCACTTTGACAACGTTGGTTCCTACGAGTCTCGGACCGCCAACCGCGGTGGCAATGATGAACGGCAAAGACAGGGCCAGCATGGCCAGGATCAATGGGGCGACGACCGCGAGCACAGCTTTATTGACGACGACCTCCCTGTTATCCGTGATAATCTCCGCAAAGGATTTTTCGAGACACAGGAAAAGGTCAACGGATGGATCACCAACCTGAAGAAGAAGATCGAGGAGAACTTTGATGAAAGTGAAGAGCAGACGCAACGACAAGGACAAGGGCAACCTTACCGTCGTCCCGGAGAATCTAGCCGACCCAGTGGTGACTACGATCGATATGATGCGGATCCCCAAGTGCTCAGTGATGACTTTGCTGGCATGAAGTTTTCTTCCGACGGAAGTGAGTGCAAGCCCTTGGTATGCATTGAAGTATTTGTTAACAATCCCCAGCTCCCATGAACCGCCCAATGGCCAACACAGGCATGTTCAAGCCTCCGCCTCCATCAACCTCACCAAAGCCCAATAATGGCCGACGAGTCGGCTTCAAGGAGGAGACGGAAGAAATCAACATGTACGACTCATCACCACGGGTACCGCCCAAGGATGCGGCTCCTGCAAGCGGTGCAAGAGGAAGCAAGTGGCAGCCCATGTCAGCGGTTGAGCCAAGCCCCATCGTAGAGAATGATCCTTTTAGCCTGGGAGATAGCGAAGATGAGAGAGAGACACATCAGAAGCCCAAGGAGGACAAGTCTGATGACAGCGAGCGCCTGAAGAAGGCGACTGCCGAGGCTATGGCTGACAGCCTGAGTGAATCACAAGCGGCAGACGCGAAGAAGAACTAGTTGGGATTTGATTGACGGAGATCATGTGTACGGTCGTGATATAGTCCTGGAGATGGGAGGCGTGACCACACGATCAAAATATATTCTAAATATGGGTGGCCTGTTTATTGGGTTAGCACCGGACCGTGGTCCCCGACGGTTCAGTAGCTGGCATAGTATAGCCTTTTCTTGCTGTCTTTTCATGTTGTTTCAAGCCTTCACATTGATATTGTGACCTGTGACATCTGTAGTACAAATTCGATTAAAAAAAAACACAATAAGAGGCCTGGAGCCTGCTTAGCAGACAGAAGATGATGGCTACTTGGCCTGTATAAAGGACTGCCATGAACAGGCTGCCTCAGATTATTAATGGTGGTGGTAGCGTTGACTTGGAGGATCAAGCTTGAAGAGTTGGTTATTCCTTACTCGGAAATCATAAATCAAAGGAAGTGTCTCGAGTCGTGCAAGTAGTCGACGATGAAGTAATAATGACATAATTAGACATTATACCTAAGAAAGGAAACACCAGAGCAAGCCCTGCGTATTTCTGCCGGTGAGAGATGTAGACCAGACTCCAGAGGCTCTTGAGTCCCTTGCTCATGACGTTTCTTGATGACCTTAGCAATGGAATTAAGGCATGCCATTGGACCGATGATGAGTTGCAAGACCACACGCGGAGAAACACTCGACAGGCTTTGTTTCATGCATTGCATTGCAGAATGCAGACTGCAGTCGACAACTAAGTTAAAGATGGAGATATCACCCGGAGCTGTGAGCCGGACCGCCTGTCGCTCGAGCACGGGGTCGGATACGGGACGGCGATTGGATGTGCGGATCTTGCAACCAATGGGTCGAGATTAGCGGATGTTTATTCGGGGACTTTGTGCCTATTAATGGCCTATCTTCCGCTGGTGCAGGGTGAGCGTTATTCAGTTAGCGGACTACCTGAACGGTATAGAATGCTGCCTTGAAGCTCTGGACTGCCCCGCCGTCGCTAGCAACGTCGTGCAACTATGGGCAAAAGGTAGAAGCCATGATAGAGTTGTTTCTCCGAGAAAGAGGAGACAGTAAGAGGGAAAAAAGGGGACAATTCAGGGCACGAGGCCATTTACTGCTTAGACCAGATATCTTATTGATGCATCTGTCATTGCATGTCCCCGCTTCTTCTACCCGAGCGCTGTAGAACTAGACTGTAGTTGACCGTCTTGTACAAGAGCCACTCACTGGGCTGAGCTCGAGAAGCGTCAAAGTGGACGTCCACCATAGAGGATAGAGGGGCAGGCTTTTGGCTCAGATCCCGTCACTCCTTGTCACGACCTTTTGTCCGAATAAAAAACACTCCTCATCGTCTTTGCGTTGTTTGTGTTTCTGAAAGGAATTCTGAACAAATAAGTTGAGAAATTCACTGTTGACAAAAAAAACTAAAAAAAAAACTCTTGTTGATGAAACGAACTCTCTTGCCGTTTTTGACAGCGCCTCCAGATCCACGTCACGTTCATTCGACTCGATTAAGCTCAACTCGACTCAACATATCTTAAACTCAGCACTGAGCCAGCCTCGTCTCATTTGACCCCGTTCCACCTCAAAACTCGACGGCGGTCTTTAACAGATCTATTCCTCTTGCGTGAGGTGTATAACTCAACCAAGGAATACTTTATTTGCTCTGACGTTGTCGGTCTGAGATCTTGAAGAGCAAGTGCCTCGGCTTTTGGTGAGTGATGACCCTCAATATCCAATTGAATCCGATTCAATCCTACCCTCGCCTTCATAAATCTACAACGAACCCTTACCCACCCATACCCATATCCGTACCCATATCTGCAGTTGTGCTCTGTGCATACGTCAATGCTTTTCCCTCAGCCGTTCGGGCCATTGCACGCCTCCAGCCAGCCAAAAGTCGATGGCATAGACGTTGAAGATACCCCCCCACGTGCCCTCCAGGAGTCGATCTCGCACGTCGTCTACTAAGGAAACCGGGCTGTCGGGTGATGGAGTCAAGACCCTGAGAAACCGGGCGTTTACCGTGCCGTTCTACACCTGTACATGGCAAGCGTGTGCCATGGAGGGAATGAGAAGTGGAATAACTTGGAAACAAGTGGTTGCGGATGCTGTGAAGAAACAAAAGCACATCCACAGGGTCCCAGACTCACACTCGACTATTATCCATTACTCCACCTGATTCTGCTTTTCTCTACGACTCTGGCTGGGCTGAGCTTGGTCTGAATTCGCATTGGATGACATCCATGTTTAATGACTTTATGGAGCTGCTCTGAGACCTTGTCTTGTCTTGTCTTCTCTTCCTGGTCATGTCTCCGCTGCTGGATTCTATTTCGTTGCCTCCCTGCCCATCCTCCCCCTCAACACTACTGTTGCACATACTCACAAAAGGCACACAGACGCTGTAACTGACACTGAAACTCGCATATCCAGCCACACATCCTCTGTCCTTGCTCAATCTCCCTCCAAACAGACTCGCCTGTCAATCATCCTTCTTACTCACCCGCTCCCTCGCCTGCCGCTCTCTAAGTTGCTAAGAGCTCCCGAGGGCGCCCACGCCGCAATATGTAAGCTATACATGTTCCTTACCTCTTATTTCCTATTCTTTTGTCTAGAGTTTGCCCAGCCGGTAGCGGCTCAGTAACTCTTGGAGAATCCACTCAGCGCTGGAAGCACCTCTCGAACTAACAGAAGCTCTACCGTCATGACCATACACCTTGAGCCCGTAGCTGACTCCCATTCTCTTATAGGAAGTTTGGCAAGCAGATCCAGAAGCGTCAGCTCGAGGTGCCTGAATATGCTGCCAGCTTTGTTAACTACAAGGCCCTGAAAAAGGTATGCCCATGTCATTCCCGCCCCCGTTGACCTTTCCGTTCCCGCTACCGAGAGCCCCGGGCCTCCATCTATTGTCTCCGCTGTCATCTCCTATGGCGCCTGGTCCACTCTATCACTTTTTCCAAGGCCCTTCCGACTTTCCTCTCAGCTACTCGTTCTGCATTGCGTAGCTCTGGATGAAGCTGTTTTGTTTCTTTATTTGCGCCCGTACCCTTGTCCTTATTAGCCCACTGCCGTGTCTGAGTTTGTCTATCCCCCGAACCTCTGCCCTGCTCCAGCTGTAGATCACCGTCATCTTGTGGCATGGAGTCTTGCGCAGTGTGACGGTGGCTGAACAAGGCCGATTCCTTGATTCTCTATTCGTCCTGCTATACACGAGCCCGAGCACGTTTCCTAAACTGTTTGCACTTTGGCCAATTCTTGGAAACCATCCCACTAACATACTGACATGTAGCTCATCAAGAAGCTTTCTGCTACCCCTACCTTGACCTCACAGAACGATGTTCTCCGCTCAGCCACCCCCGTGGACTCCCAGGCCGCTCTTCAAGCCAACAAGGCGACCTTCTTCTTCCAACTGGTAAGCCGACTATTGTGTTATAACTCCGCCATGAATATTCCGACATGGTTGCTAAACGATGAACAGGAACGAGAGCTCGACAAAGTCAATGCCTTTTATCTACAGAAAGAAGCCGAGGTGCGTGGCAAATATAGCCCAAGACCACTACGTTCTTGAGGTAACAACCTAACATCTGGTAGCTCAAAATTCGCCTCAAGACACTTCTAGACAAGAAGAAAGTACTACAGTCCCGGCAAGGTGTCTCTCGACGTTCGGCCAAGTTTACTACTCTCGAGGAGGGCTTCCAGCAGTTTGCTACCGACCTGAACAAGCTCCAGCAATTTGTTGAGATCAACGGCACGGCTTTCTCAAAAATTCTTAAAAAATGGGACAAGACATCTAAATCCAAGACGAAGGAGCTTTACCTGTCAAGAGCCGTTGAAGTACAGCCATTCTTCAATGCTACAGTTATAAGCGAGCTGTCTGACCAGGCCACTACAAGCTTACAGGAGTTGGGTGCCTGGTCCGATGGAATTCAGGTCAACTTCCAGTCTGGCCATGTTGTGACTTCGCAGCATTTCGTTGGTACTGATGAAGGGGACGCGGACACTTTACTTCTTGATACTGTCATCACAGGGAACATCGAGTCGTTGAAGGACCTTCTCCTACGGATGCGCTCTGCAAATGAAACTGGAGATGGCGATAGCTCGTTGATGGAGAGGATCACGCGCACCTTCTTAGCAGCCATTTCCGAAGCCCCGGAAGAGTCCTTACGAGTGCTTCTTGACACGGGTCTTGTCGATCTTCACTCTTACGATGACATCAATGAGAGAAACTGCTTGCACCAAGCTGCCATCTATGGAAAGCAGCATGTCTTGGAATGGGGGTTATCTGTCAATGTCGTTGTGGACAGGACAGATGTCTATGGCCGAGTTCCACTGCATTATGCCAGTCTCCACGGGAGATTGGAGATGCTCAAGGTCCTTTTGGATGGTAAGTTGGTGAAGAATATTCATGTATTGGTATACCTGGCTGACAACTACGTAGCAAATCAAAAAACAATCGATCTAACCGACCACGATAACTTCACCCCCTTGATCCATTCCATCATCCACTGCCACCTCGACTGTATTGAACTTCTTCTCGCTAGATCCGCACGTATCGATCCGGTCTCTGACGCGGACCATGTTCCCCTGAACCTAGCTTGCGAACATGGCTCTGTGGCTGTGGTCGAAATGCTACTGAAACACGGTGCCCAAATTCTACCGGACGCTGAAGGCCTGTACCCTCAGCATCTCGTAGCAAGAGCAGGCCAAACATCGGAGCTCCTCCTCCTCCTTAAGGAATTTGGTGCCGACCTGGATCAAATCGATAAGCTCTATGGATGGACACCTTTGGTTCATTCTGCAAGTGAAGGCAATGTCGACTGTCTTCAAGCACTGCTCAAGGTTGGGGTTGACGCAAGTATTGTGGATGAGAAAGATCTTCCAGCAATGTACTATGCTGCGTGGGAGGGACACCTTGCGTGTATGAAACTACTGACGCCCTTTAACACACGACCCCGGGCGAGCCCCTTTATAGTACAACCTGCTTTAGGCCCCATGGACTCGAGCACCGCACCCTTGCCTATGTCGCTCGACCCTGATGCGATCCCCGAACTCGAGCTTCCTCCTCCGATCATCCCGCTTCGCAGATACGGCCACAACTTTCTCGATACCAAGACTGTCGTTCAGATCTCCTTCGGTGATTTCGACGAGCAGCCCCTCATCTTCTTCCAAGACGGCAAATACCCCGCGGCTCGCCTTACAATATCTTCCAAAGTTTCGGACCTTATCCCCAAGAACGTTATTCTGCCGTTCCAGGAAGATACTCGCATTGTTTCCTTCCAGGTTGACAACTTGGATACTTTCAGTCTAGACATCGACGTGTTCCCCACCTATGGCGCAAAGGTTATTGCCAAGACTGTCGCTCTACCAAGTATGTTCAAGGGATTGCAAGGCACTTCAGGTTGCTGTCTGCCTCTTTTCGATCCTCGCCTTCGTGCCATTGGTCAGATAAGCTTTACTGTACAGGTTATCAAGCCGTTCCAAGGAAAACCTCTGGAAATCACCGACTTTGAAACTTACTGGAAAGCAACAAGCCAATTCAATCAGCCAACCAGTGCCATTGTCACCGGATCGAGTCTCTCAGGCGATTATGTGAGGCTTTTTGTTCAACACACCAGTGATGGCGTCCCTGTTCTCTGGCCCATGTGGACAATAGCCTGCGGCGGACTTGATATTCCTGTTTGCCGGTTGACTCTGGAACAGTTTACATCTATGACTATCAGGAGCAATAGCCGTGCAGATCTTCCCAGCTTGATAAGCAAGTCATATGAGAGCATTGCAGAGGTTTATCACATTCTTGCCACGGCCGGTGTAACCCTCCAAGAAGCCCTCGCGCTCCTAAACCCTGGTATGCACGTCAACCTTCAGGTTTTATACCCGACGGCCGAAGAAGAGAAGGCCTTCTCTCTTGGCCCTGCCTTGGATGTCAACATCTATGTCGATTCTATCCTCAACATCGTGTTCGACCATGCCCGGACACAACGCGCACAAGCCCCTGATATTGTGCGATCGATTGTGTTTAGCAGCTACAACCCTCGACTCTGTACCGCTTTGAATTGGAAGCAACCGAACTTCCCTGTCTTCTTGTGCAATGATCTTGGGCGAGAGGAGACCTCGGGAGCTACCGGCTTGGCTCTGAGCAGTGGAAGGCGAAGTGCTTCTATCAAGGAGGTGGTGAGAATCGCTCAGAGTAATAACTTTATGGGACTAATATGTTATTCTCGACTCTTGGTATGTTATGCCGCTTGGGCCTATTACCGATATGTGCTTGTGACTAACCGCCAATAGGATATGGTACCGGCTCTTGTGGATGCTATCAAGTCTCATGGACTCGCGTTGGTGACGGACAAATCGTCAGACTCACCGGACGCAAGCCCTATGACTGACCCTTTTCCCCGACCGCCTAAGGGCGTTGATGGGGTGCTTAAGACTCATGGAATTTTGCGATTCAATGATTCGATAGACATGTAGATGGGATTAATGAGATATGCCCGGATAACGATTGCGACGGTTGGTATGGATAGATAGAGGAAAACCGATATTAGCTATATAGAGCTGCTTTGATAGTAACCATGCATTTACAATTAGTAGTTGCTTTACACAAGGTTGTTTAAGCACCTTTGTAATCATACTTGAGTGATGATAATTCCTTCTCAGGATCAACACTACCCATGACCATCTTGGATACCAAAATAATGCCATACACCACCAAGGGTAAGTATCCCATTCCGGGCCATACGGCTTCACTTTTTACTCTGCCTATCGCCCAAGCCATTAAAATCAAAATAACCCCCAAGCCCAAATTCAGGTAGGGTAGATAAGTTTCGAGAGGGGATCGTCTTTCGACGTAACTAAACGAACTTCTGCGCTGTCGTGGTCTCCCGCGAGGCACGTAAGGCTCATAATCTTCTTCATCCTCATCGTCGTCGTCATCATCAAACACACCTGAAGATTCACGTGTTGACAGCGACGGTGGGCGTGTGGGCCGTGGAGTCTTGGGCCGTGCCCAGTCGTCAAGAAAAGGAATGCCCGACGATGTGGGGGGTTGATGGTGCAGAAGATATGCCGTTGAAAAGAGAGAGGTTAGGCTGAGGAGGGCGAGAAGTGATGTAGGGGGGTTTATTAAGGCGGGAAGATAGGGGATGGTTGCGAGAAGGGGAATGGCGAGAAGAAAGCGACGGAACTGGACGTCTCTAGCAGCATTCTCGATGGCAAGCTGAGCAATGTAGTCTTCTTGTTCTGGTAGCGATGTTAGATATTTGTACAGTTTATTTAAAATCTCAAGTTGTACCTTGTTCATCCAGAGCTTCAGGCTGCGAGTCTGTGGAATCTTCCTCTGGATAGTGAAATGTGCGCCTCAAACGGGCAGTTGTGCCCTGGTAATTTGGCATGGCAGCGAGTATAAGGCCGAAGAAAACCCTAGATTTCAATACAAAATGTCTACTTGACAGGAATAGAAACACAGTTGTAGTTCAACTGGCATAGATGGTGATGTAAGACGTTGTCACATGGGTCATGGCCTAAACGGCCACGAAGTTGAAGTGACGCTCAGCCTTATGACGCCACAACGTCCCTTGCCCCACCTTTCTACTTCGTTGCTACTTGTCGGCACCCGGCAGCAAAATTTCGCCGATATTCAGTCCAGTTGAGTCTCAGCTGATCAACCGCCGTGCGATTGATCACAAGGAAGAAAAGCGCCAGAACCACAATGTCGCAACAATTAGCACTACCCCGCGTCTTTGGACGAAGACTGGCGGCTGTCCTCAAGACAAGGACTGTCAGCTTGAGACCCGCGCAGAGGAGATGGATTACTCCTGCGCCCAAGGCTGGTGATGGGCCCTTGATGTCGAGGAGGGCAGATAGAGAGCTTCCAGGTATGCAATTCATGTATGATAGAGCAAATTGAAAAACGGGACTAATATTTTGTGAACTTCCAGATGTCGCTGATATTACTTTCCGCTGGCGCCGAACCTTCCCCATCTTCCTCGTCATCGTGGCCGCTTCGTCTGTCGCCATCTTCAACTACCAAAAGATGTCGTCCCCCGTCGTCTCATCAACCCTCTACGCTCTGCGCACCAATGCCGAGGCCCGCGCTCTTCTCGGAGACGAGATCTACTTCCGACGTCAGATCCCCTGGATCCACGGTGAGATGAACCAGCTGCACGGCCGCATCGACATTTGGTTCTCTGTGCGCGGTACCAAGGGCGAGGGCGTTATGCGCTTCGCTAGCAACAGACCTACCAGCAAGGGATTCTTCTCGACTACGGAGTGGAGTCTCACTATGGAGGATGGTACGAGGTTGGATCTTCTGGATAGTGGTGATCCCTTCAAAGCGCTCACGGGAGCAAATGCGGTTGAAGACCTACCTCCTGTGGACGAGGATGCTCCTACAAGAGGATTCCGAAAGCAGGTTGAATACAAGTGAGACATGTTAAAGGGAATATGGAAGGCAAAGCGTTGGTGTGAAAAAACGAATTTGATAACCCTGGGTACTCCGGTTGTAGTCGAATCTGTACAGTAGTAGATGGTGTGTGTATAATACAAAAAAGCCCGCTTATGATCTCTCCCCTTTTGTCATACGTAGTACAAAGTTCCTCTTACATTCCATGGTGCAACCATTAAACATTTAGCTGCGCCGCTTCTCTCTGGCTCTTCAGCTGAAGATGCTTCTCCCGCGCCGTCTGAAGCTTCGCCTCGTGATCAGGGTTCCGCTCTAGTAGGGTCTCGAGAGCTGCCTCACGATGAGGTTGAGGGGGGGCCTTTCGCTTCTTGGCGTCCTGAATACGGACGACACGACCCTTAGGACCAGCAATGGGCCCACTGACTAGCACAATGCCCAGATCGTTGTCCACCATCATGACCTTGAGGTTCTGAACCGTCACGAATTCGTTACCCATGCGACCAGGCATCTTCTTGCCGGGCATGACTCGACTACCGCTGCCCTGCGAGGGACCCGTTGTACCGATCGTTCGGTGGTTCTTGGAGTTACCGTGGGATGCTTCCTGGCCGGAGAAGCCGTGGCGCTTCATACCACCAGCGAAACCCTGGCCTCGCGATCGGCCCTTGACGTCGACGTATTGGCCCTTCTTGAACCAATCGGGGAGAAGTTGAACACCAACGGGCAGCAGTCCAGCTTCGCCCTTGACCTTGAATTCGGCAAGGTCAGCCTTGGGTGCAATGCCCTTGGCCTCGTAGTAACCCAGCAGCGGACTGGTGACATTTCGACCCTCACGGGAGCCTGATCCAATCTGCACAGCCCAGTAACCGTTCTTCTCTCGGGTCTTGTTGGCGATGACCTGGACCTGGTCGAGTTGCAGCACAGTACAAGGTACACGGATCTTTCCAACGAAGACACTCGTCATGCCCTTCTTAATAGCGAGGACGCCTGAGCGCAGAGGCGTGGTATTCTCTCGGCGCTTCAGAGCAGCAGCGGGGCCGGATGTGAGAGAAGGGAGACCGGAAGAAGGCTGGTTGAATCGCTTGTGCTTGTTACGAGGAGGGGCCGTGGTCCATCCATTCTTGACACCACGAGTCGCCGTGAGCGGGAGGAGTAGAGGCCGGGCGGCGACGGCGCAGGGCCGGGGGAGGGCCAGCCGAATTGGTAGGCGGGGAGGCATCTTTTTTCGGGAGGACAGCGGCGAGTCGACGACGACAATTGGCGCTGCCGAGAGGAGAAATTGGGCCGCCGTGGGTGAGAATCTGAGGTCGAGGGATCGGATCGGTTGATAGTGGGTGAAAGATTTTGGTGGAGGTTGAGATACTCCAGAGCTTTTGCAGGACCCGGAGAATTCCCGGCTAAGGCTTGCACTACGAATTGCTGTGAACTGGAATATCACTTAAAAAAAGTTTGGTTTAACAACTCAATCAGGTATGTCATTCCTAGTAACTAGTACTAAAGTGGGTAATTGAGTGTTGTTAATTTATTTGGTTTTGTGAAGTCATTTGTTGTGGTTTGTCTCCTTTAAGCTCCAGGTCCCCTCCCTCCAATGCCGCTCCCCATCTGATTCACATTTGTCCCCTTCAGCTTATGATCCCCCGGATTAGCAGCAGCCTCGTAGATAATATTGGCGGGAGCTCTTCCAAGCTGCGTCCACTCGCCCTTGAAGCCAAGGTACGAGATGCGAGTCACGTCCTCGTCGCCATCGCCAAAGTTGTCGGCGAAGAAAAGCACCAGCTGTTGTACTTTGCCAAACAGCGCGCGCTTCACGGGGATTTCTTGCAGATCACTCGTCTGAGAAAGCTCGAGCGTTTGGATGGGGTCTGACTCCTCGGCAGCTGCAAAGTCGAGGTCGTCGCGGTTGATGAAGAGATGAAGGGTTTTGGGAGCTGAGGCTGAAGGGGATGTGCGGATGAGAATAGAGTGAAGCTTGATTTGTGCCGTGAAACTAATGATGATAAGTACACATCATTTGATATTACAAAGACTTGGTCTGTACTTACGGAACGGTCATAAGAAGCTGCTCATCAACATCGCTGGCCAACTCGGGCTCAATGCTAAGTCTCTCTTGCCACGTCTTCTTGACGATCGTCTGCCCGATATCTCGCTGAGATTCATTCAAAGTCACAATGTGATCAAAGTTGATTTGACTGTAGAGAGAGAACTGCATGGCTGGAGTGATGTCGTCCGAATGATCGTGCTCATGGTGGTCGTGGCCGTGGCCAGAATGTTCGTCGTGGCAGTGGGACATGATGCGTATATTTGATCTGAGCAGTTATTATGTGTATGGGTTCAAAGTAATTACCAAATTTCGGTATTTATGGCTCTGGCTTTAGGTTCGTGATCAGATCAGTTGATGTGGTTGTAAGTTGTAGCTTGTAAGTCGAGTGTGCCCAATAGCGAGCCGAATGACGTTTTAGTACTTGGCCCCTCTATAAGTATCTGAGATGTTGGGATATCATGAAAATCAATACTATCAGGTCAAAGGTCACACAGTTTAGATAGCAATCGTAACTAGAAATTAGACGTAAAAAAGCTTGATATTTTTTTTAATTACTACCAATTAATATTTCATGTATAGTGTTGATGTCCTGAAAACTGTGTCCAAATCCTTTGCTTCGCTTGCTTCATCTAAATCCGCTCTTCCTCTTGTTCTTTTTAGCCTTCTTCCTATCACCAAATATGCCAGACACAGGCTGGCTCATGGCAATCGAAGGACCGAAAAGTTCTTGAGTCTGGGACGATCCAGGTACTCCTTGCTGGCTCGACATAATTTGTGCAGGGGCGGGTGCCACCGGCATCGGCATCGGTGGTAGCTCGACTGGCTCTTCTCTCTGAGAACGCATCTGCGATGGCTGTGGTCTGGGAAAGCTCGCTGGTGTAACTTGGCTTGATCTAGGCTGGCCGCCTGGTCTCATACTGGAAGGCAGCTTGTATTTGTCCGCATGAGCCTTGCGCTTGTTTTCAATCCTCTGCAGTCTCATTCTTGCGTCGTCAAACATCTTATCGCTAGCAATAGCGACGCTAGAAATGTAATCATCTGTAGTAAGTCCACGTTCCGTCGGCCAGTGTGATAAAACACCTGACACTTTGGCAGACTCCATTCTGTCCGGTCGTAGTGATGGTGCGAGGAGTTGTAGTCGTCTGACGGCCGCATCGTCTGTGCTGTTCGAAATTATGCTAGGAGGCGAAGAAGGAATTCCAGCTTGCGAAGACTGAGACGACTTAATCCGTATTGCACTCGATTGCGTGGGCTGAGTTTGTTTAATCCCGCCCTGATTTGCTGATCCCAGAAGAGGCATATCCTGAACCATGACACCAGCTGTTGCCAGAAACATGTCCTTGGCCAAGTCTGCAATCCATCCTCTCCTTAGTTCCTCCTCTTCATTAGGCAGTCTCCCTTCCAAAGGGTCTAGCCACAAATCCACGTATGTTTGGTTGAGATGTGACAAGCTGACAAGTTCTCGAATCCACTCCTGCGAAGTCTGTCTTCCAAGCTGTGTGACGACCGTTTGCCCATCATCGCCAAGAAATAAGTCAAGCATATCTGGCTGTGCGGCGTTGTCAACGTTTTCAAATATTGTCGGATCAAGCTCGTTGCCGATTTCTTTCCAGGTCTTGAGGGGGAGTCTTCCTTCGGCCATGCCCTCAGCAATGCTCTCCTGAATAGCTAAAAGCAAGGTAGGCGGAATGTCGTGAATGCTGTCCGCAATAGCGAGAAGGGCTTGTTGAAGAGACCGACACACGACGTCCAGCTTCAAGCGCATAGGTCCGAAAGCTGCTAATGCTTTGTTGTCGGTGACACTAAGCTCATTTGTTCGAGGATGGCGCTTCACAGCTTCATTGATGTTGTCCTCGGCCATGCCTTCAGGAAGCACAAAGGCTGTGCCCATGTGTCGAAGAAATTGTTTGCGCTTCTTCCTCCAACGCTGTGCTTGACCTAGCTTGAATCGATTAACTCGCCCAGTCGGCAACGTAATCTGCATATTCCGGTCTTTAACGGACACGCAGATGCAGTACTGCACGCCTAGACTTTTACTCAAAATGCTTCCTTGATAGAACTGAACACCAGCACGGAGATAGTCAGTTGCTACACCAGTCGTAGCGTCTTTGTCTTTTCTGAGCTCAACTGGGTGAATTTCGAGCGATTGGATATCTCCATCCGCAGCATTGCTATTCTGAGGAAGAGTGAAAACGTCACGGTGCCAATAAGGAAGGCCGCTTTCCTTTCCATGCGCGAACCAGTAGGTTTGCAGTTGTCTATGGGTTGGAGAAAAGACAAACACCATAACAGCCTCTTGCCCGCCTTCAGAGGTAAGACAGGTCGTCATGCGCAGTGCTTCTCTATCTAGCAAACGAGGGCAAGAGATAAGGATGGTCGGCTTTGGTGATGCATCCTCTTGCTTGCTAACCGCAAACAGGTCGATCCAGTAAAGGTTCCGCATAGTCAAGACAATTACATGGTTTTGGTTGGCTGGGCTGACTTTGATATCAAGGATCGCATCAGGTTTGGACTTTGGGCGAGCTAGAAGCGACAGCTGAGGTAGAGCTATGTGCGAGACAAGATCAATGACTTCGTACTTCTCCCTGTTCCATATCAATAAATGGCTCGATCGCTTTGCCAATCCTCCAAGCTCATCAGCACTCTGTGTTTCATCCTCCCAGAATCGGTCTACTTTGGCGGTGCCGACGAACAACATGCCGTGTTTCTCAGCCGGATGCTCCGTTGAAATGGGAAGCTTGTCCAAAAGCCCATCTGAGATGTGTCCGCATTTAAAAGAGGACATTCGTGTTTTCGATTTGTTTCCCAAAATATCCCATATGGACCAATATCCGCACTCATCGACGATGGCGACTTGAGGTTGCTGTCCTTTAGAGCTCGGGTTAAATGCGACATCTAGTTGGGCATTGCCACCTGTCATCTGATGCGGAATGGTCAGAATTGGGTTCGGGTCTATCCGTGACAGTCGAGGTTGAATGCTGAGACTGGACGTAGAGGACTGTGCCACTGGAACTTTGTGGTACTCAGGGTGAAGGATCGTGGTCGATGTTTGCTTTTGGACAATAAGCCAGCGAACGGCATCGTATCTCGAGAGGCTGGTTGCAAATTTGACTTGGGAAATTGGCAGACCATCACTCGCCCAGATGACCTCCTCATCAGGATCATCCGGGTCGATAACAGAAGGCTGAAGAGTTGTGTGCTTGTCGTCATCCCATATCCACTTTGATTGATCGATCCGAGCCAGTCTAAGCAACTCTCCTGATTCTCCTGTCGCAACCGCCAGCATTGGCGACCCGGCAATTCTCCAATGGTCAGACACATTTGTCATTTGTCCGATAGAAAGTAATGGTCGGTCGCTGGCTTCGCCCTCGATCTTTGAGTAGCGGTCCATGTTCTCATGAAGGAGCCCGGCAAGGGCAGAGTTGCCCATGAAAGCCTCGGGATGCGCCTGAAGAAGCCATCGCTTCTGAACTCTACGTTCTTGCCAAAGGTTGGAAGAGACTTCTGGGGAAGGAGATTTTGAAGGGGGATATAGCTCTGCTGATGACCCAACAACTTTGAAGTGCGGTGCTGAAGAGAATATGTTAATATCGTTGGGCGCGCAAAATGATTATCCAGAAACTCACCATCAGATGTTATGCGACTGGTATGAAAAGTGCCAAGCTGCGGTGTCGCATCTTCAGCTGGTAAATAAGTAAGACTTCCTACGTGACCGTGTATTAGGTCCGTAAGTCGCCTGGTCTCAGCCATTTGGCCCAAGTATCGATTTCCAATGTGTTAGAATTTTGGTCGATGTTCCTTTCTTCATCGCGAGATGGGCTGGTGTAGGCGCAAGAGAGTCTCGAGCGGGAGTTGATGGTTTGTGAAGCACTAAAAAGGCATCCTAGGTCACCTGTTGTAGTATTATAAGGATATTGGGAGCACAGGCAACAAAGCATTAGTGGACGAGCGATGGCGGTGAGCAAGGTATAAGTTTGTAAGAGATGCTCTGAGTGATGCGATGCGACGTGAATTAAAGCTTTCGACGGCCCCACGTGGCGGTGCAGGTGACTTGAGCCACACTTCCCAGTCGGCCGAGCAACGCAATTTCGCGGTGTAAATACATGCATGACAGTTCATGCCAGTTTACCCTCTATCACGATTACTCACCCTGGCTACACGACAATAACCAGAAGCGCAAGCATTGAATAATCACCTGTTCGCTACGAATACCAAATCAAAATGGCTACCGACTTCCAGTCCTCTCTATCTGCGAGCATGCGCCAGAGCATGGCGCCCGTTGGCCCCTCCATCGCAAACCAGCTGCCCAACATCAACTTTGGCTTTGACGACCTGCGCGATCGCATGGCAAAGTTCACGGCCCGATTCGATGCCTTCATTGAGGAAGGCCGTAAGCGCGTACTCGAAGAGCGCAACCAATTTCGCATGAACGTTGCCGAACTTCAAGGTATGACTATTTAGTTTAAACAGCGCCTAGAACACCAGCTAATCGCTACACCAGAGGATCAACGTATGAAGAAGCGAGACGTCGAAATCATTCAAGTCAAGACCTCAACACATCAGCAAACTATCGAGAAGGAAGAGGCTGAAACCCGTGAAATGGAGAGCGCCATCAATTCTCTCGCCTCCCAACGCGACAACCACCTCTCCACGCGCGATAGCCTGAAGGCCGAAATCGCACAAACCCAAGCCGAAATCGAAGCACGACTTGCCGCACAGCGCGAGTACTCCCAACAGCAGCAAGCTCAGTCTCGGTTCAACGTGCCAGAGCTGGACTTCTGGATCACCAACCTGTGCCTCAAGATCGAGGGCGCTGGCCACGACGACCGACTCAAATTTGTGTACACGCACATTGACGAAAAGGATTGGGAGCGCGAGGCCTGGTTTGAGCTGGTGACAAGCTCACGCGACTACGATGTGAAGCACTGCCGGCCTAAGATTGAGAGGGAGAAGGTTGAGAAGGTGTTGGATAAGCTGAATGAGACAAGGGAGTTGGTGGTTCTGCTCAAGGGTATGAGAGGGTTGTTTGTGGAAGCGATGAAGTCTTAAGGGTTGGTTGATGTTTATGCTGTAATGACCGTTGATGTGCGATAATGCTGTTTTGAGAACGATAATTATATCTGGAAATGACGACTTATTCTGTTAATATTTCACAAACATCAAGAATGTTTTACATATGTGTAGGTAGTTCACAGATTGTTACGAAACGCTGTAGTTAAAGAATAATTTGATGCGACATAACATGCACCTAAAGATTCGGCAGAAGATCCATTTTATTATTTAGGCTTCGAATATTAGCAGACAACATTTACTATACCTTGACCTTGCAGCTTTTCTGCCTAGGTAGTAGGCACCTTACACAATGGATTATGGTTGTCATGATGTACACCTCAACCTAGGCCAAACCGTGTCCCGCGTCTCCCCGCCATGATCAACATCCACCTCCACTTCCCTCTCTTCACACTCCATATCAAAACACCCTTCAACCGCCATCATGCCCGAACCAGACAAACACGCCGCCGCGCAACAAGCAGTAGATATCCTGCATGAGATATCTACGATTCTCGTACGATGACCTCGCTATAGTGCAGTGTGTGTGCGATGACTTGACCGCTAACTTATGCTGTTACAGAACTGCCATCTTGATCGCCGCACCTTGTCCATCTGCATCTCTATGATCGAGCGCGGAGTAAACCCAGAGGCGTTAGCGGTACGTTATCAAATTTCTTGACATCGCTAAATAGGCGTGCTAATCAGTACCTTGCCATGTTTAGCAAGTTATCAAGGAACTCAGACAAGAGGCCCAGCGGGTGGAACAACCTGCTGTAGCAGCAAGAAGGCGCTGAACTACGAATGTGTGTTTATGGTTTGATTTTCAGTGTTGTGATATTGTTTCGGTAGGCGTTCGCGGGGAATAGCAATTCACTTGATAGATGTAATCCCGATTACGAGTCTGCAATAATATTTTATGCATTCACTTTCAACTATCCAAAACTGTCAGGCTACTTGTGTCAGTTACAGCCTATTTAAATGTAAAATATCACATAAACCACTAAGCGCCCGAGATGCAAGCCTTCATACTATCATACACCATACACATATGGTTGAGCACCCTCCAACTGGTGTCTCCAGTCCAATCCAATGCAGTCAACCCCCAAACGCCATGCCGAAACAAACAAACCCGCCCATATTGTAGATTTTATATCATGACAACGACATCAGCCTGTTATGTTAGGATCACTCATCGGTGTCCAAAAAGGACTATTTCATTTTCGTCTTCTTCTTCGTCGTCATCGTCTTCCTCCACGTCAGACAAGCCATCGCTGAGGTCATCCAACTCAGAATCGTCGTCGTTATCTGATGCATTGTTGCCACGGTTTCGCATCCTCCAGATTCCCAGGATGTCGTCTTCAGACTCTTCGTCTGGTGGTAGATGTGCCATTATCGAATCCAATCCCATATTGACAGGCGATACCGATCGCGCAACTCTGTCAGGCGCACGAATTTGAGCTTCGACACCATGAGATGAGTGTCTACGTCTGTTCCCCGCTGGAACCGCTCCTCTGTTTCCACTTACAGAGCCAGAAGCATCACGCCCGGTTGCCACAACAGGCGGTCGTTCGTCACTCACAGGCGGCTGTGCTGAAGAGCCTCCGATGATATTCAACTCCACTGTGTTATACGACCGGCATATGGAACATTTCAGACCCAACCAGTGATATCGAACCGTGCTTTTCCCAGAGCAGTCGTTGCACAGTATGACGGCAGTCGTATCGCGGAATTCCGGAGGCATAGGTTGAGTCTGGATAGCGACATCCAAATTTCGAAATTGAGTCTCCATGTTGGTAAGACTCTTGTTACAAATCGGGCATTTGTAGGACACCTTCATGTGCTGTTCGTAGC
Source organism: Fusarium sp. VM40 (assembly GCA_954870535.1). Taxonomy (NCBI): domain Eukaryota; kingdom Fungi; phylum Ascomycota; class Sordariomycetes; order Hypocreales; family Nectriaceae; genus Fusarium; species Fusarium sp. VM40. Next base: position 1,149,664 of record CATPAH010000015.1, read on the forward strand.
ATTTCTTGTGGATACTATGGCCGCAAGGCATAAAAACCACGGGCCGTGGAGAAGTGAAGAGGTATTCACCACAGATAGGACAGTCGCAGTCTGTCGACCTCTCGATGCACTTATGTGAGCCCTCAATGGAGGTAGAAATACACGCGCGACATGTCTACGAACTGTTAGCAATCCAGGCTACATACAACAATCATTGTGTTCTCACCTTGCAATGGAAGAAATCCTTGCCAAGGCCCATGCCTCGACGGCATATGCCACAATCGTTACAATGGTAGATGGGTTTGCTCTGACGATTTTCCCACAAATGGCAAATATTACAGTAATAGTGAGCGGATTCCTCGCCACAGTTAATACACATATCGGAAGCCTTTTGTGGTGTTGTGCAAAGCATACAGAGCATGTTTCGGGTCTCTGTACGAACGAGATTATGGTCTTCGTTCGCATCGTGGCAGAAACGGCATGTATACCATTTCTTACAAGTGAAGCATTGCAGTTTGACATTCCGTTCGTAGTGTTGGCATCCAAGAGGCTGTTCCGTTTCCGGTGTCACCTCATAAGGTTCCACGGGGGTTTCGCTTCCATGTCGTTTCGGCAGCTTTATAGGCACGAATGTTGGTGTCTTGTCCTCCTCGCTCAAGATAAATGTCTCCTCCTCTGGCTGGTTCTGCCAGAACTTCAACGGCCTCGAAGCTGGAGATTGGGAGAGAACTTGGTCTAAGCCACCACCACTTTCCAAAATCTTCTTTACGATCGGGACGGTCTTGGAAGAATTGTATCCTTCCAATAGAACATCGTGAATTAGGCGTGCCTTGTCGTCCTGGGGTATATCTCTTGCATTGATTGTGTGTATGCGGGATCGCAACTCGCGCATGCCATCATCTTCCGGAATTCGGCGGGAGCTGAGGGGACTCAGGGCAATTCCGATATTGTCGCGAGGAGGAGATTCTCGAGACATGATTGGTAACGGTTCGATTTCTTCGACTCTTGTTTCTAAGGTTGAGACGCTGAGGGGTCGTGTGAGGGGAGAGTCGATGATCGGCACAGGTGCCGACTCCGGTCGATGTACAAGTACGGGCGCAGAGACGGGACTATCGGGGAGACCAGAATCGCTCACTGCGTCGGCGTGTTCAGTCGAATCACCTCCATCGCCAGCGAAGGTAGATCGCGAGATTTCGGAAAATCGACGAGCTTGGCGCAGGACAGGGTTGATAAGAAACTCGGAGACAAGGGAAGACATCAAGCAGGTGGGTAGCGGATGCTTAAATGTTAAAGTTGGGAGGTGGTGAGGGCCTGAGCGGCGATCCAAGATACCGTACGGGCGCACTAAAGTATGAGTAAAGCTGGATATTGATTGCGCCGAAGCCGATGTAACAGGAGGGGAAGGAGGGTAGAGAATGGCGCTGAAGAGAGGTTTTGACAAGTTCGAATCCTGTAATATCACCGTCTGAGGAGGAGTAAGTTAACGGCGCGGGTCCAGGCGCCTCAGGTCTCAGGTCTCAGGGCAATGGGATGACGAGAGACTGGGGAAGCCAAAGGCTCTACGGCGTCTTAGCTCTACGGTAGCAGTTTAGCTCTAGACCAGAGTGGATGACAAAGGTGGTTTGGTTGCGAATGACATGTAGTGGAGTTTTCCGAATAGCGAACGGCAAGCGAAGCATGCGAATGGTGGAGGAGGAGGAAGGGGTAGAGAAACAAAAACGAGACTGGGCCAAGGAGTTGTTTTTGGCATGTGACTGCGAAATCTGGTGACCATGGTTCACGAACGGCCAATATGTGTGCATGTACGTACAATAAAGCATACTGCATACTTACTTAGGTAATAAGCTTGCGTTCAATACAGTTTCAAATATAGTCATTCAGAGTCAATTCAAATATTGCATACAGTAGTCTAGGATTGCATGCATGCGGTTGCTGTTACCACAAGCCCAGTTCTTCTGTTACTGGTCAGCTCCGATTGCGGGAACAGACCAAACCGCATGTTGTTGCAACCAGGATCAGACGAGGATTCGGGTATAAAAATACCCATTGTGGGGAAATTGAACGACACACGGCACAAGCGATGGGAGTAATGGTACCAGAGTCTACCGACACGGCGGGAAACGTAACAGCAACATCGATTTTACAATCGGCGGTCAAGTTTCAATCTCTACTATCACATGTCGAAGTACGGCACAGGGCTGGTCAGGGTCACCGCTATCTGCTTTTCTGGAGAAGGAAATAATAGCTGAAGGCTTGACGACTTGCCAAGAAGGAAGGCATTTATATGGGAATATGACTCGAATAGTACGCACTTACTGAATGCTACTGGCTTCATTTTCCCGTATATCTCTAGGCTCAACAACACTCCAGGGTATTCTATCTACTGTAGTTGTATACACTACCTAGTCTAAAGAGTCCTAAATCTCCTGTTCACCAATTCAAATATTGAGACATGCAGGAGAGTCTTTCAGCGAGCTCGAAGGACCGCCTTGTATCTGTCTGATGCATACATATAATGGGAGACGCCATCAGACCGGACCGTGGAGTCTTTTCAAAAATTGCACCCAGACATTGTACCTTCATTCAAAGTATGCCATTACAAACTGTGAAAATAGATCTTATTATTATGGACAGACTTAAATATTATGCAAGGCCGTCACGTTATTTGCGAGCCATATCCTTGTTGGTCTTGGAATCATGTCCCCCATGGATATCTCGGCCCTGTCACAAAGTTGCATGCCTCTCCACGTTTATCAATCTCGAGTGGATTGAGACGACGTTCACCCTTGGTTGAAACAATAGCAAATTTGAAACAGCCAACTAGTTAATCTTTGACAGATCAAAAAGGGAAGCTCGAGAAAGCTCGAGACAAAAGATTGATCACGCTGGGGATCGAACCCAGAATCTTCTGATTCGTAGTCAGACGCCTTGCCATTGGGCCACGCGACCATGTTTATTGATTGTTCGTTTTTCAACTCGATAACTACATGTGGCGAGTGAGATGGTGAAGCTCGTAGTCGACGCCACTTCTCTGGTCGATCCTTGCTGCTGATTGCCCCTAAAACATTCAGTGCAACGACGCTATCGAAAATGGATATAGGAGCTGGAGGGCTGGACCAGGCTGAAGTGGGGTGCTATCGACTGGCTTGGACCTGGCGCCAAGGGGAAACGTACGGGAGCAGCTGTCTAGCGTAAAGAACTGGCCCCTGGCCGTAGAGCATATGTGGCATTTCAGGGGACATCCATTCAGCTCGTGTTGTGTAATATTCTTAGAACCACCACAACGCCAGTTTCTTTGGCCTCGAGATAGTCTTTTTATCTTTTTTTTCTCCCCTGCTCCTTTTTCCTTTTCAAACCTGTGTTGTCGTTTATAGCACAGGTCTTCGCCATTTAGGCTTCTTATCTGAATTGGCAACGGCTGCTTCGTTGAAGCCGGTGTTCCTCCCTTGAGTCTCGACAGCTCGTCCAATCTTTTTTCCTCTCCCTCCTGTCGAGCTTAACAACCTAGTCAGCTTCACCCTTTTGCTTTCCATCAAACATACAATCTACAAACTTCACGATTCCAACTCCGAGCCGATATCCTATACGATCAAATAATCATGGCTGCCGACAAGGCCGCCGTCGCCTCAGGCGCTGATCTGGGCGATGGTCTCAGACAGCGTCCCATTGCTGGACAAGCTGGACTCCAGCCCCCAACTCCTCAGCCCGAGGACAACAAGAAGTTGGTTAAGAAGGTATAATATCTCTTCTCCAGACAATTGAAATGCGACATCACTGACTGCCCTCGTAGGAGCCCTCCTTCCTCCAAGCCCTCGACCGTTGGGAGGTTGTCATTGCCCCTCTGATCTTCACCATGCTGGCTCTCTTCACACGATTATACAAGATTGGTATCAGCAACATTGTTACTTGGGACGAGGCTCAGTACGTCACGTTGACTTCTCCTGTGCCAACATTTTTCTAATTCCTCTTTAGCTTCGGCAAGTTCGGTTCTTACTATATCAAGCATGAGTACTACTTCGATGTTCACCCTCCTCTTGGCAAGATGCTTGTTGGTCTCTCTGGAGTCCTCGCTGGATACAACGGTACCTTCGAGTTCAAGTCCGGCGAAAAGTACCCCGAAGAAGTTAACTACACCATCATGCGTGTCTTCAACGCAGCTTTCGGTATTCTTTGCATCCCCTTGGCCTACTTCACTGCTCGGGAGCTCAAGCTTAGACGTCCTGCTGTCTGGCTCGTAACTCTGATGGTTCTCTGCGAAAACTCCTACACCACCATCAGCCGTTTCATCCTGCTCGACTCCATGCTGCTGTGCGGTACTGTCGCCACCGTCTTCTGCTGGTCTAAGTTCCACAACCAACGCAACAACAGTTTCGACCCTGAGTGGTTCTTTTGGCTCTTCATGACTGGTCTCAGCATTGGCTGTGTCTGCAGTGTCAAGCTTGTTGGTCTCTTTGTCACTGCTCTTGTCGGTCTCTACACCATTGAGGACCTTTGGCGCAAGTTTGGTGACACCAAGATGCCCGTCGTAAGTAATCTCGAATTCGGCATTCGTTCTATAGCTAATAATCGATAGACGACTCTTGGTGCCCACGTTGTTACCCGTGTTGTCGGCCTTATCGTTATTCCCTTCCTGATTTACCTCCTCTCTTTCGCCCTGCACTTTGCCATTCTTGACCGTACTGGTCCTGGTGATGCCCAGATGAGCTCTCTTTTCCAGGCCAACCTTAAGGGTACACAGGTCGGAAAGGACAGCCCCCTAGAGATTGCTCTCGGTTCCCGCGCCACTATCAAGAACATGGGATACGGTGGCGGTCTTCTTCACTCCCACGTCCAGACCTACCCCGAGGGCTCCAAGCAGCAGCAGGTTACCTGCTACCACCACAAGGATACCAACAACGACTGGTTCTTCTACCCCAACCGCCGAGAGGAGGACTACAACCCCGAGGGCGATCTCCGATTCATTGGCGACAACTCTGTTATCCGACTCATCCATGCCCAGACCGGTCGCAATCTGCACTCCCACGACATTGCTGCCCCTGTTTCTCGAGGTCACAAGGAAGTCTCCAGCTACGGTAACCTGACTGTTGGCGATGAGAAGGATCACTGGAAGGTTGAGGTCATTCGCGATACTGCTTCCCGTGACCGCAGCAAGATCAGGACTCTCACTACTGCTTTCCGTCTCAAGCATGAGGTTCTTGGCTGCTACCTACGAGCTGGCAATGTTAACCTTCCTCAGTGGGGTTTTAAGCAAATTGAGGTTACTTGCACCAAGGAGAACAACCCCCGCGATGCCTACACTCACTGGAACGTCGAAGCTCATTGGAACGACAAGCGTAGGTTATTGTCAGAAACTTACTCTCAATTCTATACTAACATTTCATAGTTCCTCCTGCTGAGGCTGGCGTTTACAGGTCTCCCTTCTTCCATGACTTCGTCCACCTGAACGTTGCCATGATGACATCCAACAACGCTCTGGTTCCTGACCCTGATAAGCAGGATGACCTTGCTTCCAAGTGGTGGCAGTGGCCTTTCCTGCACGTTGGTCTCCGTATGTGCGGTTGGGCTGACGACATCGTCAAGTACTTCCTTCTCGGCAACCCTCTCATCTACCTGGGCTCCACTGTCTCCCTGGGTGTTGCTGGCCTAGTCATTCTCTGGTACGTCCTTAGATGGCAACGAGGTTTCAACGACCTCAACCAGAATGAGATCGACCATATTCACTACTCGGCTATCTATCCCTTGGCCGGTTGGTTCCTTCACTATCTTCCTTTTGTTATCATGGCTCGTGTCACTTACGTGCACCACTACTACCCTGCCCTTTACTTCGCCATCCTCAACTTTGGCTTCCTTGTTGACTGGTTCACTCGCAACCGCAACAACACCATCAAGAGCATTGTTTACGGCGTCCTTTATACCGTCATCATTGGTCTCTACATCTACTTCATCCCCATCTGCTGGGGAATGACTGGCAACCACAAGCAGTACAAGTACATGAAGTGGTTCGACAACTGGCGAATCACTGACTAAAGAGTTGGTCAAATTGTCAATATGAACAATCTCTTTACTTTTGATAACTCGCTGTGGTAAAGAGGAGTTGTCTGATGGATTGTCATGCAGGCATGTTTGTATTATTCAGTTTTCGGCAATGTACTGGGTGGATATAGAAATGGTGACTTTATGGAAAAATGGTTCGCAAAGGTTCGTTCGGACAGCGAAGCATGAGCAAAAGAAAAGACGAAACAGAGTCAGCAGAAGAGATCATACAGTCACGCACTGAACTTTGCGTCGGTAATGCAATATGAGTGTCATTTCTGTTGCGTTCTTAATAAAGGTGGCCTGACGAGGCCGACGATGTATTATGCATTATTATACAATCCATATTGAGCTTTTCATACACTTGTTCCATGATGACGACGTTTGCTGGCTGACTGGGTATCATGATGCGTCGTGTGTCTGTAGATTATTGTACCCTCCCTCCTCTTGTTATAGCAAATTATCCTCTCAACAGCAGCCACCTCCCGTTGACTTGCTGGCATCGCCCGATAGCTTGACCTGGCGGTTTCCACCAGCCCCTGCACCCTTGACACCGGATCTCCTGTCATTGAGATCATATTTGCCCGCCTGAATATTGTTGTATATCCTCTCTGAGACACGCATAAAAGCCTTCTCGACGTTCTCACCGCTCTTGGCGCTTGTCTCAACGTATTCCATAATCCCGTTGCGCCGGGCCCACTCCTCTGCCTCCTCACGGGTGACCTCCCGCTTGTTGTCTTCCTGCTGTGTCAGATCGGCCTTGTTGCCCACGAGGATTACCACGATGTCGGGCTCAGCTATCTGTCGTAGATCGTTGAGCCAGTCGGTGACGTGCTGAAATGTCTGCTTGCGGGACAGGTCGAAGACAAGCAAGGCACCGCTTGCGCCGCGGAAGTAAGAGCGGGTGACAGACTTGTAGGTCTCCTGGCCAGCTGTGTCCCAGAGACTAAGCTTCATATGCTTCTGGGGCGTGTTGGAGTCATCTCGAGGAGGTTCGGGGAGACCATCAGAGGTCTCTTGGTCTTTATTTTCGGGATCTGAGGAAGCGAGGGCGCCGGGTTTCGAGTGGGGAGGGCCAACAGGGACGATTCGAGAACCGAATTCAACGCCAATAGTGACGTCGTGATGAGGCGAAAAGCGACCTTCACAGAGGCGAATGGTAAGACTGGACTTGCCGCATCCTGAGTCGCCGATGCAGACGAGTTTTGCGATATAGTCCCACGGTGTAGTCGACATGGGAAGAGATTGAGTAGATCGGTGGGAGTTTGGTAAAGAGAAAGGGTTCGTCGAGGGGAAGCTCGTCGATAGAGGTTTGCCCGAGCTAATGGGAGTGTAACACGTGCAAGCTGTCCTTCGTGGTGGTGCGAGGCGAAAACCGAGGTACAATCAAACGTAAGGAATTAGAGAGGTAAAATATTTGGCGATGCTGGTGTCTCGTGAAGAGCACTGGGTGACAAAGATGAATGGTTGTAAGTAACAGAATTTTGGGGTTAATGCAAGCTTGAGTGGTTTCTAGATATCGAGGTGGTTGCGAGGTGGGCCAGGTTAGACTGGAGATGGACCAGAATATCTAAATTTGATGTGCAATGAAACAAATACAGCAATTTCAGCGGAAACAATTCGAACAATGGGGAAATATGGCAAGCTATGACAGTTCTGTAGACCTCTGGGGAGGGGAGATAGAGGTCAGATGTTTAAGGGACAAAACGGGCAAGTCAAGGTCGTGGTTTTGAGCGTCTGGCTGAGCTGTCACGAGCCACTCGGTGTACTTGTGCTGTACGACACAACACAACCAAACCTCAATAAGAAGACTCCACAGTTAAGCAAATCGAATCAGATCCAGTTCATAAGCCAAAAGGGCCCTCTTTGATTCAGGCCAGCATCAGCAGAAATGTACCTCGTGCTTGGAGGATCGCCTCCAAATGGGGTTTAGGAGGCTCCTTGGTATCGGTGACGCAAGACATGAAGCGATAAGGCCGGTCCTGGTTAGGACTTTGGGGTCAGTTGATAAGTCGAGGCCTTATCTTGTTCATAGTACTGAGTATAGGAAGCAGTATATCGTGTTTAAGATAGAGTCGTTTGATCCGGGGTCTTTATTTGTTATAGGAGTCATATGTTAGTTACCATGGATGATCTAGGTGAAGAGCAAGACTGAAGAGATCATCAAGTGTCACAAGACCAGACCCTGGCTGTCTAGTTCAGTGAGCTGCGAGTCAAGAAAGTTTGTACAGATACTCTATAGTCGTCATGATAATGTATGAGCGATGGATTACTCATTTACAAGAACAGTCAGTCTATCGGGCTTCTTTATGGCAGTATAACAGCCAGGTCTACTTAGTATTCATTAACAAAGTGAGCGAGCACTGGTGCATCTTTATCTGTACCTCACATGAAGGTATCTCAGCCGCTCTTTCACTGCAACCAGTACTTGAGATCCATGTCGTGTGCCCCACGGCTGCCTGTGGCGCCTTGTTTCTCCAGGCCACTGACCGCCTGCCCAGCAGGGCCTTGTCCCTTAAAGTACCTCCACTAACAAGGGTCCTTCAGCGGATCTGCCTAGGCACTCCGGGACGCAATCGGTCAGCGACTCATTCGCTGATAAGGTCCGTCCATCTGCCATCTGCCGTCAGGCCTCGCCTCATGACCTCTGAGTACCTACCTGAAGCTAGGTCTCTGAACTCTACATCCAGCCATTCTTTCATCTGCAACTCACTCGTGATTTTTTTGCCTTTACGTTAACTACCAGCTTTTATCCCCTCACCACTTCTCTTTTGCAATCAACTGCCCCCAGCTATTGTAACGACAAGCCGAACACTCGTCATTCAACACGCTTACACGACAGGCACCTTTGGCTGCCTATTACCGTATTTACACCCACATCGAACATTTAGATACAATACAACTGGTCCTGACGTGCTTACGTACACGTAAGGTGGACGGTGTCGAAAGGGCGCGATGTTTTCGGAGTGTATGTATAATGAATGATATATCTCTTGGAGGCCTTGCATGCATACTGACTTGGAACTTTAGATGCATCGAGGTTCTTGGCCCAGTCACAGTCGAGGCTATCCAACTTCGGCCAGGCCGATAACAACGACAACCCTCCGCGACAATCCGACTGGACATCGCGGCCTTCACGGAATCAGCGCGATACAGGACGGAGCAATGGACCAAGTAGATCTTTCTTGGGTCGAGGCAATGGAGGCAACCCATATCAACAAACCGGCGCTGGCTCTCGATTTGGTCAGCTAGCATTCGCGTCGCGCATATCGGCTGCTCAGGATGCACCACTATTTCACAGCACTTTGGATGAATTTCGGGAAGAGGACGATGAGGAAGAGAGGGACAGAGAGGCCGCCGACATGTTTGCCCTTCAAAGGTCAAGACGAGTGGCAGCCGCGAGTAAACTTGCCGATAGCGTCGAGTCAGACGCTCACAGCCGCGGATCCTTGGAAGACAGTTTGAACCAGGAAGATCCGTATCGAGATATGAGTAATCGCCGTGGTATTCGAAGCAGTTGGAATGGAACAAGAAGCACCCATCGCCCCGGCCTGGCAAGGGACACTCTAGTGGAAGAAGTCGAAGAAGATCCCCGTTCAAGCGACGATCAAGATAGCAGCCGTGGAAGAGATAGTAAGGGTAAGATGGTCGACATCGGACTCGAATCGCAAGAAGACCCCGACGAGGATCCCCCGGCTTCGCTTCTAGGAGGAGAAACCCCACGAGAGAGTAGCCCCCCAGCTTTCCAGCAATTTAAAGGAACAGATGCAGAACGAACACCTTTTATTAGGCGAGAGTCCATGACCGAAACTGATATGAGCATGCGACGAGATGCTCCTCCGGAAGAGGAAAATGTGCAAACAACATTTCAATACATCGAAGGCGAAATATTCCGACACGACCCCTTCTTTGCTTGGATTTTCCTTATCAGTGTTGCTGGTCTGTTCTCGACATTCTTCCTAGTATGGCTTCACACGTCACCACGAAAAAGCCCTGTTGGCGACACCATCTATACTGCGCTGCAAAAGTCATTCCACATGCTTGCGGTTGATACAGTAGTAGCTGTATTCGTGTCGTTCATCTGGTTGGCGGCCCTCCGCTCTTTTGTGCGGCCTTTGGTCAGCGTCATCTTGGTCGCAGTGCCGGCCATTCTGTTTTCATTCTCGATTTATTCATTTGTGTCGTCTTTCAAGGGACGAACGCACGGAGGCAGCTTCCAGGATTCGGTCATGAGATGGGCCTCTTTCGTCCCTGCCGCCTCATGCCTGCTGTGGGTTTGGCTGGTAGTGCGAGGGCGACGTTCTATCCAACAGGCCATTGAGATCCTTCAATTTGCCAGCCGAATTTTGGCCCAGAACTCAGCACTGCTGTTCGTTGGATTTGGATGCTTGGCCTTGATTGTTGTTTGGACTTGGGCATGGCTTGCCATGTTCACAAGGGTTTTCATGGGTGGACACTTTTCCAAAAGCCTCGTGAAATTCGTGATTCAGGTCTCCAGCTGGTGGCTCGGCGCTGCCTTCATATTGTCATACATGTGGGTAGTTTCGGTGATCAACGCTGTCCATCGTGCTACTACGGCTGCAACAGTATCTCAGTGGTACTTTCACCGAAACGCTGGCCCTGCTACGCCCTCCCGAGAAATTGTTTTGGCTGCTTTGAACCATGCGCTCACGACCATCTTTGGAAGTCTCTGCGAGTCAACTCTTCTGTCTTTGCTGATCAGAGCGCCGCTGATCTTCCTACCCAGGAAACTCGGTGCTATTGTCACGAACATCGCCTCGTTTTGGATTCCAACGCCTGTTATTGCGTTAATGAACCCTCTAACTATCACTTATTCTGCCATACACTCCCAGAACCTAGCAAGTTCAGCTAGGGGTCTGGACCAGATGGAACTTGTGTCGCCAGCAATCCCAACGACAACACTGACCCCTCGAGTTTTGCGTAATCGTGGACAGCCTAATGGGCTTTTGCCTTATCGACTTGCTAAATTGCTTCTTGTAGCAACCCGACTCATTATGGCTACTGGGCTTGGTTTCGCTGGATGGGTGATTACTGCTAAGCAGCTTCGTATTCAACTGCCCGACGGAGTGGGCTACCGCGGTTCCGCCTACGCCTACGTTGTTGGAATGATGGCTAGTTTCATTGGATATTCTGTTATGGGCGCCATGGAAGGTATATTGAGCGGTATCGTCGATGCCGTACTGATTTGCTATGGCAGTGAACGGCGCATGGAGCGAGGCCATGGCCGGTTCTGTCTCGAGGCAGCTTATCTATTTGGAGAACGCCGAGGAGGCGATGCGCTGGAGTATGCATAGTGGGATGTTTTACTACGTGGTGTATTTTCGCCTGGCGCTTTTGGGTTAATGGGGTTTGAACTGGATAGATTCCTCCACGGAGGATTCAGGAACATGTTGTATTGACTACTTGGTTCGGGGTGTTTGGTATCAGTGGGAAACCCGTAGACTTGAATTTGACGATCTTTGAATAACCACAAATGTTGGGATAAACAGTACCAAACCATTGGCTTTTTAAGCATTTGGATTTATGATCATCGACAAAAAGGTTTAGTAGCCCATTAGCTGGGATTGTCAAAACTGCGCGCGCGCCCTTTCGTAGACAAGTGACTGCCAGAGACGCCACCAAACGGTCTCTACCAGTTCTGACTCAACCTAGGACCTCGCTTCACAGTAAGACAGATCAGACCCGTGAGTATTGAGCAATGCCTGGCTGGTTATTGGACTACATCCTGGTGAGTCGTGCATCACATCTCTGGCGCTTCAACCTTGGAGGAAAGTTGGTAATGCCGAAGTTGTCAAAACTACATGTATAAGAGGGGGGTTCCAGGTTACCTCTCTGGTCTTTTTTCTGATTATTTTGATTGTCCTTCAAGATAACCGGTATCTTTTCGTGGGGTTTTACCTAGTACTATTTTATATGTGCTATTGCCGCTACAAGACTACATTGGTCACTCATAAGAAGTCATACTTTACACTCCCTATCGTATATCAAGATATTACAACAATCGGCTTTATCCAAAGCAAATATGGCTCCCGCAAAATCTGTCACAGTCATATCGTCTCCTTATCATATTGGTCTTCGAGATGTTGCTGTTGGCGGTGGACCAACCGCACTGCTCAAAGCTGGCTTTGTCGATGCCATTTGCAAGCAGGGCGTAACTGTCCACCAAATAGAGCTCGATCCGGTTGACGAACTTGATGGCGATATAAGCCGCGTTTTTGAACTGTTGCGTCGCACTTCAAAGACTGTAGCGCAAGTAGTCCAAGAAGGTTCGTTTCCAATCATCTTGGCTGGTAACTGCTCAACTACGGTTGGTGTACAAGCTGGCATTGCTACAGCCCTTGGTAGCGTACCTTCTTGTGTCTGGTTCGATGCCCATGATGACTTCAACACGCCTGATGTTCTCACCAGCGGGTATTTTGACTCAATGGGTGTTGCCATGATGGCGGGGTTGTGCTGGAAGACTCTTCTGGGTAGCATCCCCGGATTCAAGGTTTTAGATCTCACGCGTGATTTCGTACACTGCGGTATGCGCGACGTCACTGATCTCGAGCGCTCACGGGTCAAAGAAGCTGGTTTCTCTGTTATTTGGGGAAACGAGGATAAGCATGTGGATTTCGAGGTGGAACTGAGCGAGGCCCTCGCCAAGAAGAAGCTAGGAGAAACGATGGTGCATTTGGACCTCGATGCACTTGATATTTCGGTTGGGGAAGTGAATAAGTTCTCTGCCGCAGGTGGTTTGCTAGAAGAGGATCTGGTCAAGTGTCTGAGGATGGTTTCTAGCAAGACCAAGCCTGTATCTTTGACTGTTGCATCATTTGATCCTTCGTTTGACGAGTGCGGGAGAATACCGCCTGTTGCTATCAAGAGAGTGGTTTCGTTTATTAGGAGTTTGATTGCTGAAGGTATTTTGGAAGTGTGAAGGACCAAACTGTGTGCTATTATAGAATCCCATGCTTGCTTAAAGATCAGAGAATAACTAGTTATGACTAGGTAGGTAGCTTATATCACTTTTATAACAATACCGACCGTTTCTTCTCACTACCAAAAAGATTCTATTGCCGTTTTCATTCTCATTCCATCATAACAGACATAACGCATAATACAAAAGAAAGGATTCCTATTTAAACCCAAGGTATTCAAGTGAGAAACTACGCAGTAATACGGTCCAAAACGGTCAATATGCTCGCTGTGGAGCTGCGGCGATGATAGGGGCCGAGGCAGGCTCTGGTACAGTCCAAGCAAACATGGATCTGGCGACTTTGGGGGCCGTGGCAATCATCGGAGTCTGGGCTGTGATAGGGGGACGAGCTGTGTAAGGAGCTGGGGCAGTATCGGGTACGAATACGGTTCGTGTAAGTTGAAACGATATGCTGAGGGCGGAAGTGCCATGAACAGGGGATAATGTTGCTGGGACAGAAGGTTTCTTCGGTGCCGTTGAGTTACTCGGAGTGGCTGTGACTCGAGGTAATGGCTTGACTTCTTTAGACTTGCGTGTAGCCTTGGGAACAATAGGGACAGTCTTAGACTCGTCTTTTGATGGAGATTTGGCCTCAACATTTGGCTTCTTTTCCTTTGGCTGAGGCTTGGATGGAATATTTTTTAGTTCTGTCCTATGTCTCCCATCATGCGCGACCTTTGACGCGACCTTTGACTCAGCCTCTGCGCTGGCTTCTTTCACGGGCTCTGCAATAGTCTCTGGCTCATCTTCCACTGTGGGACGAGGTGGAACAGGGCTCTTGGAGTGGAAGGCATTCGGCCTGAGCTCTTCGGCTACGTCTTCCACAGTTGGGGATGGAATGATCGGCTTCTTGGCCGGCTCCAGCTTGGCCTCGGCCTTTGATTCAGTTTCGGGCTCAGGCTCAAGAGTGAGGGATGAATTCAGTATCGGTTTCTCCCTAAACTCTTTTGCAGGGAGAATTGGGGACTCGGGCCGTTCTGTGGTAGCTTGTACTGCTGGGGGATATGGTAAAGGTCTGGCTGCTAGTCTGGGTGGAGATTCAGGCCGGAGTTGCTTCTCTATCGCCTGCTCGATCTTCGTTTCAGGCTTCTTTTCAATCTTATCCGGTTGTTGGGCAGGCTCTAGCTGCTTTTCATCTATTTCCGGTCCGTTACGTACCGATGAAGTGAGTGCTTCATGCTCGACGGGTTTTGCAACCTCAATTAACTTAGTAGCCTCCGCAGGCTCAACAGCTCCAGGCACGGGTTCTGAATTGGCTGAAACCAGAGGCGGGCGGGAAACCATATCCGACCCTTTCTGGCGTCTGGGATCAAACAGTGACGCAAAAGGTCGGAATTGGTCCTTGGTTGAAGGCGAAGGTGACTCGCCATCTTCCCTTACGGTCATACGCGAGGATGTTGAGTATCGAGAGGATATCGAAGGTCTGGTCCCTTCGAAGGAATCTTTGGGTTCGGTGGAAGTGATTGCCTCAGGATCGTCACTGTTTGTGCGTTTGAACATCCTGCCAATACGCTTGGCTGCCGACTTGGCCGTAGCCCTGCGCTTGATAGACTTGATCGAGCCAGGCATGGTGGGCAACAAGGAGGAAGTTGTTGGCGCGTTGAGAATTATATATCCCTGTTACTTTGATAACAGTTGACGAGAGTTATCCTTTACCAAGGGACTCGGGATATTATTGACAGGAATGGGAGGAGTATGTCCAGCTATCGTGGTGGTTGACAAAGACGAAATGATCAAGACTCAGGGAACATGAAGCTTAGTGAGCTGAAGGCACATATATGTCCAAGGTAAACACAAGTACCCAGTAGCAAGAGCCAAATCACAAGAAAGATATATACACAAATATCGTATCGGAATAAGGGTAGGTATTTATAACTCAAGCTCATATAACACAACAACACATACCTATGACAAGAACGAGGGGCCACCCGCCCCCCACGGGCACACCCGAGATCGTAGATGCATGATCCATGTCGATAACTGCAAAACATTAGAGCTGAAAGCCATCTATTCCACCTGAGTCATGAAGCTATTGGACCTCGGGGCAGCGGGACATGCAAGAAGCTGGAGCTCTTTTGCCGATGAGACTGGTGGACACGTCTTGCAGCACTCAGCTCGGCTTATAACTTTCCCTGTTTGCTTTTTATGAAGCAGGGAACATCGTGGGTCCGGGCGACCGCTGCGGCTGAAGTCGGGAGAGGGCCGGATCGGGGCCGGGATGGATGTTAAGAGACGTAGATGAGTTCACTTTAACTTAAGTTTACTGACTGAGTAAGTCTGAGTAAAGGCAGGCTAGTTGATTTCTTTCGCTGATTGTAAGTTACCGGTAGATGCTGTCTTACGTATGAAAAGCCAGGTTTGAGATACTTGAGCTGAGGCGGGGAAACTGTTATCACGATGCAGAGAAGACGCCTTTTGCGTTTCAGAGTTGAGCCTACATGTGCATTATGCATGTCTTGCATGGAAGTGCTGGGAATGTCGGGGCCGGTCACGGATATCCGTCTACAAGTATGGTCAGGTTTATCATATCATGTCTTCTCTATGACTTTTCGTAAAGAACAATGAAAGCACTGACATGCCTGCTTTGAGATAGCATTCGTATAAAAGAATTAGTAGTCGAATATCTACTAGTCTCTGAGATGGGTAATACAGCTAGGCTATCGATGATTCTCAATATTGTGAAGTACTTATATGCACATAAGTGCATGTTTCCCCACATCAGAACAAGACAACGTGGCCGAGTGGTTAAGGCGATGCCCTGCTATCTCTTCTGAGACATCATAGGCATTGTGTTCGCACGCGTAGGTTCGAATCCTGCCGTTGTCGATTCTTTTTGGAGTTTTTCTGTTTGAATGAATTTCTCGGAACACAAGGTTTAGTTTTGCTATAAACTGCCAAATACGCTGTGACCAAGCGCATGATAATGTCGGTATATCTGGATTGCTAGTATGTATATTTCGCGGGAGTGGACAAGGCAATTGTAAAAACTGATATATGTTCTTTGATTTATATCATAAAAATATCAACATGTGAATGAGTTATCTATGTACGGTCATCACTGCCCAACGCCTGCGCTATGTAACATTTACTGGCCCCAGTTGTTGAACTTCCACTTGACCTAGATATGAATATTAGTAACTGATCAGATCATGGGATGAACGATTTGACTTACGAAGCTGGGGTTGATCTTCTGGATATCGGCGACACCGAGGTTACCAGCATCAATGGCAATCTCGTGCTTGAGGATATCGATGACCTTCTTGACACCATCAACGCCGAAGACGTTGGAGTACATGAAAGGACGGCCGAGACCAACAGCCTTGACACCGAGGGACAGAAGCTTGAGGACGTCAGCGCCGTAGCGGACACCACCGTCGGCAAGGACCTCGATCTGCTTGAAGACCTCGGGGGCCTCCTCGTGGATCTCAAGAGCGACCTCGAGACCGGAGGGGCTGCTGTCGAGCTGGCGACCACCGTGGTTGGAGAGAATGATAGCGGGAGCACCGTGCTTGACAGCAAGCTTGGCGTCCTGGGCGGAACCAATGCCCTTGATGATGACGGGGAGCTTGGTCATCTTCTGGAGCTTCTTGTAGTAGTCCCAGGTGATGTAGGAGTACGAGGAGTCAGCGGAGCCAACACCGAAACGGGCAGCGCGGTGTCGGTTGCCGTCGGCGGCAGAGTCGACGGTGAAGATGATGGCAGCGGCACCAGCCTTCTCGGAGCGGTCGAGGAGCTCCTGTGTCTCAGTGTCGTTGGAGGACAGGTAAAGCTGCTGGAAGACGACCTGGCCCTCGGCCTTGGACTTGGCGATCTCCTCGATGGAGAGAGAGGCGTAGAGGGCGGGCATGTAAAGGATGTCACCAGCGGCGGCACCCTTGACAAAGTTCTTCTCAGCATCGGGGTGAGCGTTGCCACCCTTGGCGCAAGGGCTGATGAAGAAAGGAGCAGAGAAGTTGTGGCCCAGGATGGTAGTGGGCAGAGTGCTCTCGACGTTGGTGATGTCGACCATGACACGGGGCTTGAAGCGGTATCGCTGGAAGACCTCGAGGTTGTTGCGGTAGGACCACTCGCCGGCAGCACCGTTGCGGTAGTAGGTGTAGTTCTCGATGGGGAGGTAGTTCTCAGCCGCCCACTCGAAGTCGGGGAGACCGATCATCTGGTCAAGCTCGGGGAGCTTGCCCTTGGGGAGGTCTCCGAGAACCAGTTCGAGACCAGTGTCGGGCTGCTCGAGGAAAGGACGAGCAGCCATGGCACCCGAGATGAGGGCGCTGGCGAGGATTTGGCTACGCATGGTGAATGTTGAGGAGTGAATGTGGTGTGTAAAAAGAACGAGTGTATAAAGTGGGAGAAAGAATGTAGTATTTGTAGAGCCTGGGGAATAAGAAACGTTGGTCAGAGGGCGAAGCGGCTCTTTTAAAGTTCAACGCCATCCTGTTTTCTTGAGGCTGGATACTACATACGACGCAGCAACCTGCTGGACCACTACGTTTCCAGGGCCAAGGGGGGTCTTGGACCGAGTGCCTTGCCCTGGGGATGGAGAATTCAAGGTCAAGATTCCATCTCCGTCCGTTTAGACTGTCGCCAGCCTGTCGCACTAACACGGCGGTAGGACCAATGACAGCTGTAGGTCATGCGATGCAACATTGCAACCATACAAAAGCCAAAAGCCAAAAGGCACCTAATCAATCGGTGCCACTGTCTGTGTGTACTTGGTCTCCACCGTCGAAATTGCGCCTGTGCCAGCTTTCAATATATCTGATTCGTTTCAGCAACAGGTGTGGAGGATATATATGGAGTGTTGGGTTGAAGCAGGAATGCGATGGGAGGAGAAACACTCGGAGTTGATGAAGGATTGCATTCCTTTGAGGATTCGCTGTGGTTCGAGTATGATACTTCTAACACAAGAGTATCTGATACCGACACTGGCATTGACACTGTCCGCTCTGTTCTCATCCCACATGTAATGACTTGTACGCGTACCGATATCTTGGCATCTACTCCGTACCATCTAGATACATCGGCCAAGAATTCGTCCGCTATCACAAGCGAAACTGGAGACACTGGAGACACTGGAGACGATGGAGACGATGGAGACTTGCGCTCGAACTGCCAATAGTACTCTCCTTGGCAATGGAATCCATGGTTTAATTGCACTGTAGTATCCAGAAGGCGTTGAGCTTAAAACGCGGGAACCTGTTACTGAATCGGGCATTGACGCCCTGGTGTTGTTAATGCGAAGCATGACAGAATAGGCAGCTCGCGGACCGGAATCAGTAAACAACGAGCTGCCTCTTGTGGTTTTAAGCATGAATATTTGTTTGGCCATGGTAAATTTAAGCTTAGAAGAAAGAACACAACGCCAGGTGCTTCTAAGTTAGTGCAAAAAACTACATACCTAGTACACCTAGGCAAGGGTGACATATGGAGGTATCCGTAGCTGGGTCTTGTCTTAGATCACCAATGCTCACATAAGTCACTGTTACACTTAAGGCGCCTGTGCTTCTTTTTTCTGCTCGGATTCTCCCATTTACGCGAACAATCCTCGTAGTTTCACGTCATGGGTACGATTTCTCACAAGTTCAAGCAAGGCTACTGGGATAAAAGTACGTACTCTAAATGTCACTCTGCTCGGTAACTCCAAGCTTTTCGACTATCCCACTCGGACATCCACCCCCTGTCTTGTCTTTATTGTTTTGTAAGCCTCGAGACTAGAGGCTAGGACATGAAAAGATCAGTGCATTTTTAAAGTTTTTTTAACAGTTTTCGTTCTCACCGTACGCGTGAACTAATTTAGTTAACGACAGACATGACGTTGCAAAAGAGGCGCAGACAGTTTAAACCAAGACCAACAAGGCCAGCCTGTTTCATTCTCTGCCAGTCAGTCACGTCATGCAAGCTCTTAAGGTCTCATTTTTTCTAGAATTCTTCCCTACTACGTAAACAAGGAACCAACAACCACCTTCCGCAAACTCCATATCGAGATAGCAGGTATCTAGTCGTGTCGTGCTCTTTGTGGGTATTCCCATCAACGGTCTCCTTCATCTCGGTAACCATCCCTTCTCGGTCAGTTCCTATCGCCAACTGCCAAAACAAGGCTTGTTATCGTTAGCATGCTGCATTTGGAGTAGATTAAACTGGGTAAAAAAATATCCTGTCACTTCTCAGGTGCCGAGCGGCCGGCTTCGGGTTCATCGCCTATAAACGTTCCCGCGCGCGTGGGATATTAAATGAAACTATGGCGCCGTAATAACTTTATCAATGCCCCCCCTGTAATTTCGCTGCGCCATTTTCTGGAATGATCATGAGATTATGAGATCTTATGGCTTATCAATCTATAGTCAGATCGTGATAACTCGTGTCATAATAAGATCTGAGCTATTAACAAGAATACCAAGCCAGGATGTAAATACAAGTGTAAATTTTCTATACCTGAAGGTCCCCTGCCATATGACCAGGTAATTCTCAAGTAAATAAAAGTCATTAAGTCCATAACGATCATTAACAATCTCTCTTGTTCGGAATAATTATACCTGGGCCTTCCGTATGCATTGTCCGTCCGGCGAGTGGAGAGCATTAATTAGTGAGGCTCCCGCGTAGGATCAGAAGGGAAACATGATTGAGGCACAGGAGTGTTTATTGGTGGATAGGCGAGTGAGTTTCAAAACATGAAACAAGACATTTATGGTGCATTCCATGGTTCTTGGTTGGCAGCCTTACGCTCTACAGTGTCTTTTTCAACGCCCAGATCCATAACCACTAAAAATGTTGAGCACACCATTAGCGGCTCGTTGGAAACAGGACAGGTTACAAAAATATAAAAAGAAAAGTCTGCATTATGCATCTACAAAAATACCTGGTAAGAGGTACGTGCTCTACTGTAATTACGAGAGATATACAAAGTGATATAATCGAATGACTTGCTTAATTCTCTAGGGTAAGTAAATAATAACAAGGTGGTTGATATGGTGGGTAACGTTATTGAAAGATACTGTTGCTTTTCGGTCTGTGTAGAGACCTCTATCGTTGATATTTCTGTTGATTTTATTGGGACAGCTGGATCTCTTTTTCAAAGGTGCTACCAGACTTCACATAAATAAGTAAACAATAATAGATAAAGCGCACATTCATCCCTCACAAAAACATTGTTCCGAAGAGCGGGAATAGCCGGCGGGCCGTCCCCACAGCTTTATCTTTAAAGCAAGATGAAAAATGAAAATGAGGATGAAATCATATAGGATATTAAAAAATCACTTGGAGATGATAATTACAGAATCTCAAAAAATGATCGACAACGGCAGGATTCGAACCTACGCGTGCGAACACAATGCCTATGATGTCTCGAAAGATAGCAGGGCATCGCCTTAACCACTCGGCCACGTTGTCTGATGGTTGGAAGAGGCGCTTCAAAAACCAAAGTATATACTCTATCACGAGTGACGATAAAAAGCACTCATAACTGGTAGTCAGTGTCTTGTTTCCGTCGTATTGCACTCAGCTTTTGCGACCATGTCAAGAGCCTGTCTTGGAGTCATGATTAATGAACCGCTGCGATTCAAGACAGTTTACTCAGCCACGTCATTCTCACGTTGCACACTCGCGTAATTAAACAACCTAAGCAGCTCCCAACCTTTCAGTTGATCACTATTATCGTATACGCGTCCGAGACTGATCGATCAACTTGCCTAAACAGGCAATATGAGCTCAGAGTGTCTCTTGTGGCTTAGAGCTTAAAGACCCCGCTGCATGATTCGTCCCTGATGCGCATGCGCTGACGTCGTTCGTTTCAACTTCCTTTCCCCACCATAGGTAGCCGCCAACTCTTTGGATGCCTCTCTATACACCCATTACTTATATCTCCATACAACATTCCGTTCACTGTTTGCTGTACCAATGCACAAATCAAGTTAATTCTTTACTACCAAAACTCACACAATAAACTGCTATGGCAGGCATTGTTGACGAAAAAGCTGCTGCGGGTCGGCAGCACCGACAACAACCCCGCGATGGCGATAACAAGGACCCTACAACCTCAGCCGATCTTCAACTACCAGACCTTACCCCTGGTGCTGATGAGGGCGCTCCGCCTCCTTACGGAGAGAACCATAATCAAGTTCATTTCTCACAGCCTGGATTTGACGCTGGTGCAGAAGTAACAGGTGCCTTTTGTCCTTTACTAGCAGAAATGCGCCAAGACTAACTCATGTTAATAGGTGATGGTCGAGTCAATATCAATATCAATGCCAAGACCAGAAGACTTACAGATCTTCTTGCGCCAACTCTACAAGACCAACTTCAGCCCGAGCCGGAACGGCCAGATCTCCCCCCTGCATATATCCCACCAAACCTTGGAGGCCGACCCGGACAGACCCCGCCACCGAGACTCAATGTCGTGGTACAAATCGTAGGATCTCGCGGTGATGTACAGCCGTTTGTTGCCCTAGGTAAGGTGCTGAAAGAGACATATGGACACAGAGTGCGAATTGCCACACACCCTACTTTTCAAACCTTTGTTGAGGAAAATGGCCTCGAGTTCTTCAGCATCGGAGGTGACCCTGCCGAGTTGATGGCTTTCATGGTCAAGTACCCCGGTCTTATGCCTGGCTTTGATGCTATCACAAGTGGTGAAGTTAGTAAGAGGAGAAAAGGAATCCAAGAGATTCTTATGGGCTGCTGGCGGTCTTGTATCGAAGGAGGCAATGGCCTTGGTCCGCCTCCCAAACCACATGCCTCAAACGCTCCACTGGATATCTCTTTAGCGGCGTCCGGGCAAGAGCCTTTTGTCGCCGATGCTATCATCGCCAATCCTCCCAGCTTTGCTCATGTTCATATCGCTGAGAAGATGGGCATTCCAGTGCACATGATGTTTACGTGAGTCTTGACTTTAATGCAATAACTCAGCCTATTCAATACTAACCATCACCTTAGCATGCCCTGGTCACCTACAAGAGCCTTTCCCCATCCTCTGGCCAACATTCAGTCATCAAACACCGATGATGTGATGACTAACTACATGTCATATACTCTGGTGGAAATGATGACATGGCAGGGTCTAGGAGATGTCATCAACAGATTCCGAGAGAAGGCGCTTGATCTCCCACCACTCTCACTGATCTGGGCACCGGGTCTACTCGCAAGGCTCAAAATTTCCTGGACATACTGCTGGTTAGTACTTATGAACAGTTATGTGGATGTGTCTAACTTGAGATAGGTCTCCAGCATTGATCCCGAAGCCCAACGATTGGGGAAGACACATTGATATTGCTGGCTTTTACTTTCTCAACCTTGCTTCGTCATACACGCCTGATCCAGAACTGGCGGCGTTTCTTCGTGATGGCCCGCCTCCGGTCTATATCGGCTTTGGCTCCATTGTGGTCGATGACCCCAATGCCATGACCGAGATGATATTCGAGGCAGTTAAGCTCTCGGGCGTGAGAGCATTGGTCTCCAAGGGATGGGGTGGTCTTGGCGCTGACGATCTTGGTAAACCAGATGGTGTATTCATGCTGGGCAATGTTCCCCATGACTGGCTGTTTGAACACGTCTCCTGTGTAGTACATCACGGTGGTGCTGGCACCACCGCTGCTGGTATCAAGGCTGGAAAACCAACGCTGGTGGTTCCGTTCTTTGGTGACCAGCCATTCTGGGGTGCCATGATAGCCAAAGCGAATGCGGGCCCTGACCCAATTCCATACAAGCAACTGACCGCAGAGAAACTAGCTGAAGCTCTCAAGTTTTGCATCAAACCCGAGACCTTGGAGCAGGCCAAGATTCTGGGTCAGAAGATTAGAGAAGAGAAAGGAACCGATGTTGGTGGGAAAAGCTTCCACGATCATCTCGACGTCGACAAGTTGCGCTGCACTCTGGCACCAAGTCGAGCCGCTGCTTGGCGTGTAAGAAAAACCCAAGTAAGGTTGAGTGCTTTTGCAGCTGCGATCTTGGTTGAACACGGCTTGCTTCAGTGGTCTGATTTGAAGCTGTAAGTCAAGAATCCTTCGGGCTAAAGAATTTGAGCTGACAATTTAAGATATCGAATGACGGAGTATAACACGGAGGAACAACCGACGGACCCAATTTCGGCTTGTGCCTTTTCGCTTGTTACTGATATAGGAGGCATCGGAATGGCAATTGCCGACATGCCCAGAGAGCTTTTCAAGAGCATGTCGCAGCCCAAGAAGAAAGCCCCTACGCAAGAACAGGCAGGACATAACACTGGAAACCTTCCAGCATCGGAAAGTCAGACCTCGTTAGCCACGCTTCATGGCACCGAGTCCGAGAAGAGATCGGCATCTATGTCGAGCAACGCAGACACAGCAACTCCTATGGCGCACTCTAATACATCTCAGAATACGCTGAGTGACTCTGCATCCAGCGTCTCTCGCCCTTGGTCTCCAGGGCAATCAAGTGCTCAGGGTTCAGCAAAAGAGAAATCTTGGAAAGATCAAATCAAACAGGCAGCGGTCAACCAAGCCCGAGGCGGGTCCCCGGTCAACTATATGGATGCAGCTGTCGGAACTGGTAGGGGAGTTGGTCGTGTTGTGACCACGGGTGCCAGGACACCCATGAATTTCTGTCTTGGACTAGCCAGAGGGTTCAGAAACATGCCCAAGCTCTACAACGACGACACTGTTCGCCCAGTTGAAAAGGTAACGGGAGTCGGTTCTGGAGTTGTTGTGGCAGGCAAGGAGTTTGGTTATGGCGTCTTTGATGGCATAACTGGTCTTGTGACGCAACCCCTGAAAGGCGCTGAAAAGGACGGAGTTCAGGGTTTGGTTAAAGGGTTTGCTAAGGGTATTGGTGGCGTGATAACAAAACCCGCAGCTGGTAAGTTTGTCGAGAGAGAGTTACGAACGCATTGCTAATGACTCGCAGGTTTCTGGGCCATTCCTGCCTACACCATGCAGGGAGTTAACGCTGAGGTCTCCAAGTACTTTTCCAAGAGCGTGCAGAACTACATTATCTCGTCACGAGCTGCCCAAGGCCAGCGTGAGATGCAACAAGCAGCACATGGTGAAAGGGACGATGTTGTACAACGATGGAACAGTTTCAAGTCTGACCTCAAGAACTTCCAACAGTTCAA
Source organism: Fusarium sp. VM40 (assembly GCA_954870535.1). NCBI lineage: Eukaryota > Fungi > Ascomycota > Sordariomycetes > Hypocreales > Nectriaceae > Fusarium > Fusarium sp. VM40. Next base: position 1,173,732 of record CATPAH010000015.1, read on the forward strand.
AAAGAAGGAAAAGGTTGCAGGAAAACGCCCAGAAGAACCGCGCCAGAACAGCTCCGAGATTGGACTCGAGCGCCCGCAAACAGGATGGCAACATACGAAGAACATGTCTTTCGACGAGAGAAAGAAGCTACATGCCGACAGGGATGCATGGAAGAAAGGGTTCGTGGATCCTCCGACTCCACAATCGAAGTCGAGTGATGACTCAAGTTTACAAATGAGCTCTTCTGAAGACTTGGAACTTGAGAGGGCCATTCAGGCTTCCGTGCAAGAGACTTCGCGCGGCAACACCGAGGAAGATGCTCAAGTGGAAGCAGCTATCCGAGAGAGTATCAAGGTTGTCCGTGAAAGGACGGGAACAGACGAGGCCGCACCTCTTCCTTTGAAGGATCCCTCTATTTTTGAGGATGCCGAGTATCAGATCACCGACGAAGAGTATCAGAATTTGGTTGAGCAAGCGATTCAGCAGAGTTTAAGTAATGATGCGCCAACGCCTCTGTACTCTGGTGCTTCAGAGCTCGACGCGACCCAATCCCACCAACCTGCCGATTCCACCAATAACGAAGATGACGAAGAGCTGCAACGTGCCATTGAAGCTTCCAAGAAGCAAGCTCCTCCAGCACTGCCGCCGAGGCAGGAAAGCGATGACGATTATGAGCGTGCGATAGCAGCGTCGAAAGAAGCTATGGAAAATGAAAGCAGTCAACGAACAGAAGAGGATATCGTGCTGGAGTATGTCAAAAAGCAGAGTTTGGCTGAAGAAGAATATAGGCAGAAGATAGCCAAGGGTAAGGACACAGCAGGAGCGGGTACGGGAGACGAACACGATGAGGAACTAAGGCGGGCGATGGAAGAGAGTCTGATGATGAATAAGGGTGATGCATCAGGTCCGTCAAGGAGTTGAGATGGCGATGTGAATTAAACAAACACGATATGCGAGGACACCCATGTTATGCACTAACTTGAGTCATGAATTCTGCAGTACAATAGGGAATTGGTTTCTACGGGTTGCCGTGATGGTTATATATGTGGCCTAAGAGATCATATTAACATTTCTTTTACTTATTTTGAATAATCCTTCTCATACTTGGCAGATGGTACCAGCTGCCGTTCATAAGATCTCTTACCCGAAGCAGCACTATGGCACCCTATTTACTATTCGGTAGTGATAAGCTTTTACCATGTAGTCAGTGAATTACGGTCAAGAGGTCTATTTTGCTTTCTATAAGGTAGGGTAGAGTACTCTTATTTCACCCCTTGGCCTTAAAACCTCCCCTGCCTTCTCTTCTCTCTAACTTCTAACCTCCTGCCTTATTATATCGAGGAACTCCCCTATTATTCATAGTAAATACTTTTCCTGCTATTTACTTCTCGCGAGCCTTTTCATTATTGATCTTGCAAATTCGATCCTTATATCTGCATGATGAACCCTCCTCTTTCTCCTCAAAAGAGCAAAAGAAAAAGGACCATCAGTTCCGTAAGTCAATATCGGCTTGCGACATATTTCATACTAACGCGAACTCCCCCCTCAGGGCTCCTATGTCGTAGAGTCCCGCCTAGTTGAAAACTTACAGAGCGACTTCGAGGAAGACAACCAGGAGCCTGGTGGCACTCATACTTCGAAGCGATCAAGGCCAGGCAAAATGAGAGGTAACCCAAAAGACCAGCCATGCCAACGCTGCTTTACCAAGATGATCGACAACGGGCCAGAGAATTTGTGTTTATCTCAAGCAAGTCAGTGATGTCGAATACCCCTTCATCAAAGCCGGCACTAACATTTATCATCAGAGGATAGTACCACAGCTTGTTACCCATGTGCTCGCGATACCAAGAAAAAATGTCAGCAAGTGAGTCAACTCATTTTCCCTTGCTTAACGACTAGACTGACTAGTAAGCTCTCTGACCATCTTCACCATCATGGAGCTCGCCTCCAGGCTGCAGCACTTCGCATCGCGAACGATCAGCCGGTAAGTCCCACATCACTCATGAGTACCTATCGCTCATCAGGCCAGGCTGAGAGCTGGTATCGACTTGCGACTGCGGCCAGGAGCGCTATGGAAAGCGGCGTTGAGGTGAAGCCTAAAGTCGCACCTCGTGCTCAAATCAGTCAAGGTCCAACTTTGGCATCTGCCCAGACTGATGCTCAAGTCCAGCTTCACCCTTCTGGTCAAAGCCCTCCGGAAGTCCAGGATCTCCCTCAGCCAGCAGCTGCCTCGCAAAGTCCTGGCGATGCAATGTTCCAACAGATGTTAGCGGAACTTCGGCAAATCAATGCACTGTCAAGAGAGACTAACCAGTTGTTGGGTGAAGTTGTTAGGCAACAACGAGAAGAAAGGGAAGTGTCACAAAGACAGGCCGATTGTCTCCTTCGAATCATTCTTGAAATGAATGCCTTCAATCAAGGCACTGAGGCAAACTTGCCTCCCTTTGAGTGATCATCGCCCTATCAGCGACATTCACTTGACATCAGATCATGTAATTCTTCTTCTCTTCCCTATCCCACGGCCTCATAAAGGCTTTCATGCTTGATTAAGCCATCTAAATCGAGTCCGGTCATTATCCTTTCTTCATTTGCTCATACAGGTAAGTCCAAGTGAATAGCTTACCAAGATTATGAAGCTAATGTATTTCTCGCGGAGCAGCATTAGAGATATAGCAGGCATCTGCAAAATGAATATACTTGTAATAATTGTCTTAGTGTGCCATTTGGTATCTAGACCATGTAGAGTATGCGTCCAGAAATCACCTTGAAGCAACTTGTACTTAAACTCAAGAGAACAAAGGTTGCTTCTAATAGTTGCTTGTACTTTTTACGTTTTCTTAATACCAACCAATGGCTCCCTTTTAGAAATATAGCAACTGATAGCATTGTCCAAAGATGTGATACTGTTCATCTAACAGCTCCTCAGTCTGTTGTTAGTGTATGTTACAAAACCATGATTAACTCTGATAATCTTACATGACATTGTCAATATTTCCAAGAATTTGATATGCCTTTGTACTGGCCCATTACTACAGACTTGTTAATGGAACTCTTGATTTTAGGATTGTTTGAACCCTCCTACTATTGTAACAAACCAAACACAGCTCAGGTAATATATCACAGTTTCCCTTGCGATTGGGACTACTGAACGAAACCATATCCACTAGTATATCGGTGTAAGACTGGAATGTTCTCCCTTATATATCGATATTAATGGAACAAAGGGACAGATGGTCAATGGCATTCACCATCTCTCCCTCGAGGCTCGTGCCCTTCTGGTCTGAGTGTCCCACGTGTAGTTAAGCAATTGGCATGAGAAGTTGTCCATCTCAGAGCCAGGAGACATCTCTCCATCTTCACATTCGCGTCTGGCACAGGTTGTTCAAAGTTCATGCGTCAAAACAGTCAAAGTCCAGATTGCCGGTTCGGACCCTTTTTCCCGAGATATAATACAAAGGCTCCCCTCATAAACCGCAATTCAACAAACAAAATTTCCAGTGTGGCCGTATTAACCCCATTGCAGACGGTAGCATCGTTTCACGATCACTGATATGTGATGTGCATCGGCCACGTGTGATAATAAAAAAAGCGTCCCCGTCATTTCCCCTCCTCTTTGAGTTTCCCCCTTTCGTCGTTGTTTGTCGGCTGTTTAGCTGGAGAACTTTCGGGTGATCTTGGCGATAACTGGAATTTAGGGTTAGAACAAGCACATTGGATACATCACCCCAGGGAGGGGTTTGAGGGGAGGGCGTACTGTGAAGAGCGACAACGCTGAAGATAAAGACAAGCGACAGAACAAGGACGACAACGGGGTCGACCTTCAGACCGGGAGACTCATCGGTGTAGAGTCCTGCATAGCACGTTAGCACAATTGTTCAATGGCGCCTGTCTCGGATGTCACGAGAATATCAGGGGCAACGTACGCAGCATGGTGCTGCTGGAACCACCAGCGCCAGCGGCGCGAGTGCTGCTTGGTCGGGCATTGGCGATCTTCTCCTTCTGGTCGGCGGCAGCGCGTCGTCGGATAGCAGTACGGGGACCACCAGGGATAGAAGGGGACGAGGGTCGGCCGATGTTGGCACCGCTGGCAGCAGCGCCGCCGTTGACGGGGGAAGAAGGACGAGGAGAAGACTAGAGAAAGGCCATGTTAGCAAATTGATGTTTCCTCATGCTTGAGCTTTTTGACGAGATAGATCCACGTCGTCAGAGAGCTCAGTCGCAATGCGACACTAGCTCCGCAGCTCAATCGCGAATTGCTCTCAACTTTGGAGGTATCCGTGGTGGTTAAAAACATACCATTGTTGGAGAATTAAACCTGGGCGAGGAGATTGGACAAAGGAATCACTGCAGGGTTCCAAGAAGGCACGAAATAGAGAGAGAGATAGAAAAAGGAGAGGATAGTGGTCGATGTGGAAGCTAAAGATCGAGAGACGGGGTCTAAATTAATGGATTGGGTTTGGGTGTTGTGCAACTAGCCCCCGTAAAATGGAGAGTCAGGGAGTTGAGGCCACCTTCACCAGAAAGGAGGGAGGCGGGGCTATGATTTTCCGGTGGCGTCCACTAAAGCTGAGATACAGGGACTACAGGGACTACAGCTCTCCACACAACACACGGCATAAGCTCCACTGACGAGTATCAACATGCGATAGTTTTACCACTTCAAGCCCGGTACGACAACGATTTCCAAAGCATTAATGTGATTGTTCAGATTCGACGTCCGTCTTCGTAAAGAAATTTTACAATTTAGTGAGACTATGTATGGGGAGAGATGTCTGTAGCCTCTACACCTGTTGACCCTATCGTCAGGCGGATTGGATATCAACAACAAACGCTCTCTTGCTCGCTTCCGAGTCCGCTCGCAGACTCGATATGAATGTATCAGGGGGTGGTGTATAATCAAAAAGAACAACAAGAAGTAAGAGAAGCAGTCGAAATGACAGAAACCATAAGACAAAGGGAATCAAACCAACAGAAAAATAAAAACATTAGCGCGTCGATGGCACTTCAGCCATACACTTGCCCATTCCTCCTCCAGCTCTTTTTAATCCCCACGAGATGGTGCGACAGGTTTCATTTCCTCCACGGCGAGCCTGTCCTTATTTTCTCAGCCCAGCGTATACTGCACACGACATCCTACCCGCCACCGTCTCCGTACGTGAAGATGAAGAGCCCATGTGTCCCGCGTCTCTCGTGATGCTGATCCATCTTTTTTTGCTTCGAATCTGTGAGATGTAATGGCAATGCCAGCTTAAAGAGGCCTCCGTAATAATGCCGACCAAAGACCGCCAGGTATCTTTTGTATAAAGGAAGTTTCAGCGTGCTGGTGAGGTCCGTTTCGTTCCAACCGCTCGATTATATGTATGATTAGACAATAGTACATCTACACCAGGAATCGAAAGCTCTCAACCAAACGCCTTCCGCTATGATGGCAAATCTGCAGATCAAGGGATGTAGTTCGAATCGTTGAAAAGTGTTTTGACAAAGTAAAAAGGTTGTTAGGAAACGTTCATGCTTCAGAGGGTGACATCGAGAACAAGGCTGACATCGGCCACATTGGGCCCTGCCAAATCTTCGAGAACTGGTATCAAGTCTAGGAGCTCGTTGTCGTGGGCATCAGAGAACCAACTGCTGATGGGGACAGCGTGCTGTGGGTGGAAGATGTATGAGGTAGGCGAGTTATCGATAATAATGGTGTCCTTTAGGTCTCGACCAACTTGGGACAAGTCTTTGACATAGTTTCCTTGGTGGTTGTAGCAGCTCTCGCGGAACAGCCTGTGATGAACGACCTTGTGAATATCAAGCTGGTCCAATAAGGGATCTCCGTACTATGAAGTGTTAGTTGAACTCAATGTCAACTATGATTAAGTAAACATACCTTGGAAACAGACGCTGTAAAGACTACAACCTCATAGAGTTCGCCGACTCGCTTCATGAACTCATCGACACCGGGTCGCTTAATCACGTACACATTGTGGTAGTTACCCTCAATTTCGACGGGAATCGTGAAGTCGGCTTGGTGAAGGATCTGCTGTACTAATTAGCTCATGTCCTAGAATTCAGTTATCGTTAATACATACCTTGAAAGAACTGTGGACCAGAGTCTCATCCAAATCAAGAACGAGGCATTTCCGACCCTTATGCTCTGGTGCGATAGGAGGCAATAGCCACTTCTGGGGCTCAGGTGCCGATGGGCCAGCATCCGTGAATTGGCTGGGTGCCACAACTGCTGGACCTGGGCCTGGGGGAGGAGGAGGTATCGTCGCTTGAGTTGGTGCATCGGCTACAGAAGTTATGGGTGCCTCTTCTGGCTCTTCAGTGGCAACATCCTGCATATCCACGTCACCGTTATCAGCCGGTTTGTCTGCCACCTTGGGCTCGTCTTCTGCGAATGTGGGCTTAGGGGGCTCCACAGTGACGGCAGGGGGAACAGATTGCTTCGATTCCCTGTTTTCTCGCTCTGTCGCTGCGATTTCGTTGTTGGCGGTGCCTGATGAAGTTGCTTCGTCCTTGGGCTCTGGTGCAGATACGGGGACTTGAGGCTCCTTCTCGGCAGCCGTCTTGGACTGCTCCTGGGGAGTGTTGGTTCGCGATCTGGCGGATGTTGGGCGCGGAGGCAGGACGTCAAGCTTGTGTACGTTTTCGTTGTTGTCCCCGTTATCAGCTGGACCTTCGGGTGTGCCACAGCATCCAAGGAAAGCGAACAGACCACCACGGCTCTTCTTCTTCTGGGCTGGGGCGACAGGAGAGTTTGGCTGGGTGTTTGCAGCTGTGTTTGTAGGCTCAGTCTCGCCGCCAGTCCTGTTGCTTGACGTGCTTCCGTTCCTTCGTCGCGCCCGGAGACTACCCTTGGAGTCTTTCGATCGGCTTCCGATGCTGTTCCGGGGATCGCTCACTGTTGCCCCACTCAACCCGGTCGTTGTTGGAGACGATTGGTTACGCTGTGATGATGGTCTCGAGGGAACCTTAAGTAGACCACGTCCTTTTTTGGAGCTCGATCCCTCCTCTGGAGACAACTGGCCCTGGTTGGACATCTCAGAGGTCGTTTGGGGTTGGATTTCGTCAGCCGGGTTTGTGGATTGAAGTCTTTCCGACATGTTTGCTGATTTCCTAAGAGCTGGTCAGCTGTTGTTTCTGTCAAGTCAAACGTCAAGAAGCGATCATGAAGCAGGGAGCTGGAAGCTGGAGCACCAGTTTCAAAAGCATCAACATGCTGCGATATTTGATACAGGAGACGGCCAAGTTCAGTGCAGCTGCCCCCAATGCGCAACAAGCTTGGCAATCGTCTCTTGCCCGATGTTGTATTGCCCCAGCAATCGCGCGAGGTGTGGGCAAGGACGCGCGAGGAACGGAATTGCAAGTACTCACGTTGTTGAATATAATCAAAGAAAACCAGCTTAATCGATCGCCCCTAACTCTGGAAAATGGCCTATCGAGGCCGAAGTCGTGAGAATAAACGAAGCAGTTCGGTATGGTGAGTGTTGAAACAGTTGATGGGGTCGGTGGGCGTAGAAAGTAAAAGGGCGAAGGTGGGAAATTACGGCGCGTTTGGGCCACGGCAGGGGAGGCTAGGATCCGAACGGCACCAAGAATCGAATAGGGAAGCGAAACTGTAGAATAGACCAAAAGGGTCGCGAAAGTAAAAGAACGAATGAATGACTTGTCTCGACCTGGGAGACAGCCTCAATAGACAGTAAAACCTGATCGGGATTTGCGTCGGTCGTGGATGGAGCTCGGTGAGAATGAGGAAAGACGGAGAACGGGCGGAGGACCGAGACGACACAGCACAGAGGTAAGGCGAAGACGAAGGCGGACGGATCGGAGGCTGAAAAAGACAGGTCCTGGCACTCTGGCGCGCAAGCGAAATGATTGCCTTTAAGCTGTGAACTGGGTCTTGGTAGTTTGGCTGGAGGAGAGGAGATTGGGAGAACAGAACAAGCCTGGTGCGCGCAGGGGGGGTTCGCTGTGTTCCTGGGATGGCTTGGGTAGTTTATTACAGATGAGAAAGGGCAACTAAAAAAAATGGCAAGGTTGAATGTGAATGGATTGGATTGGGTTGGATTTGGGAAAGGCTGGAGTTTTGGTGGAGTTGCAGCGACAATGGGCAAGTGGGCGAAAAAGATGTGCTGGAAGCCCGGGGGGGACATCCGCTGGAAACAGTGACTGGAGTGAGCGGCAGGGTCGCCTGGACTGGGGCTGGTCAGTGGTCACTGGTCACTGGGGACGACGGGAGACTGCGAGAGTGAGAGTGAGGACCTGTCCAGTGATAGATCGAGCCTAGACGAGAGTGGCCGACCGAGGTGGGCTTGACTGGGGTGGGTGGTAGTGGTGGTGTGAGTGGAGTTTTTTTGACTCGAGATTAACCCTCCGGGAGTATTCAAGATGCTAGAGGAGTATCGTATACTGTCTGGTGATGGTGTATTAACACTGTTTGTCAGTGCTATTCAAACAGTCTCAGCACAGTTGGAAGAGCTCCATCACAAGCACCTCGCGATAGTGCAATAGATCCATCCCTGGTCTCTCAATCTCCGCTAATGATGGTGCCCGCCAAGCTCATCTTAACCACCCTGTCCTATGGCTGGTCATGGCTGGCTAAGGCCCGCCCATGGCTCGGTGCGGCGCCAGGTGGGTCGCAATAAAACCCGCACATCAGATTTAGTTGACAGAAAAGCTTGGTCGAAATTACATTGAGATATGACGAGTTTATTTTGTCTTTGTGCTAACTTCATATGGCAAAAGAGCTTCAGTGTGCCGGTTATTTTGCTACCCACCTGGGCGCCTAAGGACCCCTGTCCTGGCTTATGTAGGTATTGTACCTACATTACCTTACGTCGACTCAATTAATTCGATGAGAGAAATCAGAACATGCAAAGCAAGGGATACATTATCCAGTTCAATATGTGAGAGTGGCATGACGAGTTGACAGTCGTTATTTTGACATTGTATGCACCTTGGAGTGTAAACACCTCATACAGTAGTAATGCTCTTGAATACGGGATACACAAATGTCCACCAACATGAAAGGGATGGATACTACTTTGCTCTAAACCATGTCCCCGATCTCCCAGTGCTGAGGGGCTTCTCTTCAGTCTGCATCAACAACCCAGCTCAAAGCTGTGATTACTCACTCTCGGTTTCGATGGTTTCGTTGCCCCAAGCTCTCACTCTCTACCCCCCAGTCTTTTGAGCATCTTCCCTATTACCTCGACTGCACGGAACCTGGGAGCGAGCGTAGAGGCTGCCACCATGTCACTCACACCCGTGTGCTACATGACCACTGACGTACGGGATAAGATGCATGCTCTTTCGCGTATCCTCGTGGCAAGCGGCGCCGGCTGTTTGTTGAAGATGAGTACGAGTTTTCGTTTAAATGAGCCATGGCAAGTTTCGAGAATTGATATTGGATGTTGTTATCCGTGGGTTTAAGAGTATCTAATACATCATTCCGGCTACTACCTAGACCATGTCCAATGATTGGCTTGGCCCTGAATCCTTCCCTGGTAAGCTGAGGAGATAGAATCGGCATTACCCTACGGAGCGGAGTACGGATACCAAGCTCTTCTTCCCAGTATCGTCTCTCCGATCACATCAAAACGACCTCCTTGTTTCCAATAGCCATCTCCATTTCCATCTCCAGTTTCCAATTCCAAGGTCTCTTTCGCGACTGAGACACGGAAAAGAGCCATCATCCCTACCAGGCCGGGAGAGATATCCCTGTCAGGGTGGCATGATTGGCCGCGTTGGCGCCCGGATCAGTGATGCCTCCATGCATCGTGGGTCCTTTGGCCTCGACCACTTGAGAGACTTACATACCCGCTTTGGCCGGTTACAGAGACCTCCTGTCACCGTTCTGCTAGATGGATGGACCCTTGCGTTTGTACATACCTCCTATATCGATATTTGATCTTTGTTTGCTGATTCAAGGTAGGTTAGCCATGAGTTTATGCATGGCTTCCTTTAGTGCGGGTTTCTTGAATCGCATTGATCGTAAACTATCCACTTGCTCCCACAGTGAGTCCAGTTAGTCGTGGGTACAATGGATCGAGGGAGCTTGTCATCATTAGCATTGAACTGCATGTGGTAGTGAGGAAAAGTTGGCCCCTTGAATTAGCGCCTTTTGGGTTGGAGCTGAGTCGTGTGAACCCTGGCAACTCTATCGCATCTCAGATCGGCGTTGGTTTTCGTATCGTATTAAATCTAATGTTGAATATGAATAAAGTTATGGAATTATAGGCTCTTTTCGGTGCATGCCCCGGTTGGTGTTACTTGGTTTTGCAGTATTTATATATTGTGGTGTTGATATGACCCCATGGGTCCTTATCTATGACGGTCACACACCTACGGAAAGAAAAATGATCATGTTCAAGGGAACCGCAATAAAGAAGATCCCAGTAAGCTCTGAAGATCAACACTATCATGTGAAGTGTGACAGTGTCCACTTTCGAGTAGTCATTTGGCTCCAATGACCACCCAATGTAAGATTTTGGCCGCTTATTGTTCACTTACATCGTCCCTACAGGGTAGCCAGCGACGACCCACATAAAACTCACGCACCAATCAGAGACGTAGCCCATCTGGACAGATGCTTCCCCGTATTTCCCCAGCTTTTCCCGCTTCTTCCATCATGTGATTGCAAGGTGTGGCGTCATTCCCGCTCGCCGCATCCGTCGGAGGTCGCAGCAGGCGCAAGCCGTCTCATGTGCCACTTGCCTCGGATACCCGTATTTCACATGCTCATGACTGAGCCTCAACCATAATTCGGCTTACTACGTAGTAGCTAGGAGTTTCAAACAACCACATTTTCCCATCACTACAAGCTAAACCTTCACACGTTTTACGCGACAGATCATCGCTAATGGACAGGTAAAGGAAGCGTTTTTGAGCCTCTCAAGAGACTCGGTTGTTGTGGTTGTTGTGGGGAAGCCTCTCCAACGTCAACACCTACTTAGTACCCATACACCATTCAACGTCATCACCACATTCTGTACCTCAACTCACCTTCACATACTGCCTGTAATGGCTGGTCAATCCACACTGCGGCATACTGCTGCCGAGGAGCAGCTAGCCGCCTTCCTCGACAAATGGACAAGCAAGATCAAGACAAGATTGCGCGGAACGACTCGCACAACTCGTCTACTCGCGACATTGGCACTGGCGATTTCAATTATCCTCGGCGGAGTTGGAGGACGTCGATGGTGGAAGAATCGACGGCATGAGCGAGAGCAAGGTCGGAAACTCGTGCGCACCAACTCATGGCTTCACAACAAAGATGGATCGCGAACCATATACGTCCCATACAAGGACAGTACCACAAAAGTTGTTATCAACACAACCAAGCCACTCACGTTCGACGCTCACCGTCGCCTGTTCTTAAACCCTCCGCGCGTGTCAGGGTTGCGGGAGGGAACTGTACCAGCGGCGCAAACGAAGCCAGGCCTCAACATTGCCTTTTTGCACCAGTTTCTAAGTTTGATGAGCATTATGATCCCCAGATGGTCCAGCAAAGAAGCCGGTTTACTGCTCAGTCACGGTGTGTTTTTGATGCTGAGAACATATCTCTCGCTGGTTGTTGCCCGCCTAGATGGCGAGATTGTACGCGATTTGGTCGCAGGGAACGGGAAAGCATTCCTCTGGGGTATCCTCAAGGTAAGTGTCTTGTCATACATACTAATAGTCATTCACTCACACATACTAGTGGTGCGGCCTTGGAGGGTTTGCCTCTTACACCAACGCTATGATCAAGTATCTCGAGTCTAAGGTCTCCATCGCCTTCCGCACACGGCTTACGCGATATATACACGATTTATATCTGAACGATAATCTTAACTATTATAAGCTTTCCAATTTGGATGGAGGCATTGGTCAAAGTGCGGATCAATTCATCACACAAGATCTGACTTTGTTCTGTGCTGCGGCAGCCAACATTTACTCATCGCTTGGAAAACCATTTGTCGACTTGTGTGTATTTAATTATCAGCTCTACCGGTCTTTGGGCCCTCTCGCCCTTACTGGCCTGTTGAGCAACTACTTCTTAACCGCTAGCATCCTCAGAAAACTTTCACCACCATTTGGCAAATTGAAGGCGGTTGAAGGCCGCAAAGAAGGCGACTTCCGAAGCTTACACGCCAGACTTATCGCCAATGCTGAAGAGGTTGCATTCTATGGAGGTGCAGAAACCGAAAAGACATTCCTGAACCGCGAGTTCAAATCACTCAAGTCTTGGATGGAAGGCATCTACATGCTGAAGATTCGCTACAACATCCTGGAAGATTTCATCCTCAAGTATAGCTGGAGTGCTTACGGATATCTCTTGGCGTCACTTCCCGTCTTTTTGCCAGCGTGGGGTGGTGTCGGCGGCAGAGCTGAGATGTCTGAGCATGGAGTACGAGGAGGCCGAGAGCGTAACCGCATGAAGGAGTTTATTACCAACAAGAGGCTCATGCTCTCACTTGCAGATGCAGGTGGTAGAATGATGTACTCGATCAAGGATCTCTCGGAATTGGCAGGCTACACCAGTCGCGTGTACACCCTCATTTCGACACTACACAGGGTACATGCCGATGCTTATCATGTTCGTGCAGGACAAAGCGAGCTCTACTCCATGTCTGATGTTTCAGGAACCATTCAGAAAGGATTCGACGGTGTCAGGTTTGAACATGTGCCGGTCGTAGCTCCCGGTCTGTGGCCTCAAGGGGGTGAAGAGTTGCTCGAGTCATTATCCATTGTCGTGCGCAGGGGCGAACATCTATTGGTAAGTTTACGTCTGACGTGGTGTACATGGTTATTAACAGCTGTCAGATATCTGGATCAAACGGCGTCGGCAAAACCGCCATTTCCAGGATCCTCGCTGGCTTATGGCCAGTCTACCGAGGACTAGTCAGCCGCCCGAAGGATATTGGCCAAGATGGCATCATGTTCCTTCCGCAACGACCGTACTTGAGCCCAGGAACACTGCGTGACCAAGTGATCTATCCAGATGGCCACGTGGACATGAAGGAGAAGCGCAAATCTGAGGATGACCTCAACAATGTTCTGGAAGCTGCCCGACTGGGGTACCTCCCTGACAGAGAGGGTGGATGGGATACGAGAAAGGAATGGAAAGACGTACTTAGTGGAGGCGAGAAGCAGCGCATGGGTTTCGCCCGCCTGCTTTATCACGAGCCCCAGTACGCCATTGTGGATGAAGGTACCAGCGCTGTCTCGAGTGATGTGGAGGGTTTGCTTTACGAAACATGCAAGGAGAGAGGCATCAGTAAGTTACTTGTTCAAGATTCGTCCGAGAGCATTAAGTTAACATTACACAGCACTTATCACCATCTCAACCCGAGCCTCGCTCAAGAAGTACCATACATACAACCTAGTCCTTGGTATGGGTGACCGGGGAGACGAATGGGAATTTGAGAGAATTGGCACGGAGCGCGAGAAGATGCAGGTTGAGAAGGAGCTGCAAGACCTTCGTGAGCGGTTGGCACAAGTTGATGAGTGGAAGAAGCGACGAGATGAGATCGAGACAGAGCTGGCGGCAGTTTGGACAGACAAGGGCGAGGCGCTTGAGGCCCCGACATATGCTGAGAAGGTCGCCGAGGGTCAGGAATAATCGAAGGATAGCTGAAGGGTTGAATGGTGTGGTCGAGAAGAGCAATACCCCGAGGAGGTTAGTTGGTGGAAGTTTTGCATAGGATGAAGTGAGCGAATAACAATTGTATGCGCATTTGAGGAGTCAGGATCTGCATAGATGGTCTATTACCAATAGAGCAGTTATTGATATGAAGTCAAGAGTGACACTGTAGAGGGATAGAATTACGGATCAGGTGGGGGAGAGTGTCAATTTGTCAAGGATAAATAAACTATGGCAGCAAATACAAACATTATCGGTTATACTGCCGACCCTTTTTGAGCAGGAGAAAGTATGGAATTCTAGATTCTATAGACGATAACCCCCCTCACCCTCAACGTTGATCCACACGCCAAACCAATATTCCACAAGCCCCAAGCCGAAGCTTCGCAGCTCTCCACGCCACTTTTCCCAGGGGGAAAACGAAGACCCCAATCACGAACCAGCAACGACAGAGATATTAGCGTCGCGCAGGATACGCTAAGAAAGCCTGTGTCTCCCTTCGGAAGAGGACGATCCCGCGTGGCGGGCTCAGAATTGTTAATTGAATTTCTCGAGCGTTTGGGGGAACTTGGAGGGGGAGGCGAAAAACCCAAAGGGCAGAAACGAACCCCGGTTGGAAATCGATAGTTTGGTTGAAGAGGAGGGATGGAAATGGATGATGATGATGATGATGCGGGTTGAGATAAGGTCATGTTCTTTTGGTGTCTGACTTTTTACTTTTCTAAAGAATTAATAAGTCTACGGTTTCTTCTCTTTTCTTTCTTTCGAGATATTGTCTCGTTAGATGCTCATAAAGAATCCTTTGTCGTTATATTCACTTACAGAGAGAGCCTGATTGCGTAACCATCGTATTACACAGGTTCGGCTCAGCTGAACTTATGGAGGTTGTCTCTATCCTGCACCCAAGGAAACATAACATACTCACAGCCTGGTAATTGAGTCTTTGAACACTTTCTTCCATTAACCTCTTGTTTTCTTCCGTCAATTATCTACAATTGAGGTGCTATCGACCTGATCAGCCTCAACTTCATCAACAACCTCTTTCAGCCACGAAACCATAACCACCACAACTCTATACCAAAGGTATCTACCTATCTACAATTATGATCAGAGGACACAACCCCAGAACCGGCTCCTTCAATTCCATCTCCCGTCCCTATCTCCCCTCCATCGATGAGAACGAAATAGCATCCACGCCCTCATCCCCAGACCCTCCAACTCCTCCTCCCCTCCGCATTCCCAGAAAGTCCCCTCGCCGCGCTCTCCGCAACAACGGTCTTCCGCCGGCTTATATACCTCGCCCGAGAGTTTACTACGCCCCGCCCGTGGCGCACTACTCCCCGCCGAGCTACGCCTACGCTGAGACCAAAGGCAGGTTCATCGAGCATGATAGTGCTTACGAGGGGAGTTATAGAGAGAGGAGGTTCTGCGGGATTGATAAGCGCAGGGGCTATTGTCTGTTGGTGATTGGGCTGGCGAGTTTGGCTGTCGTTGCGATTGCCCTGGGTATTGGTCTGTCGATTGGGTTGAACGATGAGTAAGTCAAGTCCAAGACAAAGATATCAGTATCAGACTGCGAAAACTAACCCAACACAGCCATCAACGTCCAGCACAAGAGTCGTCAGCTCCAGAGCCTACACCCAAGTTCCCGGCTGGTTCATTTGCCTTTAGAGCAGATCTCCAGAACACATCTACAGAATGCACCTCTAACCCATCAACATGGCGCTGCTACCCGTACACAAAGGGATCTTCAGCGACATTCTTCTGGATAATCTCCCCCAACGGTGACGACTCATACAACATTTCGTCTACAGAGAACCCCTTTGCGCCATCCTTCGCAAACCTCACGCTCAAGATGTTAGACAAGGACACGTCCAAGGAGCGTCTTCAATTTTCCTTCTCTACGGACAAGACGGTTGTCCCGGACGATGACCTCTCGTCAAGCAACCGCGCAGCTAAATGTACATTTGCCGATACGCTCCTTGAGGCTACTCTGTGGACGCAGGGCGGCGATGGATCTGACAGTAGCAAGTTTGCAGATTGGCCGGGAAATGTTGAGATTGTGCAGCGTAAGACATTCGATGGTGGATCACCTACTTGTGTGGATAGTGAGGGTGGTAACGTGGGTGATGTAACATCTGCCCCTGGAGCTTGCGAGTGCCGTTATGCCAACTATGACACCAACTAAATTTGTTTCTTTTGTTATGTACTTTGGAAGAGTCTAATGTTGGGTTTTGTATGTTAGAATCACAGTGGATAGGTCAGGAGTTAGTGATACCCAGGAACAATAAGTTCTAATATCTATTGCTTTGAAGAAACGTTAAATGATAAGTGAAATTCAAGTCTGAAATATTAACAAAACCACTAACACCGGAAGCCACACACAAATAGGACAAAACGCCTGCACTTTTCATACCCTGACAACCCATATCATAGCAAAAGAGCCATGACCCAAACAAAACGCCTTCCTATCCACTACTTCACTTAATATAGGCATAAACAGGCACATCGCCCTCCCTGAGTTGCTCATCAAGGTGCCTGGCACGAGTCACAAGGTTCTGAATAGCCACGGGCATAGCAGGCAATGCCTTCTTGACCCACGACTCGAGGATCTTGGACTTCTTTGGACCTGTTTTGTAACCACCCTTCTTGTCCTTTGTAGGCCGTTTGTTGATCTTACTCGTTACAATAGGCTTGGTATTCACGTTAAACCTCACGTGCTTGGTAGTGCCCTGAGTAACACGGCTGATGCTAACAGACTTGAACTGGGGCGATTTAGAGGATTCACGCACTCTGGCGCGAGGGCGAGGAGTAGGAAGAGCATGCGTGGGAGGCCACCACGGAGAATTAGGTTTGGCGGCTGGTTGTTGTGGGTTGTAAGGATCACCATTCCCAGCAGTAGGAGCAGGGGGAGTTTCACGAAGACGCCGTGCCCAGAATTTGTCGACTGCTGCCTGCTGCAGGTCTTGCACCCTATCCTCATCGTCAATATCCATGGAAGAACTGCCCCGAATCGGTATCGCTGTGACAGGAGGTCCGTCTGAGTCTACGCTGCCACTGCCGTATTGACCAGCCCGTGGAGGAGCCTTGTCAAATGCCCTATTGGCTAGGAAAGCAGGCGGCGAGTTTTGGCCAACGGCCGAGAAATAAGGACGAGAGTCTGGATAAGGAGGAGAGGGTCGAATTTCTATCCCCGGACGGATAGAACGCTTGGCCTTCTGGTTTACGAAGCCCGCACTGGGGGATCGAGATATTATAGGGTCCTCTTTGTGCGGTTCCGCTTGAGGAACTTTGCCACGACCTCGAATGGGCCTCACAAGACCGTCGGCTCGTCGTGGGTTTGGAACTGCATCTCCTTGATCTCTGTCCCCGCTTCGACGGCGCTGAGGAGCCTTGGACTTTGACGCACCCGCCTTAGGCTGTTTGCCATGGCCAGCAGCTTGCACTTTGACCGATTTTCGTACTCGGGCTGTAGGATCACGGATGGCCCTCTGTATGAGACTGGAAGGTCCCATCCTATCTGCCACAGCTTGTTGAACAGGGCTAGTCTTCGATTTGCGCTGTGCTGGGAGACGCAGTTCCTCATTGGGGTGCAATAAGTCGGTCCACCATTTCTTGACTGCTTCTTCAGGTTGACTGAAACCCTTTGCCTTTCGCCTCTCAACCTCCCTTATTAGTTGAACAACGCTGGGTCGGTCTTGAGGCCGCTCGTTTAGGCATCGGCAAATGATTTCTCGAAGCTCTTCGTCGATGTGGGAGTACTCCGGGTCCATAAGCTGCCATCCATATGTTTGCGTAGCAGCTCTACCATGCCTATTCATGTGAGGGCCGCATTGAAAGGGATATCTGGCAAACACTCCGGTCATGATAGATTCCATCTGTAAAATGTTAGAGGATATTTCAGGCTAAAAGGGATGAGGACTTACAACTCTGGCGATGAGAAAGATATTGGTCCACATTCCGAAACGGCCGGCACAAATGCTTCCCTTTGTGAAATCTTCGCCAGCAAAGTTTTGTTGTACGTCTTCTCCGTTCATTCTCAGTGGAATATCATCCCACTCTCTTGTCATTTGCTCCTAGAATTTGTCAGGGCTTCATCCTGTAGTTAGGCAAACAAATTGAATACATACCGGCGTTAACCCATGAATTTTGACGGGGCCTCTCATTCTCCAAACATCTCTCTCTTTCAGTTTCTTCCAGAGGGTCGACATACTAAAGCTCCAAGCGCCCAAGTCATGAATCTAGGTTTTGGTCAATACATGAATCTTCGATAAGGGGCATGGAGATTTACCTTGAACACAGGCTGAGTTGTGTGCGAAAGACAGGTGCCTACAAGCACTGTGAACATAGATGTTAGCTACAAGCTCGAGTCGATTCGGCTAAGTGCTTACCATTGAGTGCTTCCATATCGAGATGAACATCGTGCTCAATACGCCATGCTTGTTCAATGTGGTTGAG
Source organism: Fusarium sp. VM40 (assembly GCA_954870535.1). Classification (NCBI taxonomy): domain Eukaryota; kingdom Fungi; phylum Ascomycota; class Sordariomycetes; order Hypocreales; family Nectriaceae; genus Fusarium; species Fusarium sp. VM40. The sequence goes on from CATPAH010000015.1 coordinate 1,191,785, forward strand.
AAAGTCCCATAATTTGTCTTGGGATCTAGCTCTCTCAAACTCTCGTTCGAAAGAGAGTTTGAGGTGTGTCAAGCTTGGTGTATATGCGATCGTAGCCATACCCATTACAACTAAAGATGTGTTAGTAAAGAAGAGGTACCGACTGGAACAGTGTATCTTACAGCACTCCCATATCCCCCAAAGAACTTGATTTGTGAACTGCGCCTTCTTTTCGCTGACATTCTCCATGAAGCGGTATACATCGCCATATGGAGCATACTCGAAAACAGCACAATTCAGCCTTTTGGCGTTCCATTGGGCACCCCTTGTGAACTCCCTCCTGGCCAACGGATCCGCCTTGCGCATTGCTGCATGTATCTTCTGGGCCTCGCGATGTAGATCAACGACCTGCGTTGTGTGTTCGGCGCGGTTGTACCGCAAGTGGAACTCCATCTCGCTTTCGGCGGAAAAGCAAGAACTCACACCCTTCTTGATGACCACTTTCCTGCTGGATCCGTCGTCGAAAGTGACATTCCATAGCGACACGAATCCGTGGCCACCTTGGGCAAGAATTTTGTCGAATTTGAAATCTAGGCCAGCCCACGTCTCGTAATGCACGGTGTCCAGGATGTCATTCGCTAGGAGCCCGTGAGGATCTTTGGGTCCAGAGGGCCCAAATATGTCGAAATGTTGGATCTCAACTTGTTCGATGTCACTGAGGTGACCTTGTATGTCGAGCCATTTTTGCATAGGAATACCGTCCCAGTTGTAGAGGGTCACGGATGTGTCTCCTCGAATGATAGCTGATTGGACGGCGAGGATATTTCGTTCTGAGATCTTAACCTCATCTCTTCCTTGCTGACGTTCGTTGAAGGGCAGCTTAATGGTCCTGACCCTGATATCTTTGCCTAACATACTGGGCAAACTTTTTCGAATTGGTATTTTTCTTGTCGAGTATTGGAATTATTGGAAAACATGAGATGCGATGGGCGGAGGACTCGCTGGTAATAAGCTTGTTCGACTGGACAAAGGCCAAAGGCTCTGGTGTGCAGACTTCGCTCAGCCAGAGACTCTCTTCGTGCTTCATGTCGCAACAAGGGAGAAGATCAAGGTTTCAAAGGAGCATTGATGGCGGTATTGTGAGAGGATCGAGTCTGAATTTGGGTGTCCTGGGACAAAGAGGCGCGGTGGTTCCGTCATGGTGTTTAGGAGATTTCTTTGTCTGAAGAGCAAGCCTTGTGACGCCCCGAGCACCAACACGGCTCTATTCTGGTCGCTTGAGGCCATGGACACTGACGCGACTGTGCGAGGATATGAAAGGGGTTCTTTGAAGTTGGAAAATTTCTTGTCATGATTGAACCCGTCGAGGCTATTGTTAGTGTAAGTCAATCATGGCAACGAGAAAATGCGCCGGAGCCATTTCCTCGAGGTGTAGTCTTTGTCGCATGGAAATCGAAGCTGTTCAAACCATCGCCGGAGAACAGCATCGTCGACTTGTCGGCCAACAATGAATTGGATGCCATTGGAGTTTGTCTTGACCATGTCATGGTTGTCCCCAGGCTGTTTTCCATCATGGGACCTGATCGACATGGGGGTGTTTACAGAGCAACATTGTGAGTGGAGCTTCTTCACATGTGCCTGGAGATTATCCGCTTCTGTGGGACGACGGGCAGCTCAGCCGTGGGGCGCTGGGTTTTAGGCTAAATAGATGGTCCCTGGTTTCTACCGGAAGGAACCTTAGAGGCTGAGAGGCTCTGGATCTGTCTGTTTATTTTACTCCGTACTTATCATGATATGGATGAAAATGTCTATTCACCCGCGCAAAATCCACAGCGTTTGGCAAATTCCATTTCATAGACTAGGGAGCCTAGAATTAGGCCGAAGCCGAGCAATTGACCACGTCACTGACATGATATGAGAAAAACAGAGTGGTCATGCGGTAGTCTGTTCGGTGTTGAAGGAGCTGGAGTCGACCTTGACCTTGACCTTGACCTTGACCTTGACCTTGAGGTGATGTTGACTCTTCCGCTCGAGTAACACCCGTCTTTGACACATGTAGGACTACGTCTTGCAGCCGTTAGAGCCAGTTAGCCTCTGCTTGGCTTCAGGCCAGCCGCGGCACTGGAGCGACTGGACCCCCCATCTCAGCTTAAACATAATAAACGCACAAATAGGCGTCACAATCAGCTCCCTTCTGAGACCAGGGGACCTGCATCATGAAACAAACATGTACAACTTTGTGCGGCACAGAATCCGACTTGGGAGAAAGAATTGCTTCTCTAGTTCTTCCTCTCTTCCTCTCTTCATCCCAACCTCCCACCTCTTTCTTTCTCTTTTCTGGGGTTCGTGGTGTGGCTTGGATTGCGGGGTCGTAGATGATACTCTAAACCGACTGGATGCTCGGGGAGCTTCGGTCTTTACTTGGTCTTTACCATATTGGGGGTTTTAGCTGGAAGATTTCATGGCCTGCTCAGTTTCGTTTTTGTTTGATACTGTAGTACGGATATCCACCGGTAGAATGTGTACTACAGTATGTCATCCGTAGGTGGTAATCTACGGTACCTCCCATGACGGCACCTCGACAGCTCCCATCCAACAACATCCTAACTACAGCGATAAGCGATATAGATCACATTGAACCAGAGTGTTATTTCCAATTTAAACACCCTCCCTAGTAAATATAGATAGCGAAAAGGAAAAATCGGAGAAAAAAAGACACCCTATGAACATACTACGTAGCATGATGGTATCTTTCCTCCATTTTGCCCACCAACCGCCGGATGAATTCCCAGATGCCCCCACTAAAGGCGGCATTAAGTATCTGGAGGTAGAAGAAACTGGGGCTGAGTTAGGCTGAGTACGACCATTTCGCTTTCCATCTGTCGCATGATGGGGGATGCGAGATGGGGCATGGAGAGATTTGCCGCCGTTACACGCCTCTTGGGTCTTGGGGGTTACACACCCCAGACAGTCAGTCCCCATGATGCCAGAAGGAGTGATATTCTATGGCCCGGAGAGGCAGAAAAGAAGACATAACCGAAATATTCATCCATATGATCACCGCTGACTTTGGTACGAGAAGGCGTCGCGCTATCAAATACCATACCATACCATATCTACCATACCGTACCATGCCATGACCCCTTGCAATCCATCATGCCTCACCCATGAGGGCATACGATTCTGGATGGATGGAAAGGACAACAGGCAACATGCATTCTTCTTAGCATAAATAAGCCCATCCCCCTCTTCTGTAGTCATTTCCTGCTTCTCCTCCCCTCCTATTTCCATTGTATCAACCCAATCTCTTTTCTTCAACACCACAACACCACAACAACCGTCACAATGGCCAACGTCCCCAACATCAAGCTCAACAGCGGCTTCGACATGCCCCAGATTGGCTTCGGCCTCTGGAAGGTCAATGACAACTGCGCAGAGGTTGTCTACGAGGCTATCAAGGCTGGATACCGTCTTCTCGATGGTGCTTGCGGTATGTCTTCCTTCTTCCCATTACAACACCCCAGATTGAATCCCTGCATATTGCCCCTCATTTTCCCTGTTGTCTTTATGCCAATTGCACCGAGAAAACAGCCACATTACCCCTGCAAAACTACCCCTCCACCACTCTTACACCACCTTTACACCACTTCAGACCTCTAGCCCCACAAGGCGATAGCTTCACTGTGCTCTCTTTTACCCGGAAAATCCAACTTCGCAGTATTCTAATTTCATATTTCAACAGATTACGGCAATGAGAAGGCCTGTGGTGAGGGTGTTGCCCGCGCCATCAAGGAAGGCATCGTGAAGCGAGAGGACCTCTTCATCGTCTCCAAGCTCTGGCAGACATACCATGACAAGGAGAACGTCGAGCCCATCACCCGCCGCCAGCTCGCCGACTGGCAGGTCGACTACTTTGACCTCTTCCTCATCCACTTCCCCGTCGCTCTCGAGTACGTCGACCCCGAGGTCCGCTACCCTCCCGGCTGGCACTACGACGACGCCGGCACCGAGATCCGCTGGAGCAAGGCCACCAACGAGGAGACCTGGGGCGCCATGGAGGGCCTCGTTGAGAAGGGCCTTGCCAAGTCCATCGGTATCTCCAACTTCCAGTCTCAGACCATCTACGACCTGCTCAAGATCGCCAAGATCCGACCTGCTACTCTGCAGATCGAGCTTCACCCCTACCACCAGCAGACCGACCTTGTCCGCCTTGCCAAGGCTGAGGGTATTGCTGTGACTGCCTACTCCACCTTCGGCCCTACTGGCTTCATGGAGCTCGACATGGACATTGCCAAGTCCGCTTCTCCTCTCATGGAGCACGAGGTTTTCACTGGCCTCGCCTCCAAGTACAACAAGACCCCCGCCCAGGTCCTCCTCCGCTGGGCCACCCAGCAAGGTCTTGCCGTCATCCCCAAGAGCACCAACCCCGAGTACATGCAGCAGAACTTCGGCTGTGTCGGCTGGGACATCGACGAGGAGGACATGAAGCGTGTCGCCAGAATGAACCTCAACCTCAAGTTCAACAAGCCCACCAACGTAAGTCCCAACGCGGCTCCTGTTATTGCTGAAACAAAAGCTAACTCTCTGCAGTACTTCCCTACTGAGAAGCTCTGGATCTTCGCTTAAATAATGACATGAGGTATATATGACGAGTAAAAAGAAAGAGAAGCATGGGAAACATGTATGTTTTGGGATTTCAGGCGTTTAATGACAATGGGCTGCATTTTGTAGAACCGAAAGGACGTGATGATCCGCTATCATAGAATACAAAAGACAGTTAACCCTTCTACAAACAAGGAACACTTGCGTAACGTGAATATTGTCTCGGGTTAATGACTTGTTTGCTACGTGATATAACTTTAGACCAAGTTAGCAGGGCGAGGGACTTCACAGTCTTCAATAGTCTATTGCCTCTTCAAACTTGTCAAAATCCGTAACTCACAAGAAGTTTCATCTATAACTGAACGGTTTATTTATTTCTATGTCTCATTGATGCCGTCTCAGGTATGGAAAAACAAACACCTTCTCCCAAACGCCATGCTTTCTATGTCGACGCTTTCAAAAAGATTGTATTCTTATGTTCTCACAAATGCTGCAAATGAGTTAGTCAGGGTTACTTCAAAGTAAGATTGAGTTAGAGAAAGAAACTTACTGGCATCAATCTGCTTGACTTGAGGCAACGTTAATCGGATCCTGTTCCTATACGCTACTGGTTCCTGTAATTGCAGCGGGTTTCCCTCGAAATACACAGTAGTCAGACTCTTCTTGTCGGCGAGATATTTGGCAACCTCCTTATAGTCGCCGATGAGATTGTAGCTAGCCCACAACTCCTCCAACTCACTGAGTAACTCAAGACCCTTAATGCTGGTGATTTTGTTATTCGAGATATCCAATACGTGCAGCTTGGGGTTGTGCTCTAGCCCCTCCAAAGACTCCAGCATGTTGTGTGAGATATAAAGCTCCTCGAGTGTAGGGACGTCCTTAAGTGGTGAAAGATCGCTTATACGGTTGGACTGGATACTGAGGAGACGTAGATTTGGCATGCCACCAAGACCGCCGAGCTGGGAGATCTTGTTCTTTGCCAGCCAAAGTTCCTCAACAGCCTTGAGAGAGTCGAGGTTCTCGATTTCGCGGATACGATTCGATCCGAGCTCCAGCGACGTCAGTTTGTCAAGTCCCTCCAGCCCCTCGATTTTACTGATTTTATTGGCGACAAGATATAGCTCCTTGAGCTTCGTCAGATGATTAATATTCTTGATATGCTTGACTTTGTTGAAGCTCAGATCGAGGCTCGTGAGATTTGTCAACTCTTCGAGGCCGCGAATACGGGAAATGAGGTTGTCGTAGAGGTCAAGATCCTCCAGAGTTGCGGCTAAGCCGGACAGACCATCTATGTGCTCAATGCTGTTCTGGCGGAGACAGACCCGGACGACATTCTTGAAGCGCTCAAGGCGTAGCGAAGAAATTGAGGCGATTCGAGAGTGGGAACACATGATTTCGTCGGTCTCTGGGTCTTCGTCGTCGAGAAGATCTACATAGCGAGCATGTTAGTCAAGACTGTCCGTCTTTGCATATGTAGTAGGCACATACCCTCGTCAGCATCGATTTTCTCGCCCTTCATGACATTCTCTTCATCCGAGTAGTCAGAATCAGAAAGAGCCTCTGGGTTCGCCATGGCAGCAGACTTTGGGACGCGAAGCTTGCCATCCCAGCCCTTGCTATTCCTGAGGCCAGGACTGGACTCGCCCTCGGCGCGGGGAGATGGCTTGTCATCGCCTTCGGGCACTTCGATGTGCGCGTGGCCGTCGTTTTCTTTATCGGTAGAGCCAGGCATGGTTGTGATTGTGATTGTGGTTGTTGAGTCCAAGAAAGGCGACGATGTAGGTAGTATTTGCGTAGATGGCTGGTAACTTGGTGATGGCGGGGCAGATGGAGTTTGTAAGCGAGTTTTGAGTCTAGTGGGAAGGACGACGTTGCAAATTGAGTCGGGCGGGAGAAGGGTTGGTACAGTGGAGAGAATGGAAGTAGAAGCAGAGGAGAACGATTAATACGGAGGTGGGAAAGTGCTGATTAAAGCTGAGAAATTGTCGACTGCCTTGTACTGCGGTTGCTCTTCAGATCAAGGCGTCGGTTCCTGAGGTGCCTGCAGTAGGACAGAGTTTGGCGGGGCGGAAAGGCCGCTGTATGGGCGACCTATGATATCAGTGATCAGCCCACCAAACGTATCGTATGGGACGCTTGAAAGATGCCTTAGATGGAGACAAGTTTGATTTAAGTAGATCTGAAACAATTCTTTTAAATCCAGTATTGAATTGTAATCTCCAAGAAAGGATTAGGAGAGACATCTAAACGTCTTATAGCCTTCAAAATTGTACATAGTACCTATACTCCGTACACTCCCGTCAGATACATCTCACTATTACCCGTCCCTCAATCTGCCCATCACACCCCAATCCGCACAGTTGCATTTCCCTCAAATCCAGTCGCGAGCGAACATGTCATAGACTTGGATTCCTTGCGCCTAACTACAACATCCCACGTTTCTTCCTCCCCTGTCGAGTGCTTCTCTGATCGCCGCCTGTGATGGCCTTGCGCGCTGTCGCCATCTCAGCCACGCGCTCTCGAGTCGTTTGCATGAGGACTCGGTCGCGAATATGGTCCACCCGAGAGAGATTTGCGGTTGTGAGGCCTGTCCCAGGCTGCATGAGGACCCTGCATCTTGCGCCTTTCCTTATGCCGCCGTTGTTGTTCACTGGTCTATTTGTTGCTCTGTGGTGTTGGAAGTGTGCAATGATGGTCTTGTTCCAGAACACCATCATCTATAATCCTTTCTTGCCGCCCAATTCGCGCAGTATGACAATCGACGAGGTCTCCCGTGGCTGTGGGCGAGTGCAGTGGAGAGAGGAGAGGATCAAGTCGCTGGATGGTACGGAGATTGCATTGTGTGTAGCAGATGTGCCACCATTCTCTAAACAGAGTGCAAACGAGACAAAAACTCCTGTCTACGTTCTCTACTTTCAAGGTTAGTTAATGCCATCAATCTTAAATCCTGCAGTCGCTCATCCAAACCCAGGAAATGGATCTTCGTTACCACCCAGGCTACCAGATCTTTCTTGGATCATACGTCGAGCTCATGAGAATGAGATATCGATCAGCTATACCATGGTTTGCCTGAGTTATCGAGGCTACTGGACATCCCACGACCGTCCATCAGAGCCAGGAATTGACCTTGATTCGCAGGCGGCATTACGTTGGATAGCTCAGTTGCATGAAAGCAGGTCTGAGGAGACCGATCAAGAAAAGCCAACTGTTCTGCTTTGGGGACAAAGTATTGGCTGTGGTTTTGCAACTAACCTAGCTGCCAAAGGACAATATCCTCCTGGCATCACAGTGGACGGCCTTATCTTGGAAACACCCTTTACAAACGTTCGGGCTATGCTACAAGCGTTATACCCTCAAAAGTGGCTTCCGTACCAGTATCTCTGGCCATTTCTCTGGAACCACCTAGACAGCTGGGCGAATCTCGGCATGATAGCCAAGAGGTTTCCAGAGACGCCACCTGGAGTATACATAGTAGAAGCAGGAAAGGATGAGCTTGTGCCTGCCAATCATGGCGACGAGCTGCTTCAGCGATGCCAACAAGTTGGTCTCCCGGTGGAGCGACAAAAGGTACGCGGGGCACTTCACAACGAAGCCATGGTGAGAGTAGCGGGCAAACAAGCACTTGCACACTCCAT